>CM030876.1:20304059-20954059 GCA_018132145.1 Boehmeria nivea var. tenacissima
AATTATTTTTTTTTCGGATCATGCATAATTTTGCAATTTGTCTTGTTCTTGTTCTTAAATGAATGACAGTAAATAATAAAAATCTACATGTAAAGAAAAAGTGAGTAAAAAAAAAAAAACCGGAAATGACAAACATCAAGAAAACGACAATAACTTAAAAACGTACTAAAATATCGCCATGCACATAATAATAAAATAGACAAACATTATTGTAGAAACGACAGTAATCCCAAAGAGCACGACAATTAATTGATAAACCTGAGCGTCTCTAAGCTCAACTTCTCACCGCCGATATATTTTATCCTCTAGATATTTATGTAGCAGAGATTACAGACATATCAAACTCTACGCACTCCATATCTATCCGTTCCCCGCCATAACCTGTGCGAATTATTCTCTGCCACCGCTGCTGCCGTCACCGGCGGAGATATGCCGGGCCGCCAGCCTCCCGGCGGCCTGCCCCTTCTCCACTCCATCCGCTGCCACGCGTCCCCTGCCACCGTCCGGAACCTCGTACACGTCCGCCACCGTCACCCTCGCAGTCGCCGCCGCTTGTTTCTCTCTCGCTAAACTCCTAGCTCCGACGAGCTGCCTCCGCTAACCTGCCTTTCCACTGTCCTCACTTCCAATCGTGCGCGCCTCCTTCCCTTTCACCTCACCTTTATATTCGTTTTTTTTTTTCAACTTTGGGTGTGAATTTTAGGTGTTCTGGTTGTACTCACGAGTTCGATCTCCAACGGCCGGTCATAGTTTGGACGAGGCCACCGAGTTCTTCCAGAATCTCGGCCTCTCCGATTTCACTTTCTGACAGTTGCAAACTGGGTACTAATTTGTGCATGTTGTGGCCTGAAATACATATATATATATAATATTGTTTCTTTTGATATTGTTGAATTGAATTTGTGGTTCTGATATATATTTTTTTGTGGATATCGAAATAGTTAATAATAGTGGGATGGAGGTGCCGAGCAAAATTGGCGGTTCGTGGTTCGTCGGAAAATCCCTCTGATTGGGATTCCCTATCAGGAAGGCACTAAGAATGCCGTTGATATTCCTAATTCAAAGTATTTTCTCATTATCGTTTCTTTTCTTCAAGTTCAACCTTTTTTTTTTTTTTTTTTTCAATTTTTAATAGTTTGTTTGTTTGCCATATAATCAAATCAGCTCATCATCCAAACATCAATGCGGCTGGATCAAGTAAAACAAGGTTGCTCATATTTCTACCATCTGTGTTATGCCCGTAGTGTTTTTTTTCTTCTTTCTTTTGAGTTTTAGGGTTTACATTTGATGAATTGATTATATTATATCAGGTATTAAGAATTAGGCATTGAACCTTGCGATGAAGATGAGGAACTGCGGATTTGCGATATGCGCAGGTGATTGAAGCTAAATTCAAGGATTAGTACTTATGTTTATCGGCATGTTTTGTTAAACGACGTAAATTTTAATGGGTGGTTGCAGATGGTTGTAACGACGACGATACCTCATTATCTGTCAGCTAAGAGATATATGAATGGTTTTTCACCTCAAACTCATTTCATCTATTTGCTTCTACTTTGAAAATACACTATTTTAAGTTTACATATGGATGTGTATATGTTTCCAGGTAAAGTACAGTATCTCTAGTGTGGAATTCAAGAAAATGAAAAAATCACCTAATGTGTACAAAAACTGTGTGCATTGGCCAATGTAAGCTCATGGTGTTTTTTTTTTAATTTTTAATTTTTAACCCTTCTCTTTTTTACTGTATAGTCGTAAGGAGTTTTTCCTTTCATTATACTTAGATATAGATGCTATTTTAATCTATAACGCTCTGCAGTTTCTGTGAGAAAGGGTGACGGAGAAACAATGTTCATTTAATCCATTCTGGTGGGGCTAACTTTCAGACTTCAACTAACAATGTAAGCTAAGCTGCCATAGATGTGAAATGTGAGGACATGCTTTGCAAATGTCCTTTTCCCTGATCTTGCTTTGATGTCTGTAATCAGGAATGTAGATTTTTTTGGTAATAGGTGGAGACATCTCTGGGAGAAGGAGACTTTAGGAACATGTTGGAGGAATTGATATTCTGGCTCCTTCCAGTTTTGGTCAGGCAAACACACGGGTAATAAAAATTTGCTTATCCGAATGAGGCAAGAAAATCTGCTTATTCAAAATGCATTAATGCATACCCACTTCCGTGATGCCACTACATAAAATGATAACAGTCTTTAAATACAAAGGTCAATTCTTGGAAGTAGAGTACATTTGGATATATGGGTCTTATATTGTCACTCTTTATTCCTAGTTAAATGTGGCATTTGTGTACATTCATTCCTTTTGGCAGAAAAGTTCTGGACTCTAAAAACATCCCCACTATGATTCCTCAATTCTCCAATTTTCCAGGCTGGCACCCTGCTCCAGTAGAAGTTACAAAAATATGTCCTTATGGTGCATCTATTACAGATTTATATGCAGGAGCCGGTGTAATTGAGTTTCTTAGCTGTCGCAAGAAAATGGCATGAACATGGGTCTTTAAATGCCTCCACATGTTAGAAGTCTTGAATGTTATTATAATTAAACACTTATACTATGATTCATTGTTTTTCTAGGTCTGTTAGATGCGTGAGGATCAATAAAGAGTCAAAGCTATCTTTGAAAAACAGTTGATCGCCTACCAAGTTCTATTGACAGCAGCATCAGCTGGCACTATGTCAGACAATTTCCAAAGGTTAATTTACCCTTAAGTAGACTCAAACCAATAAGCTTAAAATATCCTGATTCCTTTTGGTATTCTCATTTTAAACTCCGTGGTCCTCTTTAAATTAATTTGATTTAGAAACCCTCTATTGTGGTTAAGGGTCAAATGTAGTTGTTATTGGATCCTCCTAGAAAGGACTTGATCCATCTCTTCTCGAGGCATTGCGAAATATAGCAACCATAGAGCGGAAGCCTGATCACTGGTTTGAAAGGTTGACCATTTTGTAGTTACTTATCATACCTGGTATAGGATCTCAGTTGTTGCCCTGTGGAGGTTACTAATAATTTGCACTTTGAGGCCAACATCAGTCCATCATCAAACACCAAAGATGAAAAGAGACCATGGGTTTTACGTGCGAGAGAAGATTCAGTTCGTGTAGGAGCAAAACAAGTCCAGAGAATAGTGATTCAGTGCCACAAACCCTCATCTACATTAGCTGCGATGGGAAAGCTTCAAAGAGGCAATTTCCTGCTCTACTTCTGGTCATATTTGTTGAGGCTCATCACATAGATTATTGTTTCTAGGCTAATGGGATGAGAATAATCTAACAGGATTGCAAGTCGTTGTTGTTCAGCAAGGCATGGAATTTGGAAAGCTCACGGCATAATTTCTTTCCGGGCACTAAAGGTGTGATCCTTAACTCTTCCTTCACTCTTGCCACTTCATCCCTTTTCTCTCCAAATTCAGGGATTCATTCTCACATAACAAATGTACATAAAAATAAATACTGTTCACAATGATCTTTATTTCAAAGTCGTGTGCATTTCAACACTATTAAGTAACTTAAAATCATGACTGCAGCATTGAGGTGTTGGCTGTGTTCAAGAGGACTGAGGAGTAAGCCCCAACAAAAATAAATCAGGAAAGAAGAAGAAGAAGAAGCGTTTGTGAAGCTGGCTGCAGACAGTGGATTTTGCCATAACTTTCATCGGGTCAATCAATGCGATGGATGACATTAGAAGGCGAAAACACTTAAATGACAATAACCATCTAAAGGCCATTTCTTCATTTGTTTACCTTGCTGAAGAAGAAATTTTTGTTTCTTTTACTAAAATTGTAGGAAAGAATAATTGATATGTAATGTTTACAACACTGTGGCATCTCATCTGGCTCTCTTTAGAAGCTGAATGAAGTTTAAATCATTTTGGCATCTTATTTACCTCTCTTAGAAATTGGAAAAGAAGGCATAATCAGACAAAACTTGTAAAAGAATAAAAATGAGATTTTTTGTTCCAAGAAAGCCAATACCACTACTGTTTGATTATAGAGGTTCAATGTGCTTTCTCTGTCTTGGATTTTTCTAGATGAGGGAAACAAGACAAAATGTTATATGCCCGCAGTCTTGCCGTGTCAAAATTCCAACCACCGAGGTACCTAAAAGTGGACCCTAAGGTTAGTTATATATGCGTAATGATTATGACGGTTTCTATAAACATGATATACAAATCTGTTTGTTTTTTATTATTGAGTACCAAAAGTGTAAAATATGCTGATTAAAATGGAGAGGAAGATCAATAACTTTTGTTGATGAGTGCATATTGTTATAGTGAATGATGTGTGTTATATAGACTCACCCCAGCCGCTTGATACTTGGGTACAACGAGCAAATGGCGAATCCCACTGTTCTGAAGAGGACCATAGCTTTAACCACTGACATACTCTACCACTGTGTAAGGTGTTGTATTTGTCAGGGATGCAGATCTACGTACATCTCCATTTCGCCTCTAGTAACGGCCACTTCTAATTGTTCCTTCCTTTCAGCCAAATCAACCCAGGTAAACTTTTCTTTGACTTCCCATTCTTCAGTTCTTAGCTTTTCACTGAGAAACCACTTCTTCTTCAGCACTTGGACCAGGTGAGTTCTGAGGATTAGTCCATGCAGTTCTGTTGCCCCAAGGGCAATCCCACTGGTGGCACTATCCCCTCATCTACAACAGGGAATCCATTATGTTTGTGTTTTTGAGGACCTCCACTAGACGAGATACTTTCAACTCCATGGAGTGTGACTACTGGTGAGCTTCGCATCAACAAGCTCACCAACAGTAAGATTCCTCATTCGGCTCTGGATTTGCATCCAAGAAAGGCAGGCCTTTCAACTCCAGTATAATCTCATAAATACTAGATTGAAACTGTCTCCCAGTTTTTGCAATTAGAAGGACAATCATTGTTATGGGTAGCAAGAGAAGGTTGTTGGTGAGTTCAAGAAATATCACGCAGAGTGAAACTGTCATCCTCATTGAACCAGCCATGAGAGAGGCTACTCCCAGAATAGCATAAAGCCCCCTGGTCAATATTCGTATAAGATCCCATGGCCATGCCAAGTAGGCGACCGTAAGCCGCGCCCATGAGAATGAGGAGGAACAGCCCAGATGGGACAGCAATGCCAAGGTAAATAGTCCTAAGATGGAATAAAGTGCAAGAAGATAGGGGCAGATGGGGTTGTATTCATTGGCAGTGTTGATGGAGAGGTTCGAACGGCATCATCATTGGAGGTAAGTAGTAAAGTAGCTTGATCGTTGTGTTCCCATTGACGCAGTTGAGCTGCTTGTAGTTTCCTGTTCGTCCATTGGTAGGGGCAGGTTCCTTTGGGAAGAGAAGAATCACAGGCGTGCATGGGGCGAGGGAGGGAGACAAAAAAGGCAGACAGAGGTAAAGATTGATACAGTGAGACTGAGGAGCAGCTTGTGGAGTTTCTTCCAACCAGAGAAAGAGAGAGAGTATTACAAAAAGAAAAAGATATGCTATTGTGTGTGAAATTAAATCCTTTTTGAGATTTATTGGACCTTTTGTGTAGGATCTACTCCTAATCTAAAGGTTGATTAAAATTCACATCACAAGAGATTTTGAAGATAGGTTAACAATCATGATTCTGTAACATGATCGGGGTGGCAGGCTTTAAAATGGTGAAAGCCCGGCCAGTCATGACAGGTTCTTGCCATTAATAGTGTGTAATGTGTTCAAAATTGAAGTTTGGGATTAGGTTTCTTACAGATTGACGAGATTGTACAGCCTGAGGACCTTGTGGAGAACATGGTTGTAAAGGCTTCCCAAAAGTCCACCAAGGATACCAATAATAATGACAGAACAGCGTCCAACGCGTGGTACGTAACAGTAACATTGCTCACGTTAACATGATCAGCCCCCTCGTCCGAAAAGCCCACATTGTCCGGAATTGCATATTTGATGAAGGCCCTGAGCACCACCACCACAACTGCTGTGCTGAAGAACGTTCTCCACAAGAGGGCACTTCTCCACCATGTAGCTACCTCTCGAGAGAAAAGAGCACACCACCAACAGGGGTGAAAGCTGCGCAAACTCCCGAAGAAGAACCGCAGGTTGTGAGATCCCGACGATCACGGTCATTGTTGAAGTAACGGCCACTTCCATTTGATCCGATAATTATCAGGACCCCTTGCCTAGCAAGGAAGGTGTGCAGCTGCCAATGTGCACCAGAGGCCCTTCTTTTCAAGATCCAGCCCTGCGGAGACAGCTCCAATGCTTCCAATTATCTACAAGAAGGAAAATACCTCGTGTCATTTGGATCAAACCCTCTACTTATACATGGTGTAAATGTTCTAGTGTTCTAAATCGCTTGTGATTATTTTTAACTTGATCATATATTCATTGATTCCAAACTGTTGTATTTAACGCTTGAGATGATCTGTATTCTATTCAATCTATGAAATAGATGTCTTAGTTGAACTATTTCATCGACCCATAAAACAATTTTCTGAATTAAAGACAGATATCACTGGATAAATAGAATCAAAGTGGTACTTAGTGATGTGACGATGGGGAACACTTGCTTTTTGAAAATAAACTAAAATATTATGAAAGTCCTATTATTGCAGATAAGCTTGTGCAATCTCCAGCCAATAAAACCAATAGTGATTGAATTCTATATCCAAACCAACACACTTGACGATCAGTGTTGTAGCTCCAAACATGTTGGGAGTGTCAACACCATTGAGGTAGGCCTTGATCTCAGGTGTGCCGGGCCCCGCAGCAGTCGGCGCGAAAACACGCAGAGCAACGCTACGACCAAAGTCACTAGAAAAGTCGCCGCCGTGAAATAGATCAACCCCATGAAGTACCTACAACATCCATTTCCAGACAAATTTCTCAATCATTGATTCTGTGTATTGAAAAGAAATCAGTGCATTTCCGATCATTACCTTTCCTTCTCTATCAGAGCGAACACAGCGGGAGAAGCTTGTAACCGGCGATGTTCTCGGTTTTGCGAGATTGATGAGAGTGGCGATTATGCCGGTCAATAGACCGACAAGACACGCCAGTGTCCATTTCAAGAAGATGTATTGAAAAACTTGAACTCTGGATCTGCTTCTCCAATCCTGCTTGAAGAGATCGTTCTCGTTGATTCTGAAACCATCGGAAAACCTCGAATTATCAGTTTGCGGAAGGTCGATAACGTCGGAAGAGCTAGGAAGAAAGATTGGCATGTCAGGATATATAATTCATGTCACACTTACTCATAATCCAAGCTCTCTATGTGTGATACTTTGTCCCAATAATGGCTAATGGACTGGAAGAGTGTCCGATTTCGCTTCAGAAGAGGCTGTCTGAGAGAGTTGCTTTCTGGTTTCTTTCTTCCAAATCTGGCTCTGCTTCCATTCGTGGAGTTATTGCTTCTGAACTCTGCTTTGAATCTTGTTCCATTGTGAGCCAATGGATAAAGAAAGAAATAAGGAAAATACGAGAGAGAACACAAATACACAGAAAAAATGTCTCAACTTGTTGGTGTTACTTTCTTTGTTCTGGATTAGAACAAAATAAATTAAGGTACTTTTTTATTTGCATCCGAACAAAACTCTTTTTCTTTTTTTTTTTTCTGTGTTCCAAGACTTCAGAGAAGTTTATTGTGAGTGTTTATATATTAACAGACACAAGCTTCTTTGTTTGCTTGTTTTTCTGTTATTACTATTATTTCTTTTTAATATAAATTTAAACTTGGAATATTGGCAGGTTCAATCATTGCGCTGTAATATTAATGTAATGGCAGTAAATTACACAAACAACCAAATCCAAGTATGAATTTGGAGGGCAATATAGGAAAGAGATTTTTATATTTAGCTTTTTTCTCCTTGTGATTGATAGGCTTGGATTGGAAGGTTAGCAATAAATAACTAATATTCATGAAAAAATCTATATATCGGTTCCAGGATCAGAATGGGGTTTTTATCCCAAAAAAAAAAAAAAAAAAGATCAGAATGGGATTATCAAAATTAAAAGAAATCAAACGGTCTATTCCGTGATATGTGATAAATGACTTCTCAAATATTATATCTTTTGATTATAAAGATAAGCAAAATATTATGGTGTTTATTTAGCTTAGATTTTTGAATAAAA
The DNA here is from genome assembly GCA_018132145.1 of Boehmeria nivea var. tenacissima. Lineage (NCBI taxonomy): Eukaryota > Viridiplantae > Streptophyta > Magnoliopsida > Rosales > Urticaceae > Boehmeria > Boehmeria nivea. Next base: position 20,312,167 of record CM030876.1, read on the forward strand.
GGTACATAAAAGATAAAGCCTGACATATGATATCCATGACTAGACTTCACTTTATATCAATGCCGTGAGTTGAGGATATTACTCGACATTTTGAAGCGGAAATTGGAAAAGTGAAACATAAACTTAAGAAAATAAAATATACTTTTGTTTTGGCATTAAATCTTAGCTATATTTAAATAACAAAAAAAAGAAAAAAAAGAGAGATAATATTTTTTCCTCCATTCGTCCCCACTCATTCTAATCATTTTATTCCATTTTATTTTTTATTTTTTTAATCTTTTAAATTATTTTATTTTAATTTTTTCAATTATTAATTTTTTTTTCTTTTAAAGTCTTTATATAATATTTCTAAATCTCAATAAATTATATCATTTGAAAATTAAAATTAAACAATTTTAATTATTTTTAATATTTTAAACCGTCCAATAATAATAAAAGTGAGGAAAATAGTTTCCCCAAACAGCTTTTACCTTTTTTCTTAAAATTCTAGCCATGAATCAAGACCATGAATTATGAATAAACATGATCTCTACTTCCTTCAGTTACCAAGTATCTACTACCAATTTTCACGTGTTTATTGCTCTACTTTTCTTTTCCTTTCTTTCGAGGCTATATCGGACTTTTCTTTTCACATGTGACAATGCTTAGACAAGAAGAAAAAGTAATTGCAGATGTAAGAGACTATAAATTTCTTTTTTTTTTTTTTTTTTTTGCTAATTACGTTCCAATTAAAAATTCTTAAAGAAAAACTAATGACGTGTATTAGTTTACAAAATAATGATTGATCTCCGACGATAATGGGCCGTGTAATCTAGGATTTGCCCGAATTATTCCTTTTCTTAGACAAAAAAGTGACAAATATATACTCACTGTTTAATATACAAAGAATTATTTGATTGGTTGTACGTCGCTGGCTCAATCTTGTCTGGTCTAAAACCAATTGCCCATTTGCCACTTCGCTCCAGATAAGCTCCAATTTGCCAGATCTACTTTGTCTCATGCTACGTGTAGACATCCCAACGCTCCGATGGAACAAATCAAACGGCTGATAATAAGTGTCCTTTCGTGCTGCTCAAAAGCCACACTTATCCACTATTTTTAATGTTATTCATTAATTTAATTAATGCAACATTTTCTCTTGTTGTGTCCGATAACTTGGCAACACTAACAACATGGGCCATTTTGCTTGGGTACAAAGTTTATAGGCCTTTATTTTTAAAGAAAAATTTTAAAATAAAATTATTTTTATACTACTTAATAATATATATTTTAAATAATATATTTTTTTTAGAGAAATTATAGCCAATACCCAATTTAAAAACTAACGGTAAGTTATTACCTCAATCTTTGAAAAAGTATCAAATTACTTAAAAGTAATTACTTACAGTAGGTAAGTGGTGGGAATGACTTTATTCACAAAAAAAGGATGAGAATGCAAAATAGGACTAAAAGAAATTCAATTACTTTGAAGTGGGTATTTATTTTATTATTGTATAAATTTTATTTCTTTACTTCTCTTTACCTATTTTTATATAATATAAATTTTGAAGATATATATTAAAAATATAATATAAAAAATTATATGGGGAGATTTTCATCAGAGGATAATAACGCATACACAAACTACAAACCTATTTCTTAATAAAGCAAAATGGACATAAAAATTTTATGATAAAATCCATTAAGACTGTGCATGTGACACGTATCTAGAATAGCTTGACACGTGGCAATGCGCCTAGGGACGTGCTCCACAGACAAGCAAATCCGCGTTTTGTAATTCTTTCTTTGTGGGACCCACATTTCATGCCTTTTCCACAGGACCACCATGTGGGCTGTCTCAGCCGTGTGATCACAACTGCAAGAGTCAAGAGTTTGGTGGAGTTGTGAATGCGAGGATTCAATAATTTCGTCCAAATTGATATTAAAAATTAAAAAACTAAAGAGGAAAATTAATAATTTGTCGTGTGTTTTCACTTTTCAGTGGCCATATCTTTAACAAAAACTTTGACGCAAAAGAAGTATTTATTTTCTAAGGGTGTATCATAAATCATGAATCATGCAGTTTCAATAATAATTGTAAAGTCGTTCGTTGCAGCGTAGTGGGAAAAGGAAGTATTCGCTGAGTTCAATCACGTTCACAACAAAGGTTTATCAATTTTAATGTTAAATATTCATTAAGGATTAAAAAAAGAGAATTTAAAAATAAAATCATTTTTAAGGCACTTAATAATCTATCACCAGCAAATGATATTTTTTTTATTTTAATTTTATGTTTATGATGTAAATTTTGGGATATAAATTAAAAGACAGACACCTATAAAGTATAAATTATCGTTTACGTAATGAGTAATTCTGCAAAACCCCATTAAAAGAAAAATCTATTCAGAACATTTTGAATGATTTTCCTAGACATAATTCCAACATTTAATATTTTTCAATAACTAGTCTTATATAATAATGAGAATAACGTGCATAATAGAGTGAATTTGCGTAGACCTAGACCTACTCCATCATTAGTGATTAGTCCTGCCTGCTCTTTAAAGTTCAATTGCTATTATCTGTACATATAAATGAGGAAAATCACATTTGGAAAGCAAGCAAAAAAAAAAAAAAAAGGGTCAAAATGCTGTGTTTACACCCAAAAAACATGGTGATTTACACTTGATTTTAGTTATAAAAAAAAAAAACACAAAACCAAACAAAACCCCATTTACAAGCGTAATAACAATTGACGATGACAATACTACAAATAAACCTTCTAGTAATAACTCAATGATATTGATTAGGCACCCTTAGGAGAGTCAATATTGGTTATCTTTACAAGCATCCATTATTATTTATGGATTTCATTATTTTGAAGACTTTCTTGATGGTCATTCTAGGCGATGTATTGGCTATCCAAATTATAATCAAGTATAACAAATTATTGACAAAATATAATTACAAATTGGAAGCATATATATGTTTGCACTTTATTTTCAGTTACATTATTTTAACACCTGATATGTCACAATATCTAATTTTGAACATAAGATCATAATAAAACTAATAAAATAGAAAATTTAAAATTATTAAAAGGAAGCACGATTTGTATGTGTTATTGAATAATCAAATGTCACTAACATGGTGAATAAATAATAACACAAAAAATTGTGGTGCCAAGTATTATGATACAACAGCTATACATGAATAGAAATGTTGATGTTGATCAACATTGTGAGGAGAAATTTAGATTTAACTACATTGTCTTTACGTTTGTTTTTCTGTAGATTAATGGAACTTGTTGCAATAATAATACTGATGGTACTTGTTGTGATCCTTAACGACTAGGTCATTAAGAGCAAGTAAATAATAATAATAATAATAATAATAATGAAGAGATAAAGTAAGGAAAACTTTGCCTTTTAACACTCGTAATATGAATGTGGCCGTGATTCGGGAAACGTTCAATTTTGTTTTACCTTCATTAAACAAACAAGGAAAGTTAGCATCGGTTTTAATCTCCATATCGTGCTCGAGTTATTGTGCATATCTGAATAAATTCTGAAAAGTAAAATTGTAACCCTAAATTTTAATTAAGAACGTATTTTAAACCAAAAATTTTACTTTGCAATAAAAAAATTAACAAAAAAAAAAAAGATGCCATCTCTTTTAATATAATTTTAAAGCTCATGAGAAACAGATGATTGATATAAAATTAGGGTTACAAATAGACAAGTACAATAATTATAGTGCTACTCGGAGCTTTTTCTTAAAAATGAATGAATGTAGTTGAGAAAAAAATTCTATTTGTTTAAACTAAATAGTTTTTTTTTTTGTCTTCTAAAAAAAATCATATTGTGGCTGTAGTTTAGTGGTGAGAATTCCACGTTGTGGCCGTGGAGACCTGGGCCTGAATCCCAGCAGCCACATAGTGTTTTCAGTTTTAGTGATATTATTTATAATAACCCTTTTGCATTTAGAGGGTAAAACAAATATCATTTACAAATTTTATAGTAAAATGACCATTTAAAATTAGCACTTTGGTTCCTACCAATTTTTTGCTGGCTGGTTTGTTGATTGGAGATTTGGAGTGACACTTGTGACTTTGTTACCAATATTCTGAAAGCAAATATTTCCTCAAAACAGTCCTACGGGCTAACGTAACGTTTTGAACGAATCGCATAGTTCTAGCTCTATCATCGATCTCTTTCTAAAGAGCAATTGGCTTGTTCGCAAGACTCAAAAAACTTTTAAAACCACTACATTGCTTCTAACTCCAGCTCTCATCATTTGAATAATTGAATCCAGAAATGGCCCTTGATAAGCCCGTTAATTGGTGTGCTTGTTAGTACTCGATCTAGTTTACGACTCCTTTCCCACATTAAATTCTCTGAGCTTCCTGACATTGATAATTATATGTATTTTTGAGACCATATATCTTGTTGGTTTCGGTATGGTTGATGTCATGTGATTGTCTTGTCAGATTTATTCCCCTGATGAGTCATGTAATGGAAGCAACAAACCGTGACGCGTTTCACATGAACGAATCGCACTCCGTTGATTGAGCTATTGGGAGGTTGAATCCCAATTCTCATTTTGAATCTCTTATGTGATGTTCTGAAGTAGCAAATCATTGACACTGTCATGGTGTTTGGTGTTCCCATAAAGGTGAAGTACATGATATATATGGCCTCTTTAGGAAGATTTTGAACTTGCAACTGAAAATGTGAAAGATAAAGCTTGGTTTTTGATATCAGGCTTGTTTCTTCACAAACGGAGAAACTTCGAACGGCCATCCAATTTCGGTCTAGGAACGTTACCCTTTTGGAGTGAACCAACAAATGGATAGCACAAGCCTCTGCAACTTGTGATAGTTCCTTAGTTCTCTCATGAGAGACAGGAATGGTAATCTTATCCACCATAAACCTTCTAATGACTCTGATAGCTAAACAGGGCATAAGTTTGTAGTCATTTTGATTCAAGAATAGAAGATCATTGCTTTCATATAGATACAATCTAAGAAAATTTATGCACCGAGAGTTAGCCAAAGAAGAGAATTCACTTAATGCTGACTTACAACAAAACAAAAGCCTCGAAAATTCAAGAGCGAAGATTCCTACAAGTCGAACACTGGGTAAACTTTGGTGAGAACTCAGTAGGGAATGTCTCCTACAGGTAGATCCCAGTTGTCTTCGTCTTCTGCCCTTTTGTTCGTAGGCGCTGCTTCCGGCTTGTACTGTGCAGAAAATCTTGGCGGAGGACGCCTAGTAAATTGCACGGAACATGAGAACAAAAAGATCAGCAACAGCAAGCAATGATTGACCGGCCAAATTAGATTGCTCAACTACAATTGAATCTAAGATTGTCTTTTAAGACCCAAATTGGAATGAAAGACAGAGATTGATCATATACCACGTTCCTATATTCACGCAAATGTGCAATAGTTAACCCTATTCTATCAATTGTTGAAGTGGAAGCACGGGGAGGGATGAATGGATTTTAGGATGGATTTGATATGTTAGCCAGGTTGTTTAGCGTGATAGATTTGGTAGGGAGTGGATTTACGAGAGGATTAAAAATCCTTAGTTCTAACAAATTAGGTGAAATAGTTGACTAATCCACCGAAACATCATATGAATTTACCACATTGCCATTGAAGCAGTTAGTTTTATAGCATAATTTTTCTCTTTCCTTCCCCTTCTATCCATAGATTTGTACTCTCCTTCCTTTCCTTTGTACCAAACAACACAAGGGGAAAAAACATCCTCATACTCTCTATTTTCCTCCACATAGGCGATATGCGTCCCCCTTGTTCCATTTTTCTCTCCCTACTATTAAACGCACCCTTAAAATCTAATTCCAGCAAAATCCACACAAAAAGGATTAGCAAGAAAAGCGCAAAGGCATGAAAGAACTCAAAGTGGTCTTAGTTTTAGAGAAACAACATTAGAGAAAAAAGAACTCTACCGAATCAACCACTGTATCCTGGTCAACGAAACGCAAAACCTCCACTCCAATACGCCTCAGTAAGTGTTCTCATCTAAAGCATTATAACCACACATTTCTACTAAATCTTGGCAGCAATTACAACAACACAAACACAACAATGGTCACAAGTGAAAGCACATAATTAACCTAAATCATCAAAGATTGCGCCTTTTCGCGTGTGTAAGTGTTAAATCTATGTCCGTACGAATCTTTCGAACTAATTGAGATATATATATATATATATATATATATAGAGAGAGAGAGAGAGAGGTGTGTACCTTCGGCGGTTGCGCTTGGCGGCCTCGCGGGTCTTGCGCTTCTTCTCCTCCTGCTTGTTCTCGTGGAAGCGGCGGCGCTTGCACTCCTGGATGACGCCGGCGCGCATGACCTCGCGGCGGAAGCGGTTGAGAAGCCTCTCCTCGGGCTCGTTGTCGTCCACCAGCACCTGCACATTGTACGCCGACCTGAAGTAGAGCGTGTTCGCGTACGCCAGCGACGGGCACATCACCGCCGACGCCTCCTGCTGGGGCCCACCCGCCGCCGCCGCCGACAGAGCCAGCGAACCACCGCCGTCTCTCCTCCTGCTACTTGCCGACGACGAAGAAGAAGAAACGGAAACAGAGAGGTGCGAGGGAGGGGCTTTGGGCTGCGCTGGCGGCTTTGAGGGTAAGAGGAAGGAGAGGAAACTGCTCAGCGGGGATGAGGCTGCCATTGATTCACCTTTCAACTATCACCTTACCCTTACCTTACCTTACCTTACCTTAGCTCAGCTTTGGTTTCCTTCTACAAGATAGACTAACTTCTCTTCTTTGCTTTCTCTCTGTTTGTGGGCCGCCTCCTTTTTTTTTAATTTATCCCCGTTTCTTTTGGGAACTTCTGGTTTGGGGAACGGGGAGAAAAAGTGCCAATGAGGAAAGTGAATATGATCCGTTGATTGAAAATTGGACGGTCAATGAACCATCTTTACTACACCATACAATTGTATGAACACATACAAAGGCCGGCTTCGTGTAACATTATAACAAACATGATTGTTATAACAATTCTTCATAATGTTATATCTACCTTATGTATATATAATAATGCTACATAAGACACGAACAACATTATAAAGAAAAAAGCTACATATTTAAAGTTACAACAACCTCTGTAGTGTTACCATTTATTCGCTTTAATCATTTAAATAATTTTTACTTTTTCAAACTTAAATGTTTAAATTTTAATCATTTAAATCATCTCAAAATTCAAAAAAATCAACAATCATTTGAAAAAATCATGATCTAAACAAAAGTAAGAACCACTCACGTTTGAACTTCGACTATCATTTAACTCATCATCATTTCATCCCTCTATACTTCTTATTCCTATACCCACCATTTTCTAGATTATTTTTCTTTCGTTCTTACTCGTCAGCTGATACATCTTGGTTTTTCTTTTTTCTTTTTTAATTATGATTTGTCCAGTAAATTCATACCAGACTTGTGCATTAACAACACCAAATGGAAAAATTTCAAAATAAAGCTAATCTTCATGCCACTTAATAATCTTATATCTTCATGATGATGCTCCATTCATTTCCATTTTATGTTTGTAGTGTAAATTTTGGGTATAAATTAAAATGATACACATGGGCTAGATTATCATTGGTCAAGAATGGGTATTTCTCAAAATCCCCCTTAACAAATCTACATAAATTTCAAATACTCGACCATTCAAGAAGTTGCCAAATCTGAAGTCGTTAAATGGCTATATTATATCCAACTAATCATTATCTTCCAAGCATAGCAAAATTGATTCGAGGGTAAAGACGTTCTGCAGCAACTCCTCGTAAAATTCATAATTCGTTGATCTCAAAATTTAAGGAACTTCTCCTATAAAATTATGTGTTTCGAAGAAACAACGAGCACCATATGAAAAATGAGAAGTGTTTCTCCTTCATCTGTGTGTTTTAGGTAGGAATGAAATAAAATTACGCTAAAGGAGAATTCCAATTACTCCCAAGAACCTTCGATAGCTTTCCCACATTATTCTTCGTTCCAGCCACTAAGCAAATCTGTATCAAAAATAAAAAATAAAAATCCATGTAATAGAAAAAAAATAATTATCCATCACAAAACACAAGCAACCAATTAAAGTGGGGTTGGGTTGTGAGAAGCAAACTCACCTCTCTCTCTCAAGAACACCACTCTCTTGCATTTTGGAACATCTTTAACCAAGGACTTGGACCTTTCTTGTCCACATTCCAGAGCTTGGGATACCATGGGAACTGCCACATTAGGAAGCAGCGCTCAGGGTGAGGCATCATGGCAAGGTGCCTTCCATCTGGTGAACAAATTGCCGCGATCCCTAATGGAGAGCCGTTGAGATTGAATGGGTATTGCTCTGTCTCATTCCCCTCGTCATCACAGTACCTTATCGGAGCCAAATTCGAATGAAGCACGCGATCAAACACGCCATCGTCCGGGAAGTATGCTCTGCCCTCACCATGGGCGGCCCACACACCCACTGTACTGCCCTCCATTCCTTTGAACATTATAGCTGGTGAGTCCTTTATGGTCACACTCGTGAACCGGCATTCAAATCGGCCCGACTCATTGTGAATGAACCTGGGCTGTGATGGATCCCCACCAAGACCGTGCACTCCACCAACTTGTGGTCCCGGAACCCACCCCAACAACGCCATAAGTTGACAGCCATTGCAAACTCCTAGACTGAACGTATCAGGTCGCTTGTAGAACTCCTGGAATTGATTCAGAAGGGGTTTATTAAACCGTATTGAAGCAGACCACCCTTTTGCTGAATCAAGAACATCGGCATAGCTGAACCCACCAACAAAGACAACTCCTCTGAAATCATCCAGTGAAATCGATCCGCTTAGAAGGTCCGACATAGTCACGTCCCAAGGCTCAAACCCAGAAGCGTAAAATGCTGCGGCCATTTCTCTATCTCCATTGCTCCCTTCTTCTCGAATTACAGCCACTTTTGGTTTTAAAGTTGCTTTCATATACTTTTCATCTGTAAAGGATGGAGTGAAGGACAATTTCCATGAAGGTTCACGCCTGGCTTTCAACCCCTCTTTCTCTAGATCAACACAAGAAGCTAATCTTTGAAACTTCTCCAGCTCGAAACTAGTTTCCTCCCATGTGTCCCTAAGAAAAGCGGTGCTCTCACTCATATGACACACGCCGTCGACCTTCAGCTCAACCGAAGGTTTTGAAGTAACCTGTCCAACTATGTTGGCAGATATACCTTCATCATTTAACCGCCCCACCACAATATCCAAGTTCTTCTTGCTTACCTCAATAAGCAAACCCAGCTCCTCTGCAAAAAGCGTCTGGAAGAGACCATGGCCACATGAACCCAAGTCTAAACTCAAACCACAGTTCCCAGCAAATGCCATCTCTAAGGCACACGTCAGTAGCCCACCATCACTAATATCATGACCAGCTGAGATCAGCTCATCTTCAAGAAGGACCTGAGTGCAATTAAAGACTCTCTTAAGGTACGGAACATCATCAAGATCAGGACTAACATCCCCAACTTGGTCAAAAACCTGAGCAAGAGCAGATCCACCTAACCGGCGCTTTCCCTTTGCAAGATCAATGTGAAGCAGCACTCCGTCATCGCCTAACTTTAAGTCCGGGGTAACTATTTTTGTTATGTCAGGACAAGTGACATAGACACTTATGACAAGATTTCCAGGAGCCTTAACAACCTCGTCGCCAGAATGAGCTGCCATTGAAAGACTGTCCTTGCCTCCATCAATGGCGATGCCAAGTTCAATCATAGCTTCAGCAAGCGCCGTAGCAGCATCATACATAGCTGCTCCTTCCCCGTCAAGTTTGGCAGCATACATCCAATTTCCACTAGCTTTAACATCAGATAAAGATGTTACCTTCGCCCAAACAAGATTAGTGAGCGCTTCACCAACAGCTAATCTCGCCATTGCTTTTGGATCCAGCAAACCTTTAATTGGCTGCTCCCCAATGGCACACGCACCTCCTGTAATGTCTGAGTAAGTCTGAGCGATAACTGCAACATCAGAAAGAGTAATCTGCAGGGGGCCCACAGTTTGCTGCTGAGCAACAAGACCTGTCACACATCTATCAACCTTAGTTGTCAAGAAACGCTTTGAACAAACTGACGGAAGCCTTAATACTCTCTTCAGAGCATCCATGACTGTTATCCCAGGAGCAATATCAAGTGGCTCTCGCGCATCATTGACCCGCTGGAACTCAAAGGTCTTCTGTGGCATGTCACCAAGCACTTTATCCAACTCCAAATCCACAGCAGGGGAGGGATAGGAAGTCCATCTGCTTGGCATCTTTGGATAGCTGAACTATCAATTAGAACAACACGGCCCTGACCATTTATTGTGCCTATAACAGCCATAGAAACTCTCTCTCTTTCACAGATTGACTGCAAAAGGTCACGGCTTTCGGGTTTCACTAAGATTGCATCCTGCTCTTGATATTCTGCACCCCATATCTCCAACACGGACATTGTGTGATCGCCAACTACGATCGCTCGGATATCTATCTCAGCACCCTGTGGGTAAATAATTTCCTTCACAACATTGCAGTTTCCACCAGCTCCCTGGTCATGAATGCTAATAATAGGATTATTCTCTCCCATTTCAATACAGGCACGAACAACACGGTATAACTTCTGTGCCATCTCGGCATCTCCACGTTGTACGGCATTAAAATCAAGCTCAGCGTCATTCTGACCACTAACCATACTCGATGCAGCCCCACCTCCCATTCCAATGCGGTAGGTGGGCCTCCAATCTTAACAACCAGCATTCCGATTTCAGGCTCTCCTTTTGTGATATGGCGATGATCGATCTGCCCAATGCCTGCACTAAACATGATTGGCTTCAACCATTCTCGTCTTTCCCCACTAGGGAGCCTCATCCCGAATGTTCTAGTGTAGCCCTGAATCAAGGGCTCTCCAAACTTGTTCCCGTAGTCCGATGCACCATTACTTGAATCTATCAAGATCTGCAACGGTGATGCCAAATTTGATGGATACGAGAAAGATGAATCTTCCCAAGGAGCATAAGCACCCTCTATATTGAGATTCCCAACACAAGAACCAACTGTTGATGCAACAACAAAAGAACCCCTCCCGGTTGCATGCGTATCCCTAATGCGACCACCATGACCTGTCTCCGCACCAGGGTAAGGTGCCACGGCGCATGGGAAATTGTGGGTCTCGCAGAGAATAGAATATCGAGGTCATGAATAGCAGACTCTAATGGACAAAGTTGAACTCGGATGGAGTGGCCGCAACCGCTTGACAGGAAACCCCTTGATTGCACTCGAGTTATCCTTGAACCCAATGACAGAATTGTTGGGGTTGGCTTTCAAAGTGCTCTTTACAATCTGCATTAGGGTCCTATTCATGGGCTGTCCATCTATCACCATTTTACCAGTGAAAAACCAATGCCTGCTATGCTCACTGTTAGATCGCGCAATATCAAACAATTCCACCGTCGTTGGATTACGCTTGATTTCTTCTCTAAAAAAGCCTCGTGTAGTATTGCAGATCATACTCATCAAACGCCAAGCCCATCTCCTTATTAATATCCTCCAATGCCTTCCTACCATTTTCCATAACCGGGATATAACGAACCTCCTCTGGGACCACACTAGTCTCAAAAGATGTGAGCTTCTGAGTATACACGCACTCGTCATCCTATCATGAACCAATGCAAAGCAAAATTGTTGATTTGATGTTCTGCAACACACCTTTACTATACACAAGTACCTCCTAGAGCGCTCCATCCGTGTCACCTCAACCCACATGCTCGACAAATAGATACAGACATTAGAAGACCAAGCCGTCGTAAAGACAACCGAGGGCCGACCTCAACTATAACCACACTCGAACCTTCTTGTCTCTTCTTTTCAAGAAAACTCTCAACTCCCAAATTCTCTGGCTCGCACGTCTCCAGAAGAAGCCACTTGAGGACAGAGACCTTTTCATCGGGAAGTTCCGATCAGAGCCCAATATTGAAACACTGCTCTGTTTTCAACCCGACAATCCGATTCGATACTTTGTCCGAAGACTTGAGAAGCTCGGACATCGCGCTGTCCTGAATCAGCGGTACCCGATAAAGATGAATAACCTGAGCAGTAGGCTTGACTTCCAAGGCTTGCTTAGTCACGAGCTTCCAACATCGCTCAAACCAATGCTTGTTGGCTTTCCTTGAGCTTGGCACTTCAAATTCAGTCCAACACTTCTTTGAGGGCACCGAATCACACCCCACAAAGAAATGCGACTTTCGACATCGAGCATTACTATGAAAGAGCAGATTCTGTCGATTGGTACCCTAATACAAACAACAAAGAAAAAAAAAACATGTAAATTGAACCGAACTAATCAACATGATCAAAATGTCTCCAAGTAAAAGAAATCCAAAACTAAAAGACTTACTTGCAAGAACTCGAAACTGTGATTTCTCGAACCCCACCATTCCCTCGAAGTAGCCGGAAAACAAATGAAATCAATTCAAAAGAAAAGTGAACTGCTCTTCCAAAAGTACTTGCAAGCAAAACAAACGGAATTTAAATGTCCCAATCACAAGGACACGACCATAATGAGAATCATATGAAGTGGAGGCAAAGTAAAAAATTAAAAATTAAAAAATAATAATAATAATAATAATTAAAAGTAAAAATAAAAACCATTGATAAATATGACCAGTAATTAATGCATAATACAAGATTTATCACAAGTGAATGACCAGAAGAAACTTGCTAAAAACTATGTTCATCACAAGAGTATAAATACTAGCGTTTTGGCTAATAAGTTTATCCAGAAAAATCTGAACGGATATTGTGAATTAGAGGGTGATTAAGTGGTACCAGTTCTAATTGTTTAATTATATTTTTCCATAATACTCCGACTGCCTACTTCCAAATCGATTGATTTTCCAAAATCCAATACATGATATAACTGGCACATAAGTATTACTTTGAAGTAATTCTAATTTTGAAGTCTATAAAGTTGCCTGCTTTAAAGGTCAAACAACCATTTTAGTTGATCAAGAGAACAGAGGTTCTAAAAAAGCCATTAAAAAGTGGAAGCTATGGATGTAGAAACACAGGAATCAGAACCAAAAAGAGTCAGAAACTGGTTCCATCACAAAGCGCTTAGCTCTAAATCCAAAAATCATGAAATATTTGGAAATCCCAAAAACACAGAGGGAGAGATGAAGGAAAAAGAAGAAGGAAGAAAAACCTGGTCGGGGAGAGACCGCGTTCAAAAATTTCATTCCCCACTGTTGGTGTTGGTGAATGAATCTATGTCGTTAAGAAAAAAGGTCTGTATTGAATGAATGACACCAGTAACCAACTTAAAATTTATGTCGTTTGTATGGATGAAGCGTGAAATTTTGGCAAACAACAGCAACAAAAGCGACAGCCACCATGCTGTTGTGATAATCGCAGTACTACGTTGTTTATCTTTGATAAGTGACATCATGTTGTATTATTATGCAATAAAAAATGTACAAATCCGGATCATAAATCAAACACTGAAGCCAACAATCACAAACCGAATTAGGCCAACAAACCAATACATAAAAAGCAAAAAAAAAAAAAAAAAGACTCACACTTCCTCTTGCGAGCGGCAGGGAAAGCATAGGCCCGAGCAGCGGTTCTTCTGGAGATGGAAGCTCCGGCGGCCACACCTCGCACAGGGTGTGTGCGTCTTGTTCCTCCTAATACAAAACATATCAAGAGAAACCAGCCATTCAAAACATTATAAACCAGCCATTTAAAACATAAACACAATATATGACAACGAGAAACCAGATTCACTAACTATACAAAACATAATCAAAGAGAAACAAGATTCACTAACCAATTATACATTTATACAGATGATAAACGACCAACAATAAATGAGGAAGAGACTTTTACCTCAGACTCAAAGGGCTCGGGGCTGGGACGGCGGCGCTCGAGGGGCTCGGAGCTGGGACGGCGGCGCTCGAGGGGCTCGGGGCTGGGACGGCGGCGCTCGAGTGGCTCGGAGCTGGGACGCTCGGAAGTCGAGAGGCTCGGGGCTGGGACGGCGCTCGAGCGGCTTGGGTGGGGCTCGGCGACGATGAGGAGTGAGAGGACGGTCGAGGGGGTTCAGGCGAGGAGTGAGAGGAGATTAGGGTTTTTTATTTTTTTTCCTTAGTTCTGACTTGTAAAATGTATTTATTTTTTATTCATTTTATTATATTAGTATATATACATATACATATAGAAAACGCCATATATATATATATGGGCCTTTCTGTAGTGCACCAGTTTCATATGCGAGCATCAGTGGTCCACAGAAAAAGTTGGCCATTGGATTTTTAGTTAGTATATAAAATATTATTTAAGAGGTATATCAACGGCTAATATTGAAATAGGATTGTACAGGGGCATGTAGGGGTTGACAATAAATGTAAAATGGGTAACCGGTTGAATTTAAAATTGTCTAAAAAGATACACATGTAAGCAAAAACAAAAAACCAAAATAGAAAAAACCAAAAGCCAAAGAGTGCCTCCAATGAAAGATAAAATCTGGTGGTCTATTTTATTGTTATTATTTTTTAGATTCATGGAGTGATGGAGGCATGGCCGAGTTCCAAGTTCTAACTATCTATTTATATAATTAATAGTATGACCGTATTATTCTTAAATACTATATAGGGCCTTATAAATTTTTTTTAAAAATAAATTAGGAATATAGTAATAACTGATTTATCTTAAAATTTTACTACAAACTAATACTATAGCGTATGAAAATTAACAAAGGCACACTGTTAATCAGTGGGAAAGCTAAAAAAAAAAAAGAAGAGGGACATGTAATTAAAAAATAAGTTTTTTTTATAAAAACATACTAGAGGATCTCCGTTCCATATATTTTATAATTCATGTTAATAATACTAATATATAATATTTAAGTCAAAATTTTATTAAAGTTTGTAACAAGGATAGCACAAGATAAATTTATAACAATATTGCCACAATTGAGTTACAAATTTGTCATTCTACATTTTAACTATTATCACTATCAATTATTAAAGTGAGAGAATAAATATTTTAAAAAAGAGAAATTACAGTGAATATCTAATTTTAACACTTAATTAAAATAAAATACTCAATTTTTTGAAAAATACAACAAAGTATCCAAATGATTCAATTACTTACATAGTAGTAGCTTGTGATGATTGACTTAGTGACCAAAAACATGTGCAAATGATTAATAAATTGACTAGCTACTCAATTACTTTAAAAACTTGGGTATTTATTTTTATTGTTATGTAAATTATGAGTAGTCCCCTACTTCATCCTTTAAAAAATTAAAAATATAGGACTTAATTTAGTATGATAGTATTGTTAATTTGGTATTGGAGCACATGAGAAAACTTCATGCTATATATAGAATTTTGGTACTATTGCATGCTAAATATAGAATGAGCATGCGGGATGACTATTGATTAGCTAGGGATGTAAATTGTAAATCGTGGCGTCGGCCGGCCCAACTCGTTTAGTTTCATGCTAGTTATGCTTTGTTCCATGCTCGTGCTAACCTATTAATAGTTGCACACGAGCACGTGCTTTTGTTGGCCTACGAGCTAAAATGAATACCAAACTCGGCGATGGCTTCGTATATAAACATGTCATTCCTTTATTGTGTCGCTTATCGTATACTCCCATGTGTATTTTTTCGTAATTAATATTGGGGCTTAATTGTTACTCTCCATAAGGAAGCCGATTAAATTATAAATTTCAAGCTAATTTTAAGTTCACGAACAACAAATAGTTACACGTCAGTCTAAATTACAAAACGACTTGAACATCATTTTTTTATGTTACTTCTTCTAATACTACTATTACTTTTACAATGCTTATCGTTACTCCTCACATTAGAATAAAATAATAGAAAATAGTGTGAAATTACTCATTTACCTTTCTCTTTCATATCTCACACATTTTTTTTAATTAAAAATCCCGCACAATTACAATTTGATCCCTATTCTGCAACAAAACCACAAAAATGGCGCATGGACCCCACCACAACACTGCCTCGATAATGCAACACTTACACACCCTAAATCCTAATGTTACAGGCTATATAGTAAACATAAAGACAACTTTCACCTGCAATAACAAGTGATAAACGTGGCGCATTAGTGGTCTTGGAGCATTAAAGAAAACGCCTATATATATATATATGTATGGGTAAAGTAGGCAAATACTCGGAATTTATATAAGAATAAAAATAAATACTCAAACTTTTGAAGTAATTGAGTTTCTAGTCAATTTGTGAATTACTTGCACATGTTTTTAGTAATTAAGTGAATTACCACCACTTACCACCGTGTAAGTAATTGAATCATTTGGATAGTTGGTTACATTTTTCAAAAGATTGGGTAATAACTTACATTAAATTTTAAAAATTGGGTATTCACTATATATATATATATATATATATATATATATAATTTCACCTACAAATGCAATTTTAAAATTTGGGTATTCACTATATATATATATAATTTTAAAAACCTCTCCAATTATGTGACACATGGCAATTTTGGATAAAAAATGGCAACTTTAGATGGAAAAGTTAACGGAATGACAAATTTAAAACGTTTTAATAATATAAGGGGAACGAATGTAACAAATTGAAATACATGGGATAATTTGATATTCGGGTTAAAATAAAGGGGAAAATAATGAAATTAACCTATATATTATTATACGCTCTCTTTTTATCAAGACCAGCTCAAAAGTTTCACTTAGATTATAATTGTATTACATCATTTGAAACAATTTTTTTTAAAAAAAAAATTCTAATGAACATATTGATGATGGGTAGTTAATGTTTTTATCACCTTAATTAGCGCTCTCATAGCTATGCAACTATATTAATCTTATGCCAACCATACTACCTATGACATAAATAATATTAATCAAATAACTTCAGGAAGTTTATGTTAAATATAAATATTTGGTATAATATAGAGAGATGAACATAAATTGAAATTCATATAAATACAAATATACATGAGGCAAACATATACTAACCACACGCTATTTTTAGGGGTATATTTAGTTGGGTGGATTGAGAGAATTAGAAGGATAAAGAATGTAAATGTTGAAAATGATATTAATCTGTATTCATGTTGTTTGATAGGAAAGATTGAGAATTGAAATAATTGAGAGTAATTATTTGTACAATTACTATATTGTCTATTTAGCAAAGGAGGATGCAAGTTGGGACAAGTGGGGGCAACCCACTAACTTTTTGATTTTTTTGTTGTAGCCTCCAAATTTGAGAACTTTTTTAATTATATACTTTATTTGCCCCCGTTAAGGTTTATATATTCATAATTTTACCTATATTTTTTTAAAAGTTCCATTTCTACCCTAAATAATTTTTTAATTCAAATCTTATATATAATTACTTCTAATAATTTTCATTATGTCTTTATTTGATCATATATTTGAATGAGACCATTACATTCAAAAATTGCCTTTTATTTATTTATTTTTTGGTCCAAAATATATTATAATTGTGTCCCGACTATAAAAAAATTATGGATCCATCACTTACTACAAGCGGTTATTGAACTTGAATCGTGACCAAACTTTATCAACAAAGGAAGACCAAAAAGTTTCAAACAAAACACAAAACTCTTGCGGCAATTTTTCTACCCCACTCTCTTCATCTTTACATTTTTTTGTGTACTTATCCCTCCGTGCAAATGTACAAAGAAGAGTGTTATGTTATATATATATATATATATAAGAAAATGAACATAAGCTACATCAACTAAATGATTGTAACTATTCAGGCTTCAAAACGTCGTTGAAAAAACATTTTTAGCTGAAGGTTAAACCGTTTATATATGCATTTAACATGCATGTAAACCGACGCATATGAAGACCATGAGACATTGCCTTTATTGCCAAATGTATATAGACATTTGCTCTTGAATTATCTTGAAACCAAACAAATTGTGAAAAATCAAGCCAACATCATAATAATTCATTGAAAATAGCATAGAAAGATGACTTATCCACAATGAGCAGTGGTCGACTCTTGAAGGACGAACGGTTAGATTCAAAGAAGACAAAACCTTCAAACCAAAAAAGAGAAGAAAAAATCAGTACAAATCATGCAAATTTTTTAAAAATAGCATAATCAAAATCACAAACATTAAAAAAATTAGATTTTTGAAAAATAAAGTAAACTTATCTCTTAAGTGAAGCCGTAGAACCCGTCGCAAAAGAACATTTGGTATTTCTTCTTCATAAAAATAAATATATAGCTTTTTTCAAAATTAAAAAAAAATTGGAATTAAAACATAGAAATGCCGGCAAAAATGATATCTGTACAACCATCAACGAAATAGAGGCACCATTAAAGCCATCAGAACCGTGTGACATTCTTGGATCTGCACTAAAAAGAAAAAAAGGCAGGGAGTCAAGTTTTTGAAAAGCTAAACAACATATTAAAAAACACAAACAGATTTAATTAGAACATGGATAAGCAATTCAAAAGAAAGAGATTGGAATGCCAAAAAAATTTATAATCTAATCCTTAGAGAAATTTAGCAACCAAAGAGGCATGGTAACCAAATAATGCGATTGAATGGACAGAGTAAAGAAAAAAGATTGCGAATTAAATTTTTGAAAACCGACACAAACAGAAGAAAAAAAACATTTCTCTAGAACACAAAAATGCACTTCAGAAACAAAACATAAAAATATATTATCATCGTCCACCTACAACAACTGATAGCTAAAAAAAAAAGGCTGCATAATAGAGCAAGTAAAGAGAAGGAACCCGATGAAAAGAATAACAAAAAAATCGGACCTAACACAATCAGATCAGAGAAAAAATTAAAAAAATAAAAAATTTCTTAAAACAAAACCCTAATACAAATTATTAGAAAAAGCCAGTAACACCATAGATTGAAGGAGCAGCCCCTAAACCTTACACAGAAATAACTGATAGAGCCGATCTGAATCAACAAAAGTAAACGAAAATATTTTTCGAAAACCCATTAAAAAAAAAAAAGAACAATGAGATGTAAAGAGCTAGAGGAGAAACCTTTATTTTCCAAAAAGAAAAATGATGCGGCCAAGAAACGGCAAAAAAAAGTTTGAAAACCCATTTTTTCCCAAAAAAAAAAAAAAGAAGAAAGAATCCATGATGAGATCAACAGAAGATTGAAGAAATAAGCCTAAAACAATTTGTTACCACAAAAAAAAAAAAAAAATGCGCGAATGACTATATCAAAGAGAGAAACTCTTAAAAAATGGGGAAAAAAAAAAACAAAAGAAAAAAGTGGCGGTGGTAAGTGATAAGAACGAAGTGAGTAGGAATGGTAAAGAGATACGCTTTGGAGGAAAAGATAATAAAGCTTAAAATTGAGACCATAAAATGTGGATATTTTCGGAAACAATTTTTTTTAAAAACAAAATGACCAAATAATCTCCACAAACTCATTAACACAAATAACTCAAAAAGGGCAACTTAGTAAATTTCATAATTACTATAGAAACTGCAATAAATAGGGACTTCATTTTAGTATATAAATAATGGTATTTATGCCAAAACAACAAAGTCAAAAAGTCAATAAAACCAAGGCAACAAAAAGTCATCAGATACTTTTATAAGGACTTTTTGGGAGCTCGAAAATGGGTTCTTTTTATAAAGATAATAGTATTTACGTAAAAATAACAAAGTCAAAAAGTCAATAAAACCAAGACAACAAAAAAGCCATCAGATACTTTTTTAAGGGCTTTTTTGGGAACTCAAAAATCACTGTAGAGTCTACAGTGATATGGGGAGTTCCTTTTAGTATATTTATATAATATGGAGAATAAAAAAAGAAAAATGTGGAACCGACTAATAAGGTTGTGTAACAAATTAATATATTTTATTTGTAATCTTATCTTCAGCTAACACCGCGATAACACTTACTCCTCTACGTTCGGAATCAGTGAAAAAAGAAAAAAACTGTTTTATAGGATCATAAAAAAATAATCCCTAACTTTTTTTTTTTTCGTAGAGAGATTCCTATGTGTACTAAAGTCTTGTAAAGTTCTTATAGGATCATAAAAAAAATAATTAACCAACTTAAGAATTAATAAAAACAAGAAAATTTATGATAAATAATCATCTAAAAAGTTATAGTTACCAAACATTATTGACTCTGAAGTATTTTTAACATTCGATTTCATTAGTGGTTCCTTTTTTATATAAAGTTGAGTTGTCCTTCGTATTAAACTATACACATCTATATTTGTATTTTTATCTTTATCCTAATTTTAATGCATTTTTTCTTGAAAAAAATGCTAGCATATATTCAAGCATATATATATATATATATATATATATATTTATTATACATATCAAAACTCAAAATTATTTATTTGTTTATTCAAGTAGATTTCATGATTATAGTTTGAAATACACACCTTAAGTGAAGAAGAAATTAATGAGTTTTTAAATTTTAAGTGTCATAGCACCTTCTATTCATATGAATAGGATGGGTAATTTAGGTTCGGACACGAGACACGACACGAAATTAGCGGGTCCGAATCTTATCGGATCGAAAACGATTAACACAATACGAATCTGACAACACGATAAGAGTCTAAAAAGACACAATTATTAAATTAGTTATTAATTAATTTACCATGCACTTAAAATTTATTTATTTACTATCTAGTAATTTTTGTCTACATGACATAAAAATTAGCAATCATACTCATGTACATTATTAGAGTAGGCCTTTATTCAAAAAATTTTAATTTTAGATTTACAAAGTGTAATTAAAAATTATTAGAGCTTATTGGCCCAATGTTGCAGCCAGATAATCCCTTGTTTGATGGACCAGGATCCCTTGGAGAATATGGGATCTCTGTCAATAAGAGTCTCGAATTGAAAGTTGCAAAAGCCCTTGCGGAGAGATCATTTTTTGTTTCGCCCAAAAGGTTAATTTCCAAATATCCTGGAGAAGATTTTTTAGATCAACGTACTTCCAAGGGGATTCGCCTCTCAATAATGTAACACGTCCAATGAGCGAATTTCGCACATCACAACACATTTTTGTAAACAGATTCATCAATCTTCACACATACGACATCTCCGTGATGATAAATCAAACCTCAAAAATCATGGTAATCGAAAGAATATTTGGAACCGGGAGAGAATACTGAACCGTATGAAGAGTCGAGGTGTTGTTCATGATCGGAGCGGGAGTAGGGGAATTCTCGTCTGCAGTCATGGTAACAGAACGACGGAGGTTGGCAGGGGATAAAGAGCAGATGCGATAAGGGTTCAAGAGGGGAGCAAAACCCTAGAGAGAGTATGACTCCTGATGATGTGACATTTTTCGATCAACATCTAAAATAGACTATCAAGCTATTACTAGTTTAAGCGTGTATCAACTTTGATTGGATGCATTCCTAAATTAGTTTTCTTTCCCTAAAAAGTGATAAACACGACATATCAAAATTTGATAAATCAACCACCGAAAATACTTAATTAAATATCATCAATTCCACTTTACAATTGGTACACTGGACTCTCTTGTCTTATATGACTTGTTTTACTCAAGGTGTAAGAGCCTTATTTGATTAAGATCCAATCCATTGTAATAAAGTGCACCAATTTCCACCTTTCTGTTCGTGTTGTAAAATTTATGACTATGCTTACAAGTACACAAATTGCTAAAGTAATAAAGTTAGTTCGAATACTGATATCATCCCACAAAGATTGACGTTAAGAATCAAAACTAGCGTATTGCAATTAATTCAACACCCTTTTTTTTTATCTTAGCGGTCTAATTCAAATATGATGAGAAATTAAAAGAAACTAAATATAATTCGTAAATTTTAATAAACAAGAATAACAATCAACTAAATTAAAGACGAAAATCAATAAGAAAAACAGTGCTAGGGCTTTGATTTCACTCAATTACAATGCTATTTTACTATTTTAGTTAGGGGTGTACAAAAAGCGGTGCGGTTTAAAACCGCACCGAATAATTCGGTGACCGAATTTTCGATTTTCAAAATTCTGAAAACCGAAAACCGCACCGAATAAGGGTGAAAACCGAATTTTGGTTCACCGAATTATTCGGTTTCGGTGCGGTTTTGAATTCGGTGGACCGGTTTTGAAAAAAAAAAAAAAAAAGACATTGCTGCTCTAGATGACATTAAATTAGTCCAAATGAGAGATTAAAGCATAAAAGAAGTCTAAATACAACAATAACAACAACAATCTTACTCTTACAATGCAAATACTAATAGCAAATTCAAATTATACAACATTACAAACGGGAATAGCAAATTCAAATTTCAAATTATACAACATTACAAACGAGAAATCTAACTCCAAACCCAAAGTCAAACTCCATCCATCTTCATCTAAGTAGGAAGTGGCTTCCAAGTATAATATAATATCCACATCTATTTGATGTCCAATAATTAAATTTGAAAAATTCAACTAATGATCCAAAATATTCACCATTGCAGATAATAGGCAGTACCCAAAAGAAGTTAAAATGTGACAATCATATTAGTTTAACATCATCAAATATCAGAACCCAAAAATAAAAAGAACCATGAATAATATATTCAACAAATATGTGTTGTATATGAATACGGAGATACATAGAGATGAATTACCAAAAGAGTCAGAGCTGGAAGAAAGGCTAGGAAGGAGGTCTGTACAAGGTCTGGCTATGGCTTTTGAGAGAGAGAGAGATATTGGTGGAGCATTGTTTGCCGGGAAGTTTGGTGAAATGAACAGCATCCTTGGAAATACCAAATTTGTTGGTTTTCAAAAGGCTTTCAGAAATTCACACACTGACACTTGCCCAACAAATGATCAAACTTTCAAAAAAATTGTCTGAAAAGTCTTTAACTTGTTCAGCAAAAACGCAAAACATCACTGCAAGCTTTTGCAAGGAGATAGCTTACCACTGACACTGTGACGAGCACTGCCGACTGTCGAGGACCCAAGAACCGTCGCCGCCTTTGAGGACCCAAGAACCGTCGCCCGCCTTCGAGGACCCAAGAAGGCAAGAACCGTCGCCGACTCGCCGCCTTCGAGGACCCAAGGAATCGTCGCCGACTCACCGCTGCCAAGGAAGGAAAGGAAAGGGACCGACTCTCAGCTCGTCCGCCGTTCGTTCTTCGTCATCGTTCCCCGTTCGTCTCAGCTCGTCTGCGTTCGTCCTTAGTCAGTGAGGGACTAAGTGTAAGTGACGGCAGGTAGGAAGAAGTTAGAATTTGGGGCTGGGCTAGTAGGGCACGAAGAGGAAGAGAAGAAATTTACAAAATATATATATAATATATACACTTGGCAAAGTGGTGCGGTGGCGGTTTTAAACCGCTTCTTATTTGTGGAAACCGAAAACCGCACCGATTTGTCAAATTCGGGGCGCCCACCGGCACCGAAAATTCGGTTTTGCTGACGTGGTACCGAATTTCGTGCGGTGCGGTTTTTACAAACGGTTTAAACCGATTTTTCGGTTTCATGTACAGCCCTAATTTTAGTATACGTTAATCCTAATTCATCAACTTCGCTAGACCTAGAGTAATTTGTATCTTTATTACCCTCTTTTGCGTGCTACATAAAGAAAGTGCAAATGTTCCTAAGCCTAAATCTCAATACAATACGTTAACCTTACCTTCATTAAGTTCTATATATAAAAAGGTGTTGAAAGGTGCGTCCACGTTCCTGTTTTCTCATAAACGCGCCGTTTGGGATAAATTTTTTCGTCATAAACGGCGACGTTTGTGCCTCTCTCTACTTCCCCTTATGGGCACTGTGACGAGCACTGCCGACTGTCGAGGACCCAAGAACCGTCGCCGCCTTTGAGGACCCAAGAACCGTCGCCGCCTTCGAGGACCCAAGAAGGCAAGAACCGTCGCCGACTCGCCGCCTTCGAGGACCCAAGAATCGTCGCCGACTCACACGCTGCCAAGGAAGGAAAGGAAAGGGACCGACTCTCAGCTCGTCCGCCGTTCGTTCTTCGTCATCGTTCCCCGTTCGTCTCAGCTCGTCTGCATTCGTCCTTAGTCAGTGAGGGACTAAGTGTAAGTGACGGCAGGTAGGAAGAAGTTAGAATTTGGGGCTGGGCTAGGTAGGGCACGAAGAGGAAGAGAAGAAATTTACAAAATATATATATAATATATACACTTGGCAAAGTGGTGCGGTGCGGTTTTAAACCGCTTCTTATTTGTGGAAACCGAAAACCGCACCGATTTGTCAAATTCGGTGCGGCCACCGCACCGAAAATTCGGTTTTGCTGACGTGGTAACCGAATTTCGGTGCGGTGCGGTTTTTACAAACGGTTTAAACCGATTTTTTCGGTTTTCATGTACAGCCCTAATTTTAGTATACGTTTATCCTAATTCATCAACTTCGCTAACCTAGAGTAATTTGTATCTTATACCCTCTTTTGCGTGCTACATAAAGAATGTGCAAAAGTTCCTAAGCCTAAATCTCAATACAATACGTTAACCTTACCTTCATTAAGTTCTATTATATAAAAAGTGTTGAAAGGTGCGTCCACTGTTCCTGTTTTCGTCATAAACGGCGCCGTTTGGGATAAAATTTTTCGTCATAAACGGCGACGTTTTGTGCCTCTCTCTACTTCCCCTTATGGGCACTGTGACGAGCACTGCCGACTGTCGAGGACCCAAGAACCGTCGCCGCCTTTGAGGACCCAAGAACCGTCGCCGCCTTCGAGGACCCAAGAAGGCAAGAACCGTCGCCGACTC
This sequence comes from Boehmeria nivea var. tenacissima, assembly GCA_018132145.1. Classification (NCBI taxonomy): domain Eukaryota; kingdom Viridiplantae; phylum Streptophyta; class Magnoliopsida; order Rosales; family Urticaceae; genus Boehmeria; species Boehmeria nivea. The sequence goes on from CM030876.1 coordinate 20,336,943, forward strand.
GCCGCCTTTGAGGACCCAAGAATCGTCGCCGACTCACCGCTGCCAAGGAAGGAAAGGAAAGGGACCGACTCTCAGCTCGTCCGCCGTTCGTTCTTCGTCATCGTTCCCCGTTCGTCTCAGCTCGTCTGCGTTCGTCCTTAGTCAGTGAGGGACTAAGTGTAAGTGACGGCAGGTAGGAAGAAGTTAGAATTTGGGGCTGGGCTAGGTAGGGCACGAAGAGGAAGAGAAGAAATTTACAAAATATATATATAATATATACACTTGGCAAAGTGGTGCGGTGCGGTTTTAAAAACCGCTTCTTATTTGTGGAAACCGAAAACCGCACCGATTTGTCAAATTCGGTGCGGTCACCGCACCGAAAATTCGGTTTTGCTGACGTGGTACCGAATTTCGGTGCGGTGCGGTTTTTACAAACGGTTTTAAACCGATTTTTCGGTTTCCATGTACAGCCCTAATTTTAGTATACGTTAATCCTAATTCATCAACTTCGCTAACCTAGAGTAATTTGTATCTTTATAACCCTCTTTTTGCGTGCTACATAAAGAATGTGCAAAAGTTCCTAAGCCTAAATCTCAATACAATACGTTAACCTTACCTTCATTAAGTTCTATTATATAAAAAGTGTTGAAAGGTGCGTCCACTGTTCCTGTTTTCGTCATAAACGGCGCCGTTTGGGATAAAATTTTTCGTCATAAACGGCGACGTTTTGTGCCTCTCTCTACTTCCCCTTATGGGCTCTCGCATTGTCGATTGTATTAGGCTTCACTGCTTCGCCTTCACTCCCTCTATCGATCCGTCTGCTTCGTCGAATCTCCGAGGTGAGTTGCGGCCGTATGGCCATTTATTCTCTGTTTGTTTGGGCGACTTTTTCTTGCACCTTTTTAGATAGTTTTTTGAAAATACCACACTTTACATAATGTTCTTCTTGGATATTTCGTTTGGAGTATCTTCCAAAGGTTTGTAAATTGAACCCCATGTTCAATTTGTCGTGGCTTTTGTTTTGAAGCTTTAGTGCCAAGCAATGATACAAACAAATTAAAACAACAAATTCCATACAAGAATTGTGATTCAAAAATCCAATATAGAACCAAAAGAATAGGCAAAAGTTTTGTTAAGCCGTTTGGGACATTCTTAGTTAAGAAAAAAAATAGTGCTTTATTAAGGACAATAACTGGATCATAATATCATTTCGTTATTAATTTTCTGTTCACGGATATATTCTGTTTGATAAAAATTTTAATTGAATGCATTACTTTGGTTTTGGGCTTTTGGCCATGTCTGGGTTGATTTGGATGAATTTTTGCACTATCTTCAGTTCACGCGTATATTATATTTGATAAAATTCCTAATTGAATGCATTACTGTGATTTTGGCCATGCCAAACAAACAAAATTTAAATGTCCCAATCACAAGGACATGATCATAACGAGAATCATATGAAGTGAAGGAAAAGTAAAATAATATTAATAGTAATAATCAAAAGTAAAAAAAATAAAAACCACTGATTTATAACGGTATCAGCGCATAGAGTATAGCGACAAGTATTTGGACTTAAGTGGAACTTAATAGAAAGTTATGTGTCATCTAAATAGAGGTGAATATATACCATGCCACTTCTCTCCATAAAACAGTCTGACCTTTCTCTCCATAAAACAATCTGACCCTCTAGAGCCAATGCGTGAATTTTAATATAATTGACTTTCCATGTCTTATCTCTCCATAAAATAATAGGACCAAGTAATTAATGCATAATACAAGATTCATCACAAGTGAATGACCAGAAGAAACTTATTTAGAAACTATGTTCATCACAAGAGTATAAATAGTGGCGTTTTGGCCAATAAGTTTATCAAGAAAACCTGAACGTATCACTGTGAATTAGGAGGTGATTAAGCGGTACCAGTTCTAATTGTTTTATAAGATTTTTCCATAATACTCTCATTGCCTACTACCAAAGTGATCGATTTTCCCGACAACCAAAAATCCAATACAAGATATAAACATTGGCACACTAGTAATACACTAGAGTTATTTTAATTTTGAAGTCTATAAAGTTGTATGCTTTAAACTTCAAACATCCATTTTAGTTTATCAAGAAAACAGAGGTTCTAAAAAGGCCATTAAAAGCGGAAGCTATAGCTATAGAAACACAGGAATCAAAACAAAAAAGAGTCGAAAACTGGTTCCATCACAAAACGCTTAGTCAAAATCCAAAAATCATGAAAGATTTGGAAATCCCAAAAACCGAGAGAGAAAGAGAGTGAGAGAGAGGAAAAGGAAGAAGGGAGAAGCACATGGTCGGAGAGAGACCGAGTTCGACAAGGGAAGGAAGAGAGGCTCGGGAGGGACTCTGCGACAGGGGAGGAGGCGCTAGGGTGTCAAGACTTGAGCGTGTTAAAAATGAAGAGAAATGAGTAATAGTGACATACTCACTGACTGTACTACAATTTAGGGTTAGAGAAGTACAAGAGCGGAGCCACGGAAGCTCCCGGTGTCGCGGACGAACCCAACCAGAAACCAAAGCTTTCGGCGAGACGACTTCGACGGGGACTGTGGACTGTGGAATGACCTAAAGTAATAATAAGTTTCAAAAAATAAATATTATATATATATATCCTACTATATAAAAAGTGTTGAAAGGTGCGTCCACTGTTCCCGTTTTCGTCATAAACGGTGCTGTTTGTAATTTCGTCCTAAACGGCGATGTTTTGTGCCTCTCTCTGCTTCCCTTACTGCTTCGCCTTCGCTCCCTCTATCGATCCGTCTGCTTCGTCGACTCTCCGAGGCGAGTTGCGGCCGTATGGCCATTTATTCTCTGTTTGTTTGGGCGACTTTTTCCTGCGCCGTTTTAGATAGTTTCTTGAAAATACCACACTTTACATGATGTTCTTCTTGGATATTTCGTTTCGGGTATCTTCCAAGGGTTTGTAAATTGAACCCCATGTTCGATTTGTCGTGGCTTTTGTTTTGAAGCTTTAGTACTGAGCAATGATACAAACAAATTAAAACAACAAATTCCATACAAGGATTGTGATTGAAACATCCAATATAGAACCAAAAGAATAGGCAAAAGTTTTGTTAAAGCCGTTTGGGACATTCTTAGTTAAGAAAAAAAAATAGTGCTTTATTAAGGACAATAACTGGATCATAATATCATTTCGTTATTGGTTTTCTGTTCACGGATATATTCTGTTTGATAAAATTCATAATTGAATGCATTACTTTGATTTTGGGCCATGTCTGGGTTAATTTGAATGAATTTTTGCACTATCTTCAGTTCACGCATATATTATATTTGATAAAATTCTTATTGAATGCATTACTGTAATTTTGGCCAACTCAAAATTTATGTCGTTTGTATGGATGAAGCATGAATTTTTGGCAAACGACAGCAACAAAAACGACAACCACCATGCTGTGATGATAAATCGCAGTACTATGTTTTATCTTTGATAAGTGACATCATGTTGTATTATTATGCAAGAAGGAATGACAAATCTCCATGGTCTTTTCCACTGCAAGGAAAGCGACACCAAAAAATAAACGACATGTTAGTATCTCAACAATTACGACGTGAATTCTCCAGTAAAAATGACCATCGTTTTCTCAAAACCAGTGAGTCAGGTAATAAACGTCTTCCTTTCTAGGAAAACCAAAAAAAAAAAAAGTATAAGCAACAAATCGCTTGAAGTAAACAACACCCGCATAAATGTTTGCACAAAAAAAAAAAAAAAAAAAAAAAAAAAAAAAAAAACAATACCCGCATAAACGACAAGTCGCTGGAAGTCAAGTATAAGCGACACCAACATAAAATGACATGTGGCATACGACAATACGCAATAGAAACTAGTTTCTGGACTTGGGTCGGTTTTGCGTTGTTGATCTAAGATAAAGATAAGCATGAGTGTAATTGGTTGGAGAGTTATTAGCCTCACAAGTCACAAGAGCCCGGTCAACTTTTTCGGGCTTTGCTTGAGTTGACATTTTAAAAAATACATATATATTTATCATTTATATCAATTAAGAAATTTTGGCATTGATAAATAGTAATACTCTTGCACCCAAAAAAAAAAAAAAATAGTAATACTCAACCTCATTTTTGGTAAATAAAAAATTTTACTAAATGGAAAAAAAAGGGCAAAGATAATCAACTAGCCAGTCTCAATTTGTAAAAAGCTGCTAAAAGATATAGTGGCCGTGATTATGACTTGAAAGAGATCTTCAAAGAGAGGACGAGAGGGAGTAAAAATCTGAAGTGTATCTCTATATTGCATATTGTGACTTTACATAGCTTTTAGAGAGAGAGAGAGTGTGTGAGTGAGTGAGAGGAGTTTCTTATTGACTAAACACTCTTTACACTAGAAACGCCTGAGTTGGAGCATTACGTGAGTTAATTAGCAGCTGATTCAATACAAATACACACTTATTTATATATATATATATATATATATATATATATGGACAGAGGGAGTTTAGTGTGAGTGGGGGCTCAAGTCCCCACTAAACTTTTATTTTTTTCAATAACCAAGGTAGAAGTGGATGAAAACTCTTTTAATTTTGACAAAAAAATAAACAAGCCCCCACAATTTAAAATTTTGTGACCAAAAGCCCCCACACTTCTAAGCCTAATCACCAAAAGCCCCCACATTACAAAGCTTAATAACTAAATGTTTGATTGCAGTCTTTAAAAAAATTCAAATAATTGCATTTAACCCTTTGTTCTCACTTCACAAATTAGTCTATTATAATTTATTTACTATTATTATTTTTTGCTTCTTTTACATTGAATATTCATCTACAACTTAAGCTCTAAGATCATTACAGCTAATGTTTGTAGGACATTCATTTTCATTACACATGTGTTTATACGTAGGATATATTTCTCGATGAGTTGGTTTGCCTTTCTCTTTTTTTTTTTTACTTTTTTTTTATATCTTTTTGTATACATGTACATTATTGTTTTATGTCATTCTGATATGCCATAGTCAAGTCTTTATTTAATAATTTATTTGTTTTGATTGCTTAATGTTCTTTGTAAATTGGTAAAGTCTTTTGACTATTTGGCTATTTTTTAATTTATGTTTCAAGAAAATGGCTATAGTTTCATAAAATTAAGAAAATATAGCTATTGGCCAACACAAAATGGTAAAAAAATAAAATCAATGCATCATGTAATTAAAAAAATTATTATTTACTTAGTTAATTGAAACATTTGCTATTTTCTTAAAATATTTATTAAAAATGACTAGTTAATAATCTCTTTTTTTTTAATAATATTCAATTATGTGTGATTTTAATACAAATTTATCGACGTTATAATTAGCCACCTCAAAATAAAATTTCTGACTCCATCACTATATATATATATTCCCTGGCCCTCAAACTCATAACGGAGCGGAGTCGACTGTGAGTTTGGTATGAGTCGGAGAACATACAATTCATGAGAGCTTGACAACGTCGGCAATTTGTGATGATCAAGCAGGATGAACATGTTGAATTAGCTTGTCACGCACAAATTAAGTACAAATCAAGCTCGATATGTCTAGTTTGAGCATAATGAATCGGATTAGCCACCATATGAATCGTACTCTCATATTATAAATGTTTTGAATTAGCTGTCAACGCGCGTGCAACAGGACCAATTGCTCATCTCTTGATTCAAATTTTTCCTCTCTAAAAATTTATAAAATCACTGCTTTCACTGTTTTATTCTTCCCTATTTTTTATCATAAAACTCACAAGAGTTTCGAGGCACAAAGTTTAAATACATGTTGCTTAATTATGGATACTACACGCCATCTAACTTTTGGGCAACATTATTTTTTAAGAGATTATTAAGTAAATAACTATTTTTTGAAAAATATTTTAAGAAAATAACTTATGTTTCAATTAATTAAGAAAATAATAATTTTTTTTAACTACATGATTGATTTTACTTTAATTTGTATCCTTAATTTTGTATTAACTAATTACTAGTTTCTTAATTTTTTGAAACTTCAGCCATTTTCTTAAAACATAAATTAAAAAATAGCTAAATACTAAAAAAGCCCACTTCTTAATACATAAAATCACGAATATAAATATTTTGCCCTTTGTTTCCAATGTGCGTTATTAGCAAACTTCAATATAGAGTTGGAAAGTGAACAGAAATCTGCTGTCTCTTTGGTTGTCCCTTTTATTAAAAATCTAACAACTCATCTATATTTATTTAAAATTTAAATAATAATTAAAGATATGAGAGATGACAGTTAATGTGATAGAAAAATGGGGCAACAGCTTTTTTTTCGTTGGAAAGTAGCTATATATGTTGCTAATTGTGTAGATGTGGCATTGTGGCTCCAACATGACAACTAGCTTTTCCTGCATAAATAAAAAGAACCATTGAATGATCTGTAACGATATATTTATGCATGATTGGGGTTTAGATTTTTTAACTTAATTATGAGGGGAGTTGGAGTTTGTTTATTTTTTTTTCCAAGTCTATTTTATATATTATGTACATGAGTGGTTCAGGTCCTAATATAAAGAACTTATTAATTCTGTTGGAATTAATTGACTTTTATATATGGTTGTTCGTACAGTACTGTTATCACTATCTATAATGCATTGATATATACATATATCTAATATTTGTTTCCTTTTTTTTTTTTAACATAAGAAATATATATAATTGGCCTTAGGGTACAGGAAAGAGTAGGTATATGCAGTTCTGTGGTCTGTGGATGAGAGATATACGCACACATTGACGCAGTATAGCTTGTAAAATTTTATATTCTTAAACGAAGTGCTATTTATTCAAAGCATTACAAAAGTTACTTTCGACCTTTTATTTTATTTTCTATGTATTTCATGTAAATCTCATTCTTGGGGCACTTGATGACACGTGATCAGCAACCCCAAAAAGAGTGACAAAGCTTAGGCAAATAAAGCTTATATTGTTATTTTTTAATCTCCATTGCGATAGTCATAGTTAAAAAAGTTGTGAGCCAATTAAAAGAAGAATTGGTGTATTAGTATTCGTAGTTAGGTTTACGTGTCATGCATATTAGTATTATTTTTTCTTGTTGCGCGGGCCTGCAAGCTGATTAGGCTGGTCTATATCGTGATCATTAAATTAATCAAGGTAATTTAGTAATTACGAAAATAATACAATCACTCTACTCATACCTTCAACAACGACAACGACAAAAATACCTATTATCCGACCGTGAAATGAGCTTTATAATTTGAATAGTATCAAATATGATAAATTATATCTAAATATTTTTAATATTAAAAATATACCCAAGTTTTTTAAGTTATTGAATAACTAGATAACTTATTAATTACTTGCACATGTTTTTTGTCACTAAGTCAATTATCTTCCACTATTGCTGTGAAAGTAATTAAATCACTTAAATATTTTGGTGATAGTGGGAAGGGGGCTGAAAGATCAACCTAGTTGGGATGTCGGCTCTCTTCTAGGCGTGGTCAACTTGGTTGAGATGCGTTCCTATTCCAGTCTCATATTTATAAAAAAAAAAAATCACTTAAATATTTTGTTGCACTTTTCAAAAGATTTAGCATTTATTTAGATTGGATGTCAAAAATTAACTATTTACTATAATTTCTCATTTTGAAAAAGTTGAATGATATTTTAATTAGTTTCTTAAATCACCATCACATATATATATATATATATATATATATATAACCTCTTATTAGTCGAACCCGGAAAGAAGAGAAAAGAAAGGGGACAAATCCACCACCACTAATCAGTAGTGGAAAGATAATATAAGACCTTAATTAATCAACAAATAAAAATATATTTATATTAAGGGGCAAAGAACTCTGAAAAGAAGGTATGAACCAATGGTCTTGAACTTTTAGGGTTAGGGCTTGGCATATTCTTGCCATTGGTGGGATATAAAGTAATCAAACTAACTAATGGGGACATTTATTTTTAATTCGTTCCTTAATATTCTCGATTATAGGACATCTGAGTAGGACAGATGTTATTAAATCCCAGTTGCTCTATATTCCAATGTTTTTCTTGGGTTACTCGTGATCGTCATAATCTTAATTGCGTGTTGTATATATTATTATACGCTCTCTCTTTTATCAAGACCAGCTCAAAAGTTTTACTTAGATTATAATTGTATTGCATCATTTGAAACAATTTAAAAATAAAAATAAAATTCTAATGAACATAGTGATGATGTTAATATAATGTTTTTATCACCTTAATTAGCGCTCTCATAGCTATGCAAATATATTAATCTTGAACCAACCATACTACCTATGACATAAATAATATTCATCAATAACTTCAGGAAGTTTATGTTAAATATAATTTGGTATAATAACAGAAATTGGAATTCATATAAATACAGTTATACACGAGGGAAAAATATATCGCACGCTATTTTTAAAGGTATATTTGGTTGGGTGGATTGAAAGAGTTAGGAGGATGAAGAATGTAAATATTAAAAATGATTTCCGTAATCCTTCAAGTTGTTTGATATGAAAAATTGAGAGTTGAAAATGATTGCGAGTAATTATTTGCAATTACTGTATTGTCTATTTAGCAAAGGCGGATGCAAGTTGGGACAAGTGGGGGCAACCTACTAACTTTTTTATTTTTCTGTTGTAGCCTCCAAATTTAATAACTTTTTAAATTATATCCTTTATTTGCCCCCACTAAGGTTTATATATTCATAATTTTACCTATATTTTTTAAAAAAGTTCCATTTTCACCCTAAATAATTTTTTAATTCAAGTCTTATACATAATTACTTCTAATAATTTTCACCATGTCTTTATTTGATCATATATTCGAATGAGACCAATATTTCAATTACATTTAAAAATTGCCTTATATTTCTTTATTTTTTTGTCATAAATATATATTATAACTGTGTCCCTATTGTAAAAAATTTGTAGATCCATCACTAATTACAAGCGGTTATTGACCAAACTTTATCACCAATAAAACTACAAAGGGAGACAAAAAAGTTTCAAATAAAAAACAAAACTCTTGCGTGTATTTTTCTACCCCATTCTCTTCATCTATACATTTTTCTTTTTGTGTATTTCTCCTCCGTGCAAATGTACAAAGAAGAGTGTTATATATATATATATATATATATATATATATATATAAAGAAAATGAACATAAACAACAGCGACTAAATGATAATAACTATTCATGACTTCAAAACGTCGTTGAAAAAACATTTTTAGCTGAAGCTTAAACCGTTGTATGCATTTAATATGCATGTAAATTAAGCGACGCATATGAAGACTTGCCTCTATTGTCAAATATATATAAGCAATTGGTCTTGCAATATCCTTTAATGTAATAAAATTAAAAACGAACGTCATTTGGCATATAAGAATTATAATAAATTTATCTGTAATAAAACAAGATTTTAATTACAAAAAGCTAATGCATTGTAATGCATATAGGACTCTAATGCATTAACATGCAACGATGTAACAATGGTCAATGGATTACAAAAATTCATTACACATATAAAGCCAAAACGTATGCAACACAATACTAGGGGAAAAATCAAATTTCATTCAATTTTCCAACAGCTTATATTTTGTGTTTCTTATATCATTAATCCATTACATATATACCATAAGCATCGACCAGTTGGCCAAAACTGCATATAGCTATAGGATTCATTAAGTTCATCCAAAGTTTAACATGAAGAGTTTGTCCTTTCAGTGATGATTTTTGCGTAAGCAATTATAGCAACCTCAGCCTAGGTGTTTCTTTATTCATTTTTTTTATAAAGCGGAAAAAAAGAGTCACAATTCAAGGCTTTTGATCAACTGGAATTTTCTTTGAGATTTTATGAAAATAATATTTGGTTATTTAGCATATTGGAATGATCAATCTAAGAAATTATACATTCATTTCATATATGTAACATATTTTTTTGGTACGTATTATAACAAATGTGTTTTAAGGTACAAATACGATGCTTATATATACATTTATTTATGTAATCAATTATTATATGTGTTTTATGCGTTAGCTTTGATTAAGGTAAAATTAAGCTCAATCTGGCCTAGAATCACTTAAAAAAAAAGCGTTGTTTTTAACACGACAAAAGTACTAATTAAAAGTGAAAAAGTTATGACAGTATTAGAACTTTTGATTTTTTTGTGATTAAGAAAGTCCATGGTTAAAATTCTGTCAAAAAAATAAAACTCAAAATACTTTTAGGGTTTTAGCTAGTCATGATAAATTATCTAACTAAAAGTTTTTTGTTATGATCTATTGTATTAGTAATGTATAGTTGTAAGTTGTGACTACTACACGAACTTTTTCATTGCGAGTACAAGTCCTTTAAAAAAAAAAAAGTGAATAAAGGGTAACTTTATAGCTTAAATATAAAACTCCACAAGATATCATTATCACAAAATATTTTGTCAAACGAGGTATGTTCTTATGTGATCAAATAAATAATTTTTTTAAAGACAAATAAAAACAATGTGTTAACACGAGTTAGCATCGAATTGGACGTTGATAAAGCTGAGTTAATTTCATCAGGAATATCTAACAAGACAGTCACGATCGTATGCGTGTGTGTGAGAGAGAGAAACAAACTACTAAATTCACAATTTTTTTTTGCATTTATTAAAGGACTATGGACTTTGACCAACTGATCAGTTTTTAATTCACAATTTCACATACTATTTTTTTTTTTACCCCCGGAAGAGACATAACTGTAAAACGCTTGTATCGGAAGCCCAAATCATTTTGTTGTTAACTAACAGTAATTTTGGCCAAATATATAAATTAGAGTCCATAAATTCAATTCTCTTCTTCCCCACTAGGGATGGCAATTTCCCCCATGGGGATGGAGCCCCGTGGGGCTTCGCCCCATATAGACGGAGATGGGGGGACTAAAAAAAAAATGGGGCGCGGATAGGGGATATATTTTATTTTCTCCATAGAAATGGGGCGGGGATGGGGAATGTACTATTCGCCCCATCACCGCCCCATATACTTATATATATATATATATAAATATGTTATATTTATATATATCATTTTTTTTTCAACATATAATTCATTAGTTATAAATATTTATCGAATCCTACATTCAATGCATAAAATCTTAAAATCTATATATTTGAGTAGTTAGATTTATCAATTTTTTTTTAAATCTTATCTAAAAAAGTTTTAAAAAACATCATTAATTATAGTAAGTTTTAAAAAATTCAATCATATTGAATAAATTTAAAAGAAATCACGTTAATAAAGAAAGTCGTCTATATTACTTATAAATGATTATAAAAATATAATGCGCGTACCAAACTTTCACTCTTATTGAGAGTAGATTTTTTTCAATGTTATATAGACGCTATTAGGATATATAAGAAAAAAATTCTATTTAGTTTTTATATTTTTATATTGATGTTTTATTAACTTTTTATGTTTATTTTTCCGGTTTATTTAAGATTATTGACGTTTAGAGGTTATAATTTGTAGTTAAGTTTGAAATGAATGTTTAATTGTTTGGATTTAATTTAGTTTTTAACATTTGATTGTGATGAGATTTATCTAGTGTGTGTGTGTGTGATAATAGATTAAATGCCGAAATAGAGAACTATCGCCATGAAGACTCTTCATCTCTAACTCTTTTTAGATGGGGACGGGGCGGGGATGGAGTACTATCCTTCCATGGGGATTCCCCATCCCCATCCCCAGCTTTTTTTAGATGGGGATGGAGCAGGGATGGGGGATAATTTTTAAGACGGGGGTGGGGATGGAGGACACGTCCCCAGACCCACCCCGCCCTATTGACATCACTATTCCCCACCCATTGGAGAGAGTATATATATGTTATAATTAAATAAATATATGAAATATCTAATATTACAGGAGAATTTATTGAGATGGTCCACAATGCGTGTTGTGGCATGCAAATTACAAAAGCACGTGTAATAGCTATATTCATATGGTGAATATTCTATTTGATCAATTTCATAATATATTATTAATTAGAGATTTTTAAGAATTTAACTAAATTTTTGGTTAATTTTTAAGGAATTAATCATAGTTTTATTGAGATGGTCCACAATGCGTGTTGTGGCATGCAAATTACAAAAGCACGTGTAATAGCTATATTCATATGGTGAATATTCTATTTGATCAATTTCATAATATATTATTAATTAGAGATTTTTAAGGATTTAACTAAATTTTTGGTTAATTTTTAAGGAATTAATCATAGTTTCATGAAATTAAAGATTTAGTCGTAATATACATGTAACACAAAATGATACACGTGTAATATAATATGACACACGATTGATTTCTTAACTGACCATATTAATTAGGCTAATTCTGTAGTGCTCCATTCCCATCGGTGCTCCACCAATGAGTGTAGGAGATGTAATGAATCATTACTACGTATTTAATAGTATTACTACACACTCTTTTAGTGTTACATTGACACATCACTAAGTGCAGCATTGTAGAAAGGTCCTATTAATTAATATGTTAAAAGAAAAGAAAAGCCAAAAAAAAAAAAAAACGACAGCTAATTGGAGGCTAGCCACATTCCTCTGCTTGGGAAAACTCAAGTTGACAATATTAACTTTTTGAGTTTATATCACAAGGAGTGTTACAAATGACAACTCTCATTTCCATTGGTTACTTAGATTAAGGTTCGACTAAAGCTATTTATGTAGCCTTTAATTCGATACTAGTTTTAAATCACACGCATAGCGCGCGCAAATTTCGAGGTAAATTTTTTTGTGATCCATGTAGATTATTTTATTGTATTCGTCTATTTATAATATAACATTTTGCATATTAAAATATAAAAAAAAATATTTTTGTTAAGATTTCACTTTATAATAACACATATTGTTGTTGAAAAAATTAAAATGAATAAAAAAAATAAACATATAAAAATAAAAAATAAAAAGCATTACGACAAAAAAAATAAAAAAATAAAGCATACTCATCACAGAACATGTAACAAATAAGATAACAAATGATATTTTTGTTAAGATTTCAATAAATAAGTGCATTTTTATCGTTTCGATAAAATATACGGAGACTTTAACAAATTTTTTAAGGGTCAATTAGATAAATAGTTATTTTGGACTGTGTGTTTTTAAAAAATAGCCACAGTTTCAAAAAATTTAAAAACTAGCCATAAAACTATATAAAATTTCTTACAATAACAAAAATACACATAAAAAACTGTCAGAAATTTCTTACACTAGGCAAAAATTTTGTAAGAAATTTCTTACATAGCTAGTTTTTAAATTTTTTAAAACTGTGGCTATTTTTTAAAATCATTTTGTAAACATTAGTTATTTTCTTAAAATTTCCATTTTTTAAATACCACAAAATAAAAATGAAAAAAAACCCAAATAAAAATAAAAATAAAATGACATTTGTACTCAAAATTTTGAAACATTGGTTATTTTTTACAATCACTTTAGCTATTTCCTATTTTCCTTATAATTCACTTTTTTTTTTAGAATCGTAACTTGTGAAAAATTATTAGTAAGAAATTTAACTTGAATGACATGCAACATATCTCTTTAATTTTTGTTCAATATAAATGTTAATTATAACAGGCTAATTTAAAAATTAGTCATTTTAAATGTAAAATTTGAAAGATTGAGCCTTATAATGTTAAAATTAAGTATTTAGTCGTAACATAATATGTAACACGTGTAACATAATATGATATATGTGTATTATATTATGTTACATGTATGTTATGGCTAAATTCGTAATTTCGTAAAATTAGGATTATTTCTTAAAAAAATAGTCAAAAGTTTGATTAAATCCTTAAAAATAACTGGGATACCAAAACAAATTATAGGAAATGTGGATTCAAGTTTTACCTACAACCCAAAGGTTAAAAAACCCTATTATTAGAATACTGTACCACTCCAAAATTCACCGCTAAATCCAGAATTTTTGTTCTGCCTAATATCAATCTGAATACATGAATTAGAGTCAGAAAGTGTCAACTGTACCATAATGCCTTGTTCAATTAAAAATTATTATTATTTTTTGAAGGACTAATCAAAATATTATTTATGTTCTACTTTTCTTTATTTTCTCGCACGACTCATGAGTCATGAGGACATATAATAGAAAATTTTGAGGAAATCTTTGAACCCTTATTCGCTTGAGTAAAAAAATATCAAGTAGTACTATAGAGTATAGGGAAGGGAAATGAAAGGTAAAGGAAATGAAATCTTTACAAGCAAACAATGTTATACATATAAATAATTAATGTAATGAGCTAACGCGTTTTGTTACACAAATCAAGATGATTAAGCATGGGAGATTGGTGTCCAATCCCTCCATATGCATAGAGATTATTATATTCGGAATCCTGAAAATAAAAAATTTAAAAGGAAAAAAAAAAGTAATTTGCTCTGGTATTATCGGTAGCGGTGGTGATGGTCATGATAATTTTAAAATAATTATATATATATATATATATATATATGTGGGGGAGAGAGATAGTACAATGGCATCAAAATCGAGAGTACAAAAACTAATAAGCATTAAGGTTTAATTAGCCTCAGAAAAATGGCCATGGTTTTTGGTACTCTTGTAGTCTTTCAAGTCTTTTAGAGTACTTTCTATCTTTTATGAAAAAAGAAAAGAAGGTATTTTAGAGTAAATTTAGCCAAATAAAAAATAAAAAGTTTTTAGAGTATTTGCTCTCTTGATCATTTGAATGGCCTTATTTGTAATTATGTGCTTTCATGTTGATCTTAGCTCTCTTGATCACATCAAACCATCCCATACCACTTTACTTTGCCTTTTACTTATTCCCATTTCCCCGGTATATCTCTATCTGCGTATTCAATACACACACATATTAAATATGTGTATATGTTCTTATTTATGCATATAACTACGTTCTTAGAGTCTTTATCAGACCCATGATGCAATACCGTCTATCTCATTTTTCTGATTATATGTTTTCTTTTTTTATTAAAGGTTTTTATATATGTATATATATGATCTTCTCTGTGTTTTGATTGATCATCATTGCATTCAAGAATTAGTGTGTTCATTTCAACTACTCTTTTATTTTAGGTTATGTTAAATTCACATAAAGATTCAAACTTTTTAAGTTGATGAATTGTGATGATCAAGATGAAGCATGGAATTACTCGTTTCATATTCCAATCTTCACAATCTCTCTTCTTTCTTTCTTTTTTTTTTTTGTTGGTTGTATTTAAATCTAATATATAATTCATTATGTTGTATCATGTGCAGATTTGTCACAGCTAGATCAGAGAGCTCGAGGCGGCTTTGAAGAGCACTAATGTCCGGCGATAGTTCACCACCACAAAAGGTCAGGATAGTTGAGACCAACGACGAATCAACAGAAGATGAGGCCAAAACCCTCATTGCTTCTTCTTCTTCTAGTAGAAATTCCTCAGGTGGTCATGTACTGGAACCTCAGGATGCAGATTATTATGGTTGGAAAGTGGGCCCACAAGAGCTCATGGGCGATCTCGAGGCTCTGATATTGGCGAGGGTTCCTCAGACGGAGTACGGCAAGTTGTGCCTGGTCAACAAGCGGTTCCTCTCGCTGGTGAAGAGCGGCGAGATTTACAGGATCAGGAGGCACATCGGCGTCAGGGAGCCCACCGTCTTCATGCTGGCGGCGGGCGCGCACAACTGGTGGGCCTTCGACCGCCGCTTCGACCGCTTGCGGACGCTCCCTCTCCTGCCCGCCGACGACAGCTTCCGCAACGGCGACAAGGAGACCTTCTGCGCCGGCACGCACCTCCTCGTCTCGGGCAAGGAGTTGGGCGTCTCGGTGGTGTGGCGGTACGATCTCGTCCACAACCGCTGGCTGCGCGGGCCGTCCATGATCAGCCCGAGGAGTTTGTTCGCCGGCGTCACGTGCGGCAGCTTCGTGTACGTCGCCGGGGGCGTTTCGCAGACCGTGATCGGGGCCGAAGCCGAGTGCTTGAGCTCCGCGGAGCGGTACAACCCGGAGAGCGGGGAGTGGGAGGTTCTGCCGAGCATGCACCGGAAGAGAAGAAACTGCGCGGGTTGTTACATGGACGACAGGTTCTACGTCATCGGCGGAAGGAACGACCGCGACGGCGCGCTCACCTGCGCCGAGACCTACGACGCGGAGCGCAGCACGTGGGAGCTGATCCCGCACATGCTGGAGCACGCGCCGGCGCTGGCTCCGCCCCTCCTCGCGGCAGTGAACAACGAGCTCTACTCTCTGGACGCCTCTACCAACCAACTCAAGGTGTACGTCAAGAGAAGCAACAGCTGGAGGAACCTCGGGCCCGCACCGGTGATAGCGGGGTCCGCAGGTGGATGGGGCGTGGCGTTTAAGTCCCTCGGCGATGAGCTGCTTGTCATCGGCGGCTCCCGAGACGCCTACGTCGGGCGCGGGATGATCTACACGTGCCAGCCCGATCCCAAAGCCGAGGTGCTCAACTGGAGGAGTCTTGAGTATGGGGACAATCAGCTCAACCCCTTCATCCTCAATTGCTCAGTCATGTTTACTTGAATCAAACCTATGTTTTTCTCATATGCCCTTTTTTTCTTTTTTCCTGGTGTTGTGTGTGTCTAAAATAATAGGTGCAATTTTAGGTAATAGAAGGTATGTCTCCTTCTTATCTTTATGTGCCACTGAAATTATGTTTTCGGTAATTGTTATGTTTTTTTTTTTCTTTTCTTTTTTTTTTTTGGGTATTTGCTATTGTATGATATATGTCCTGTGTTAGAAACCAGAGGAAGCTTGTTAATGATGGAGAAGTTGTAATATATCAATGTTTTTGAGGGATTTTGACTTTGACGGTGATATGATATGGCGTTATCAAAAGTTCTGTTAAACCGAAAAATCTTGAGTTAATGACGGAGCAGGAATTAGTACTAAATGTTAATTAATCTCCTAATTTTGTGCTTCAACAAGTCCATGAATATACATCTTCTGCAAGTTGTTTTCTTTTAAGAATTTGAGAATTTGAGCTTTCATAGATGGATAAGTTCATGTCTCCGAATGAAAATTGAAAAGGAAATTAGATGAATAGACGCGAGTCAAAGATGACCTTTTTCTTACCAAACATGGTCTTGAAATTCGGAAATTCGTGAGCATTGAGTAATCCAATCAGGTTCTTTAGATCAGACGTGTCATTCATGTCTCCAAATAAAAAAGAAATTTGATGGCTCAGGCGTGAGTCAAAGACGACCTTCCATGACTAAAAATGGACTTGAAGTTATAGGAATTTCAAATTGGAGCAGTGAGTTATCCAATTAGGTTCATTAGAAGAGAATATTAATACACAGCAAATATTGTTATTGGTTGCAAAGTTGAACTTCTGTTTGCCACAAAAGAAAACCTATTCCAGTTAGCATTACGAAAGGACTAACACAATCAGTGGCCGTTGGAATTAAAATGACACCCAAAAGTGAAAATGACTTGTTATAATAATGAGTTGGGTCCTTAAAATTTTTCCTCAATAACAATTTAGTCCCCTATCTAAATTTATCAAAAAAATCTCTTTAAATTTTTATTTTTGTGACAATAAAGTCTCAAATACAAACAGAACTTAAATTTTAGATGAAATTAAGCATGTGGCACTTACGTGTTTATATTTTCAAACACAATTTCTAAAATAACCGCATAGCTTCTTAATAATATCTAGTTTGTTTCACCCATAGGAGATAGGTCATTTTAAAATGGATAATTTTCATCTCTAATAGCAAAATATTATAAAAATAATTTTGAATAGTGCTAAATAACCATCCAAATTGTTCACCCAAATTAAATAACTCATAAGAGTTCACAGTAATTAATTATTTTTAATATCAATTGTTACTTTTTAAAGTTCTTGATGAACTTTGACTTCTAAAAGAATTAAAAAAAAAAACTTTTAATCATAGATTCAAGACACTAGCTAAAATGCTTCTCTCGGACTTTCAACAAAAACAATGAAGCGCAAACTAGATTTGCTTCTTTTCTCTAGTCAAGGAGATGAGGAATTCCTTTTTTTTTTTCAACATTTTTACTTAAAGCCCATTGATTTTCCTGGGCAACTCGTGCCAAAATTACAACTATTATAACAAATCAAAGTTTGTTCAAACATACAATCAACTAAAACAGGAAAAAGCTCAAACTCATTCAAAATTTAACTTCCGTTAATATTTAGGATTTGATTACCACAAAAATAAAAATTTAAAGAGATTTTTACTAATAAATTTGTATTACAGAACAAGCTGTCACCCGAGAAAAGTTGAAAACAGCATTTGAACTATTAAGTCGAATGAGTTTAAGCAAATATAGATAAATCTTTGTGGTGGGTCGACAGTGGGGCTGAGCAAGTTTTTGGTTGAAAACAAACGGAAGTGGTCTGACGTAATAAAGCAGACAATTATGAACTGAGATAGAATGAGAATGTTGTTTCTAAAACACCTTGATACGACTATGAAGAGTCGCAAAAGTATATTAATAATAAGATTAAATAGAAAAAGTATATTAATAATTAAATAGACACACTTTTGAAGGGGCCAGATATTCATTTGAGAATGTGGAATCCTCTATGGAATCCGTCCTAACTCAGAAAATTTTATTATAAAAATGTTAGCTTTTGCAATTTAAAGTGGGATTATAGAAAGAAAGAAAGAAATGCTTTAATATCCAAGCTTCGTTGCTCTTTCCAGCTAAAAATAGCTAATTTCAGTATGGAAAGTTAGCGAATAGTAGTGATAAATTCCATGCAAAAATGTCTAATTTAGTCACAGATAGAGTTTGGGTTTTAACCACAAAATGAATTTTTACTTGAATGTTGAATCTAGTACCGTGCAAATTACGGAAGCAATATTAATTAATCCCATAGCAACTTTAGATGGAATATGAATTCAAAAAAAAAAAACACCGTTCCTTTAGCTCCAATGAAGATGGAGAGATTGAAAGCAACAAGGAAAAGAAGTATTTCTGCGACGATATTATGTCACTGCATAACGAAGCCTTATAGAAACGACATCCTCAATGATGTTTACTCGTCGTTTATGATAAACGACATGATATTGCAACAAAATCGTTAAGCAACGTTGTTTATCAAACCGCAGGATATACAAATATACAATAAAATTAAAATGTCAGATTACGAGAAACGACATCATACACGAACTATAGACGACATCATTTTAGAAGGATATGTTGGTAAACAGGAACAACAGTAACTTTTTTACTAGGGAGCAAACGAAGAGTAACTGCTGCACGATAAACGGAAGAGGCTAGAATAGTACACGATTTTTTGCACTATCAATAGTGTACTACTTATAATAGCTTAAAAAATACATAAAACTATTTTTTTTTTACACATAAGTACATTACAACGTTTATTTTCAAGTTATCAATTCATTTATCAAATTTGAAACTAAAATTATGTTCAATCGGAGATAAAATGAAGAAAGAACAAATAAAAAATTAAAAAGACAAACTTATTTTTTCATCTTTTTCATCTTCGATTAAACATAATTCTTTGGTTAAATTTAATAAATAAATAGATAGCATGTTAATAGATGATGTAATGTACTTATGTGTAAAAAAAGAAATTTAGTTTTATGTATTTTGTAAGCTATTATAAGCTGTACACTATTGATAGTGCAAAAAATCGTGCACTACTCTAGCCTTTTCCTACAACAATAATAACTTGAAACATGGAAAAACGACATCATTTGAGAAAAGGCGCTGCGAAACCTTAAGTAACCAACATCATCACTCAAACGACAAGTTTAAAAAAACAGCACATCTTAACAAACGACGTGTCGCTTAAATTCATACTCGAAAAACGACATCTATAATATACAAATGACAAAATCGTATAAACGAAACAGAAGCGTGCGAATCTACACCAAAAGGATGTCGTATAATCAATATCTTAACAAAACGACATGAGTTTTTTTTTTTTAATTTTTATTTTGGGATAGAAATACATTGTGTTTTTCTTAAATATTTTTTTACGGAAAAATTAGTTCCTAATAAACATATTTTATATCGTACAAATTTTTAGTTTAACAACCCGTATACATTTCCTAGATGAAATGCTTATTGCATGTTTATTTTATTATTTCACTATTATGGTGATTTATTTTCTTCCTGCATATCTAATTACCATTAGCACCAACCAATTATATTATGGGAATTTAAGAAATAGCCACTATTTATAAAATAATTTTAAAGAATAATTACGGTTTCAAAAAATTTAAAAACTAGCATTTTCAGAACTATTTGACACGTATCAGAAATTTTAGACAATAGTTTTTATGTGTAACTTTGTTATGAATAATGCTAGACATATCAACTCTTTTACCAACTTTTTAATACTAACCTATGTGGCAATTGAAGTGTCATGTGTTGATTGGCTTTCTTCTAATTAGATGATAAACACTCACCAATGATAATATGACACATGAGTTTGTATTAAAAAGTTAGTAAAAAAAGTTATATGTCTGGCACTACTCCTTTGTTATTGTCAAAATTTTTTTACATATGTTATAACTAATTTTTAAATTTTTTAAAACTGTGACTATTTTTCAAAAATACACAATTCAAAATAATTATTTACCTAACTGATCTTTACATTATTATTATTATTATTATTATTCCCCATGGTAAATGCTACCATATACAAAAATATTACGCCTGATTTTTGGGCCACTCATCCAAACCAATCCATTATATTCTATTTTTTTTAACTTTCTAACCCTACAAATCATCCCATTTTATTTCATTTTTTTTAACCAATTTTTTTAACTTTCAAAATCTTTATACAATATTTTAAATCTCAACCATTTATACCATTTCGAAATTCACAAAATCAAATCATTTTATTTATTTTTCTAATAATTTTTAAATTATTTTTTCATCCAAAAAATGAAATGAAATAGGCAAAAAAAACGAGATTGGTAAACTACTATTCTTTTACGAAAAGAAAAAAATTAGTATCATTTTTAGGAAGAAAAAAAAAAAAAAACCCAATTTTCTAATTTGAATGCAATCATGTAGAGAAGAGACGGAAGGGATAGGGAAAGATCAAGGGAGCGCCGGTGTTGTGTTGTGCCACAGACAGCACACTCAAACAAACAGTCCTCTCCGACTAACCTCTCTCTCTCTCTCTCTCTCTCTCTCTCTTCATTTCCTCAAGCTTCGTTCCCAAAACCTAATATTATCAGAAAAAAGACCAGAAAGGAGGAATTATAGGAGCTGTGCTGTGGCTTCCACGATCTAGGTAAGAATCCACCCATTCCGATACTTCTGAAGCGGCTTTCTTCATGTTAAGTTAGTGTTTGTTACGCTTTTCAAAAGTTAGGGCTTTCTTTTTGGAATCGATAGTGATTGAGGTTTTCAAGGGTTTGGATTTTTTCCTCTTTCACTCTCTTCTTTCTCTGGAGATTGGTGCTTTGAGATTTCAGCTTTAGCTGATCTTGAACCCAGTCGTGGTGTTGATTTTCGTTTTTTTTGTTTTTGTTTTGTTGTTGAGATTGCGTAAAGTTACGTACTTGTTGCTCTGTTTGTGGGCTTTGTTCGTCTGTTTAATCAGGCTGTGAATGTAGGAAGTTTTTCTAGTTTTAAAATTGTTTTGATAGCTATGTCGGCGAACAATAATAACCCTTCAAAGAGCCTCGGGGGCTCTTCGTCGCCCTTTGGCAATGCCGGTATGGTGCCGCCAAACATGGCTGCGAACCCCAATTTTCCGCAGTCACAACAAGCTCAAGCGCAAATCGCAGCCGGATTTCAGAATCAGTTTCAGCTGTCCCAAGCTCAGGCCATTGCACAAGCGCAGTCGAAAGCTCAGGCACAGGCCCAAGCTCAGGTTCAAGCGGCTCACGCGCAGTTCCAGGCACAGTTGCAGGCTCAGGGACTGGCCCTTAACGCGACTCAAGGAATTGTTAACATGGGCGCGTCTCCGCCGGGCCTTTCAACGCCCGGCAGTGCGGGCATGAAGCGGATCCCGCAGAAGCCTCCTGTGCGGCCCCCCGGCCTTTCCCCTCCGAACATGATCTCTCCTATGAGAACCATGGAGCTCACTCCTGCGGCTCGTAGAAAGAAGCAAAAGCTCCCAGAGAAGCAGATGCAGGATAAAGTGGCCGCTATTCTGCCTGAATCTGCTCTTTACACTCAGCTTCTTGAGTTTGAGGCTCGTGTTGATGCGGCTCTCACTAGAAAGAAAGTTGACATCCAAGAGGCTCTCAAAGCTCCGCCTTTGATGCAGAAAACCCTTAGGATTTATGTGTTCAACACGTTTGCTAATCAGATTCGGACGATTCCTATGAAGCCAAATGCCGAGGCCCCTACCTGGACTCTTAAGATTGTTGGGCGGCTATTGGAAGATGGGGTGGATCCTGACCAGCCAGGCGTGGTTCAGAAAACAAACCCATTGTACCCAAAGTTCTCGTCTTTCTTCAAAAGAGTGACAATTTCGCTGGACCAACGGCTGTACCCCGACAGTCATATTATTATGTGGGAGAATGCACGAACACCTGCTCCTCATGAAGGGTTCGAGGTGAAGCGTAAAGGGGATAAAGAGTTCACTGTCAACATAAGGTTGGAAATGAACTACATGCCTGAGAAGTTTAAGCTCTCGCAGGCTTTGATGGAAGTTCTTGGTATCGAGGTTGATTCACGTCCAAGGATAATAGCTGCTATCTGGCAGTATGTGAAGGCTAGGAAATTGCAGAACCCACACGACCCCTCGTTTTTCACTTGTGACCCTCCCCTTCAGAAAGTTTTTGGGGAAGACAAGATGAAATTCACAATGGTGCCACAGAAGATCTCTCAGCACTTGTTGCCTCCACAACCTATACATTTGGAGCATAAGATCAAGCTTTCGGGAAATAGTCCTGTGGGAACTGCTTGCTATGATGTGCTGGTCGATGTGCCTTTTCCAATTCACAGGGAACTGTCTGTTCTGTTGGCCAATGCGGAGAAGAGCAAGGAGATTGATTCATGTGATGAAGCAATTTGTGGGGCAATAAGGAAAATTCATGAGCACCGTAGGAGACGGGCTTTTTTTCTCGGGTTTAGTCAATCACCAGTGGAATTTATTAATGCTTTGATCGATTCACAGAGCAAGGATTTGAAGATTGTATCTGGAGAAGGGAGTCGCAGTGCTGAAAAGGAGCGTCGGTCCGACTTTTTCAACCAGCCGTGGTAAGCTCATCAATCCTTTATTTTTTTATAACTAACAATTATCTTCAAGCTCCTTACCCATACTAGTATATGCATCTAGCAATGCAAATTATCAATCGATCATGATTTAACTATTAGTTTTTCGATGCAACGACTGGATAGTCAGGACTGTCTAATATAGAGCCGTTTTCGGATATAGACTGGATATATACCAGTTGGATGTGCCTTTAACACTATGCTGCTAATCTTTCCCATCCCTAAAACTATGCCATTCTATGGTTGATATTGATGTTTACATCATTTCTTTACCTGGATTTCATTTGCATTTCAAGATTGTCAAATCTAATGCTTAGGTTTAGAAATGTAACTGCAAATTTGTCTATTTGAGCTTCTACTAGGCAAACCTTAATTCACTTGTGAATTTGCATATAGTTGTGAAGTTTATCATCTAAGAGCATATGCAACTGTGATTCTTCTCTACCAGGGTTGAAGATGCAGTTATCCGTTACTTGAATCGCAAGCCAGTTACCGGAAGTGATGCCCCGGGAAGCACCTGAAGTGGTTTATTGAGCTGCTTGTTGATCCTTTTTCACTTGGCGGCGTTTATAGTTGAAGACGTAGCATCATATAGCAATTTTTGTGTTGTAGGAATATGGTTGAAGTCCAGATGTTATGCTTTTGTATCACCTTTAACAAAGTACTTTATCTTCGTTTCCGTGTTAGTTATGATTGTGTACAAATGGAAAAGTAGCTATAACTACGCTAGATTTGTAATATAGAATGTTGTGGTTGCTACTCTATTTCAGTCGTTTAGATTTTGTGTGATTCCTCTTGGCTTAACAATATTTTTTTCTTGGGGGAAGCGATTTGTGTATACTCTTTCCACTAAAATCATTTATGGTTCACATTGTTAGATTATAAGTTAGTCTTTTAAGTAATTAATCATTTTAAAGGTAAAGTTTGAAGGATTTAGCCATTTCACGAAATTAAGGATTTAGCGATAATATTTAACATTTTATGTTACATGTGACATATATACGTGTAAAAAGTATAACATTAAATATAATGTTACATGTAACATAAAATATTACACATGTAATATTATATGTAATGTCACACTTTTACACGTATATATGTTATATGTAATATTTTATGTTATATGTTATGACTAAATTTTTAATTTTGACATTTTAAGGCTAAATCCTAAAAAATTATCCAAAAGTTCAGTTATCTTTAAGTTAATGCTATGAAGTCACTTACAAAATGAAAAAAAAAAAAAAACCAACAACAACATCAACAGAAGAATCAGTTATTAAAATCAATAATTAGCTTTAATTTTTTATTTTTCTAGTCAGTAACAAATAACTGTTAAACCGAAAAATAAGTTAATCGAATATGTTTTGTTTTATTATCAAAGAAGTCTCCTTGGACTAAGGCGGCCATTAAAAAAATCACTAATTTTTAAATTTTGTCTTCTGTTTCTCTCTCCTAGTTTCTTAGTTTTAAAGTTAATAATGTTTTATATATAAAAACAAAATGTTGTATTTTGTCCCCCATGTAATAAATTCATAGGCAAATTAGTTTCCAACAAAATCACGTTTTGGTTTAATTTTAGTCGATGAAAAATATGAAAATAACCACAAATTGAGATTTGAAAAACGACAAATAAAATCTTAACGTCGCTTAGCACGTCTTAAAGGGAAATGCGGGAGGGAAAGGGAGACACGAGGCGAAGAGAAAATGGCGGGAAAGCAGGAGGCCAAGCGTGATGGCGTGTCGTCGTCTCCGGCGGCTGAGAAAGAGGTGTGCTGGCGGAAGCAAGTGGACGACGACCTTAGGAGGCTCCATTCTCTCCTCTTCGGCGCCGAAGCCGCTCTCGCTAAGGCCGACTTCTCTTCGGCTCACATCCTCGGCCTCCGACTCCTCGGATTCCTCGACTCTCACTCTCTCTCCGACCTCGACCACGCCTTCGCCCGCCCCATCCGCCGCCAAGCGCTCTCCGCCGTTGATTCCGCTCGCCGCTCTCTCATTCCCGATTCCGATCGGTACTACTCTCTCTTTTTCTCTCTTGAGCATCGAAAGAATTGACCTAACTTATTCAGCTTTTGGAGTGTAATTTTATCATTAGTGCTTTAATTTCCGAGTCGAAGCTTAGTTTCCAAAGCATAAATCGTAGTTCTAGTTATTATTATTATTAAACTTTTTTTCAGCGTGCTTTCATTTTGGACCTAAACTCTCTGTTAGGGATTTCGCGATATGAGATTTGCAATTTTCTTCGAGGAAATTGAAAGCATGGGTTTGCACGCCTAATTGATTACTTATCAAGCTAAGCACTGATCAGCCTTAGGTCGAATGTTTGGAATTCGATTGCTCATATGATCGATGGCAGAATAGGAAATTTAAGTAAGAGACTTTGTAGTTATAGCTTTGTTTTTAACCGAATGTAATCTGAATGCAAATTTGAACTGTTGAAGAGCTTCTCATGATAACAAGGTAGCACTGTTCTGCTCGCTTTGGTTTGAGATAGGTGAGATAGGTTCGAGGCGATTTGCGACTAAAGTTTGTAGAAATTTATGTTTGTGAATTGTTTAAAAGCTAGATTTGTTGCCATACAGATCTTTCATTGTATAAATTTGAATTGCATTTTCTTCAGAAAAGCGTTTGAGCTTGCAAAGAAATCTCCAGGATGCGTGTTTGGCACGAGAGGAGATATTGATGTCGAGAAAATTAAGCAGTCGAAGTACTTTCGAGCTATTCTTCAGCAGCCTAATGGAGTATCTGGAAAAGGATTGGTAATGTTTTTCTGTGTATTCGTACACTTTGCTTTTGTGTGTTTTCTTTTGTACAGTTTTCATGTTATTTTTCTGGTCTTTGCATTTAAAAGCTTGGACATACTATGCTAACAAGAACCTTTTTTCTTACTCAGGGAGATCAACTAGTTAATCGGAACAAGTTGGGTAGCAGTACATCCAAAACTAAGATTCAAACAGAACCAACTTCATTCAGACACAGCAACTCAAGGGAAAATAACGGCATATCAAAAATTCACGTAGGCTCTGGAAGTAACGGCTATGTGGAATGCATTACCCTTGAAAAGCCTCCGTCACTGCATAACAAAATTAAAGGTCAAAGCAACTTGTCCTTTCCAAAAATTGAAGAGGAGGACAGATCATACGGAAATGCCACAGGAACGAAACGTGTGCATATAGATATTAGTAGCCCGAACATGAAGTCCCCCATGAGCACGGAAGAAAACACAGATGCTCCAAGCCATGGATTTGTCAGTGCTAGAGCAAAATTGGTACGGTTTGTACTCGCAGCAATTGACTGCAAATTCTGCCGTGATCCGTTATTTTACCCTTTTTTACTGTGTTTATTATCTTCTGGTTCTGCCAAGTATAATTTCAATGCTAATATGCTGCATATGGACTACATTTGAATTCATAACATAGACTACCAATGGATTATTTTCTTGGTGTTAGTTTAGGTAAAATCAGGTACATTTCCAATGGAATATCCATTTTGGTGTAAATATCTTGAGACAAATAACTAGTTTCTCATAGAGCCCTATTTAGTTCGTTGTATATTATCTTATCCTAACGTAACTTGGACTGAACTTCTTTTATGCATTCCTCAAATAGGAAATGGATGCAAGGCAGAAAAGAGGGTTTTCTGGATCACCAAATACTTGTGTCTCCCCACAGAGTGATAACAATTCGTCAAGGGGTTATGGTGGGAGATCATATGGTTATTCACGCCGTGGTGTTCGTGGTAATTTTGTTCCCCCTATTAAATCTAATGGTGGAAACACTGGGAACATAACTTCACGAATTGCTGGAAAGAATGATGACTCATTAGATGGCACAACAAAGAGATGGTAAGTGGCAGGGATAGCACATTAAATACTGTTGAAAAATTTTAAACTTCTATGCTCTACTTCCAATAACTCGTGGTTATTGATATTATTTGTTTGTGAAAAATTTTGAAGACTGAGAAGTGTAGTACATGTTAGTCTGTCTACTAAAACATTCTACTAAAAAATAACTGTGTCACTTCCCCTAACTGCAGCATTTAGTGGTGGTGGTCAGTCAAGTTTTACCTTACTCTTAAATCTTAATATTCAAGTCCATCAACCTTAGTAGTTTTTTCATTAGTTATTTTGTTGTACGAAAAGTCTAAAACTACAATAAATTCTTGTTTTACTCAGAACATGAAATTACTATGTTATAGCTGCTTGCACATCCCCCCACCTTTTCTTCTTTTCTTCTGGTTTGGATTTGGCCTTGGATAATGTTTCTAGACTACTAATGTGTTTAATATGTTGAATTTAGTTTGGACATGCTATATGGTCCTGATGGTGAGCTTCCGGAAAAATTAAGGAATCTGGAGCCTCGTCTTATTGAACATGTTAGCAATGAGATTATGGACAGAGATCCCAATGTTCGGTGGGACGATATTGGTAATATATGATCCACCAACTTCCTCCTAGTTTTTTTTGCATATGGTGCTATTTTTGAAGATTGACGTGGTAAGACTTATTACGTGTGCAGCTGGTCTGGAGCATGCTAAGAAATGTGTGACTGAGATGGTGATATGGCCTCTACTACGTCCTGATATATTTAAGGGTTGTCGTTCTCCTGGAAGAGGGCTTCTTCTTTTCGGTCCACCAGTAAGTGTTGAATTTTTTAAATCACTGCTGTTACATGTGTTTCTGGCAAATTATGTGCCCACCTGTTGTGTTTTAGGGAACAGGAAAGACGATGATTGGAAAAGCTATAGCTGGAGAGGCGAAAGCAACCTTCTTTTACATATCCGCCAGTTCACTGACAAGCAAGTGGGTATGTGTTATTTTTGTTGGCTTTTGGTATATCTTGATTAGACTAAGCATTCGCTTTCAATTATCTATCTGAAAAGTATTGAATTGATGGGATATTTGAAATGTGGCTTGAGGTAATATCATCCGGATTCTTTTTTTCCCACTAAAAGTTAAGACTAATATAGTTGTTGTTAAATTAGAATTATCTTGATTTACCAGAGTTTTCCAGAAAATGACTGTTCAAATCTCTTTCCACCTTAACGCCCGGCTTAAAACTGATTTTTCTGCATGTTATACATTAAGCAAAAACATACTAAACTTTAACCCTTTTAATAATGTTTTGTAGATTGGAGAGGGTGAAAAGCTAGTGAGGGCCCTGTTTGGAGTAGCCAGTTGTCGTCAGCCGGCTGTGATTTTTGTTGATGAAATTGATTCTCTTCTCTCTCAGGTGACGTATGTTTTATGTTGAAACTTGAAGGGATGTAAGTTACCTCTATGGATTTTCGTGGCTTTCATGAAGCTACTGTGTAATCTCACCCTGAGCCTAAGAAAAGCACTTCCGAAGTAATTACAATACAGTCTGTATATATATATATATATATATATATATATATATTGATTAAGGTCATTACAGGACCACTCTAGTTTGTTAATCATAACGTTGTATTTTAAATACATATTATTCGTCATTTTTTGTTTTTTAATATTTTTGGCTGGTTATACTCTGCGTTGTTGCAGCGTAAGTCAGAAGGTGAGCATGAATCAAGTAGAAGACTTAAAACACAATTCCTAATTGAAATGGAAGGCTTTGACAGCGGCAGTGAACAAATTTTACTTATAGGTGAATGTTAAACATGAGTCCAGTCGTCCTCTTATTTCATACATAACTGGTGTTTTATCTTTTTTACATTACACTATAACTACCACAACTGCCCTGAAATATCATGAATATGAATGCATCATCAAGGAGCAACAAATCGGCCCCAAGAACTCGATGAAGCAGCTCGTAGGCGACTTACAAAGAGGCTTTATATCCCATTGCCTTCATCAGGTGCAGTTTGCAGTAGTTTTTAATTACCACCAGTTTTTCGTATAGAAGTTACGGCTAACCCGACATTAATCCAATGAAGAAGCGAGAGCATGGATTATACGAAATCTCCTTGAGAAGGATGGATTATTTAAACTTGCAAAGGAGGACATCGATACCATTTGCAAATTAACAGAAGGTATGTAAACAACTTGCAGTTTAGCGCTGAATTCAGGTTCTTATTTGCAGTATTTCTCCAAGTTATTCATAATTATTCATCTCAAGTTTCTTATTCGATATTTCTTTTACAGGTTATTCTGGATCAGACATGAAAAACTTGGTGAAGGATGCGTCTATGGGACCGCTGAGAGAGGCTTTGAAACAAGGCATAGAAATAACAAAGCTGGAAAAGGAAGACATGCGACCGGTAACTCTTAAGGTGCAAAAATGCAAACCCAACTGCTTTTTGTAGTATTAAAACTCATTTTCCGGTACAATCATTTTAAAATCTATTTTGCTCGTCTCATAAAGGACTTCGAGCAAGCGTTGCAAGAGGTGAGACCTTCCGTTTCTGTGAATGAACTCGGCACCTACGAGGATTGGAACAAGCAATTCGGAAGCTTGTCGCTCTAACCCTCTCTTGTAATGCACAAAGCTAACTAGAACATGAAAAAGATTTATAAGTGGCAGTTTGTAGTATGAAATTATTGATTGATATCAACCACCACCTTCTTAATCTGGTAAAAATTACTGTATAATCTACCCTGTTAAGCGTCCTACTAGTAGCCTTAGCCTCATAGGGCTTGTATAATAATATAATTTAATTTGTTAAATGAAGGAAAAAAAAAAGAAAAAGAAAAAAGAACTGATCTACCAACTGCCTGCGGAATTACATTAGGTAGCTACAATCCTCTTCGATTAAAAATGATTTATTTATTAATATAAATGGAGCGATCGATGAATATTATTAACAAACAACATTTGTCCATTTTTTTTTTAGAATTAAAAAAAAAAAGAAAGAGAAGAGAAAAAGAAACGACATGTGAACAATAGTTCCAAACACGCATGTGCAATACTCTGACCAGGATCTATGGGGACTTACCATGTCCCATGTCTTGACATGTATATGTTTCGCCCATGAGAAGCACGATCTTTGACATCTTGACTCATGATTTTGATGATCATGATCTTCGAAAGTTGTTCGAAAGCTATGAACATAATCATGCCGTATGAATTCTAGTACATGATTAGTTCCTTCCTTGAAGCCTTTGGGTTATTCAAAGAAAAGAGGCATGTGGCATGTTGTGCCGCCCAACAATCAGAACCGTTGACTTCACATTGTTTAATCATGTCTTTGTTTAGGCTTAATTTTACTCAGTCTCTCTTGCTAACCAAGACCTTGAACCCGCCTGCCATGTGGGCCGTCAGAAGCGGCACGAACACCGGCCTCTCCGACCGCACCGGCCTGATCTCGAACCGCCTAAGAATGGAGGCCATCACGTACTTCATCTGAATGAATGCCATCTCCTTCCCAAGGCACACCCTTGGTCCGGCCTGGAATATTGGAAACTTGAAGGGAGACACCTTCCTCAAGCACCCTGATCTCTCCTTGTCCGGCTCCAGAAACCACCGGTCCGGCTTGAACTCAAGCCGGTCCTTCCCCCAAAGAGCCTCCATCCTTCCCATCCCGTATGGGAAATATGTCACTCTATCTCCGGCCCGGACACGAGTCCCGTCCGGCAACATGTCGTCCGCTATGGCGTGCTTTGAGTCCCATGCCACCGGCGGGTAAAGCCTCATGGACTCGCAAAGACAAGCCTTGAGCAATCTCAACTCTTTCAACGACTCGTATTCTAGCTTCCCTTGCGCTCCGACGGCTTTGACCTCTTCCACCAACTCTCTCTCGATGTCCCTGTGGCACGAGAGCGACCAGAAGAGCCACGTCATCGCGGCGGAAGTCGTGTCCCTCCCGGCCATGATGAAGCTTATCACCATGTCCCGTATCACCTCCTCGTCGTGGCCCGCGGAGATCAGCCGCGTCAGGAGATCTTCGCCGGCCTCTCCCGCGTCAATACCCCTCTTCCTCCCGCGGATTATCTCCATGACATGCGCGTGGACTTCCTCCACCGCGGCCCTGAGCCTCCTCTCGGACCCCACGCCCAGCCGCCTCTTGACCTTCCACACCAGGAACAAAGGCGCCGCGCCGCGCCTCGCGCATATCTCCGACGCAGCGTCGAACGCCTCCGCCAGCGGCGACACGGGCGAGGAAGGATCGAGACAACACCGGTCGATCCCCAGGGAGACCTTGCAGATCACGTTGAACGCGAAGCGCCGCAGCAAGTCCTGCAAGTCCGCCGCCACCGCAGTCTCAGCCAACGACTCCATCAGAGGCAGCAAGCTCTTCTCCACCTCATCCTCCAGCGTGCTCATGATGTATTCCCGCAGCGACTTGGCGGTGAACTCATGGCTGGCGAGCTTTCTCTGCGTCCGCCAAAGCTCGCCGTCCACATTGAATATGCCATAGCCGAGAAAGTCGCCGAGGATCTCAGTGAAAGGCCTGCCTTTGGGGAAGTTGTTAAAGTTGGTCTTGAGCATGTATTCGACGTTCTCCGGGTTGGCGGTGACGATGGTTCGACGCCCGCCGAGGCGTTGCACGACGATGGTGTTGGTGGAGGAGTCGGAGAGAAGGGCAGTGTACCAGTCAAGCAAGCGATGGCGGTTTTTGTAGAAGGAAGCCAAGCAGCCAATGATGGGGTAGCTTGTTGGGCCATGTTGGCAACCACTGCCGGAAATTTCAGCTAGTAACCGCCGGATTTGGCAGAAGATTAGGTGTGTCAAGTAATAAGAAAATAGTAAGGAGAGCGAAACCAACGCTAGTGGTTGCAACGAGAGAGACATTATGAGAAACGCACACAAGTCCCTTTACATGAATGAAAAAACTAATACAAATGGATGGATTGATTTGTGTAGCCGTTTTAATATATGCTTGTGGGACTAGACAAATTGTTGCTACCATATTTTATTTCATTTCTTATATTTAAGTCTCCACAAAAGGGTTTTGTTTTTTTAAACATATAGTCTTATGATTAAGTTGGCTTATTAATAATAACAATGTTTTATAAATGATAGATTGCTTAAGTTTGTACTTTAATACAGGCGTCCAAATAATAAAAGGGGTTGCAGTTGTTGATCACAAGTCGGTGCATTTATATTCCAATCATGGAAGAACATGCTGCGCTACTACTGTGCTTGATTAAATATTCCTTCATGCAATAGTGTTTTTTTTTTTTTGGAAATAATAATAATAATAATAAAATTTGAGTCTTTTCCTTCGTTTTTAATTTAAGGATTTTGGCCTAAGGAAAAAGGAAAAAAAAAAATTTTTTTTTCTTTTTTCGTCCTGAAAAAGAGTAAATAGATCCTTGAGTTTTGATCTCTTGGCCATTTACTTTGACTAATATCTTGTACAGTTATACTTACCCCTAGATTGGCGAACTCTATATGTTTTCTCTCTCTTTGTTTAATTGGGTATAGTAATCTTGGAATCCTATTGTTATTAGTGTCATTGTTATATTAAGAAGGTAATGTGACCACCTTTCAAATATCAACTCTAACAAAGTTTATCGTTTGACTCAAAGAGCTTCTGAGGTGCAAATTTGGTTATCCAATAAAAAGGATATTGTTCTTTGACTTGCCACATTGTGCTGCGGTTAAGTTATCCATATTCTCTTTGGACGGTTTCAAACTAAATAAATTTAAAAGAAATGGTCATTAGATCAAAACCAAATAACCACTCTTGCGAAAAATGGGTCCTTTTTTTTTTAAATATAGAAGTCATGCTATTTACAATTTGTAAGTGTCAAAACTGTATCAACACTACAAAGCTAAAATTATCTTTCTAACCCTTCGTTTTTTTCAATTTAAAATCAAAGTTGAACTTTGCATTCATATATCTTTAAAAAAAATATTGTAGCGACAACTTTTTTTCTTCTTTAATTTGCCGACTAGATATCTTATCATTAGTTAGTATTATTGGTAATACAACAACTTCACATGTGACATTAAACTATAATAGTATCATATACAAGCATTGACATGCGATAATTTTTTTTTAATCTTCATGGAAAATGTTCTTTGCTATATAGATTTTCTATCTACAAGTAAAAGCAAATGGTGGTTAGTGTATGGTCAAAGGGTCAATGCCTCTTTGTCGTCCACTAGTTCTTTTATATTTAGCGTGTGATTTCAAATATATAGCAAATGGGTGTCCCTAGGCTTTGCCTAGTCTCTTTCATAATGCCATTTTCCAATCAAAGATGGGTAAAGTACAGACATAACATATTGAGAACAAATTGATATGTAGAAGAAAATTAGAAAGAGCCAAAGTCTGCCTAAAACTAAAAGCTATGAACAGCAATCGCATGGTTGGGGCTCTTCAGGCAAATTACGAATGGATAGACTCATTAAATAAATAGATTCGTCACTTGTGGGCTAGCTTAGCTATTCAAGAGAATAACAATCAATTACACACTGGAAATTTCAGTAGCAATTATTACACTGTAGCGACAACATAGACTAGAAAACAAATCATAATTTATTAGCCTTTTGTGGGGCTAGATATCAAACATTTATTATAATAATAATAATAATTATTATTATTATTATTATTATTATCAGACAAAACGAGCACCGGTATTTCTCTTTGTAAACGATGAATCCCGAGTTAATAAAACAAAAAGAATTAGTATTATATACGTTTCACATGTTATAATAATAACTGCTTTGAATAGGAACAAATGTGAGGAAAAAATAATAATAATTAGTAGGGTCTCGACATTACTATTATTATTATTATTATTTTTGGCTAAGAAGAAACTCGACATCAATGTATGAAGTCTTTTTCTTCTTTGTCGTCGGGGGGAAAAGAATATATGGATTTCAATATTATGTGTGTATGTGTGTATATTATATATATATAATATTTATTTTCTCTAGGGGACAGCTCTCCGTTATAATAAAGATACTCTTAACCCTTTGTTTTTTGAGTTATTTTTTTGGATTTATATACTCCTGATTCTTTAAACTTCAGTTATGTTATTCTCCACTTTTTTTTTTTCCTTGTTTGTTTATTTGTCTGGAATTTTCCACCATATGTACAATTTTTAAATCAAGAAAACTTCGTGGAGGAATCTCCTACACAAATTACATGTCAACCCTTTATTTCTTTGGTTCTTCCCTTATATTATATTTATGCATGCTATTTTTAAGGCTCACCCACCTTCCAAAACGTGATCAAAATCTCGGGGAAATAGTTAAAAATATCATCATCTTTTTTTAGTATATAATATATGAACTGAGTGTGTGGTAGCTGAGCCACGTACCATGCGTGAAATTAAAATAATAAATGGTTGAAAATGGTAACTTTGACGAATATATTGTGATTCGCTGAGGATTGATAAAGCAAACATCAGTGATTCACCGCATTAATGGCAGCAAATTGTTGTATTATAAATCAATTTCATGCAGATTAGAGAAAGAAAAAGAAGAAAAAGCTATGTAAACGGTTTATACTTTATAATTTCCTTTTGAGCTGAAAAAAGAAAAAAAAATATAAAAAAAGAAGGTGCGTCTATGACCAAACTAGAATTACTTGTACTTAGTGATTAGCACTATTCGATTGTCACATTCTTGAAATACAAGTGTTTCGTTTACTCGTTTTACTAGCACTTTGATGGGTTCTCTTTCTCGGCCTATTGCGATAATATTTTAAAAAAGTTTTAGACAACATAATGCTCCAAAGTGCTTGGTAAAATGATGGAAAAATGGAAACTTGCAGCAAGCTAATAGAGAAAGCAAATGAATTATCGATAAATGTATATGTAATGTGTGTGTCTATACACACACACACACACACACACACACACACAAATTTACTTAGCCATAGTTGTTGGTCTAATTATCTCTCTCCTTGCAAATTCACACGCTATTAGTTAGTCAATTCTAAAACCTCCTAATATGATGATACCTTTATTGTTTGTCTTTGGTCAAGAGATTATAAAACGAAAAGAAAAATCCAAGGTAGCAAAAGATATTTTAGTAATATTACCGCATAAGTGGTAATGTGCATATCTAGTATCTACGTGTCACATTATCGAAAATCAATCAAAGTGTTTAATGGGGATATGATGTTTTTTCTTTGTAATATATTATTACTACTATAATTTTGTGGTCCAGGGCTTGACTTAACAATAATTCCAAGCACGACTCTACTAAGAGGCGTAGATATTGAATATCCCTCCTCTAATCATTTAAAAAAAAAAAAAAAAAACCCCTCCAAATATACTTAATTATTCCTACTGTTATGTGTTGCACATTTTATTTCTAGCCTACTCGGTAACACAATCAAAATGAGATGGGAGTAAAAATAGTGTATATTTTAGTGTTAGTAATTTGGTAGACCCAAAAAGCCACATTATTTGGATATTTTCGACACAAATGCATTTTTTGATCTTATTAATATGAATAAAGTATAATTTTATATACTTTAAAACACACTTTTTTTATTTATAAACATGAAACTTTACATAAACAAGGAGAAATATGTGGTATCTTTTCAATTTAATAATTATAGTGGATTTATACATATGCATTGATAAATCAACAATGAAGACTTTGAGAATTTTATTTTTACTTTTAATTTTGCAATTCTAATAGCAGTTTTCACCAAATCATCCCCACAGTGAAGAATTTCCATTATCGGTAGCGTCCCTACCACTACAAGATTCGCACCAAATAGGGAAATATTTCCAAAAATTTTGTGATTGATGCGACCAGCCAACTCAGATGAAGGCCATAATGTGATATGTTTCCACAACTGTCTCTTCAATTTCAACATGTTCAAAACATGCATAGATTATTATGGCATCCAAAGAAAAGAGGGGAAAAAAAAAGTGACACATAACAGAAATGGTTTTATTTCCGTTTCCTTTTCCATGTTTGTAGCTAGACACGGACACCTACACTACATTTTTGAGTGGCCAACTCGAACTTGAACTCTATGCCATGATGTGTTGAGAATTCCTCTCAAATTCCAAATGTCTTGCACATTTTCAGGCTGGACATTTGCAGCTGAATCCACCTGCCAATTACCAAGCAATTTTGAAAAGGGAAACAAGATTTCACCCAAAAAAAGAAAAGTGAGTCCAAAAGCAGCAATATGATATTGAGTTGTGTAGTGGATGATTTACGTGGACACTAGTGTGTGCCATCGCACGTGTGGTGACCAAACGGAGAGGAGTTTCAAACTTCAATACACGTGGTGTTGCAACTCGTAATAGAAATTATAAAAATTCTGTCTTGGGGTCAGGTTCAAACAGTGTACTCGATTATTTCACAGTTCATAGACAGATGGGCTTATCTTATCCGAGATCTCTAAAGCAAGGTATTAAATTATGTAGCCATGTCAGACGATTTTAAAGATAAAATTACATGCTCATGGTGAACTTTCATCATGTGGTCATATAAGCGAGAAGAAAATTGCCAGCCGAAATTTTTATTAACTGCTTATACCTAACAAGAAATGGGGTTTTCCAAGCAAAAGTACAACAAAACTGTGGCCAAATAACGTACTCCACCCAGGCTCGTAGTAGTGAAGAATGATTCTTAGTCAAGCGCTAACAGACAAATCTTAACCACTCCTAGTGGAGAAACTGAGTATATTACTATAGTTAATGCTTGTTGACACAACTAATACATCAAATAAAAGGCCATTCTTTGATTATGAAAAGGCTAATGGGGCAGTGACAATAGACCGTAACATAATTAATTCATTATTATTCTATATATTTCATAAAGACACTAACATTATCAAGTGTTTTGAAAGCGATTTATTGTTGTGAACACACGACCATATGGTTTGACTTATAGGACAACACAGCCACCATTTGCACAAAAGAAAGAGGACATATTCTTCAAGTAGAGAACGGCTAGTGAGCCCAACTTGTGAGATCATTTTAATTGTTCCTACTTGCCAGCTTCACATTTCTAGCGTTTTATAAAAAGCATAAAAAATGGTTGTGATGTCGATCAAAAGACCCACCATCCCAATCACTAGTTGACATGTTCAAAACCCACTATGTTCACTGTTTCCGAGGATAGTGTTGTACACTCTCTGACATTCCATATGCTACTAAAACGTCATTCATGATGTATGGGGGATATTGTATGCTTCATTATTATATTTTGAAGATTACGTCTCAACTTGTGCTAACAAGCTGCCTTATTATATAAAAATGCAATCTAGAGAAAATCAACTTTGTGATAATAAGAAGAGAATAAGGAGACATACAGCTTTTGCAATAATCTGTGTACTTGTTTGGACATCAGCAGCGGCCTCAAAGAGGACCCAGGCCCACTTATCGCTGCTTTCATCATCTGAGACATATGGAAGGCCAATCTTCTGATATCTGGAGGCTTCCACCCAGGTCTTCCCGCAGTCAAAAGACACATCCACCCTTTCGATGCCACGTCCACCGCCGGATATCGCATATCCACTCACTGTTACCTGCATAATAATTGTACATGTTATAGCTGGATTATAAGTTATCAAGGTAAAAAAAAAAAAAAAATCCTATATAAACATGTAAAGAACATAGTTAAAATTAGAACTTCTAAACTTGAGTTTGAATCCAACCTTTCCAGGCTTCACTGCGTTTGAGTCCTCTAAAGAGCATATCACACACTGTTGATCAGCAAAATAAGTAATCATAAGATTATGTAATGAAGGCACCAGAATCTGATTAGTAATGCAATTACTGCATGCTAATTGATTTGGTTTTCACCAAACGAAGCTCCTAACATGCATATTACACTTGAGAGTTAATAAATTTATTGACCTAATCATATCTTCTCAAAGTCTTTATATATAATTCTGTCTAGTTCGTCACAAAGGGGCTATCGGATTCAAATTGCATTTTGCTTCATTTGACTTAAAAAAAGGAAACTTTTATCTTGCTTTCAAAGGAAGACAAAGGAAATCAAGAAGTAATTCTATAACATCACACATGAGATGTTCAGAATCGAAAAAGTATCAAACAATTAAAGAAAAAAGACCACATGTCGAAACCTGCACGGGCATATCCATCTGTGGCCTCCTGGTAGACCAATTAATGTTGTCCCAATTCACTGAAGGTGGAAACATTTTGTAGTCTTTTTGCATAAAGAAACCCTACACAGTTGAGAATAGACGGCATCATATAAAACTGTCAAATGATGAATACATAATTTGAAAAAACTTGTGAGATAAGAACATATGTCCTGACCTGACATTCTTCTGCAGTTACATCTATAGAATCGAGCCATTTCACAGAGCGTGCACCAATAACACCGGGGACAACCACACGCAAAGGATAGCCATGATCCCTGTTAATAGTCTTCGGCACGATAAAAACAGCAAACAAATAAGAGAACAATGTACGTTGTGTTCCCAATCCAAACTACTGAAAAAAAAAAATGATGCATATAATTTAGTTTAGTCCAGAGTGGAAACAAAAGCCAAGCAAATTGCATTTATCATAAAAAAAGACTTCACTTTCCAAGTTGTTAAAACAGTAACCCTCCATAAAAGCTAAGCTACTAAAAGGTGAGCTATTGGATTTGATATTCTAAAACTCCCTTCATCTGCATATGCAGTCATTCCGCATAAGCATGCATGCCACATCTTGAACCAAGATAGTATCAATTTCCCAAGCACGTTAGATTTTATAATGTTGGTCGGGTGGGAAAGAGTTAAATCTTATACTCTACACACTGGTGATTATAATGTAAAAGAATATAGTAAATTTAGGGTTCTTCTTTCAGAAGAACAGCCGAGGATACAGGGTAAAGCTGAGGGGGTAAAGCTGATTTGGTGCTTACACCGCTCTTAATTAACGTGGTATATGTCTGTGTAGTACATGTACCAGTGTTGTCCGGCTTGTGTAAGAGTAAGTATGAGTCTTAAAAAAGGAGAAATTGAGAAAAATATTTATAATAGAAGACTAAAAAAACGGAAATGGTAAATATTAAGCATGTAATTCAATCTGCAAAAAGGAAAAATCGAGTTGTTCAAATTATTTAAAGTAAATGACTTCAAATTCCACTAGGAAACATTCAGTTACCTCTCCATTCATCTCATAAGCAAGTAGAACATCTGCTTCAGGGTTTGTAGCCTGAATCAACGGAATAGATGCCTTGTATGGACCTCCATTTTCCTCCTACATATGTTGAAAATCAAAGAGAATGTAGTGTCACAAGGAAGAAAATGTATCTGTAAAATATTACTTAGAAGGACATGTTTGTACCTTGCACTTATCGACACTAACAAATTCAACATGTTTGCCTCCTTTTCTACTGGAACTCAACAACTTAGGTATTCCAACAAGTTCGAGGACGTCAGCCAATTTGGCACCTCCCCAAACAGCTGATAGGAGAAACAAGAATTATGAGAGCAAAAAAATTATTAGCTAAAAGATATTCTTGCACTAGCTTTTAATCACTAAACATTACATGAAAACTCTACATAATATTATAAGACAAATTTCACTAGTCATATGCTTAAGATTACACTAGAAAGGCATATAGTAGGAACAAAATAGTTCAGTCGTATCTCTGATAAACAATGAAATCATATTTACTCTACTCTCTTTACATCCCTTTAACGAGAATGCTTGACGCAAAATCTCCTCATTTACGTTATATATGGTTGGAACAAAAAAACATAAAATTCTTGATGATGACGAGATACAATGGTAGTTAGACAGTTATAGGCAGTGTTTCATTTTCGAAAGAAACAAATTACTTACTTAAAATCAAAACAAGTATCTTTTAGGTATTAGTATACACATAGTTTAAATATCATATCATTTTTTTTCAGCTTTGACATAAACATAATCATTCCAAAACCTTCATTCAGCTCTCCTTCGCTGTTATCACTAATCATAAGACATAATTCAAGGTCCGATGATGCATTATTTTAATAAAGCAACTAACCATTTCCTATAGCAGAGACATCCCAGCCAACACCCTTCACGGTTCTGGTTTTGCTCATAGCCGTTCTTCGATTACCAGCACACTGAATAACCCCAATAAAACCCCCAAATCACCCACTCGTAAACCATAACAGGAAACAGAAATAACATTCTTAGCTGAAACTTGAGGAACAAAGTGAACATGCCAAAAGAAAGTACTCAATGACAGAACAAACCTGCAATGTAGCAGTGACCTCATACTTTGGAAGTGACCTGATATACAAGATAAAAGTTCAAAAATCTCTTTTCGAATAGTAGTATTTACAATATTAAGCATGAACCAATCCTAACCTGATATCTTTCATCGAAAGCTTTATGGGATTATCTACCAAACCTGATACCGATACTGTATATCTGCTCACAGAACAAATCCCAAAATCAGCTATAATGTATTGCTACCAAACAATATAAAAACACCAAAAAAAAAAAAAAAAAAGGTGATGAAATATGAAAAAGAGGAAACCTTTCAATGTCATCGACTATCGGAATTGGACCGTGATTTCTCTTGTAGAAAAAATCCACGGGAGTCACATACGATTGATACAAAACCGAACGCGGTGGTTCTGCATTAAAAGGTTCCTGTACCACAAATATTAAATAAATTTAAAAATAATAATAATAACGTTCACTTGTGCACATCAAAAACTCATATTTTCATAATCAATGAATTAGCCACACACGGAGCAAAATCATCACCGCAATGATCGTACAGGCGAAAGAGTGTGTCTTTTCCACAAATACGAACCAACAAAAGCACAAAATCACATCCAAAATCTCTGTCGAAAGAGAAATCGAAGGCAAAAAAAAAAAAAAGACTGGCCTTGGAATTGATTTGGAGACATGGATGACGAGGCGGTTCGTTGGAATAGTTGGAAGGAGCTTTCAATCCCGGCATTCTCGAAGCTTCTTCGATTCAATTCGATCGCCGACGATCACAGAGAGAGAGAGAGTGTGTGTGTGTGTGTGGTGTGTGTATGTATGTGTGTTTATGGTATTGAATCGAAGAGAAAAGGAATATGAAAAGGCCAAAACCCGCAGAGCCTTTGGCTTTTTCTTTGGTAATTACGGAGTGACGTGACCAATTCTAGTGATTGTCTATTGATTTTTTAATTCGAGTGTGTGTATTTTTAATGTAAATTAAAGGTCCAAATTAGGTAATGATTCAAGACCGCTAAGACAAACTGTGGGCTAATTGTGGTGCACAAAAATGACATTTACCACTTGTTTAGGGGATTATTTCACCCATTCTATCCCGCTTCTTAGGATGAAAAAAGTAGTTTGTAATAGTTTGAAAATGATTTGAAAAAATGATTTAGAATGATTTGATTTTGTAAATTTCGAAGTCGTATAAATTGTTGAGATTTAAAGATATAGTTTTTTAGGCATTTAACCAATTTTTTGGGTAATTTTTCAGATATTAGCCTTAAAATGTCGAAATTAAGGATTTAGTCATAACATGTAACATAAAAATATTACATGTAACATATATACATATAAAAGTGTAATATTATATGCAATGTTACATGTGTTACATTTTATGTTACATGTAACATTACATTTAATATTACACTTATGTCTAAATCCTTTAAGCTTTACATTTAAAATGACTAATTGCTTTACTGACCCTTAAAGATATTGCATATGGATTTGGAAAGTTGAAAAAAATGGAATGGAATGAGATGAATTGTAAGATTAGGAAAATTGAAAAAAATAAAAAAATAAAATAAAATGGAATAGAATGACTAAAATGAGTGAACCAAACGAGGGTTAATTTTGTTCTATTTGTTGTCCAAGAGAGAGGTAATATATAATAATATATGTATACAAGCAAACAAAAGTGGATTTTTTAAGCTTATAGTGAAATGTTAGTCACTAGACACTTCGTGAAATTTAGGCCAAAAGTTCTCCTTGACATTTCAGTCGTATTAAAAAGCAAATTCCTAAGAAAGCTGTTTCTTAAAAATAAAAATAAAAACATTGGTGGACGTTTTCAAGTACTTGTTTATGTATGAATCCAATATCAAATATTAAACATGGACAGCAAAGAGAGGCAAAAAAATGAGGCCTCGAATTTATGAGGTACAACAAACTAAACTGACTTCCAAAAGTTGGCGCCAAAAAACAATGAAAAATGCATGCTTTGACCTACCATTTTCCTGTTAAATACCCTCGTAGTTGGCTAGACGTGGACTATTTGGGGGCAGATCTGATCAAAGTTTAGACATTTGACTTGATTATTATTTTTAATTATTAACAATAAAGCATTGTATATGAATCGTTAAAAAGAAGAGTTATGCTAAAGGTATATACAATTTGTGGCATCTAAATGCATATAAAGCGTTAGTAATACTAGTTGTCGGTTTCAAAATAAAAATAACAGCATAAATAGTTGGGTTCCGTATAAAATACAGCTGTAGTGCGAAGCCATGTGCTTGTTGAAGCCCATTAAGCAGACGGTAGACATTGGATTTGGACCGCGTTTGGTGTCCCAGTTTGAACCCCTAAACCCATAGTCAACATTGTGTGATACGCATTTAACGTTAAACTTCTTCAAAGTAACCACAAAGACTTGCTTCTGGTTTGGTTTTTCGTTCTCTCTTCTCTTGTCCCTTCAGCAGGAATATGTTGTCCCAAGTTTTTGCTCTCTTTCTTCTCTTAATTGCTTTCGCCTCTGCAGGTAATTTCATGACTGTATGATGTCATAAACTGTAGTGAGATATCAAAAGTCAACCGCCTTGAAATTTTGTTCATGTAGTGACTTGTACTGGTTTAATTTCTTTCTTTTTTTTTTTTTTCTGGTGGATTGATTGTGCAGATCTTCTGAAGAATTCGGACTTCGAATCTCCGCCGACGGGTGTTCCCAAAACCTCGGCGTCGTCCTCGGTTGTGGCGCTGTCGAGCGAGAACAACACAATCCCTGGATGGACATTCGAAGGCAGTGTCATGTACGTGAGGTCTGGTGACACCATTTCACTGCCCGGCAACGGACACGCTCTCCAGCTGGGCGAGGACGCCAAGATCAACCAGACGTTCGTCGCCGTCGGCGATCTCACGGACTACTTGCTCACCTTCACCATCGCTCCCGGGGGAGCGGATTGCGCGGCCAATGCTGATTTGGTAGTGTCGGCGCCGGACAGTAGCGGGGTCTACTCTTTCAAGAAGCACTACGGGAAAGAGGCCTGGCAGAGCTACGGCCATTACTTGGGCGCTTGGGACGAAGGACAGCCTGTTGACCTTGTGATTCGTAGTCAAACCTCGGAGTCCAATTCCAGCTCCCTTTGCTGGCCTGTGATCGACAAGCTTATTCTCAAGAGCATGCCAAAGACAGATCGAAGCGATGGTATATGCGCGTTTTTCATGTGATTTGAATCTTAATTTAATTCGTCGATGTTGATTAATTCGAATTTTGGGTTGAAAATGCAGAAAATTTGCTGCCGAACATAGGGTTTGAATTCGGTCCAGAATTTTTGGGCAACTCTAGTGAGGGAATCTTGATTGATCAAGCACCAAGTCCTATCCAGTCCCCATTGCTAGACTGGTCGGTTTTGGGCACTGTGAGGTATATAGACTCCGCCCACTTCCTTGTCCCACAAGGCAAGGCTGCGGTAGAGATTGTGTCGGGGGCTTCGGCTGGCATACAAACAGCAGTGCAACTAATTGCGGGCTCGAGCTATATCTTGGAATTCAAGCTGGGAGACGCTAACAAC
The DNA here is from genome assembly GCA_018132145.1 of Boehmeria nivea var. tenacissima. Taxonomy (NCBI): domain Eukaryota; kingdom Viridiplantae; phylum Streptophyta; class Magnoliopsida; order Rosales; family Urticaceae; genus Boehmeria; species Boehmeria nivea. The sequence goes on from CM030876.1 coordinate 20,380,721, forward strand.
TCTTGCATCGAGAATTTTGACGTGGGGGCTCAAGCAGGGTCAAAGGTTCAGAACTTTACCGTTGCAAGCAGTGGCATGGGGTTGGCCAATAACTTCTCTATGACATTCACGGCAGATTCGAGCGCAACTACCATCAGTTTCATTAGCTACACCACGGGCCAAACAAAAGATGGAATTCTCTGTGGTCCTGTGGTTGATGATGTAGTTTTGAGGGCTTCCAGCGGGACAAAAACAGTTGCGCAACGGCTGTTTCTGATTTTTTTGCTTTTGGTAGCCCTTCTGTGGTAGACTTTCTGTACTTTCAATAAAGAAGATACCGTGAAACTACTGGGCTCGCTGGTAATGCAGGTCAGTAGCCATATATTGGCATCAGATTTTGCCCCTTCGAGAATTTGAATTGTAATGCTTTACAATGTAAAATGGTCCTTTTGTTTTGATCAATGTTTATTCTTTTAACCGTCTGGTTATTGAAGGTCAGTAATTTTACCATTTTCACTTAAATTGAAGAGGAATTTCTTCAGAAGTAAGAGAAATTGTTTCATCGAAATTAAGTTTTAAACACATTCACAAGGACAAGTTGGATACAAGTTATAGGCCTATTTAGTTCCCACAATATGGGTGTATATAAGATGGCGGAAGAACTTCAAACACATTCACCTAATGATCACTCAAAATTCGAAACAGTAGTACTAATCAGATTTTGCTACATTGAGCTCAAGAATAAAATCCAGTAAATTTGTGTGGTGAATACCGACTTATATGCAACAATCCAATTCCATCGGTACTGTATACAAGTGTAAATTGATTCTTGAAACACTATACATCTTCTAAAATGCGTATTGTCACAAGACTGACATGATAGAGTAGCCATCGTATGAGTTATGACCATATTATTGTTTTCCGGAATCGGCCGTGGAGATTATTTTAGACAGCAACTATAATTTTCACAATTCATCTCTTTGTCTCTCATGCCCTCCATGACTGGTATTCATTGATGCTGAAAGAAAATGATAAGACAGATTAGCCAAAGTGACAAGATTACACACAAGAATGAGATGCTTCCCAGAACAGGAGAGAAAATAGTTTCGAAACTGACCCATTAACTTATTCAAGAAGCTTTAGTATTATCGTTCTATCTGTATTCTCCAATTAAGTGTTTACAGGGCTGGTCTGTATTGCACGGCTAAGAAGATATCTATAGTCTTGACCGCGAGACCATTCATCAATCTCACGAGCACGTAGAACTGGCAAAGGGTGTGAAAGTTGCCTTGTCTGAGCATTCCTAAACAACATGAATAATTAGACTATTAGAGTAAGCATGCTATGTTAGGATATTCATGACCCAGTGCCTTTCGCATATGAATGCTTGTTGGTTACCTTATGTACCAGCCAAGAGGGCTTGAAGAAGCTTTGTCATAAGAACGGGCTTGCTCCAGGAATGCGTCTACATTTAATTGATCAGCCATAGATGGACAGCCTCCCGCTAGTTTCATCAGCACAGAGATGACAACCTCTTGTAGCAGCATTACAATTAAGATCAGATAATCAAGATAAGACTTCAAGTGTAGATTACAGTAAAAAGTAATGTGTGGTTTTCTGAGATCATATACCTTAGGATCTTGGGCAACAAGAAGAGCTGCGCGATCACAAGTTAGCTCGGCTGCTCGAAGCCAACGGAACAACTGTTCTTCTAAACTCTGAGCTATCAACCCACCAAGCCCTGTTGACAAAACACTTTAGATCCCAATAACTTTGTGTTCTACGGATTAAGTGACAGTTGAAAAGGGATCGCTTGTTTAAACAAAGAAAGCAAAGACTGTTACAGACTAAGAAAACGAATTTTAGAAATGGAATCTTATCATATAGTAGAGACCTATTAATATAAGATTGTGAGTTTTACTCCATTAAATCTCTTTATCATTTCACACCAAGCATCATCAACTCCATTTTGTCGCAATTGAGTAGAAACTAGGCATTTCAACATATTTATCAGAAAAATTTAGACCACCTGATTTAGTTCTCTTTGCAACCTATAGATCTACATTCTACATGAAAAACTACCAAACACACGGAACAAATTCTGGTCATTTATGGGAATTGTAAAGCAGAACTAAGTAGCCCTTCAATAGTACGCACCAGGTACACTATATGCTCCAAGGGTAAGAATATTTGCAAATGTAAGCCACACACCATGGTCACATTTCAGATGACCCAACTCATGTGCCAAAACAGCCTGCTTTAAAGATGGATGGCATAATGTTAATAGGATATCCCTCAGTTTTCTACCAGATATTCAAATAAAGACCGTCAGCAATTGTACTTGAACGCAAACAACTATTATTTGCTGATATACGATGATGGCAACAACTAAAAACATAGTTCTAACAAGAACATTAAGGACCTGCAACTCCTTTCGTGTCAGAAGCTCCACAAGGCTAGTATGAATCACAACAAATGGCTTTTTATTTCTTATGGCTAGAGTATAAGCATTTGGTACGGGACTTTGCCGAACGTACAGATCAGGAGGCTCGATATTCAGTATCGCAGCTGCTTCAGTCATTAGTTCATGTAGTTCAGGCAGCTGATACAAGAAAAATAATAACAAATAATATGTAAACTGATAGTGCTACTAAGTAACATAGAACTCTAAACTTTCACAGTTAGAATAACAGCATATTCAAAAGGCAACGGCACAAACGTTGCCCTTAAATGGTTATGTAGGATTCTCGTAACATGTACACACGCACACATCGCCTCATTGCATAAAGTCTATCTTCCTTACAATCAAATAACCTGATTCTTCGAAACAAGGACCGATGTTCCTATATTCTCAAGAAGCATGACTTGCTCTGTAACAGACCCTGCAATCGATATTAAAGAACTTGTCAATTTAAGTTTTGATTCCCCGAACAACAAGTACATTTGGATATCCGACACACACAACATCTTGTGCTAATATATATATATATATATTTTTCATATATGTACCAGAATGAAGATAACAAAGTTTTAACTGATATATAACATGATATACCACACATGTGCATTAAAAAAAAATCATGCGAGTAAATTTCAGAGAGCTCTGTAAATTGTTAAACTAGTGCTTCCGAAGGACTGATTTCCGCGAATTCTAGTGTTAAAACAATTCCAAAAGAAGAAAAGAAAATACTTTCATATTCAAATGCAACTTGCAAGAAATTAAAAGACACCAACTTGAATTGAGGCACACAATAATGACAATATTTATTCCGTTACCTAGCAAAGCCTTTCCAAGTTCGTTTAACCCGGGAATTGCCCTTAAAATCAGGGTGTTCTGCAAGAATCAGAATAAAAAAGTGAATTTAAAAAAGAAAAAAAAAAGAGATATATGTATACATATAAGGTAACATAGCAACCCATATCTTTCTTCAAGCTGATTTCTTTTCTTACTTTAGTTTTCTCGTATTATCATTCTTTCGAAACTCAAAAAACTACGACAGCAAGTTGACTCAAATTGAAAGTTTGAAAATTTTCCCGAGAAACAAACAAACACACAGACAGAGAAAAGGCGCGTAGAGCAAAACCTGCTTATCGAGAGGGTGACGGAAATCATCGGCGTCGAGATCGCGAAACACAACGGAGGCCGCTCTGCAGACGAAACCCCCACTTCTCCGATTCTTCCGGACGGCAAAGAATCCGGCTGAGCTCGAAGACGATCGGAGCCTCGACCTCTCGGAACTCGCCGAGCTTAAGCCGATTAGAGTACGGGAATTCAATGGTGCGAAGAAGAAAGACGGCACAGCAATGGAAGCCATGGAAGTGAGAGCAAGGAAAGAGAGCTTCGAGTAGGCGTATGTTGGCGTCGTCGGAGCTGCGTATGCGCCAGAGGATTGATTGGTGCGTAATGCGCACAGCAATGCTGAGGCAAGTATATATTTCTTCGTTCGAAAGTTTTGGGCTTTTTTTAATATTCATTTTAGGTGTGTGTCGTATTGTTTTGGCGTCCACAACCGTAATTATGGTGGTCGTTTAGCGCCATTTCGTTTTCCGTTGACTGCAACTAGCCTGCCTGTGAAATATGAAGGGCAAACACGTCATTTTGTTGGCAAGGAATTGATCATGACGTGTATGTCGTTTCTAACACTGGGGAAACGACATACCGTCTAACTGAATGAACTCGACTTCTTGTTCAACTTCAAGATCAAGCGTACGTGAAATCTGAAGGGTAATAAACATGTCGTTTAAGTGACAATGAATTGATGTGTCGTTGAAACGGCGTACCGTCTCACTAAAGGGTATCTTCCTCTAAAACGGATTGGATTTGTTTGACGAAGATCACTTTAGCTTTTGGAGCTTGAAAACGACATTAGGTTTCTACTGTTAATGCAATTTATTGTGGCTTGTTCAAGTAAACGACGCGTTATATTTAGATTTGTCGTTTTCCCCAAACGACACGTTATATTTTAGATTTGTCGTTTTCCCTAAACGACACATATTTCATGATGCTAATATTATATTTGGATTGGGATTGGGAGAATTTCAAAATAACTTCGTTTTTTATGCCATTTAATAATCTATATCCCAATAATGTGTTCCTTTTCTTTTAACTATATTTATAATATAAATTTTGGATATAAATTAAATGTACAACACAAATGGGGTCATTATCATTGTGCCAAAAACGAGGATTTACTCAAAATCCGCTGATTTGTAGACAAAAAGGAGTTACCAAACACAGTAATACCCAACAACCGTTTTTCTCTATTAAACGACATTCTTTTGAGTGATAAATGCCGTGTCGTTTATAAAAGAAAAATATTGTCGTTTTTATAATCAAACGACACGTCGCCTAACAAAACAGCTTTGTGGTCTCTCTCTTCCGTCTCTGCTCTTTTTCACTTGAGAAATAAAAGATTCCACACCCCTAACTCGCAGTTGGACTGAAAAAAAAAAAAAAAAAAAAAAAAAAAACCCACTTCAGCTTTTCGAAGACTGCAGAAACCATGTAAGTTCTCGAAACCGATGCTCTAAGAATTACGGAACTTTTTTTTTTTTCTTTTTGGAACTCAGGATTTCGTTTTCAAAGTAAACTAAAATCGCGAAGATGTGCGATCGTCTTTGTTCGTTTCAGGAGAAATAAATAGATTAAAGATTATCGAGAAAATTACAGACTTTACAGAGCGTTTCAATTTACTCAACAAAAAATCCTATCTCAACATATGACTAAAGATGATCTTTGATTTGCCTTTTATATATATATATATATATATATTGGTTTGTTATATATTTAGGAGGAAATCAGTGAATAGACCTCCAACACCAGATGTTGTGGAAAATCAAGAAAAAGAACCGACTCTTCAAGAGCTTATCAACATAAAGGTCGGTTTTTTTTTTTTTTTTCTTGGTCAATCGAATTGGCTGAATTGGTGTGTTGAATGATTGTGTGTGCGTGTGTGATTGAAATGAGAAGTGTGGTGTGTTTGTATTGCGAGCAGTTGATTGAGAGTGGAGAGAAAGAGCGACTAATGGAGCTTTTGAGGGAAAGGCTTATTGAATGTGGCTGGAAAGATGAGATGAAATCTCTTTGCAGGTTCGTACACCTCTTTTTTATTATCATCACCATTATTATTATTATTTCTTTTTTGTTTTTAAGCCTTCAAGAGTTTCTTTTTGTCTCATATTCTGATTCAGATACTGAATAATCAAGGATTATCCAATGGCATAGAATTGAAAACCCACCCCACCTTTGGAACATAGTTCCCTTATCTTAAAAAAAAATGGCCAAGCCATGAGAAATATAAATTTCTTTAATTGATTGGGTTTGTTGTTACTCTGCTTAATTGGTCACAAGTTTTTTTTTTTTTTTTTTTGCAATTCAGTGATCAAATATTAGTGACCAGTAGTATCTAGACATGGAATTGTTGAATAAAATTTACTGAAGTCACTTGGCCTAAGAGACAGAACAGCATAATTGAAGTAGGAGTTTCTGAAAGTAGAATTAGAACATGAAGATGTGAGCTTTTTGCAATGTTATGATGAGGAAGAAAGAAAAACGAGCAAAGACCAAGCTCAGAACTATGCAATACCAACCGACTTGCCTAAAAGAAGTCTCTCTAGTTATGATCATTGGTTTTGTCCGACCTTGTTTACAAAAAAAAACGACTTCATTGAATTCTGCAATCTGTTATTATATTATATATATGAATCATGCTAACCAAAGTTTGAGATGGGAATTTTATAACGGAGGTGGCTTCAGGCTTTCAGCAATGGAGTATATTATAGTGTTTTTGCATTGCCTGATTTTCACATTTGACGGCTTCTCTTTATGCATTGCTTTTCTCTGTGTCAACATTGATCGTTGCAGTTAGAAAAGAAAAGGCAATCTTTATAGTTTGCCAACTTCCAACCACCATATATATTATGATCTATACTTTGCTCCTTCAATCATAGGCAATTTATAAAGAAAAAAGGGAGGAATAATGTTACCGTGGACGACCTTGTTCATGTCATCACCCCAAAGGGCAGAGGTAAGAACTATGCTAAAAACCTTCTTCTCTTCTTCTTCTTGAAACTTGAATGTGCATTAATGACAATTTTCCAATGGAGGAAAGTTTTGAAACTCAGCAAGTGGCATAACATGAAATCACATGGGAATTTATAGTTGTCAATACTGATGAGGGCGTTTATGAAGGTGTCCTCTTATGTTAAAAATAGCTCATTACTTAAACTTGATAGTCAAATATATATTCATTACTAGATTTTATTCTCTACCGCTACTTTATTGTTCTTTCTTTATAAGGTGGCTTTATGTTTGTGTTGTGTTCATGCTAGAAAATTTAATGACTATGAAAACAGTTCAGGATGCATATATATTCTAAGAGATGAGATTTTATATGCAATTATAATTCACATATTATGTAGCATTTTAAATACCGATTTCTACCTTTTTCTTTTTTTGTTTCTTTTTTATTATTCTGAAACTTTGAGCTTGCATTAATTGGCAGAGTTTTTATTTCCACTAAATTAGTATAACTATATATTGTCATCTTTGCCTACAGCCTCCATTCCGGATTCTGTAAAGGCCGAGCTTTTGCAAAGAATTCGTACTTTTCTCGTGTCAGCAGCTGTTTGATACACTCAGGTTTCGTCGATACAAGAATTCCAGAAATGGCAGAAAGCACAGTGCAGATGGCCACTCCAATGGCTTATTTCAGCTTTACAATGGAGTGGTGATGGCAGCTGTTTTACACATGCTTTTGAGTGTGTAATAAAATTGTTACTACTGTGAAGAAGTAAATGATTGCCTATAATATCTTATCAAGAAAGAATTACCACTTTGTATTAAGGAACATAGCATTCGTCTCTAGTTGAATTTTCACTGCACTTTTAATGCTAAAACGTATCCATTTAGAACTTTGGAATATCATGATATTATCGTCCTTGCTTATTTTTATTCTTCTCATTAATAGTAGCTTTGTCAAAATCAGAATTTGACTAAAGAAACAGAATGGAAATGAAATAAAAATAGATCGACAATGACTGATTTTTTTTTAATTATTATTTTTGTTAACTTTCTATGAAATCATTGAATACGTCAAACGGTAATAAAATTTGATTGCTATTAGCGCGGAATCAACTAATCGACTCCCTGAAGATTTTCTTCTAATCTTTCTCCCCCTTGAAATTAAATTTAAAAAATAACAATAAAAAAGCTCGAAGGTTCTTTTCTGTTTGACAATTGCAAACTCATGAGCAAAGCAATGGGTAATTGACGTGGTCCTTTTCATGTATGAAATGTTAAAACACCTCGTCCCAAAGCAATGTTTGGCAAATGTATAAAATGATATAGTCATGCAACAAAGTAAATCTTTTCATTTCTTTTAACTAGGTTTGACTGCCATCGAGCGTCCAAGGATCTCATTTCTTGTATGTTGTTACCTTTATCTTTTAGATTTTGATTATTTATTAGTTCTTTACTAGCAGAATAGCTTGTTTTCATATATAATATATGATAATGATGCATTTAGCTAAGCAAGTTTGATGTTCTATAAACTTATCCTATTGCGTGTGTTTGGTATATTGAAATTATAATACAAAAGGTATATTTACTATAACACAAATTGGGTTATCTAATGCAAAAGAGATCTTTCGTATACTGATACGTATACGTAAGATATATTTATACACACAAAAATTGTATAAACTTACAAGCATATAACATAGTACAATACAATACGGTAAACCAAACTTATCATGATGCAACAAAATACGCTTAAAAAATTACTTGTTAAAAAAAGAAAAAAAGAAAAACATTATTTGATGAGGTAAGAGAGTAAGAGAGAATTACTGGAAGAGAGATAAATGAGAAAGATTAGGATGCAAGAAAAAGAAAGTGGACGCACGCGGTGAATTACGTTCGCTCAAAAAAAGAAACAAGAGTTAAAAATTTATGAAAAGTTAATAAATGTCTCATTAGGCGAAAGAAAGGAAAATCGAATCAATTCTCAAAATCAAACTGATTTTGTTTCCCAAATTGTACGAAATCAACACGGAATCAATCAATTACCAATCAGCTCGATTTCGTTTCCCAAATTATCGAGATATCACGACGCTGTAGCAAAATGTCATACAAACACAACCCCTCCGAAATTCTATATATATACACATATATATATATAAGGCCTGCCGAGGCAACACCGGCGCATGTGAAGAGACACAACCAAAAGGGAGCACTATGGGCCGCGGAAAACTACCTCTGAAGCTGATCGAGAAGGAGAGAGCTCGACGCATAACGTGCATGAAGAGGAAGAAGGGTTTGGTGAAGAAGGCGTACGAGCTGAGCACTCTCTGCGACGTCCGAGTGTGCTTGATCATCTACGACTCCGCCGACTCCGACGTCAAGACATGGCCTGAACAGCCCCACCAAGTCGAGCGCATCGTCGCCGACTACCTTGCCTACAAGGCCAAGAACCCCTCCGCCAAGCGCGACCTCAACATCTCCGACTTCTTCAACGACCGAATCAAGAAGCTCAAGCAACAGAACGACAAGCTCCTCAGGCAAACCGATCACGTCAATCACAGTGATCAAGCGTTCCCTGTGTGGGACAGTCGCATCGACGACTTCTCCGAGGACGAGCTCTTCGACCTTCTGGCGAGTCTCGACGCCAAGATCAACGCCGTCAGCAAGCTCAAGGCGGACCGGGCGGCGATCCAATGCGTGACGCCTCACGGTACTAGTAGCAGTAGTTGCAAGGCCTGGCTTGACCAGCCTAGCTCGTCCAATGACGCTGCTTTTTTGAATGGACAATTTGCAGGGTTTGACCAAGCGACGCCGTTTGATCTGAATGCTTGCTATCATGAGTACAACAAGAGCTCAGTGATCGGTGGGAGCAATAATGTGAATATGCCATACTATACCAATCTTCTAGAAGGAGGAGGACTGCTGCCAGATTGGTACGGGTCGGCATTTACGGTTCCCAACGGTCCTGCGGCGATGACGGCGAATAATGATGAGGTTTTTGCTAATAATCTCATGCTGCAGCCGTGTGTGAACCTTGCGGAGCCATTGCCGTTGCCGTTGCAGGGCGGTCTGCCTGCCGACCGAGGCCAATTGCAGTACTATCCGCCGACGGTGTCGATGGAGCCGCTGTACGTGGCGAATATGCGCGTGATGATTGGCGGTGGGCCCTCTGTGGACAGCGATCATAAATTCCTTGCCAGCACTTCTTCTCAAGAGGATGTGAGGAATTTGTTCTACGACAACATGGATATGGGATTTGGAAAAGCGCCTGCGGTTTAGGTTTAGCTTTAGCTTTAGTTTGACTTTGAATTGTGATTATTATGTTCATACACGTCGGCTGATTTGCTTAGTTTGTGTGTTCGTTTCGATTTGGTTTGATGTTTGCATGGATTCAAGTCAATTGTTAAATTTTCTTCCCTTTCCATTCCATCTATTTCTGTTCCTTATTTTAAATGTGGTGTAGTAGTACTGAGAATAGTCACGGGCCTGAAATTCATCTTTGACAACCGTTAGGACCTTGTGCATTTGCCATTAAGAAGCATATTTGTGTTCCCTTTCTTCCTTTCTCGTTTTTAGTTGTTATGTCCCATAAATTTCAATAGTTTCAGATAATGCCATGACATGATTAATACGAGGCTCTGCTACATTTATGGGGGAAAAATTGCAGACACAAGGATATGTTTCTACACTTTAAATTGTAGTTGTTTGCCATAGTTAGCTAGGCAAAAACTGTTCTATCTTTGCTGAAGTTCATTAGACCTCTTGAGTGTTTCTGTTATTTTACACGTTTGTTTTTACCAAATTTGAACTATTGAAAAGAATAAAATTCTTTCTTTAAACGGAGTCTCTAGTACCATCAGAGGTATGTATGGACTCCACCAGATAAAGAAATCTTTGAACGAAAAGGAAAGTTCCGCTAGAATTTCAACATTTTTGACCCGTACGAGGATATTAGCAACTTGCAAGTCTTCAATGAGAGAAATAAAGCCTAATAATCAACACATCACACAAGCTGTAATGGTTATTAATAATTGCAAGCCCAAACAAAACAAACGTTACTCTCATTACTCATTAGTCCACCGTCGTCTTGTATTACACAACAGAAATGGTAAAATTATAATTCGCATATCAAAATCATGAAAAGAACTGTATTAAAGAAGTCACATTCAGGTGCTTTGGTGGATCCAGATTGGCTGACACAAATGACATAGAATTATATAGATAACCATTCAAGGACTTGGTTTACAAACACTTCAAGGCCTTCATGACCTTCAGTGGCCAAACACAGGCTATCGTATTTCACCTTCACATATTGTTGATCTGTTCTTTTCATAGTTATATAATAATGCTCTCAAATGTTACACAAACTTACAAAGCGTCTTCACGGGACTCTCAGCAAAGAGTAATAATTATTCACCAGGACTTGCTCACTCAGCATTAAAACCTACTCAACAAGACTTGCTCTAGCACAGACTTCAACCCCCCAAGCTTGCGCTGTATGGAAAATCTGCTAAAAGCACACAACCGCCATAGTATGTAACACAAAACCTACAACGTTGACATGTTTCGTCAACGATTATCTTTAGGCCGCAGATCCGGCTTGCTCGCATAGGTCCAATAGATCCAAGGTCTGCATAATCATCGGAAGTTAAACACACGTAATCGAAACAAAATGTTCAAAAAATATATATATTATGGGGGGAAGTAATGAAAAGTCATACCTCTGGGACTGAGAGCTCGAGGCGAAACTTGGGACCATCATAGTGATGTAAGACTGGCCTAAATGCATCTTCATCCAAAGCCTTGCAGACTTTTCTGATTCGAATCCTCACCTATTATTCAATCAATTGGGAAGAAATCATTCAGAATTGGAAATGTATCATCCGCATAGGCCCTTAGTATATGAATGATCTATTTTTTAAGATTTCTTCAAAATGGAAAATACCTGGGCAGGGAACCTGGACTCGCCTTTGCATTTCTTATCTTCCCAGGCAGTTGGGTCGATGTTTGAACCACCAAAACTTGCTGCCTGTAAGAAGGATTCAAAGGAAAGAAATATGTAATGAATAACCAATAATATGATGTAGTTGAAAAGCATAGAAAAACATTAGCATACAAGTAACATCTCCAGCAATGAGTTAAATATTTTAGCACAAACCTCAAAAATACCATGCAGTTGGTGAGTAGTGTAGTTGTAGAGAAACAAAGGCAACCCCGGTGTTATTGCTCGAACAGAATCCCTATATCTTGGAGGTAAACCTACAAAAATCAACACAAACAAAGATGATACAACTAGTACTCCAGGAAAATAACGGCAAATTAGCATTTATATTGACTGAGCCGTAGACTATAGGTACAATAATCCTTCAATCCAAATTCTATACTAGGCGCCATCGTTAACGCAATCAAGACTACCATGGTAAATAAATCTAGAAAGGAATCAATCAAATTACCAAACAATTGTCGCTTCAAGTCTTCCTGCATTGTGTCATTGTTACACACGAAGATGTATCCTCCCAGCACCTCATTCCGGGGGAGTGTCTCTGTTGCTGGCAAGGTCTTGAACCTCTTATCAACCGCATTGTTTCCATTGCCATTCTCGCCGTTGCTGTTGCCGTTGTTGAACTCCTTGTTTCCCGGGTTGTTGCCACCATATTTGTGACTGGTCATGTTTTCCACGATGTCTGGGTTGCTTTTTTGGTATACAGCGTTCATATTGTACATGCCACTCCTGAATGAAGTTTTGCCTCCATTTTCGGCCATTTTGGAGTCCAAGCTCAGCGCGTTGAAGTTAAGGATGTCACATTTGTTATCTACCTGGAAGCCAAATTTGTCCATTGGCCTCGGTTCATATGGACCCTTTGAAAGGTCAAGGTTATTCATGCGCTCGCCTTTCGTCCGTGTCTGTTCAGCCAATTTAGAAGCGGCCATCAACCACTGGTGATCCTCAGAGACTTTCGATTGCCCTCGAAGCTGATCACCTAATTGCCAAAAGCTGTTCATGTTCTCCATCTTGGAAAACCTACTGGCCTTGACACAAAGTAGAGAGCTTTTTAAGCATGTGATATGTGTAAATTAAAAAACAAAACAAAAATAACAGGATAAGAATAGATTCCCTAAAAGGCTAAAACGAAGACAATTAAACAAGGTTAATTCGTGATCTTTCAAAGTTTTGATTTTTCTGACCACGAGGTCATATTGTAATACTTCCTTCCAAAAAAGAAAACGTCTAATAATATATAAGAAATTTTAAAAATTTTCCCCAAATTCCCTTATCTCTACTCAATTCTTGTAATGAAAAAAATAAATAAATAAATAACACCACGATATAAAGAGATTTTTTTTTTTCGTCACAACGGATTAGGAAAAATCAAGCTAAAGACAAAACTTAGAACAATTTTAGGATTAAATTATTTTTTTTACTCAATTTTCTCAACGACCAAACAGAGCGGGAAAGGGAAAAAAAAAAAAAAAAGACACAACTGTAAAGTCAACGCAAGTTACGGTTTTCCTCTCTTAAATTAAAAAGGGAAAAAGAAAAAAAGCTACCACTATTTCCTTGTTTCTAACTGAAAAATTATCAACATTATTGTTCCAAATCTGAGCCCAAAAATGAACAAATCAGCTGAAAAAAAACCCCAAACGTCTAACAGATGAATTCAAATAAAAAATCTAAAGCATGCATTTTCAACGAACTAAAGACATGAAAAGAGAGAGTTTGACAACCCCCCCATAAAAAAAAATGGAAATGAAAATGCTTTAAAAAAAAAAAAAGGAAAGCATGCTGAGAAATTACAAAAAGAGACGAGGACTCAGCAGAGAAATGACTGAATTATAGAGCCCTAGCGTCGATATTGGAATCGAAATTGAAATTGAAAGTCCTAAATTTTTGCAGATTTAGAAATATGTCCGATTAAGAAGACCTAGATTTGGGGATCAGAGAGAGAGAGAGAGAGAGAGAGAGAGAGAGAGTACCTTTTATCTGCTGTTCGGCTGTGAAACCCGGAGGACACGACAGAGGAGAGCAACAGTTGGAATTTTACCTATATTTATAGCGCGATATACCCAAAATGCCCTTGCAGATTTTCTTATTTACTTGTACTGCCACTTTTGAATTTGGATTCTTTTTTTGATGCTGTGACAGTGTCGCGTATAGACAGTTGGCATGGAAGGCAATAAGTTTTTAGACAAAGCCTATTGTCTAAAGCCGCCGGTTAAATTGTATTTTATTTATGTATGTAATAATGTCATTTATATATATATATATATATATATTTTGTCTCCTAGTTCGGTACCTTTTTTTATTTTATGCCAACACTTTCAACTAATAAAAAAAAAAATTATAAGTTTATGTTCAGTAAATATTTTTATAAATATCCAATCAATTTTTTTTATTAAATTACATATTACGTTTTTTACTACTTTTTTTCTTTTATTTTTTATTATAATTTACCATGTTAATAAAAAAATTTGTCAAATTAAATATTATTAATTTTCAATAATTTTATATTGCTCTCTAACGTTTTTATTATTTATTGTTATGTGTTTTCCGTTACTTTTTGTATAAAAATAGTTCATTATTATGAAAATATTTCTTTTTCAACCAGTTCGGATTTATACCAAACTATGAAAATATTTTCATAAAATTATTTCATTTTTAACAAAGTAAGATTTTCTATGAAAATATTTCTATCAAAAGCAATGAAATATAATAATGGAAATATTTTATTTCTAACTAATCCAAATTTTTTTTCTACAAAGGAAGTAGTTTGCTTATAAAAATAATATTTAACCTTTTCATTTGAGGGATTTAATACACCACTAACGATAACTGATATCTTATTTATATGTATAAAAATTTGAAATTTAACTTTTGAATTAATTTTGAGATTTTTACTCATAAATTATAAATAAATAAATAAAATATTTGCATACTTTAAATAAGCCCATGGCCTTATTTGATATTTGAATATTATTTTCAGAAATAAATAATCAAGTTCATATAAATAATTTTCATTATCAAAATATAATTTTGTAAAAATCCTAACTCATATATTAGATTTATATAAACAGAATTATAAATATTTATTTATTTTAATCTAGATATAATAATCTCCCTCCCGATTTGAAATTCGCTCTTATTAGTTTTTAATTGTTATCAGTTAGCTTGACCCCTCCAAAAAAAAAAGTGCCCATGTCACTGCTTTATTCTCCTGCAAAAATACATTAAAGAGAAACTAACAAGTCCTTACACTTTGAGCAATAGAAATTAATTAAAATAAAAATAACAACTCACACTATTGAAGAGTAGGTTTGTCCTTTGGAAGCTGTCGGTGATTTGGATAACATTTTTAATATTTTTGAAACTCCTTGTTGGCTTCATGCAATTAATTATTTAAAAAAATAAAATAAATAAAAAAACAAAGCATTATGTGCATCGAAAAGCCTCTTAAAATTTCCTCATACCTTAGCTTATACTTATCCATTTTAATGGATTCATATGACCAATGCACATGGTGGCCATGATCAAGTTTAGCCACTGCTCATTATTCTGTAGTTAAATAATTGACCAACAAAATAAGGTCAATAATTATTTAGAGAAACTAATCTTTAATTTGTAGAAAGGGAAAAAGAAAAAGAGAAAAGAGAAAAGAAAAATACCAAAAGGAATCAAATTATTACTATCTGTGCTAACCAGTGCATTTTTCATTTTAAACCTCACAACTATTGGCTTTGAATGAAGTTGTCCTAGTCATGTTCAAGAACACCCAAATTGTTCAAACCCACTATGATATGAAGTTTTGTACAACTTCAATTACATTTTTTTATACCCTATTAGATGAACCCAAAACGAAATGAGGGATGAGGCTGTAATAAATGGGTTAACTTATTGAGTCCTATATCATTACCCAAAAAAAAAAAAAAAAACCAACCATACCGCCATTGGCTATAGCCTATAACTATAACTATAAGCAACGACAATTAGATATAATAGTTTTCTATTAACTATTTGGCCTTGGTGTTGATTTTTTTTATTTTTTATTTTTTTGGTTTTGAAGTCTGGAGGTGGTTGAATCAATTCTCTAATGAAAAGCATAATGAGTTTATATGCTAATGCATGTGCTGAAATATATCACCAATGAAAAGCATGAAACTTTTTTTTTTTTTTATCATTTGGAATATTAGAGTTGATATTTTATATAGAATATTTTTTTGGTGGGACTTTAGGATTGGGAGTTTCTTTTTTGCCTGGCTTCATTCATGCTTCATGCTAACCAAGTGATGGAATTTAGTGCTGTCGGCCAACACTTGCACTGCTCTCTCTCTTTGTTTGGATATGTATCTA
The DNA here is from genome assembly GCA_018132145.1 of Boehmeria nivea var. tenacissima. Lineage (NCBI taxonomy): Eukaryota > Viridiplantae > Streptophyta > Magnoliopsida > Rosales > Urticaceae > Boehmeria > Boehmeria nivea. Next base: position 20,396,566 of record CM030876.1, read on the forward strand.
CCGTCACACATTCTATTATATATAATCAAAACTTTTTGTCTTTGAGCCGTTTGAATTTTGAATCATAAACATCCCTCCCAATCGCACCCCGTATCTTTCCTCTCTATTTTCCTTTTTTGTTTGAATGCAACACAATTACCAACAAACCACTAATCATATATAAGCCATTTTTAGTGCTATTTATTGAACCAAATAAAACAAAATTGTGTTTTATTTCATATACATTTCTTTGTATTATACAATTAAATAATTTGAATATGTTCGGTGCTATATTATATTTTCTTATACTATATCGATGAATCTCTATTTTATTACGACTCAATATATTGAACGGTGTCTTAAAGTGATGCACTATCGACTATCGTATCGCATCTATATATAGTAATAAAATTATCACACGAAGGAAGTTATCCTTTCACGTACGAAATGCATGTCCTGTTTGACTGACTCATCAAAAAATAGTAAAAGAAAAAATTTGTTAATTTCAATTTAAAATTATTAAATAAATTGCTACGTATAATCTCGTGACTTATGGAGCACTTCGGGCAATAACGTGACTTGTGGAGCTTTTCTCTTTATCCATGTTAGTTCACTCTATCTATCTGATTTTCATCGGAAAAAAAAAATAAAAAATCTAGATAGGCACACAAGAAATTTGCTGGCAAATCACTTTCTTATTAAGCTACAACGTCCAAATCCATTGTTCTACGAGGAAAGAGTCCACAATCCCAGTCCAGTGACCCAACTGTCCTTCAACTAAATCATGATAATGATAGAAACAATACAAAATTAACGTGAACTTTCATCTTTGTTTTTATGCGAGAGGTACAGACCAAGACCCTTTATTTTTTTTTCTTTTTTTCTTTTTCTTTTTTCACATTTCATTTCTTTTCATTTTATATATGGACCAACAACTTGTAATGATGGGCTATCTTGTTGGCATCGTTTTTAATTCGGTTGGTGAGATTGGTTGCCTTGTGATATATATAAAGGTTGTGGAATCAACATCATTTGAGCTATCATGAATTTTCACAACTTTTTGTTTGAGATAGGTAATCAATTTGCGGATATATGAACGAAGACATGTGATTCACAATTTTGAATTTTGTACTTTTTTTGCTGAGACTATAAGTAAAGTTGAAATAACAAAAAATACAACTAGTCATGTTTCGTCGTATGATTTATTATTATATTATCAATAAGCATATAATTGATGATGCGATCGAAGAAACGGTATAAATTAAGATGGTTGCTATTAACTTATTAGAGAAACTCTTATCAGTTATATTGATTGGTTAAAAAATATCCTTATCAACTCGCGTTCAAAGTATAATTCAAAAGATATTCTCGAAGGGGAAAACTATTATCAGTGGACGTTGACACGTAGATTCATCAATTTTTTCTTTTTAGTTGGATGAAGAATTGTTTTGATAAATAATTACGTAAACAACAAATGTGTTAGCTAGTTAGACCATCTCCAATGCCAATGTTAAATTTGGCACTCAAAAATGTAAAAATGTTATATTTGACATTAGATATTCCAATGCACAAATGTTATTTGAAATGCTATTTTGTTATTTTATTATTTTTTAGTTGCAAAAACCAATAAAAATAATTGATGATAACCAATAGTAAATAAGACTACAAATAGTCATAATGACTTCTTGGTAAGAAGAAATTTTTTTTAATAAAATATTAATTTTTAATTAAATGCCTAAAAATTGACTAATCAATGCTCTACTTCAAATGCCAAAATTTGGCTTTATGCTATACTTGGTGCCAAATTTGACACTATATATAGCATTTGCCAAAATTAAAGCCAAATTTGACATTGCATTAGAAAATATTTTTTTATGCAAAAATGTCAGATTTTGGCATTGGCACACAAATTTGGCATTGCATTTGAAATGCTCTTATCAATATTGCAAACCTGTTTTGTTTTGTACTTATGTTACATCAACATATCTTAGCTTTATTTTTAGCTTTGATATGATGCTATTATATTACTTTTATGCTCCAAAGTTTTTATGAACTAATAACTAATTTTTTAATTTTTAAAAACGTTGGTTATTCCCTTCAGAAGATGACCAAATACCAAATAATAGGGTATTGAGAAAGTTCATGAACCTGTATTTGCAATCAAACTTTCGGTGAATGAACTTGATCCGATTTGTAATCTTACATTTATTTCTGTTGTTATTTTCTAAATGGTGTATTTAGTTTGGTGGATGGAAAGATAGAGGAAGAAATTAAATCTAAGAAGGAGAGGAAGGAGCGAATGGGATAGAGGGAAATGCTCCTTATGAGCCCATCACTTTGCATCATTCCCTTAGTAAAGGATACATAATCTACATCACATTTAATACATAAAAAGTCTATATTATTGCTTTCTTTCATAATTAAGAACATATAAAAAAAAATGGACAACATATAATAATTGCACAAATATTTATTTTTCATTGTTCTAACTTTTCATCTTTCTTAATAAACAATTTGAAGGATTATTAAAGTCATATTCATCTTTCATATTCTCCATCATTATATTAATACTCTCAGTTTTTCTTACTTTACATCAACTCAACAAAACATACCCTTAAAGGTTTGAATATTGAGTTATTGAAAATGAATGAAAAATATAACTTCAAGTTTCCTAATAAATAAATTTAAGCGTTTAAAGATTGAAAATGTTGGGATAAAATTTAGGGGAATACTGAAAAATGCTACCCTATGTGCAATGATAAGTAAAGTGCCATGATTTGCAATTGGCTTATTAGTAATTATACTAGTTTTCACACACGTGCTATTTTGTGTAATTTATTTGTTTGACCCGTGTAAAAAATCTCACGACATTAAATATAATAAATAAGATAAAAATATTTGTAACAAATAATATTTTCGTACAAATTTTCATAAATAAGTGCACTTTATAATTTCAGAAAAATATATGAACAATTTTATAATTTTGTCAAACACCACAAAATAAAAATAAAAAAGGCCAAATAAAAGCAAAAATAAAACGATATTTGCACTAAAAAAAGTACACGATAATAGATGTCAAAAAATCATGAAAAAAAAATCCAACTATGGCAAGATATATATTTTTTAGATTACCGCGGTAAAAAAAAAAAAAAGAGGGATTTAAACGACTGAAAAAAGGGCCGTTAAATTTAAAACTTGAATTTTAAAAGTGGCAATAAATCAAATTTTATCAAAAAAAAAAAAAGCAAGTTTTTATATAAAGCACTGCCAAACATCCCATTATCAAGCATCGACAAGACAACAAGCATGTATTGTTGTGTATCAAACGAAAGAAGAATTACGAAAAAAAAAATCATTTTAAATATCACTTAATAACTAATATCTTAAATAATGTGATCATAAACTAGCGAAAGAATATATATTATTATCCAATGTATCAAACGCATATAACAATATATTTTTAAAAAATTATATATAATCAATTAAAGACAAATCATACGCTAAATATTTTGATATTAAAAATCTCGATAAATTTTGGAATGTCTATGATAGTATCATTACATTCATCCTAAGATCAGATCGAACAAAAAAAAGGTTTGAGATATACAAAGATATGTCCCCTCAAAAACTGCTCTTTACTTTTTTTTTTATTATTTTTTTCAAATGAATGACAAACACCCTTTACTAATTTGGTTATATATGAAAAAAATTATTTTAATAATTAATATTTTCACATCAATTGTACTGATCATAAATTATTCATAATGCATAAAGATTTCATAATTTCATACCTAATTCCGTAAAAATGCGTGGAATTCAAATCTTCAATCTATGTAAAAAGTTTCCCTCACAAGTCACAACAATAAAACGAAAATAAGAAAAAGGGTATAATGTATAAATGAGAATCACGCGCCATATCGCGAGTGAGAAAATGGGAACCGCCTTAGATTTCATAAGTGGGTCTTTAGTACGAATTCGGGTCGGTTTATTGATATTCATTTCCGGCATTTCCGTATTGAAAAAGCCGTCTCGCACTGAACCTAACCAAACCCTCCTTCACTGTTCCTCTCTGAAGCAAAAGCCCTAAAAGCCCCAACGTAGACGAAGAGCGAGACCTCTGTCTCTCTCTCTCCGTTCAGGCCAGGCAGTGCAAACGAGAAGAAGCCTTCAGATTCCGCCGGCCATGGATTTGCAGCAGAGCGACTTCGATCGCCTTCTCTTCTTCGAGCACGCTCGCAAGACCGCCGAAGCCACCTACGCCAAGAACCCTCTCGACGCCGATGTTCGTTTTCCTTTTCTCTGCCTTATTTCGGATCTCTCTCCGAATGCTTCTATTCATTGCTATATATATATATATGTGTGTGTGTTTTACATTTCTTGTCCTTTTTTTTATTCATTTCCATTTCTCAGGATCGCAAGGATAACATTTGTCTTTTGATTCGATTTCAATTCATGTGTTTGACATTTTCTTTTCTTTTCTTCTTCAATGCAGAACTTGACGAGATGGGCTGGAGCTTTACTGGAGCTGTCTCAGTTTCAGAATGTTCCAGAGTCGAAGAAAATGATTCAAGGTACTTGTGTATACATTATATATGCTTTATTTAGATACATATATATATATATATATTTATATATCGGAGCAATTGATGCTTTATTATTAATATTTATGCGTATAGAATAATTATCGGGATGTTGGTGTATTGTGCTAGGCAGTTGATGATGTTGAGAGTATAATCTATTTTGGTTGTTTTTGGTAGCTTTCTGTTTCTCTCTGGATTAAATGTATTTTGATTGCACAGATGCGATCGCAAAACTTGATGAGGCGTTGATGGTTAATCCGAAGAAGCATGATGCTCTTTGGTGCCTTGGCAACGCTCAAACTTCATTTGCATTTTTGACTCCTGATAGCGAAGAGGCAAAGAAGTATTTCGATATGGCGGCAGAGTACTTTCAGCAGGCAGTTGACGAGGTTCGTCTCCTCCCAAACGCGAGTGTATCTGCGAAGCTAATTTGTAAATTTCGTGTAATGTTACTGACACAGTGATTGCTTTTTTGTATGTAGGAGCCAGATAATGAACTTTATCGCAAGTCTTTGGAAGTTGCTGCTAAGGTACTTCTTACCTCTAATGTATTCGTAGGAAACTTCCTGTGCTCTTATGTTATAAAGATTGTTTATTGGAATCACACTAGAAATGGAAGATGGAAACAGGAGGGAAACATGCAAGTTCTCTAGATAGGCTCATATTCTTGATGATCTGCCAGATGTTTACTGGGACTAGCTGAGTATAGGTTAGAAAATGGGGTCTTAAAGAATGGTGGTTTTAGTAATGGGGTCTTAAACATGAAACTGACCTGAAAGTATTTTGTATTTCACTGTATGTGGTCTATGATGTTGGCAGGTTTAGTTTGATTATTCATCCCGAATCCTTGACTTTCCTGAATAAAAATCTTTAGAAATCTTTGTTGCTTTGATTTCCTTCGTCATAGGCAGTGTAGGCCAAATTTGAGAACTTGCTGTCATTGGAGGTTCTAGATCTAGTTTATGGAGACGGCAACAAATCAGGCTGAAATATTGACACCAGCTGGTTGAGTTGCTGAAGATGGGTTGTCCATTGTATACTCTTAACAAATGGGTTAATTTTCTGCCAACTTTACTTAGAATAATGGCTTGTGGAAGTATGTATGCTCTGTTTCTTGCCTATTTGATCTCCTTTTCAACCATTGACTTTGTAAAATAGATCAAAATTCTGTACTTTCAAGAGTTGCAAATGGGTTTGGGCGTATGGGCCTGTTGAAATTGCCTCATTTGGGTATACCGGCCGTTGAAATTGTTTCATTTTTAAAGAATTTAGTTCTGACAAAGTACTGAAAGAAAAAGACATAGGGCGCAATTTCTGCAAGACAAAGCTTAACATAAGCAGAAAATATTAAGCCCGTTGATGTCACCCTTTCGAGTTGATGTAAGCTTTTTGGTGAGAGTTACCACAATATTGCTTGTAACCTCTAGAAATCCATGTTGCAAATTTCAGCATTACAACTTTCATTTGTTTGTCGGACTTGATCTGATTTGTTGCAGTCTCGAGATACTAATTCGGTGTCTCATTATTTAATCTCTAGGCCCCGGAATTGCACATGGAAATCCATAAGCATGGCTTTGCCCAACAGGCAGCAGGATCTCCTGGACCTTCCTCCTCATCTAGTACCAAGGTAATTTACAGAACCTTTGTTTTTCTCCAGTCTGCATTTTTTTCCATAGTTCTTTTTAATCAGTGTCACTCTGCAAACAACCTTGAAAATAAATTTCTAGCTACTCCAATTTTACTATTGAATCATTAAAATAACCGATGCTATCACTTCTCTGAACGATAGTACAATTGATTTTTCATACCTGTTTTATGTATAATGTTTCCATTCATCTTGGGTATTGTGTCACGCCAAATTTTACTCATCCATATGCTGGTTTTCAATGCAAATTTATGTCTTGTTTTTGCAGACTACAAAGAAAAAGAAGAGCAATGATCTCAAGTACGACATATTTGGATGGGTAATCCTTGCTGTTGGGATTGTTGCTTGGATTGGCTTCGCAAAGTCTCATGTGCCTCAGCCGCCGCCGCCGCCGCCGCGATAAAAAGCATCCATGCGCACATTTGTCTTTCTTTAGGCATTTTGGAAAGGAAAAGAGAGTCTGGAGATTGCTAAGCATTCATTCAAAATTTGAGCTAGTGCATGTAGAATTGCGAACCACAGTCGGTCCAGATTTTTTCTTTTAGCATAAAAAGTGATGCTTTTAAATCATGTAACCAGTTAAATAATTCAGGATTTTCCTATATTGAGATTTTGATTTTTCAATGCTGATCCTAGCATGTTTTGGAGTAGATTTTGATTTTCCTACATTGCATAACGTTTTTTTTTTCGGATCCTAGCATATTTTCTTATCCTAGCATGTTTTTGCGTTGCACTTCTAATTTTACGGTGCACAATCTTGAAATTATGGGTTTGTTTTAAATTCAGTAAGTTACTGAGATAATAAAAATAATATATTGGTTGAAGTAGGAAAATATATAACAATAAAAATAGATATTTAATATTTTAAAATAATTGAGTAATTGGTCAATTCATCAATTATTTATACATGTATTCGGTAATTCAGTTAATTATCATTAATCATTATTATTTAAGAAATTAAATCACTTGAATATTTCATTATATTTTTTAAAAGATTGAGTATTCTTTAAATTAATTCTTTAAATTATGTATAAAAAATTGAGTACTCTATAATTTCTCTAACATAAAATATAGAGAAAATTTAATCTTATGTCGCATTTGATATTCAAATTTAAAAATTATTTTAATATTGTATGTCATATATATATATATATATTTTTTTTGTCAATAAGTTATTATGTTATTCTCATTTTATTATTATTTTTATTTATAAAAAAGTGACAATTTAATCAAATTCACTAATAAAAAGGTGCTATAAATCACAAACGTTTAAAATATATTTTCCAAAATAATTTGTCCAATTGAACCTAATTTTTTAAAGAGAAAATCTCTAAATAATCCCTGAGTTTTGCAAGAATTCTCGTTTCGTCTTTGTGTTTTTAAAAATCCCGAAATAGTCATTGTGTTTATTACATTTGACACTAAAATATACCTTGAGGTAAATTTCAATTGATTTATTGTTAAAATACCCAAACTACCATTCATATAATGTTTTAAAGAATTTTTAAATTAGGGTACTATCGAAATTTTGAAAAGTTTAGCCATCTAATTTTGAGTTCTGATGAGTTTTTTAGTTGATTAGATTGTATATAATTGTGTTATATTTTTTGAATTTTTTTTTTTTTGAAATTAGGTAATATTAAAAATTTAAGTATGTAATAAAAATTAGAAGGTAATATAGTCTTTTTATATAAAAAAGTTAATTGAAATTTACCTTGGGATTTTAAAAAACACAAGGACGAAATGAGAATTCTTGCAAAATGCAAGGATAATTTAGAGATTTTCCCTTTTTTTAAATGTCCAATAATCGATCACGAAGTCCGGGGAGTGCCACAGTCTGTTGAGGTTACGACGTCGTTTTTTGGCATATGCAAATCCAAGGAATGGAATATTCCTGTTAGTCGTAGATAGACGAAGATGACGTGATAATCTGTTTGTGACGCACCCAATGTGAACCCAAAACACACACTCTCTCTCTCTGTCTCTTCCATAACAGGACAGACGCAGACTGAGAGTAGAACTGAAAAAGACCAAAAAAAAAAGAAAGAAAGGATATGGCTTTGGAAACAAAATTGCAGGCTCGCATCGAAGCTCTGTCACTCTCGTCTCTTTCCCCGCGCCGTCTTGGTCCGCACAGAAGCCACGTATCAGTGGGCACCGGAAGAGCCCGCGGTCTCCAAGTGTTGGCCTTTGCTGTGAAGAGAAGCCCTAAGCGTCTCAAATACGCGAAGCCTCGCTTTACCAAGGTTTCCTCCTCTCTCTTCACTCGCCACGATCGACTCCCTCTTGTTTGGTTGCCGAGAAAAATCATTCATCTTTCCGTTTCTCTTCGCGTGCTTGCTGAAATTCGATCATTATCTAGCTATAATCCATCATTTCTTCGAACAACTATCGGAATTGAGTTATTCCGTCGATTGCGTCATGGAATGTGAAGCAAGCTGAGATTTTTTTCAAATGTATAATAAGCTTTAACTGTTTGTGATGCGATAAATTCAGGAGGATGAATTGGTGTACGTTGAAGCTGATCCATCAGGAGCTGACAGCTGGAAATTGGAAGCGGTTGTCGATCTCTTGAAGGACGGAGCGGTTGGAGTCATTCCTACTGATACCGTGTATATATGCCCGCCCACTTCTTTTTTTTTTTTTTTTTCTTTTTCAATTTGATTGACTTTTCCCTGTTTTGGATCTTAAGCTCTAGTATTGGATTAAACACTTCGACTCCATTTTATCTTTTGTAGATATGCTCTAGTTTGTGATTTGAGAAACCACTCGGCCATTGAGCGACTTCGAAGGTAGCTTTCATAGTAAGACTAATTAAATCCATCATTTTCTGGGCCTGTTTCTGTGCTTATGCCTTAGTGATCGGTCTCTTCTGTGTTGTTTTCCTGCAGAATAAAAAACATAGAACCTCTCAAGGTAAGGAATAATGGTTATTTTTCTTCTCGTCTCATTGTTAATGCTCTAGAAAATGCTTTACCGTGGTACTGAGTCAAACCAATCACCACAGCGTATTTTTACCTCAACGTTTCCTTTTTGCCATATATCTCATCATTTGTGCTTGTTTGAACCAATATTATTCGTGCAGCCCCTTAGCATTTTATGTCATTCCTTTCGAGACATAGATACGTATACAACAGGGTTCCCTCGCGGTGATGGCCAAGGCCACGCAAACATATTCCGGGCTGTGAAGCATTGCTTACCTGGGCCTGTAAGTCTGCTCTCTGATTCTGCTGTTGTTGTCGGTATAAACAAATTTACTATATAGATCCATATCATCATCAAGATCTTTCTTGTGTTAGGATCAGTTGCTTGCTTGTAAGTTTGGGTAATTTATGCTCTTTTTGGAGTGGTAATCTTGATCTCTTACACGGTTACTTTTTGTAAACAGTACACCTTCATTTTAACGGCAAGCAAGGAATTGCCAAAACAGTGCATAAGGTATGGGACTACAACAGCCAAATACGCATCAAGAAAAAATGTCGGTATACGTATGCCTGATGACGCGATATGTCAAGCTATACTGGAGAAGATGTATGCACCGTTGATATCTACGAGGTAGTTTCTAATTTCTATTTCTATGTATCTTCTTTCTTATGTAAGAAGGGCTGGAGACTAGATTCTTATCGTAGCTTCTATTTCTTGTTTCTCTCATGTATTACGATTCTGTTATGCTGAATATGTGTCGCCTGTGTCAGTGTAAAGAGCGTCAAGGGGAATGAGTGGATTCTAGATCCAGTTATAATAGCTGATGCCTACGGCCCAGAGGTACGTGTATCAAGTGAAGCTTGTTTGTTTGAAATTTTCTAGCTAGGTATTAGCTTGATTTTATTTCCAAGCAGACTTGTGACTTATGCCTAGGTGCATGTTTTTAAGTATTGTAATCTCTTGTCTTTTCTTAAAGAGAACAATTTTTTCAAGTTTAGTATCTGCTTGGCATTTGGAATGTCTTCTGTTTACGTCCTCTTTTCCTCACAGTAGCATTCATTTACGGGTTTGAAACCTTGCCAGGGCCTTGATTTCGTCATTGATGGTGGATTGAGAGTGGCTGATCCTTCAACCGTGGTTGACATGACGGTTAATCCTCCAAAAATCATACGGCAAGGAAAGGTAAATCAGGTCCATGCTATCGATAAGTGGCTGTTTTAGTCCCTTACAGGAGGACTTGACTATTAATGAGCTGATACTGCATTTACAAGGTATAACTAAGCATGGATACTCTGTTAACCATGAACAACTGGCGCTTCTGTGATTCTCTCTTTTCAGGGGCCGCAATTACCGTGGATGGTGACAGAAGATTACGATGAATCCGATGAGGGAAAGAAAAGATCACCACTTCTGCCTCTGCCTGTATAAAATTATTGTTTATATTGGTTTGGTGGTGTAAATACAAAGCTCAGTTGATAATTGTACTTGGAAACCTGGCCATCTAACCCCAGATGTCAAATGTATAGCAGGTCAGGTTTCAAGAATTATGATTTCTCCTTGTTAGTGATTGTGTTTTATCCTAAACATCATTATGAATTGCTTATAAAGCCGGGCCATAATTTGTGGTAGCTTTTTAAGATGATGTTGTTTCTTCAAAATGTAAATTTTATTGTCGGTTCTAAAACTACGTCGTTTATTTGACTTTGTTTTCGAGTCACTGTCGTTCTTTAGTGTATCGTCGTTTTCTTGTAAATTTTGTTTCGCGAAAAAGCAACCTCGGTTCTCAAATAATGGAGTCACCGATACAAATTTGTCGTTTTGTATATTTTCATGAATGCTGTCGTTTGTGAGTAATGAAGTCGGTACTAAAAAATTTAGGATTATCTATACAAATGCCCTCCAATGTTGTGCTATTGTTGCATTTTGCACCCTAATGTTTAAAAACTGTCATTTTTGCCCCCTAAAGTATTAAAAATTTATAGATTTGCCCCCTCTGTCATAATCTGTAACAAAAATGGGTTAAATTAATTACGTAATATTAATCTGTTGGTGTCTGTACAATTTTTTAAGGGTATGAATACAAAATTTTAAAAGATCGAGGTGCATTTTGAGAAGAAAAGACGAGATAAGGGGGTGTTTGTGAAAATAAATATAGAATTAATTACTATAATTTTCTTAATTTGAAAGCAGTTGATCTTTAAAAATTGTACAGGTGCCAACAGAATAATATTATGCTATTAATTTAATCTATTTTTTTTACAAATTGTAACAGAGGGGGCATATCTATAAGTTTTTAATACTTTAGGGGGCAAGAATGATAGTTTTTAAATATTAGGGTGCAAACTGCAACAATAGCACAACATTGGGGGGTGTTTATGTAGATAAATGTCGTTTCGCCACGAATAATATACCTCGTCAAGCTCCGTGTGTTTTTTTTTCATAATAATGCTTTATAAATGCGACTTCAGCTTAGTCTTTCGTTTTATGTCGTTTTTCACATGGATGTCGTCCCTTTGAAAATTAATTTTCTGTCGTTTTCTGATATTCCGGTTAAACAGTTGATGTCGTTTTCTTAGATTGTGTCGTTTTTGAAGTATTTTCTTCTGCCCTTGCACATTTTCATGCCCGTTACACTCATTAGCGTCTGTTGTTTCACTTGTTTTCATTTATTTAAAGATTGCCTCATTTTTTGAAGTTTTGTTCCTTCTGCCCTTCACTTTTTGCTTTTGTTTTTAACTGTCGTTTTTATAACTTATTGTCAACTGAGGTTGTATTGTGTTTTTTCAGTAAGTCCTGCTGTCTACCCTCACGTTTTGATGTCATTTTCACCTAAAAGCATCGTTTGTTGAGGATTTGTCTTGTTTATTTGGTTTTCTTTCTACACTTCACGTTTTTTATGTCGTTTTAAAAAATTGTTGTTGCAACCCAAACCCTTTTCTATGTCGTTTTCACCTTATAGTGTTCGGTTGTTTGACTTATTGTCGTTTATTGAAGATGTGTCGTTTTTAAAGTTAGTTTCTTCCACCCTTTACTTTTTGATGTCGTTTCCATCTTTCAGTGTCGTTTTCAAATTTTTGTCGTTTTTCTAGTTTGTGTCGTTTTTAACTTAATCTTTGTGCTTGCAACTTTTTAATGTCGTTTTATCCTAAAAGTGTCGTTTTAATGACCACTTTTGAACTTAATCTTTGTGTGGTTTTTTAAAGTTAGTTTCTTATACCCTTTCTACCCTTTAGTTTTTGATGTCGTTTCCATCTTTCAGTGTCGTTTCAAAATTATTGTCGTTTTTTTAGTTTGTGTCGTTTTTAAGTTAATCTTTGTGCCCTATCTGTTTAATGTCGTTTTCTCCTAAAAGTGTCGTTTTTATGACCACTTTTTAACTTAATCCTTGTGTGGTTGTTTAAAGTTAGTTTCTTATACCCTTCACTTTTTTATGTCGTTTCCATCTTTCAGTGTGGTTTTTAATATAATTGTCGTTTTTAAGTTTATCCTTGTGCCCTTCAATTGCTTACTGTCGTTTTCTCCGAAAAGTGTCGTTTTTCTCACTTCTTGTGGTTTATTGACTATTGTCGTTTTTTTATTTGTTCCTTCTGCCCTTTTTAATGTCGACTTCACAAACTACTGTCGTTTTAAAATCTTATTGTCGTTATTGATATTGAGTCTTTTTTTTAAGTGTGTTTATGCCCTTTACTTTTTGATCTCTTTTTCACCTATAAGAGTCGTTTGTTTAACTTATTGTCGTTTTTTTTGTTGGTTTTTTCTCCCTTCACTTTTTGATGTCGTTTTCACCTAATGGTATCGTTTTTTAAAAATTATTGTCGTTTATTTAGATAGTGTCGTTTTTTAAGCTAGTCCTTCTTTCCTTCAATGTTTGATCTCGTTTTCATTTAAAAGCTTTGTTTGTTTTCACTTATTGTCGTTTAGTAAAGATTGTGTCTTTTAGGTAAGTTCTTTCTGCCACTTATGGAACCTGAACCATTGCCCTAAGAAAAGCCCAACGACCTAAGCTAACCCACCATCGTCCCATCTTCCCTCTTTCTATCGATGACTACTCATATCTCATATTGAAAAATATGTGTGGATTTTAAGGAACACTAACAATCAATTCGTTTGTGACAGCTTGGATCGGAAAATAAGAATTTTAATCAAAATGCGGAACAATTGGTCATTTGGTACCACATTGTCTTGTCTTGTGTCACTAAGCGGTCTCATTCATCATCCATTTCACAGTGATGGCCATCGCTTCCAACGCATTGATGGTGAACGATCAAAATAAATAAAACGAACCCAAAAATAAAAAAATAAAAAATAAAACAGATAATAATTAATTTCCTTGTTTATCAATACAAACATTTTCTTCTGTTATTGATCTGAAGGTACGATCATAGCCAACTTCAGGTGTGTTTTAATCAAAATTGATATAAAGGCAAGGAACTCTAGAAAGCACTAGCTCTTATATTTTTACTATAAAGAAAATATGAATTTTGAGGGTTAAAAAAATAAACAAAAATAAAAAAAGTTACAGCTAGGTTGGGCGATGGGCAGTTAATGAGAGGCCTTGTATTTGTGAATATCTTTAAAGAAGGCAGTTATGAGGACTGACAACTAAGGTTGGTTTGGTGGTTGTCCTTAGCTTCTCTCTGCATTTCTCTACAACTTTTAAAACATCTTATCGATCACTGCACATTTAATTTAATTTTCACTTGAACCACTTTTCCAACCTTTTTTTTTTTTTGCATCTACCTAAAAAACCAAACCAACACTTTTTTGATTATTTTAGCTTAAAAATAAGTGATGTTCACATTTCTCTAGTAGTGTCTACAATGGGGTTACTCAAGCTTTCTTGGCTGTTTGTCTATGTTGCAGTGGTTTTGGTGCATGGTGTGAAGTCAGTTCATTCAACGGTCGTCGTTCGTTTTGATCAAACTCCTGAATCAAGGTCAAGGCACTCTTACGCTACTTTCCACTACTCGTTCGAGAAGCTGGACGGTTCAAATGCATGCCAAAACAATACTTGTTCCATTTACTGCCAGGTATTTAAATTGCTTATATCCTTGTGCTTATTTTAAATGACATCTGATTGAATGTGTAAGTAAGTTTGGTGCTTTTAAAATGGCTGTAATGTAGCTTGTTTTGAGCGTTTAAACACCTGACAAGTTGTACAATGTAGGCTTGAAATTCCCATTTGGTAGTAATGATTGTCCTTAACGAAGATGACTTGATCAAAATGTGTGTGAACAGCTTGATGGAAAAGCCTTGAGTCCATGTCCTGCTAAATTCCTAACTCTGAAGAACTTAAGCGTTAACCATGACCATAAGTTTGTTCTAAACGTCACAACTTTGAATGGGGAGCGGAACTCATCAACTTACTCTTGGTTTATCGGTGAGCACGTTTTAGTTTTCTTTGCTTAGAGTCCTGGTTCTTGTTTCGAGCACAACGCCAATTTCATAATCAGTTAGTCATGGTAAAATGCTTTCGAGTATTTTACTGACTGTTGCTGCTGTTTATCTGACAGATACAATACCACCAACGGCAACAATTTCCAGTGAACAAAACTATACTAGTGCTGAAATAATCGGTATTGACATCAAATTCAGCGAAGCTTGTGTTGGACATGGTGTTTTCAAGTGTGTAAACTCATCAGACTGCGATGTAAATGAGTTGCTTCGGAAACTTTTGCCTTCAAAATGCGTAAACGTGTTGCTATTTTGGAAAAGTTCATTGCAGAATCTATCGTTCTGTTGAAACAACTTTCTATTTTGTAGGTAATAATCAAAGGTCCAGCTTATATAAATCCAACTTCCTTGCGTATTATTAAGCCTGCTGTACATTACAAGCTCGATGTTATTCTCTCTGTGACAAGCGTGGTTGAACGAGTGATAATTACAATGGCAGATGATATCTGTACAGATCAAGCAGGGAATCACTTTGCAAGAACAAATGCTTCTTCTATAACCATTCACATTGGTGATGCATTGCTCTCGCTTTACAATTAGGATCTGGAGTAGTTTCATCATGTAAATGTCTCAGTTGATCTCATGAGCTGATTAACATGCGCAGATAGAAGGCCAGTGCTTGTGGACTTCTGGACTTCGGTTCCTTCCTACGAGCTGGTGATCAATGGGGTCCCGAGAACCGTCCTTGCAACCAACAAAATGGAAGACATGAAGATTTTCTTGGACTTTAGCGTTCCCGTAGTTAATTCTACAGAAGATATTTTAAATGCATTGCTAGTGAACAAGGGTAACTTAATACCTATTGGTACTAGAAATTCAGCGAACCGTCGCTTTGCTCTTCAAGTAAGACGAAAATTTTGTTTATGCAGTTCTCTTTTTTTTTTTTTCAATTGTACTTGTAGATTAATAGACTGCTCTTTTTATAATTTATAGCTCAATGTCACATCGAGAACTGAAATCATCACAGTTGAGCTGAAATCACATTTAATAATTGGAAGGCCAGGAACACCTGTCTCACCTGTTGCCCTCATTACATTTCTCTATGGTATTTTCCCATTTCTACAATTTTAATTCTTCACAAGTACTTCTGGAAACGTTTTTTGGCGCTTATTGCTATTTCTCGTTTAGATTCCACAAAGCCTGGCGTGAGGCTAAGTACCAGCTCTCCAAACGTTACAAAGGAGTCTGAGATCAATGTAATAGTTGAGTTCACAAAGCCCGTTTTTGGCTTCGAAGCTTCCATGGTAAAAGTGACTGGGGGTCGAATAACAAGGCAGGTGCTTGTTGCATCCTTAACAGTTGCAACTAGGATACAGAAAACATATATAGAGACTCGACTAATGTAAAATATGTTCTACTTTGTTTCTAGGCTGAAGGAACTATCAAGAGCTCTGTACTCGATGAATGTCGAGGCTTTAACACATAATATGGTGTCAGTTACCATTCCTGAAGGAAGATTAAATGATATTTCTGGAAATTTAAATCTGGCATCGAACCAACTTGAAGTGAAGCATTGTATGGATATAATTTTTTCCGAATCCTAATCTTTTTGTTCTATTATTTGTACCTTAAATCTGCTTAATTAAGATTACGGTGACGGATTTTCATTTTACTTTTGACTTCGTTTTGACATATTTTGACCATCTCAAGGTCCTTGCTTGTTTCTATTACTGTACTTTTATTATTAGTGCATGATATATGCAGAGATAGATTACAGTAAGTAGTTTTATTATTCTGACTACAGATTCAACCCCTTCACTGTCAATCGCATTACACTCTTTTGTGACCGCGGGAGTATTGGCAACATCATTGGCAACTGCATTTATTTCACTTTCATATGCAAATCTCGGGGCAATGGAAACCCTCGCCTCTGGGAGTACCAACATTATTGCTTCTGATCCATCGATGAATCTTCAAGTAAGTATTGAAGTGCTCGGAAAATAAGAAATCAATGCAGAAAGGAACTTTTGTTAAGGAAGCTCCAATCAAATATCTGACTAATTTTAATACAGGGTATGGTTGGACATCTTCAAGTTTTTGTCCTCTCAGATTGGCTCTCGGTTAACCAACCAGTTGAATTTTCCGAGACTGCAAAAGGCCTTAGATGGCTTATACCTCACCAAAAGCTTCCATGGAAAAACGATAGCACTTCAGTGTGGCCCAACCATATTTACCTAATGGAAGAGAAGCTTCCAGGGAAATTCAGATGGTCGTCAATTAGAATAGCTAACAATCAAACCGGCGCTTGCTTAACAAATATATCTTGTATAAGGTCAGAGGACGTAGTACACAAGCCTAGTTGGTTTCATGGGCCGCATAACATGAGCATTAGCATGAAAAAGGCACCTTTCGGACTAGCTCTTGATACCAAAGAATACTTTGTTTATTTCCTTGTGAGTATCGATTTTATGCAGTCGTTTTCTTTGCATTTGAACTAAGGAAGCTCAAACTTCTGTTTACACTCGAATAATTTCTATTGTAGAGAGGAGAGCCAATGTCTGCAAATGATGTCGTCAAGAGGATGGACAATTACAAAGGGTACGAGGTTAAATATTCCACCTGCAAAGATCTGTATTATGTATCTATAATTTCCTGATGAAACAGAAAGACACCATCGTTTTGGCAGTCCTGATGTTTTTTAAGAGATCATTGACCCTATTTTGTTAACATAGCTGGCAAGAGTTGGAGATGAACTTGTTCTGGCTCGGGGTGGGAGGCGGTGGTTTAGTCACGGTACACGTTCTGTTGTTACTTATCCTAAAATGGCGAACACGAACACCAGTTCATGGGACACTTTCAGTGCCTCGATTTGAGATATTTCTTCTGATTCTGATGCTACCTTGCATTGCTCAGTCATCGACATTTGTGATAAGAGGTAAGTTGATACCATTCTATACGATTAAAGTTGCTCAGTTCGTCGACTGAAGTATAGCTCTAATTGCAGGTGGAACGACCGGGGGGATTATCGCAGGAGCTTTGTTGCTGGCAATCCCAGCAGCTTTTATTCTGTCAATATTTCTTTTTCTAATAATAGCAATCTTTTCGGGAAGTTTGGTTCAGTACAAGGAAGTCAAGTATCTTGCCATTAAAGAACCATGGTATTCAAAGCTTTGGTGGTTCTTTACAACGAGGCCCGTGGCAGGAAAGTGGTTTTACAGGGAAGGGCTTCCTTCATCTTTTCTTTCACGTTTTGGGATTCTCTTTGAGAGTCGGAAAGGTCCTCCAACATTCGTGCTTGTTGATCAAAATGACTCAAACACTACACAAAAGTGGGGTGGAAGTAGCCGTTATGGCATTGGGAGGGTAAGAGCTGTCAGCTCAATCGACAGCCTTGAAGAAACTGAAATTCGCCCGTTAACACGAGTTTTAGGCTGCACTAGATCTTCGTACATAGTCATTGATCTCCTAAGGAGGGTCAGTTTGGGAATCGTTGCCGGAGCTTACTCATACAAAAGATCAAGCCTAAGTATGTTTGCCTTGTCAATCACATCGGTCCAGTTTGTCTATCTATTTATCACCAAACCATACATCAGTAGAGGCGTCCATATTGCTGAAAGTGTCTCTCTCTTGTGTGAGATTGCTTTGTTTGGCATATCTATTGGAGTGAAGAGCACATATCCAATGGAAGTACAAAAACTCGGATTCGTTATGCTGGCTCTCCTCTTCATTACCTTCATTTCTCATATCATAAATGAGTGGTTCGCGCTAGTGATTTCCATGTTGAGACTGTCGCATCCTCAAAAAAATTCTCTTAAGCGTGGATTGAAGGTCGCCGCTAAAGGTCTTGTTTTTCCTTTTCTTTCAAGGAAGCACTGGCCAGAAGCAAAAACAACCCTTCCTCTAATCCCGGAAAAAGAGTTGAAAAGAAGAGATAGGAAAGCCAAAGGTATTGACCCAATCATTGCCATGAGTTCGACAGTCGTCCCAGTGCTCAGTCCCGGTTCACCGGTTCTTGATTCTATCCAAAGGACGGGTTCTCCGGTCGGTTGGCAGAGATCAGGAGAAGTGAAACATCTGAAGGGACACGAAATAGAGCGAAGGAGGGAGATGAAGAAGTTGAGAGCCATGGCGAGGGCTAGTTTCTCGGGGGACTCGAATGTCAAGGAAGCTAGCTCTAGCTACACCTATGTAGGTCATGATTTTGTCTAAAATAAATTTCTTCTCTTCAAGCTCCTAATTAAAGATTTATAGCCTAATGTAAGAAACTAGAATGATTAGATTCTGACATTTAGCTCATTCTGTCTCCTCCAAAGTGCTTGGAGATTTCTTCAACCAGTCCAATTTAATTGTAAATTTTAGTTCTGTTTCATATGCAATTAAATGTAGAGACACTTATTTTTCACTTGGGATTTTTACTCTCCTGCAACAGTATCACAATGTTCATATATTTTTTTAATAGCATTTGGACAATTGAATTATTATATACATGAATAAGTGTTTGAAAGGCATTGTTTCGAAACATATTATTCCATGAAAAGTCATATTTAACCGATACAAAATGACTCTTACTTGACACATAGTAAACAAAAGAAAAGCTATAGGACAAAAGGGGAAAAAAAAAAAAAGGCTTGTTCACACATCACAGAAGAGAGGACTTTTTTCTTTTCTTTTTTTTTTTTTTTTTTTTCAAAACTTGCATTGAATTAAAGAAGAAAAAAAAAAAACAACAACAACAACATAGAGTTGATTTGGGAAAACTAAAACATTGCAACATTTTGGAATTTTCATACAATTTTTTCAGTGCCATTGTTCACGTTCTCTTTGAGAAAGAGCCAGCGGTTAACTCTTCTTGATTGGTCAAACCCTTGATCAAACCATGAATTCCATGAACAACCAGCCAATCACTGCGATACATATCTTGTGCCACGACCGGCGAGTCATTGAGCACAGGAACACCGTCGACCACCGTGACATCAATCTCAAACCCTCGGCAAAAAGTCGGCAACTTTGTCCCGAATTCGCACCCGACTAAGTCCTGCCAAGACAACACGCTTGGCACCACATGTTGCCGGAAAATCCCCGAGTAGTCGCTGATGTTTCTGACGAACTCTACAAACGCTTGATCGGCGGGCGCAAATATCGTTAACTTCGTCCCATTTTCCTTATTGAAGTTCATCAATTGCGCGTCAAGAAACATGGCGATTATCGAATAGCCTCTTGACCTGAGCAATTTTATGACTGAAGCAAAAGATTGACGGTCGTCATCCTGATCCGGCTGCTTCGGAATAGTCTTGAAAGACGAGTTGAAGAACTCATCGATTCCGTAGATGACAATGGAGCTGCCGTCGATCATCGCCTTCTCATCGATCCTGACGTTGTTGACGGACATAAATCCGTCGAAACTCGGCGAAGCGGTGACAACCAGGGACTGATTCGGAAGCAGAGTGGGGATTCTTGTGCCGCAAGGAAGGGCCTTGAGGGTTTGGAAGGAGAGCCTGATGGGCGAGATGTGGCGGCGGAGGAGGAGCAGCGGAGGCTGGCCTGAGCGGAGGAAGGCGAAGTCGGAAGGAGCGAAGATGGTGGCCGTGGGAGATCGGAAGTGGAGGGTTTTGGCAGCGAGCTTGAGAGTAAGGGACATTGAGAAGTGGTCCGAGTTGGAGAGGATTTCGGCGGCTCTCAAGAGGGTGGTGGAACATAGAGCGGATGAGGACAGAGAGAGGATGAGGACAGAGAATAATAATAGAAAGCTCATCGCTGCCATTAGAGAGAGAGAGAGAGAGAGAGAGAGAGCGTTTTTCTTGGTTTTCTTTATGATAAGCAGATGACTCTCAACTGCTCTTCCTTGCTTGGGCGGGAAATTCTGGTATACGAGAACATCATTTTTTTATTTTTTGAGGAAAAGAACATCATTGGGCTTTATTATTATTATTAGGGGGATTTTGAGGAGGGAGAATTTCAAAATAAAGTCATTCTTAAGGCCACTTAATAATCTATACCCCATGTGGTGTGCTCCTTTCATTTACACTCTATGTTTGTAGTGTAAATTTTGGGTATAAATTAAAAGTGCAACACACATGGGGTATAGATTATCATTGTGTCAAGAATGGGGTATTCCTCAAAATCCCCCTTTTGAGGAATACCCATTCTTGACACCATATTAATCTATACCCTATGTGTGTTGCACTTTTAATTTATACACCAAAATTTACACTACAAACATAAAGTGGAAATGAAGGGAGCACACCACATGGGGTATAAATTATTAAGTGGCATCAAGAATGGCTTTATTTTGAAATTCTCCCTTATTTTATTATTATTATTATTATTAACCCTCCATTTGGATAGCTCATTTTACCTCTTTTTGGGTCACTCATCCAAATCATCTCAAAATTACACGGTAGTTCAAATTAGAACAACATATTACCTTCTATGACAAAAAGTACAAGTATTATCACAGTAATTCATTGTGCTTAGGTGGCATATTTTATTGGACATATATACCCCTTAGTGGATCCGTTTTGGATGAACCCGAATTTATATTTATTTTTTTAATTACGATTTAGATTATTTTAAAGCTGGTTAGTCAAACCCCTTTTTATAGGGTTGAATAAATTAAACCACGCTACTAATTTCACAAAAAATTTCCATAAATAAAATTCCATAAATATTCGTTAATACGTATAATTTTAAGTAACCCAATTTATACACATATTCAATTTTGAATATCATATTACTAACATCAAAACCAGAACAACTCAAATTTATACTATTATATTCAAATATGAATATTACATTCAAAAAATTAATTCAATGTCAGATTTACCAATACGTTGAAAGAATTATACTACGATATTCAATTTTGAATATTATATTTAAACTCAAATATTATGTCTACAGATTTCTAAATTCTGTAACGCTATATTTGCAGGCATATTTAAAGGAATAAATTGTTCATCTTATTGAAAATATCTTTGATATCATATTACATCACATCGGTGTTTGTGCGAAGGTGGCGGGAGATTGGTACCAGAGGAGGCGTGGGCGACGCTTGTGCGGAGGTGGCGGGTGGCTGGTGGCGAAGAAGACGGAATCTGGCATTTGGGTAGAGGCGGGGGCCGACGTTTGGGAAGAGGCGAGTACCGGCGTTTTTACAGAGGCAGGGCCCTGCGCTTTTTCCAGTGGCGGGGTGGGAACGGCGATTTGGGGGGCGGCGATTTGGAGAGTCAAGGAACGGCAATTTGGAGAGTCGAGGAGCGGCGATAGAGAGGAGGGAACATCAATTATTGGAGGCGGAGGGTTGGGAACGACGATTATTGTAGGCGGAGAAACTTCTGAGTTATTAGTCTAGGTTGTTATATATATATATATATATCAATTGTGAGATTATATTGGTATTTCAAAAAAATTTGAAATCCCCTAATTCATTCCAAAAATTAGGATTTAGCAAAAAATAATTTCTGAAAAATAAGTTTTTTTTTTCAATATTTCAATGTGGATCTGGATTTTTTAGGTGAATAGGGGTATTATGGTACTATAAATAGTTAGTTTGAACTAATTTAATATATGTTGTAGATAATGAATCAAAATGTAATATTCACTCATAACTTGAATATATATGTAAATAATCTCATTCTATTCTATTTTTTCAACTTTTTAATCCTACAAACCATTCTATTTTTTTTCAACCATTTTTTTTCAACTTTCCATATCCCTATACAATATCTTTTAAAGAAATTGTATAGAGATTTGGAAAGTTGAAAAAAATGGTTGAAAAAAAATGAAATGGAATGGAATGATTTTTAGGATTAGGAAAGTTTAATAAATGGTTGAATTGAATTGAATGGAATGAGGAAAATAGTTTGCCCAAACGGGGGGTAAAGATACGTTAATCATAATTCATGGTAGTGTATGGTTTTAATAATCAAATTTAGAAAAATTTTGAAAAATGCCATTTCTCCACCGTTTGTTTTGAAAAATGTCACTTTAAAATAAAAATTGCAATCAATGTCACTTTTTAGCAGTGAATTAACCGAATTATTAATTTTTTTATTTTTTATTTTTATAAACGAGGAAGACAATAAGAGAAAATATGGTAACATAATAATTTGGTGATAAAAAAAAGTGTTTGAATGTAAAATATGACATGAGATCAAATTTTCTCCGTTCTTCTCGTTCTCTTCCCTTCTTAATTCTTTATATTATATACATAATTGTCTATAAGAATGTGATAAATACATTTTTTTATGAAAAATATATGCATAAATAAATTTTTTATTATAAATTTACCTAATTTTTTCTTTCAAAAAATCCAAATTATACTTGTAATACTATAATTCTTGTAACATGCTTTACTAACTATGCTCAAGTAGTCAAGTTTATAATAACGTCACTTTAATTATTGGTAATTAAATTTAGGAAATATCCTATTTGCTTTAACTTTTAAATATTCCATTTAAGTAGTCATTGATTTTTTCAATTTCATAGATATCTTGAATGGTAAAAATTTAAATAGAGCGGGGTTGTTTGTATTGCAATCCAAATAAAAAGTTTTTGGTTTAAACTATTTTGTTACAGTAAATTTACTCACAAAAATTGAAATTAAACCCAATTGTTATAGTAAAATGCGGCTTGGATTACAATCCAAACGGATTAATTCCAATAAGATTGTATGATGAGAAATTAAATTAATTACCAATCGAATAATTTTTAACAAATTTCCTTATTCAATTATATTTCTATCTTATAAATGAAATTAAGTTGGAGAAACGACATACAATTTTATTGGCTAACATTGGAAAATACCATGTTAAGCGTGTTAGGAAAGTAATCAAAATTTACACAACAATAAAAATAAGGGTCTATTTGATATTTCACAATTTCTTCATTCATGTGTTTAAAGAAATTATCAACATTTTTAAAAACTAAGTTGTTAGCAACTAATATACATAAGGGAACTAGGGGCTTAAAGGGTAAAAACACATCATGTAGTTAAGAAAATGACTAATTTTTTAATTAATCGAAACATATGCTATTTTTTAAAAATAATTTAGAATATGACTATGTACTTAATTATCTCTAAAATAAATACCAAAGTCTTCAAAGTAATTAATTAATTAGCAATTTCATCAATTACTTGCACATGTTTTAAATATTTAATTATCACTACATGAATATTTAATTACTTTAGCATTTTGTTATATTTTTTTTAAAATTAGATATTTATTTAAATTGAGTGTTAGAAATTAATTACCAGTTGAATAATTTTTTAAAAAACTCTCATTCAAATATGGGCTAATTAAAGAAATTAGTCATTTTAAAGGTAAAGTTTGAAGGATTTAAACCTAGAATGTCAAAATTAAAAAAAAAGTCATTAAATACCTTAATGGACATAAGTATTCATAATAATTACTTCAAAAAATCACCCAAATCAAATAAAAAATCTCTGAAAATTCAGCTCATTCAACTTAAAAAAGCAAATCAAACATACTATTATCAAAATTTTCATCAAATGTGATAAAATAAAAAATAAAAAAGGCGAATTTCTTAAAGGGTGAAGTAGGCAAATACCCAAAATTTATATAACAATAAAAATAAATACCCAAACTTCTGAAGTAATTGAGTTTCTAGTCAATTTGTGAATTACTTGCACATGCTTTTGGTAACAAAGTGAATTACCACCACTTACCACTGTGTAAGTAATTACATCTTTTGGGTAATTAGTTATATTTTTTTAAAAGATTGAGTAATAACTTACATTAATTTTAAAAATTGGGTATTCACTATAATTTCTCTTTCTTAAATTTATAAAACTATGGCTAATTCTAAAAAATTAGTATAAAATTTAGCTAAATACTTAAAAATCTCTTCAATTATATTTTAATTTGATCTTATAACGGAATTGAGTTAAGAAACGACAAGCAGTTTAAGGGATTGGCATTGGAAAACACCATGTCGTTTTTTCTGGGTGTAAAAACGGGTGTGAAATAATTCATTAACGAGCATAAACAATGAATGTGAAATTATTTATTCAAGTTGGGAAAAAAAAAAAACAAAAAACAGCCACAAAGTTTGAAATGATTCCAAATAAATCCTGAAATGGCGCCACTAAATATTCCCGCCAGAGATTAAAGAAAGAAATAAAGCCAAAACATTTAAAAAAATAAGAAGCGTGCCCTGCAACGAGCTTCCCTCGCAAGCTTCCTTACCCCAAAATATCAAACCCCATTCCCGAAAATACCCCTCCCCCTCACCCGAAACCACGAACCCACCCTCCCACCCAACCCCGTAATTACCCCCAACCCAAAGAACCAAGCCGAAATGACCGTTGCGTCCCTCCACACCACGCGAATTCACGAGCCCACCACGTGCCCACACACACTTGTCATCGAAATCCCCATAGTAATTCTCCCGCAAGCTTCTCTTCTCTCCACCAAAAGAGAAAATTTCAAATCACCCGCTCTCTCACCCAACTCTCTCCAAATTCAACATTTCAAAAAACCCCTCTCTCCCTCGCACCCTCTCCTTATATATACCCTCCTCCATAGCCAACAACATTTCAAACACCCCAATCAACAAAAGCCGAGCAATCCCAATTCCAATTCTCAACCAAAGATACAAAAAATGCCTGCTTACCCAGAAGAGCCACTCCTGGCTCCGAACCCTGACCGGTTCTGTATGTTCCCAATCGAGTACCCGGAGATCTGGGAAATGTACAAGAAAGCCGAGGCCTCCTTCTGGACCGCCGAGGAGGTCGACCTCTCCCAGGACATCCGCCAGTTCGACAGCCTCACCCCCGACGAGAAGCACTTCATCACCCACGTCCTCGCCTTCTTCGCCGCCTCCGACGGCATCGTCCTCGAGAACCTCGCCGGCCGCTTCATGAAGGAGGTCCAGGTCGCCGAGGCTCGCGCCTTCTACGGCTTCCAGATCGCCATTGAGAACATCCACTCCGAGATGTACAGCCTCTTGTTGGAGAGCTACATCAAGGACTCCGACGAGAAGACCCGCCTCTTCCACGCCATCGACACCATCCCCTGCGTGGCCAGGAAGGCGCGCTGGGCCCTCCGCTGGATCGACGGCTCCGAGTCCTTCGCCGAGCGGATCATCGCCTTCGCCTGCGTGGAGGGGATCTTCTTCTCCGGCAGCTTCTGCGCCATCTTCTGGCTCAAGAAGCGCGGGCTGATGCCGGGGCTCACCTTCTCCAACGAGCTCATCTCGCGCGACGAGGGCCTGCACTGCGACTTCGCGTGCCTGCTCTACTCCTTGCTGAAGGTCAAGCTGAGCGAGGAGCGAGTCAAGGCCATAGTGCGAGACGCGGTGGAGATTGAGCGCGAGTTCGTGTGCGACGCGCTGCCGTGCGCGCTGGTGGGGATGAACGGCGAGCTGATGAGCCAGTACATCGAGTTCGTGGCCGATCGGCTCCTGGGAGCGCTGGGGTACGGCAAAGTGTACGACGCTCAGAACCCATTCGACTGGATGGAGCTGATATCGCTGCAGGGGAAGACCAACTTCTTCGAGAAGAGGGTCGGAGATTACCAGAAGGCCTCCGTCATGTCCAGCATCAACGGCAACGGCGGGACCCACGTCTTCAAGATGGATGAGGATTTCTGATTTCATTTCCTTATGAAAACGATATCTGATTAGGGTTTTCTCATTGTGTAATATTAGATTTTTTTTTTATTCTTAATTTTTGTTTTTCTTTGTTTCCGATAGAGATAGGTTTTATTTTTTTGTTTGTTCAATTTCTTTCTGTTGAGGAACGATTATATATAAGAAAAAAGGATAAAAATTCCCTGGTTGGTTAATTTGTTGCAGTTATCATTTTTATGTCCTGTTTTTGTAATTTGTTTTTTTTCTTTGGGAGCGGGTTTTTGGATTTTTGCTGACAAATCTGAGTTTATTTTTGCACCTATTAAAATTTCTGAGTGATGTGTAAAGCCAAATTTTGAAACGGGAAATGGCCAGAATATGGGTTGACAGATCTGTCCTTTATCTCTGTGGTGATATTTGGTTTTCCAGAGCTGAAAAACTTTGTGATGATATTTGTGATTGTGAGCTCTGGCTTTGTCTAGTGTATTCGTATATTAAATAGGAAAAGGACGTGGTTTAATAATTTAATTTTGAAAGAAGAGAAAAAAAAAAAAGGAGAAAAGTGCACGCTGTCCACGCCTAGACCTCGACAAACAAAAGGCCTGTATTATTTTACTTTTTCTTTTCCCTTTTTTGTTTCCCAGAAAATAAAAAAAGAGATAAATGAATAAGTAATTGGTTTGGAAATGGATATGCCATATGAGAACACAGAGAAAGGCCTTTGGAATTCTCCTTTCACGGTAAATTTGATGTTCTCTTCCATCAGATTCAGAAGAGAATGTCTTCGACAAGGCAGTTGCAGAGCACTGGAATGCTGTCCAGAGAACAATTGCTCAATCTCTTCAATCGCTTCTCTTTCCTCGTCTCTCTCCCTGGTATGTTTTTCTTCGTCTCTCTCACCCCCTTTTTTTTTTCATTGCCTTTAATATCTATCTTTTTCCCACATTGGTTTGTGGTTTTTTTTTTTTTTTTTGGATGATTCATTCGCAGAAGTGAAGAAAAGAATTGCAGACGCTGTCCAAGACCAGCAGGTGAATTTTATATTTTTCCGTTGCTTGGTTTTAGTTGTTTTGTTATATATGTTTGAACTCACTTTCGTCCATTTTTTAAATCTGGTATAGCTGTAAGTAGCTGAATAAGTTCTGCAATTTGGCTTCTGAAGCATTAGTCCTCTAGCTTTAGCTTTATTGGCTTGAGAGTAGCAGTAGTTGTACTGAAACTTTCAGATGAAAATTATGTATATATCTATTCTACGATATTGGATTGTATTGATTTTTTTTTTCCTTCTTTTGTATTGCAAAGTATGTTTTCTGATTCGACGTTTTCTGCTTAGTAAGCTTGGTATCCGGTTTTCTTGTTTGTTGATGTGGAATTTGGAATGGCACAATGCAGGAAGCTGTAGCTGTAACCACTGCAATCCAGGAAGAGATATTTTTGGAGATGGGAATAGGTATGATCATGTCCTACATCACTTGCATTATATATGTTCTGTTTTTTTTTTTTTTTTAATTTTGTTGTAGAGTAAGACTATTTATGTTGGTGTACCAAATAATGCGAGGCGTAGTGTTGAGCATTTTTATCCTACAATTTCTTTCCCATAATTATGATCGTAGTGTTGAGGTTTTCTCAATTCTTTTTACAAGGCTCAGAATATATGATGCAACTTCATTAAAAATTTGAATTTCGTTTACTGCAGATCCCAGTTTAGGGTTATCATGCCTGGGAAAGGTGAATATGGTTTACGAGAATGATCAGGAATTCATGATTCAATTTTATAAATTTGTTGCGAAGTAAGCTCTCTAATTCTATTTGTTGTGCTTTTCTTGTTCTTGAGCTAGTAACTTTGTACTACTAATTAGTGACCTATGGTCTAACAGGGAAGAGATGGTTTGTGATGAAGCGCAGCTTGAACCACATGAATTTGCTGAAAGGATGCGTAGCCAAGATATACTTCAAGAACAGGTAAAAATGTGTACAGGTTGAAAAAATTGTGTTGATTAATAGTTGTTACATTTCTGAAGCATATAATCATTTTTTTCAGCAACTTGAGATGCTAAAGCGCATGCGCAAGTTTTCCCTTGATGATCAGTCAGCCATTCTTAAGAAGGTAACACGCTTTTGGTGACTTCGAGCCCAACTGAAGTCTATGCATCTCACTAACAATTTTAAGTTCCTTTGGGCAAAGTACTTTCATTTAACTCTCGTTTCTCGACAGTTGTATCAGCAGATGGAAAATGCCAACTTTGACATTGGGGCATCAGTTTTGTCTTCAGAGCAAATCCAGGAGATTGTTCGAAGGAGGGTCTCACCATTATACAATCCAAGGTAGACTCGTGGTTTTTAAGACTGCATAACTTTCACTCTTAAAAGAAAAATGTAATGCTTCTTAACATGTCAGAAAGTTGTTTAAACATACGGTAAATGAATCATAAATAGTTGCTGTTTGTCTTCTTTCCCATTTTAAGCGAGGGATTGTTATGGTTTTTTTTACTGTGACAATATATGTGGGTAGGTTTTCATTTTTATGCATGGTGGTGACAACCAATTCACATCAAAATATATATCCACGACTCAAAATTGTATGCCAACATTGAATCAAAGAGGACGAACAGGCTCTGTAAGCTATTCACCTTTATCATAACAGGCGGTGATCCAATAAGCCTTGAACCAGTATGGTTATCAGAGTAGTTGCTCATGTCAAGCCTAATGATGGACTCTTTTGACTTTTGAGCCAAAATATTCAGTAGCACGAGGTTTTTGGCTAATTCTGTCCTGCCAACCCAAGTTGGGGCCTGTGAATAGGAAACTTGCCAAGGGCTGGCAGTGGCTGGTGTCTCTTATTCAATCCCACCCGAGCACGACGAACAGCACGGCTAACAGCCTCCACAGCTTCATGATGACCTATTACGCATTTGTGCAAAACTTCCTCCATATTCGGTAGCTTCTTTGTTTCAGAGTTTGAAAGTTTATCCAATGCAATTCCCGTTGAGGATGAGATCAAATGTTGAATTTCTGACTTTTATCACAATGAATTTCTCATCGGATGTTTCACAATGAACTTCTAATTAATTAATTAATCTATATGCTATTCGAGTTCATGCCACACTTTGTTTCAAATTACTAAAATAAAATAGGCATGGTCAAAATTTCGCATTTTTGCTCTGTAACATTTTCTAAAATTATATATCTGTATATATATATATATATTATAAAACAAAACTTTTTACATAAAATCAAGAAAATCATAATTTTATTGTAAATTTGTAATACCTCTTCTCAAGCTTTTTATTCAAACATTTCTCCCTGTTCTTCACTCCTTAACTTGAAAACCACAACCTCAAAAAATTAGGAATAAAAAAATTAGTTTCTAAACTAGGAAAAACAAATATGAAAATTATATATTCTAGGAGTATAAGACTTATCAGATTTATTCTCTCTTATTCTACTAACTTGAACTAACCCCTGTTTGCCCTACCCATTCTAACCATTCCTTTTCATTCTATTTTTTTTTTTCATTTTTTTCAATCCTCCAAACCATTTCATTTCATTCCAATTTTTTCAACTATTTTTTTTCAACTTTCTAAATCTCTATACAATATCTTTAAATCTCAACCATTTATATCATCTCGAAATTTGTAAAGTCAAAATATTTTTCAAACTATTTTTTAAATTATTTTCTAAATTATTTTTAAACTATTTAGAATGATAAAAAATGACTAGAATAGTTTTCTCAAACATAAGCTAAAATTTTTTGTTTTTCTTTTGACGAGAAGTATTTGAAAGAATATTATTTTTTGGAGGAAGGAGAGAGACAATCGGTTAGTCTCTTAGGAAGAGGAAAAATGGTATCCTAAAACCTTTGACTTCCTTTTATAAACCTAAGTGATGTATAAGGTCTAAAATGACTACACATATTTGTCATTTTCTACTAAAAAAAATATTATTGATTTTATTTTTTTTTATAAAATGAAAAATCTCTTGAACTATTTCATAATTAACTTGCATCACGATGACTTTCTCTTGCACAAGGATAATCACTAGCCAACTTACTATTATTATTAGAGAATTTTGAAGAATGCCAATAATAATTTATAGAGAAAATTACAAAATAAAGTCATTGTTGATGCTATTTAATAATCTTGTCTCAAATAGTGGGTTCTTTTTATTTTAACTCTATATTTATAGTATAAATTTTAGGTTATAAATTAAAATTGTAACTAACATAGGACATAGATTATCAATGTACCAAGAAAAGGGCATTCTTCAAAATTCTCTTAATTTATATCCCATGACCCATATATATTGTACTTTTAATTTATACCTAAAATTTATACTATATTTAATATATAATAAAAACAAAAAAAACATACAACTTGAAAGATAAATTATTAAATAACATTAAAAATGACCTTATTTTTACAACTCTCTTTATTATTATTATTATTATTATTATTATTTGTCCAAAAAGGCGGTATGACAAAAGCTTGTAAAAACTTTTATAGACACCTATATTGGCCTGTTCTCAAAGCGGTGTGCAGA
Organism: Boehmeria nivea var. tenacissima; assembly: GCA_018132145.1. Lineage (NCBI taxonomy): Eukaryota > Viridiplantae > Streptophyta > Magnoliopsida > Rosales > Urticaceae > Boehmeria > Boehmeria nivea. The sequence continues at coordinate 20,427,217 of CM030876.1, forward strand.
GGAAATTTGTGTCTTCTCTACTTGTTTTTATCCTTTATCTTTTGTCTTTAGCATCATGTCTCACATGGGATTTTTTTTTTCTATATTAATATAATACTACAAATTATCAATTATTATATTGTTGTTTACACAATACGATATATTAATGAAATTCATATGAATGAACTTGAAAATAAATTGGAAAGTTATTCCAAGGTCATTACAGATTTGCACGGGATACTGATTTTCTAGGCCATTTTATAATTGGATTTATCTATCTCATATGAAAAAACAAGTTCAAAAGGCAAGCCGGCCACAAACGTCTTTGGTCCTAACTTTTGCAACAACTTGATCAAGAATTCAATATGTTCCCAATATGGATGTCAGTCTTCCTGATCATCTTTATCGCCATTAATCTTCGAAAGAAATGGAAAGGTCGCCGAGACTCCAGCCCTAAGTTGCCTCCGGGGCCAAAGAAGCTACCTGTTATAGGAAACTTGCATCAGTTGGCTGGTCAACTACCCCACCGTGTATTGACAAGGTTGGCCAAGGAATATGGTCCTGTTATGCACCTTCAGCTCGGTGGGATTTCCGCTGTTGTGATCTCTTCCCCAGAAGCCGCCAAAGAGGCGTTGACCACGCACGACATGAGTTTTTCCAACAGGCCTAAGCTATTCTCCGCCGATATTATGTCTTACAACTATTTAGGAGTTGCTTTCACACCTTACGGAGCTTACTGGAGGCAGATGAAGAAGATTTGCGTCGTGGAGCTCCTTAGTGCCAAACGTGTCCACTCGTTTAGATCTGTTCGAGAAGAAGAGGTGTGGAGTTTGATTGGATCTGTAAATCAGTCCCATGGTGTTTCTGTCAATCTCAGCAAGATGATCTTTTCGTTGACGAATGACATAACTTCGAGAGCGGCTTTTGGGAAGAGGCTTAAGGGACAACACGAGTTGTTGTCGTTGGCAAAGGAGGCGAGGAAGTTCACCGGAGGCTTTAACATAGCTGATCTTTTTCCTTCGCTTGGATTGCTTCTTGGTTATGTTACCGGTTTGATACCTGCGCTAAAAAAGCTTCACAGGAAGCTTGATAAGGTTCTCGACAAGATCATCAATGATCATAAGGCGACATCACGAGGCGATGAGGACGTAATCGACGTTATTCTCAAACTTGCAGAATCTGGGGAGCTAGAGTTTGACATGACAAGCAATCACATCAAAGCCGTTGCTATGGTATGACGTGCTTTAAAAAAAGTTTTCGTTATGCTAGGGATGCCAAAATTTGTACCAAAATTTTCCAATAAAAACATGTTACATGTGATTTGTCTATAATTGGTATGTTTGTTTGTTTGTTTTTTTTTAAATTGTGTATAGCTAATCACATGCCAAATTTGTTAGTATGAAAACTTGTGATCAATTTTGGGGTTGGTCTGATATAGATATATATATATATATATGTATATATATATATTATTGATCAGGACTTGTTCACTGGAGGGAGTGAGACCACTTCAGCTACAATAGAATGGGTGATGACAGAGCTGGTAAGGAATCCGAGAGCAATGAAGAAAGCACAAGCCGAACTGAGGCAAGCCCTTGAAGGAAAGAATAAGATTGAAGAGAAAGACTTAGAGAAACTAGATTATCTAAGGGCAGTTGTCAAAGAAACTCTTCGAATCCATCCGCCCGGTACAATAATCCCGAGGGAATCGAGGCAACAATGCGAAATAGGCGGGTACAATGTTCCTGCCGGAACAAAAATCATCATAAATGCTTGGGCACTGGGGAGAGATCCGGGTTATTGGGTCGATGCTGAGTCCTTTAAGCCAGAGAGGTTCGAAGGCTCTTCAGTTGATTTCAAGGGGACATGCTTCGAGTATCTGCCATTCGGCGGAGGGAGGAGAATATGCCCGGGCATATCATTCGCTCTTACAATCGTTGAACTTGCTGTTTCGCAATTGTTGTACCACTTTGATTGGAAACTGTCAAATGGAGGCAAACCAGAAGAGCTTGATGCAACGGAGTTGTTTGGATTGGCAACAAGGAGAAAGAATGATTTGCATTTGATTCCCACAACTCGTATTCCTTTCCTTGGTTAGGGTGGCTGTGGTTATGTTTAGAACAAAAGTTAAAGTTCGTTCTGTTGTGTTGCCAAAAGTTGTTCCCATTTCCTTTATTACAATATATATTTATCTGTGTGTGTTCAATATTGTCACCTCAAATATGTATCTTCTGCAACGGATGGTACCTACATACATCTTAATGTACCTACATACTCTCCTTTTTTTCATCTAGACTTGTTGTCCTTGCAAGTTTTCGATCGTTGCTTTTTTTTTTTTTTTTGGTGAATTGTAGTTCGTTGTCATTTTCAATTTTTCGGTCGTTTACTATTTGTTGTCACTTCTATATACTTCGTCGTTTAATGATTTCATTCGTATGGTCTATTGCCGTCGTTTTCAATTTTATGTCGTTTACGATTTTACTGTCGTTTTTATGTTTGTAGTCGTTTTTCAAGAGCCCTTTGTTGTTCTAGCGTATTATCAGCTAGCTCCGATGGCTACTACTCATTTTAGTTAACCTTGCTGACGTCTTAGAATAGAAGGCTAGTAAACTACTGAATTTTTTTTTCTCTCTCTTCGTTGTCGTTTTCGGTTTTATGCCGTTTATTCTTTTGCTGTCGTTTTCATGATTATTGTCGTTTTTATGAGGTCTTCGCTTTTTTAGCGTTTTAACATCCAACGGCTTATACTCATTATAGTTAACCTTGCTGACGTCTTAGAATCGAAGGCTAGTAAGCTACTGAATTTTTTCTCTCTCTTCGTTGTCGTTTTCGGTTTTATGGCGTTTATTCTTTTGATGTCGTTTTCATGATTATTGTCGTTTTTATGAGGTCTTCGCTTTTTTAACATCCAACGGCTAAAAATCATTACAGTTAACCTTGCTAACGTCTTAGAATCGAAGGCTAGTAAACTACTGAAATTTTTTCTCTCTCTTCGTTGTCGTTTTCGATTTTATGTCTTTTATTCTTTTGATGTCGTTTTCATGATTATTGTCGTTTTATGACGTCTTTGCTTTTTTAGCGTTTTAACATCCAACGGCTTAAAATCATTATAGTTAACCTTGCTAACATCTTAGAATCGAAGGCTAGTAAACTACTGAATTTTTCTCTATCTTCGATGTCGTTTTTGGCTTTATGTCGTTTATTCTTTTGATGTCGTTTTCATGATTTTTGTCGTTTTTATGATTATTTTGAGGTCTTCGCTTTTTTAGCGTTTTAACATCCAATGGCTTAAAATCACTGTTGCTAAGCAAGGTCTAGAAAATGACACAAATATTTATTTGATCTTTTGTTGGTTTTTTCCGTTTCATGTCGTTGACAATTTTACTGTCGTTTTTATGTTTATTATCATTTTAAAGGTCTTGTTTTTGTATTATAAGCTCCAATAGCTAATAACCACTGTAACTAAACTAATGTCTTAGAAAAAAACGCTAGAAAACTACAAAAATAGCGTTTGGTCTTTATTGTTGCTTTGAATTTCATGTTTACATATTTGGTGTCGTTTATTTGTGTTAGTTGTCGTTTTTGAAGGGCTCCTCGTTGTTTGAGTGTTTTGTCAGCTCCAATGGCAAAAAATAGTAACTGAACTAATTTCTGAGAAGAGGCCAGGAACGGCAGAAATAATTCAAATAATGTAAACAGCCTGTACCCTATCCTTTTATCCATGCACACGAAACAAGATACATTAATAAATCTTATCGGCTACTATATTTTAGAATCTTTTTTTATGGAACAATTATTACTACAATCCCTATATGGCATATTTTATTATTCCTGAATTGCCATTTTATAAGCATGTGACAAAGCAAGTCCAGTACGTACTGAAGCTAAGCCACAAACATCTTCAAGTTCTCAATACTGCTAACACTTGATCAGTCATTCAATATGTTTCCAATGTGGATTTCTATCTTCATTTTTATCATTCTCGCCGTCGTCACCGCCAATTATCTTCGAAAGAAATCGAGAGATCGCGGTGACAAGTTGCCTCCGGGGCCACGGAAGCTGCCTATCATAGGAAACTTGCATCAGTTGGCCGGTCAACTGCCGCATCATATAGCGACGAGATTGAGCAAAGAATACGGTCCTATTATGCACCTTCAACTCGGTGAGATCTCCGCGGTTGTAATCTCTTCCCCAGAAGCCGCCAAAGAGGCGTTGACGACGCATGACATGAGTTTTTGCGGAAGGCCTAAGCTCTTCGCTGCCGATATTTTTTCTTACAACTATTTAGCACTTTCTTTCACACCTTATGGACATTACTGGCGGCAGATCAAGAAGATTTGCGTCATGGAGTTCCTCAGTTCCAAACGCGTCCTTTCGTTTCGATCGGTTAGAGAAGAAGAGGTGTGGAGTTTGATGCGATACATAAGTCAGTGCAACGGCGTTTCAGTCAATCTCAGCCAGAAGATCTTCTCGTTGACGAATGACATAACCGCCCAAGCGGCTTTTGGGAACAAATTTGAGGGAAAAGACGAGTTGTTGTCTTTGGTAAAGGAAGCAAGGAAGTTCACTGGAGGCTTTGACATAGCTGACCTGTTTCCTTCGCTTGGATTGTTTCTTGGTTATATCACTGGTTTGATACCTGCAATTAAAAAGCTTCACGGGAGGCTCGACAAATTTCTCGACTACATTGTCAATGATCACAAGGCGAGATCATCACAAGGCGAGGACGACGTAATCAACTTTCTTCTCAAACTCGCTGTGTCTGAGAAGCTAGACTTTGACATCACAACCAACCATATCAAAGCTATTGCTACGGTATGACTTGAACATGTATCTTTTCTTAAGAAAACAGCGAAAAAAGTACCATGTGTGTGTCTTATTTGTTAATGTTATCCGTATTTTTCTATGATGTGTAATTTTCAGGACATGTTCTCTGGAGGGATTGAGTCCACTTCAGCTACAATAGAATGGGTAATGACAGAGTTGGTAAGGAATCCGAGAGTGATGAAGAAATTACAAGCCGAGCTGAGGCAAGCCCTTGAAGGAAAGAGTAAGATTGAAGAGAAAGACCTAGAGAACCTGCATTACATGAAAGCTGTTGTCAAAGAAACTCTCCGAATCCACCCACCCGGTACAATGATCCCGAGGGAATCGAGGGAACGATGCGTAATGGGCGGGTATGACATTCCAGCCAGAACAAAGATCATCATAAATGCATGGGCAATCGGAGAGATCCGACTCATTGGGTCGATCCGGAGTCCTTCAGGCCAGAGAGGTTCGAAGGGTCATCAGTTGATTTCAAGGGGACAAGCTTCGAGTATCTGCCATTCGGGGGAGGAAGGAGAATATGCCCGGGCATATCGTACGGTCTTGCAACTGTTGAACTAGCTGTTTCGCAGTTGCTGTACCACTTTGACTGGAAGATGGCAAATGGAGGCAAACCAGAAGAGCTTGATGCAACAGAGCTGTTTGCATTGGCAACAAGGAGAAAGAATGATTTGCATTTGATTCCCATAACTCGTATTCCTTTCCTTGGTTAGGACTTAAGTCTTTGTTGTGTTTCCAAAACGAGTTGTTGTTGTTGTTACAACTTTGCTAAAAACAAAATGTCTCGTGGTGTCAATGAGGATGTACTGGAAGGTGTTTCCAGATATTCCACATTGGGACGTTTGGCTGGTTTGTTGTTTGTTTCTAATAATTAGTGTTTCAACTACCAAACTCGTTCATCAAATTTCGGAAATCAGTTGATATAGCAGTTCATGTGCTACACAATAATTTACAATATTGTTACTATATATATAGCAACTGTGGCTATAAAGACTTTCTTTCCCTTGTTGGCATCTCAAATTTCCTAGGACTGGGTCCTGGGACCAATGTATTTCTTGTGCTAGTTGAATAGTCTATTGCGTTTGTTTGATTAAAAAAAAAAAAACTAAGATATAACGATTCTGCCATTAATTTGGTTAGACAGTCTTCATTTAGACTCATTGTTAAAAAAAAAAAATGTGTTTTTTAAGATCCTCCATGGGCAGTGATCTCCAAAGCAGTTACTTCTTTTTGCACGTACATGATTAAACTAAAACCAATTTATTGAGCCAAAATCATACGGCAAACTTTAGTATCGAAACAATTTTTGTATTACAACTTCAAAAAACATATGAATTATCTTATGATCGCATCATATCCGATAGACTATATGCTAATATTTAAAATTGCACATTATAGGGTGGGAAGATCCCTTTAAATTTGTGCAATATATGTGGCACTTCACTTGCCCTACGTATAGTTCAAAACCAATAATTTGAAAATCCAATCAGCCTCTGCACCACCCACATGGCACATGGCACATGGCGTATCCTAATAGATTTTCGTACAAATAACTTATCTACTTGGGACTTGGGAGTTTGAAAGACGACACTAGTTCAACTTGTGCAGTGATCAGATCATGTATCACTTACTGACGGTGAAATTCGTATATCACTAGCAAGTGTCCTCATGAGCAAAAACTAGATTCCGAGTCAGTGACGTTAGTGGCGGACGGAATCGCGAAATGCCACAGCCTCCCGACCTCCTTCACCAGAAACTTTTGGCACAAGAACTCGTCGGCGTACATCCTCTCCACGCGCCGGTTGACGTCGTGGAGGAACACGTGCGTCACACCGGGGCTGCGCCTCGCCCGCGCCATCACTGCAGCCGAGTATATCGCCGCCATCCTCCCCGGCGCCGCCCCATAGTACCCTCTCGGCGCGTCGATCATGATCAAGTCCCAGTCTCTCCCATAGACCTCCTCCGGCAGCTCCGTCAGCGCCAGCTTGCAGCGGCTCTCCCGGCTGAGCGGGGCCGAGGACGGCAGGCACTCCGGCTCGTAACGGTACGTGGCGATGAGCTCGTCGGCCTGGGAGAGGTGGGTGTGGTACTTCACTGCCTTGGCTCGGAGGATCGGAGCCTTGAGGAGCACGGCCTTGAGCCACTCCGGGTCCTCCTCAAGGAACAGCGTGGTGCCACGTGGATTGAGCGAGGCCCACATGAGCGAGTCCCGGCCGACGCCGTAGACGAGGAAGTTGCACGGCGCGAGTTCTCGGAGGACATCGAAGGTCACTCGGACCTCGGCGTTGGACTGCTGAGGCACTTCCTTGGTGGTCGCGTAGTTGAGGATCGCCAGCAGCTGAGTCGGCGTCGTGGCGTACTCCAGCGCCACGGGGTCCGCCACCGCCCGGCAGAGGAAGGGCGAGAGGTGGCCGAGTGACACGGCCGTGACAATCCCCGCCGCGATGATCAGAGCTCCGAGGCTGAGGACCAGACCTGGACGAAGCAGTGTAGTTTTGAATCGAGCGAGTCTGAGAACGAAGGCGTTGGTCTTTAGCTTCATGTCTTTAGCCATTTGCGGATTCAAACGAATGGTTTTGCTGAGCTTAGCTGTGTTTTGGATTGGCTGCGTTGGGAGATCCCGAGGAGGGGTATTTGTATCGGACGGTTAAGAGTGAGTTTGATATTAATGTTGACGTTGTATATTGTATTTTTGTGTACGTGTGTTATTTATTTTACATATGCCGACAGCTTTCTTCTAGGGACAGCTTAAACCTTTAATGGCTGACTTGTTAGTGCATTGTCGCGACAGTAATTATTGCGTACTGCGATTTCTTTTTTTTTTTTTTTATTGGTAAAAGAAACATGCAGTGAAAAGTGTATATTGCATGGAATTCGAGTTGGTAAAAGTTTAATACCTCGCACTGAAAGCGAAGTTGTGTGTGTGGAAAACGGAAATTGTAATACATCATGGCCTTGCCTTGATTAATTAATTCTATCGGTTTTGCTTTATTTATATCATTAATTACGCGGTCGCTGAGGATGATTCCATTTTCAAAAACGAGTGTCGGGGTATTTTACGTCAATGTTACAAGAAAGGTTGTTGCTCTCGCATTTATGTGAATGCAGTGATCACGTTTTTTGGGTTTATTTTCTTGCACTGTTAAAGATCGCATTCGCTGTGCCTTATTGCATTATGTATATATTGTGTTTTTGTAAGTCGTCTAAATATATTTATACAAAGCAATAAAAAATACTCTTGTATATGACATACATCTAATGCAAAGAGTTTTTTTTTTTTTTGACACTGAAAAATATAATTTGTATAATATTAGAGATGTAAATGTCAATGCCAATTTTAAAATTTGACACTAAAAAAAGTAAAAAATTTATATTTGACATTTAATACTCTAATACGTAAGTGCTGTTTGAAATGTTATTTTATTATTAATAGTAAAACTCAATAAAATAGTTAATGCTAGGCTACAGTAAATAAGACTACAAATTATAATTACTTCTGGTAAGAGTAGACCTTTTCTAATATAGGCCTTTTCTAATATAATATTACTTTTCATCAAATGTTCAAAAATTGACCAATCAATGCTCAACAAATGTCAAATTTTTAGTATTTTGCTATATTTGATATCAAATTTGTAAACATGTACAATATGTGCCAAATTTAAACAACATAACATAAAAAGAATTGCAAAACAATGTCATTTTTAGTGTCACTTAATAATCTATACTCAAAGTAGTGTGCTTACTTTGTTTCTATTTTATGTTTGTAGTATAAAATTTGGGATATGAATTAAAAGTGCAACACACATGGAACATAGAATATTATCGGCAAAAAAACAAAGGGCATTCCTCAAAACTCAAAAGCTCCCATAAATAATAATAAAATAAAAAAATAAAAAGGGCGTATAAGCTGCAATTGGGCTTACCGATCATTTGGGTCGTTATGGGCCCCTTGTAGGCCACACGGACATAGGGCCCAAGCAAAGACAACCACTGTAATAGATCCAGCCCAGCTTCTGCTGACGTGGACAAACGTAGTGTGGTGTGTCTCTTCTTTGATTCACGCTCGGTCGCTGTGTCTGTGGACTGTGATCGATCACCCTTTCTTTCTTATCCGTTAGCTCAACCTCGGCTTTCCCATAGCCACAGTACAGACTACTGAACTGAGGCACGACTCTCCTAAACCCTAGCCGATTCCCGATTCTGATTGCTTCTTCTTCTTCTTCTTCTTCATAATTTTCTCTACTGACAGCGAAGAGAATGACGAGCGTGTCGATGAGTTTCAACCTAGTCGGAGCGTTCAAAGGGCTTTCGGTGAGCTCTTCGTATTCGTCTTCGTTCCTCAGAGGGGATTTGGGTTCTCTAGCAGTGGCTCCCAAGCTGAGCTTCAATTGCCCTAAAATATTGCCACTCACCATCGAAAATGCGCACAAGAAGGGAGCTGGAAGCACAAAGAACGGTCGCGATTCCATCGGCAAGAGGCTCGGAGTCAAGATATACGGCGACCAGGTCGCCAAGCCTGGCTCCATTATCGTTCGCCAGCGTGGCACCAAGGTCGCTCTGCTCTATCTTCTCTAAATCTTTTATCTTTTTCCTTCTTTCCTTTGAATTTGAAGACAATTATCTTTTCCCTTAGCTATATATTGTTCATTTCTTAGAATTTGAAGATAATTAGTTTGTTGCTACTTGCTATTGAATTTCCATAACAATTCCAAGCATTGTTCTAGGAGATTGAACTACAATTTGTTTCTACTTATTGTCCATGATGGAATTGTTACGTTCGATCCATTCAGTCTACAAGTGGTATCCAATAAATAATGTTTTTTGTGAGTTCACACCCTAATTACCAATTAGCAAGTTATGGTAGGAGTCAAGAAGTTGGAATGTAGATCAGTGTGCTATTCAATTATCCTTTTACTGGGTTTTGAAAGAAACCCCTTGGCTGCTATTGTTGTATAGACTTAGATCGTTGGATAGGCTTTAGTGACGGCCAACTGTTTGGCTTTTGTGGTAGAAGTACCACAACAAAGACAATGAATTCCCAAAGTAATTCCGCTCCTTGGTTAAGAAATTGCTGGTTCTTTAGTTTCGGTTTTTTATTTCCTTACAAGTCAGTCTGATTCTGAGTTTTAGCATCGCTATTCAGTTCCATGCAGGAAAAAATGTAGGCCTTGGCAAGGACCATACACTTTTCTCATTGATTGATGGGCTTGTCAAATTTGAGAAGTATGGACCTGACAGGAAGAAGGTGAGATTTGAAGACCTGAAGTTTGTATAAGATTTAAATTCCTATTCTGTTATCTTATATACTGTTGATTGTGGATTTGTGGTGATTGACAGGTGAGTGTGTACCCAAGAGAAGTGCAACCGGAGAACCCAAACAGCTACAGAGCCAGAAAGAGGGAGTACTTCAGGCTGCAGCGCGAGCGCAAGAAGGCACGGAAGGAAGGGACCATTCCTCAGCCGCAGTTGGTTCTTGCTTCAGCAGCAGATGATACTACAGAGAACAAACCAGTTTGCTGATTCTCAAAAGCTACTTTGTATGCCAACTGTCTGAGTTGTTTTGTAACTTGAAAGTGCAGATAGGGTGAATTCTATTTTATCTTTTTCTTTTTTGCGTATAGATCCCAAATGGGAAAGTTCCAACTCTTGTTTTATCAAAGTTAGCAAATTCTTATTCATTAACTTCTGTTGTCTTCATGGAATATGGATCCCATTAAACTTCAAGTAGGGAAAATTGGAGTATCATTAAGTTCAATCGATAACAGTGAGAAGTTTAGCACGGCAAATTTGCGTTTCACCATCCTCCCATAATCCAATTCGGTTTTAATCTAAAGAACAGGTTACACGTCTCAGGGGCCTTGTTTACTAACTACTTTTACCGTAACACTATCCTTTTCTGTTTGTCAAATTCCACAGCAATGAGATCGATCAAATAAGGTTAATCCAATATTTGCGAGACAACAATATTGTCACCAAGTCATTGGTCAATATCACTCTTATATGAGTGCGTTAGCTTTACAGCAAGAGTGGTCAAAGTTTGCGAGTTTGATATCGAGAACAAAAAGGCCATTGTCATCCTTTCTGTTGTTAGTAATGCCTTGTTTTTTTGAACCGTTTAAATGGTTTGACATTATTCACATTCATTTTAACCATGAATATTTAGCGCAGAAAGAACATTATGTTAGTTTCAAGTTTGTTAGTGAAATAACTATCATTCAGCAAGCCATAATCGTAAAGGTATCTATGACATTTTAATTCTGCTTCGCTCATCAGAACATTTGGACCTTTTAATTTTTCTCAAGAGCTGATATGAAATGCTCAACAATTTCAGTAGCAAGAAAACAAAACAAATACCAAACTACAGTCTAAGAAAGAAACTGCATTCGATCAGCTTTCCAAAACACTACGTTACTTTGTATTGCTAAACTGCATTAACAAAACAAAAACACTTGGTAGCTACTTCATTTTCCACCTTCACGTTTACTGACAATTTCCTTCTCGTATCGAACAAAATGACCTGCAGTGTAACAAAATGTTTAAGCAAATGTACAAGGTAGAAGGGAACTGAGTTCATGGACAAATGAATCATTTTAAAGTCACAATATTAGAATGTGAAGATAACAAACGATTAACCACAATAATCTTCTCCAACTATGAGGGAGTAAAGAACACTATACAAAATTACTTATTCGGCCACGACATTACAAAAACGAGACAATCACAAAAGTGGATATTGACAACTCCAAACAAATATAGTTATTATTCCACTGACTCTAGTACTCAATCTTAACTGCCCTAAACTACCATGAACAAACATTCAAAGGAGCAAGAAAGATCCACACCCATAGACCCAATCATATATAAACTTAATCAGTGAACACAAACAAGTAATCCAAGTTTTCAACAAGACATAACAAGTCTACTCTGTAACTCGCAAATAAGAATCCATAGACAACCGACACCTGCAATCGAACCATGCGACCAGAAGACCAAAGGAACGGCCTAAGTTTTGACCCAAGCAAGGTGCGTCCCAAGACCAAGCAGATCATGGTTTTAGGAGGCGCCTAAACAGAAGTGGTAAAAGATTATCAAATGTACACAGGAAAAAAGGCCTCCAGTGCTTAAGATTTCTCCTTTATATCCTCTACAAATACAATACTTAAACTTACAAAATGCAAACCGTAATTACAATAGAGAAATAACTAATTGTGGATCTATCTATATCACATCTCATGAGACAAAAGAAATTCGATTTCTTAAGTGGTTTTTCTACGGAAAAAGAAAGTTCAGTTTCTCAAGTGCCAAGAATTTATTTTTGTCCTTTTTTCTTCTTTCTTTTCCCATCTCAAATCAGCAACTAGTCCAAAAATACCAATTAATTAACATCAATATCTAAAACTAACACATAAAAAACGGTAGATTGGTAAAGGGTAAAGTCAAATCTGACCATGCAAAACCTGGAAAAAACACAATTTTTTTTTTAAACGTATAAATCAAGCACATGCAAGAACTATGGAAATAGAAATAGAAAGGCGTGGATTTAAATGCTTACCTAAACAGATCCGACGATGATGTTGTTGATGGGAATGAATATCAGCTTCACAAAGAAGCCGACAAATCCCATCACAACGAATCCAATTGCAGTACGGAACGCTACCTTCGTGAATTCTGCGATTTTCAACCAAAAAAAATAAATCGGATTTATTCTATGCATAAATTCGCGGAGACGAAAGAACCAAAATTCTTTTTCGTTTACAAAATTTCTTCATACCTTTACGGTCGGGCTTGTGGCAGCGCTTGACCAGACGAACACTGTCTTTGGCGAACTCTCTCAGAGGATCGAACACTGAATCTATGGCTTCCATTCTCTCTCTCTTTCTCTTCTCTTTTCTTTTCTTTTCTTTTTGGGTCGCCCAATATTCAGATCTTTTTATTGAAATCTGTTCTGAAGAAGATAAACTTGGACGCTAGACAATTTTATGGCACTCCTCTGGGAATTCTTTTATTTCTTTTGACGGAAATACCCTTGGTTTCCTCTCATTTTGGGCCACTTACTTATGGTATATTTGGGTTTTACCTGAACGACGCCGTTTAAGTCTCTTCAGTTTAGTATAATAGAATTTTGCATTGGTCGCATATTTTTCACTAATTGGAAAAAGGAAAAATAAATGACAACATATTGTATGGAATAAGTGCAGGTCAATGGAATGCCATGCCCATGCTAATAAGGCAAAAAATTTGCAAATGCCCCAACTTAATTTTGAGGCAAGAGAATCCATATGGTATGGGTTTCAACTTTCAACATATGGGAGACCAAAAAAGCTGGCAAAGTCATGTTAAAAGAAAAATATCCATCTCAAACATAACAAGTTACAAGTACAAGCTCTCCCAAATTGATCATTTTCGAGTACCAGGTCCCGGGGACAGCCAATTGAGCCGGTTATAGTACGGCTATGCCCTGATAATTCACATGATGATTTCTGTAGCACATGTGTATATCATCTATGACTTGAAAATCTGTCCACAAAATGCCTAGTATCGGTCCCAAAGCAGGTTGGATAGGTCATTCTACGCTTGGCTTGTTCCATCTTTGTTATGGCTCTCACATGGAGTCTGGTCTCTTGTTACATTGAACCGCTCGAGGGACAAATGTTAAGCCACGAGCATTGCGGCGACCAAAGCTGATGGATGAAGGAGAGGAGTCTGAAGTGCTTAATTTGGAGACGGCAGAAACAAGACCGTCAATGGTTTCATTTTCTACTTCCATACTTGTAGTATCTGCCTTCTTGTGATTAGATTGTTTACGCAGCTGTTTCTGCCTAAGTTTTTTGGACGGACGAGTCTTCTTGAAGAACTCAAATGAAGTTGGGAACTTATGCTTGTCCACCAGATGTTGATGACGACTTTTGTAGCTCTTGAACTTCAGAGCACAACCTTCAACGAGGCATTCATACTGCCACCAGAAAATTATAATTTACACTCGTTAACCACTTAACAACTAAGACAATGCATCAGAAAGGTATTAGCTTGACGTCAAAATAGTGCCCTCAAACAACAGGAGAACAAAGGTGAAAAATACAATACGATACCATTTCATATCCTCGTGCAACTTTCGCTTGAAAGAAAGAATCATGTGCTTCAGAGATGTGTATGCTGAGTAGTCTTGATGTCGGGTAAACTCTAGAGCACACTGAACAGGATGCAGTATGCCGAGCATTATAGTGATCTTCGAAATCCTCCAATGAAGTAAGACGTGCACCACAACCAGCAATGGGACAGAAGACTCCCCTATGCACACATTAGATTCAAACTTTAGAAGTTAGTCACAGGAAATATCAGTCTCACTAACAAACATATGATTGCAATGATGAGGCAGCAGGAGAAAAATCGCAATGACAAGAAGTTTTGGTTCTTATCAAACAAGCCTTGACAGCACAACAGACGAAAAACCCAAAATCTGTTTTGACCATTGTCACGACTCACGATCCAATTAATATGTCATAACTGCAGAAATCAATAACGTTTTGGAGTATGATATATTCAGTTGTAAGTCAAAACTACCACATTGGACAGCTTCCAAATGTTGAAAAAACTGAACCTCAGGCCATTCAACCAAACTTAAGCAAATCGTGATTTGATCGGCGCTTAAATCAGCAAGACTATGAGAGTTGTAAGCCCATACCTGCAATCTTCATCTACAAAATCCCGAATGTAATGCTTTTCGTCTTCAGTAATATCGAGCGCAACCTGCAGAACTAGAACTGGAAATATCAGAACAAAAGAAAAATCACACCCACGAAAACTTTCAAATTCCATCTTGAGTTACTTGCACTCAGACTTTACTACTGACAATTTTCGTTTATGTGAAGACTATTAATCAAAAGCTCGCATCGTGAATGTCTCTAACACAAGCCTTGAACACAAAATTACAATTTGCCAGTTTGACATTGTTGTCCTTATAAGAGAAGTGCTTCAAATTGTGCAAAGAAGAGGTTCTGAAGTTATAAGCAGATAAGGCGTTTGGTTATTTTATTTTCAAAACTATTGTGTGTGAGTATGTAAATTACCAAAATATAATTTTAAAAAGCTATTTAGTAGAAGATGGACAATTATTTAAGGATATTTTAGTCATTTAAAATGAATAAGTAGTTTCGGGGTACAACAAAAAAAAAAGGGGCAAAACGTGAGTGCCTCTACGCAAGCCTTATTGATAAAGGAAGTTCAGGGACAAGAACCATGGCATTTCCGGGGATACTTCCTGCGATGGGTTACCAGCGTAGAAATGATAGTTTAAGGCTGCTTGCAGCAAAGTAGCTGAGAAACTTTTGAGGAGGGCGTGGCGTTAGCGAAGGGCTGTGAATGTATATTTATAGGAAAAGGGCCCGTAAACAGAGAGTGTTCTTTCGCTGCTTTGGCAAAATGCTTGACTTCGGAAGCCTGTAACTAATACCGGATACTCCATTGTAGACCCCGCAAAAAGCCCTCCTCAATTCAATATACGACATGCTTCTCAATTACACTAAGTGGAAGCATAAATAGCTACCTGCTTCTTTGCGAAGCAGGTTTACGAATACAAAGCAGCCTCGAAAAGCAACGTAAAACTAGGCCAATAATCTGATTCACCTCATTACCTAAAATTATCGATACAGCACAAATTTAGCATAAACTATGTATCAAAGTCAGTGCTTTTAGACCTAATACAACAATAATGACCACAGAGAGTCACAGACAAACAGCGAAAAGAAGACCTTCCGGGAGCTATGAGAAATGGAAGTCAGATATAATTTCTACAGAAAGCACATTTTGAGACGCAAAATTGCCCTAGGAACAAGATCGTTATGATCGTGAATGACACCAAAATAAAAGAAAAGAAAAGAAAAGAAGAAGAACCTGTTTGGCGAGAAGTTGTCTCTCGATATTTCCAGGAGCAAAGAAAGGACAGTCAGGTTCGAATCGTCGACAGACTGGCTCCCAGTACGGAAACCCTAATTGTCTGTCGACGTCCATGGCTATGGTGGTCTCTGTGCTCAGTTTACGGGGAGATGGATGAAGAAGATGAATGAGATGAAGGATCTAGTGCGCCTGCCTTGTGAGTTCTATTTGGGCTTTTCAACCCAATCTCCAATGTCAGCCCAGCTCTAACAGGCCTGACATCACCCAAATATTGGGCTAACATTGGGCCTCTAAGGCGGACTGAAATAGGATAGCTCTTCCCTTCTTCCTTCTCTCTTCCTTCGTAGAGAAAATTTGATTTACAAACCTATGTCACTGCTACATATCATAATATTTTTTTATCAATAAATTATTATGTTTTTTTTTCTGTTGTCTTCTTTATTTATAAAAAAAGACAATTTGATTAAATTTATTATTAAAAAATTGCTTAAACTACAAACTTTATTTTAAAGTGGCATATTTCAAAATAAGTAGTCTAGAAACATTTTTAAAAACTTTTTTTTTTCCTTCTCCAAATGTGCTATAAACTGTGTTGACTTATTAAGTTGTTATATACCATAGTGGTCCATTTGAAAAAAAATTAAGATGCCATATTAGCAAAGAAAAAGAAAAAGAGATGATATACTATTATTGGATACAAGGGACGAGCCACTTGTTAGTTGTTATATCTTTTGACTATTATTATTATTATTATAATGACAGTTTAAAATATCTTATTTTTTATTGACATTTTTTTAGCATGATTTACGACGTTTTCAATATTATAAAGTAAATTATTTAGAAACTAGAGGGAATTTTATAATCAACACGTAAAAGATTCCAAACAAAATTTATGCTATTATAAAATGGAAAAGTGAATGGATTACTTGCCTATTTATATAAAAATCAACAAACAGAGATAACCAATTCTTGCTTCAAATGCATACATAGACAATACTCCATCGAAAGAATAATTTTGGTTAGAAGGATGGTTTAAAGTTTAAACTAATGGAAAAATTATTCCCAAAAAAAAGAAGGAAAAAAAAAAGTTAATTGAATCAGTCCTCTAGAGAATTGTTTAATCAGTCCCAAAGATGAACATCACGAGGCTAAATAAATACAATTTTTTAGTAACAAGCTCAACAAATATCAGACATCTAGAGAGTTTTAATTGGTCGACCTTTCCCTTATACGTATTAAACGAGTATCATCCGAATATGACCATGATTAAAATCACAATTATTTATTAATTCGTTTTGAAATTTATACTTCTAAATTACATTTACATATGACGACTCTTATCGTTTTGAGAAGAAAAATATATTATTTCGGCATATTTGGACAAGATCAAGCTAATTCTAGCAATATTCCATTAGTACTAATATATATTACATGTCCACACCATGACAGTACTCCAAATTTCGATTATATATATATGTGTGTGTGTGTGTGTGAAATTACCATTCATCTAGCTAAACTTGTATTATTTGGGTATCATACGTCATTTTGCATACAAATTCAAACTAGGACTAGTATATGAAAGACACTTCTAGACTTCTTGATTTATTATTTTGTCATTTTCAATTAAACTTGCAAGTAATGTACATAAATCTCTTCTTTTTTTCCTTTTTAAATTTCCGGGGAAAGACTCATTCATGCACGCGTACAAGTTGAGACACACAAGATCATACCGATTCAACCAACTGCTAATATTATATTATCCACAATATATTTAATATGAGGACACGAGCCAAGTCCTATTGAGGATTACGCAATATATTATATAGGTAATAGTTCTTTACAATATGTGACTTGCTGGGATCAACAAATTGCTCATCAGCTGATCAGACGGCCATGATTAGGCCATCTCAGCCATCATATAAGACTCGTAAGTACTGATCATAATGGAAACTACAAAGCCCATTTCTTTCCAATTCCAAATGAATCGCCTTCTAGTAGTGGCCATATACATATACCAGAGATGTAGAGCTTACCTACTAATGACAAGACCATATATATATAAATAAATAAATTAATGGGTTTAACAAATAAAATTACAGTAATGTATGTGACTCTAAAACACGGCCTTTCACGAAAATGACCTATATCCAACACCATATAAATTAGCTTATATAATAATTGGTATATATATATACACACATGATATGTTGTTTATACTAGAAAATTGAGCTCTTCAAGCACTTGGACCAAGTAACAGTTTTACCGACATCTTCATTATTTAAAGATCAATTCTCTTCTCTTATTCCCTGGTTAAGATGTTGTATTATATAATTAGTCATTGATTTTGGCTAAATATACAGAGTATAAAAGAGAAGGATATAGGTGAAGAAAAGTACAACTACACTAACACACTCTATATATATTGCATATATATATATATATATATATATATATATATATATAGCTTGGAATTAGGGAGAGAAATCAACAGAGAAGGAAAAAAATGGAGACGAATAAAAGAGTAGTGTTGCTAATAGTATTGGCGGTGGTTTTGATGGGAAGAGGAACATACGCACAGTTGTCAGACAACTTTTACAGCTTAACATGTCCAAATGTTGAATTCATAGTTCAGCAGGCTGTGGCCACCAAGTTTAGCCAGACGTTTACGACCATCCCCGCCACTCTTCGCCTCTTTTTCCACGATTGTTTTGTTGAGGTACGTACGAATTTTATCTTGTAAGAATTAATAAACTTCTTTCTTTCTTTAGTCATCATCAAGTATATATTGTCTGAGGATTTCTACTTATGCAGCCATATCAATTTTATAATTGTTTTATGATCAAGAGATAGATTAATGTGACCTGGTTCATTACTAGTACTTAGTTTTTATTTTCTAACTAAAAGTTAATCAAACAAATTACCAGCAACAAGAAATTTAAGAAAGAATACGTAGAGATATAACTAGTGGAGGCTACATTTTTTTTTTCTATGTTCCTTGTGTTTACTTTGTTTACTGGTTTTGCTTTCCGAGGTTAGTAAGCTACGTATGGAAATTGGTCGCAAGTGGAGGCTAATAGTTTGTTGAAGCTAGCTAGCCAACCTAATTAGCATAACCATACGCCTTTGACTATCTATAGTAAGTTATAGCAACATAAAAAAAATGACCATCCTAGTATAAATCTAAAGTTGGCCCACTTTTTATAAACTTAAAACTTTTAAAAGAATTGGTAACTTAACGTGGTGTGTTATAAAACGGTCTTGTTTTCAAACTTTAGGCATCAATATTCACATACTAAATTTGTTCAGTAACCTACACAATTATCTATTAAAATCTAATGTTGACTCACTTCCTATTATCTTAAATTGAGAATTAGTAGACTGACGTACATAAATAAAAATACAATACATCTAAATTAATCGAACACTTGTTTCCCTTTTTTTCTTTTTGGAAAATGGAATGGACTCTGGCTAAAACAAAGATAAATGATCAATACATCTAGGCATGGCTAATTCCTAGCTCTATCCTTAATATTACTTATGATCAATATGGTATGTGATGTGATTGTGTGGCTAATATTTTTGTGTGGCAGGGATGCGATGCCTCAGTGATGATACAATCGCCCAACGGCGACGCGGAGAAAGATGCTCAGGACAATCTGTCGTTGGCCGGAGACGGGTTCGACACCGTCATCAAGGCCAAGCAAGCCGTCGAAGCTCAATGCCCTGGAATCGTTTCTTGCGCTGACATTTTGGCTCTTGCTGCCAGAGATGTTGTTGTCCTGGTAAATATACCTTTTTAACCATCTATTTACTTTTTTAACTTTTTTGGTCATTCATCAATAAATATATATGCCTTGTCTGAAAACCTTTTGGTGATTTCTATAGCAGGATAACATTATGAAAAATATCATTACGAATTTTTTATCTACCATACATGATACATCTATCAACTAACGGTCTTCCACAATTTTACAAAAAGAAAGGGAAAAAAAAAAATAGTGAGAGCGATTTGACCTCTTTTTTTCAACAAAACAAACTAATTATTTTCAACCGTGCTATCTGATCTCAACGTACAGGCCGGAGGACCATCATTCAGCGTGGGATTAGGTCGCCGCGACGGGCTAGTCTCACTTGCCTCGCGCGTGGCCGGTAAACTCCCCGAGCCAACGGCCCACCTCGACGAGCTCAACGCCATCTTTGCCCGCAACAACCTCTCACAGATCGACATGATCGCCCTCTCCGGAGCCCACACGCTGGGGTTCTCCCACTGCAGCCGCTTCGCCAACCGGATCTACTCATTCACACCTTCGAACCCCGTCGACCCGTCCCTCGACGCCGACTACGCCCAAGAGCTCATGGCGGCCTGCCCCCGCGACGTTGACCCCGCTATCGCCATCAACATGGACCCCGTCACGCCGAGGACCTTCGACAACGTCTACTTCCAGAATTTGGTGAACAAGAAGGGACTTTTCACGTCCGACGAAGTGCTCTTCACTGACGCCGACTCGCAGCCCACCGTCCTCGACTTCGCCAACAACCCCGCCGCCTTCAACGGCGCGTTCATCACCGCCATGACTAAGCTCGGACGTGTCGGTATCAAGACCGGCAATGCTGGTGAGATCAGAAGTGACTGCACTGCTTTCAATTGATAATTTGTTGATTTTGTTTTTTATTTTGCACGAGTCCATATACTTATGATTATGACGATCGTCTCATTCTGTGAATTTCCGTAATTAAAACATGCTTCCACGTCGTGAATAAAAGAAGATGAAAATATCTGTAATTGAAATAAAATGCTCTGTTGTTCAAGTACTCATGGTCTTGATTTTAAAGTCGTTATTACTTGTGTACTTGGTGAAATTAGATCGCTTTGATTACTTTGAAATTATTGTAAGATTTGGCAAGCAAAAACAGGCGCTACAACTGTTTATGCTTATTTAGTGCGCCATGGTACATTTTGTTATGTAAAACTATTCATTATTTTATTTTTGAATACATTGGTTTGGTTGTCGTTGTGAGAACTAATTAAAAGAAAGTACTGTATTCTTTTTTAATTCCATGAATACCTGATAATATATACAGTGCCTCTATAACCGTTGAAATTGTCAAAAACTGAATAATAGCAGTGTGCAATATTGGACGATCATCAATGCAATCATCATCAATGATTCAATGAGATAATCTAACTCAATTATTGTCATTAAAATTTAATAATAAAAATATATACTTAGACGACAGCTTTGCTAAGATAATGACCGTAACCTAACAATAATCTACATAAGAAAAAGGTCTAGCCATCAATTTTGTTATATTCTTAGTTGTAGCCTTAAACAAAATATTGTAGATGTCACTGTTTCATTCAAATTTGGTAATTGTCCAACTGTTTTTGCATGTCATACTTGAATATGTACATGAGAAAGAACAGTTGATTAATTAGCTTTTGTTGCGAAAGTCTTCGATTCTCTTCTAATTTACAACCATTTGTAGCCAAATTCACCTACTGGTTCATTTCCAAAAAGCAACGTGCTTTTGACAAACTGTAGTACCAAAACCTGATCCATCTATTGATTTTAGTGCAAACCTCGTCACAATATTAATGCAAGACTGGCGTTTAACTCTTGCAGTCTTCAATTATTGAAAAGCCAATCTTTTTCAAGAAAATATATTAATGCGTATTAATGTGTCCCTAGATTTCAAATGATGTGCGAGAATTCATTACATTATTCTGCAATTTTTTTTATAACAAACACCAACTATATATTTCATCATAAAGTGAAGGCCAACTAATTTTCAATGATACTTATCATAAGGCTTCTTCCGCTCTGTTTGCTATAACCTGGAAAGTTACAGTTCATAATCTCAAATATTTTATGGCTTTATGAGTAACTCAAGAAGTTATGCTCTAATGAGGACGTTTTGCAAATTTTTTATTTACAATTACACTGTCATGGCACTAGGAGGATCTTTTCCTATTTAACAAGAATAGAGCTTGCAAATGAATATTATAGAACAGAACAACATAATGCTACAATTTTATTCACTGATTGAGAATAATGGATACAATTGAAAGAAACTCAAAACTTTCGTGCCAATGAAGAATCCAAATTTTGAAGGGGAAAGAATACAACAACCTCAAACTCGATATGTGATCTCAAAATCTTAATAACAACTATATCGTAGCAGCTAACATGAGAGACAAAATAGCAAACAAAACCTGAATTCATTTCCGCTTCCTGCTGTCGAGAGGAAACCTTTGAAACGACCAAACAGAAACTTCTGGCCTTCCCATCGCTTGTTTTCTGATACAACTTAGCATAAATGAGGGTGGGGGGAATACAAGACAAGAGACAAATTATACAGACAACACAATCATAGAAATTTAAGACTACTTAAGAAACAACCCTTGTGCGGGAGTTTCCATATAGTTGGGCATATACGGTCTTTGTCCTGAGGACAAGAATCATGCTTAAGGCAACGCCAACAAAACAGACTCCAGCCATTATTACCAAAGTCAAGAAGAAGCATACTGCACCATAGCACTTTGGTGGTTCCTCCTCGCCAAATAAGCCTGAGAAGATTGATCCAGCAGACTGCCACAGGTGGTTTTGTTGGTGGGCTTGTCTCTCTGCTTCGCGGTCATAAATAGTGCTAGCAATCAGGCTAGAGAAGAGTAGAGTACCAGCAGGGTTTGCCATTGTGAGGAAGTTGTACAAAGCGCCGAAGTTCCTCACGCCAAACAATTCAGAGGCAGCAGCAGGTACAATTGCCCAGTGAGCCCCGTAGCATAGGCCAATTATCACAGTGCCAACATACAATGCCCCAGGCAATGCAAAAGCAACATAGACGTGGCCAAATGCCATAATGAACTGAGCTACAGCCAATGCCACTGGTCGGGGATAAGCATACTTGCTGCAGAAATGAATTCACAAGGATAGATGGTTAGCCGCAGAATAATCAAAATAGGAACAAGATTCGAACGTCAGGAAATCATTCTGTACCTCACTACAATTTCAGAGAGGTAACCACCACCAACACGGCCTAGAAAGTTCCAAATACTGATCAGCGAAACAAATATGTGGGTATTATCATATCTGAGTGACTGGCTTATCTGCCCCAAGTTATCAATCACCGTTAAACCGGATCCAGAACCTACTAGAAGCGAGGTGAAAAGAAGCCAAAAATCTGCCTTGATCAAAGCTTGCATCAAGGTGAAATTCTCACCTCGATGTGGGCCTCTCCTCCTCTTGACCCTCACTGCTCCTTCGGCAGCGGCTTGGAGTAGTTTCGTTTGCAGCTGAGCAATCCGCTTTTGCCTTTCGGACGCAGAAAGCATGTCCACTCCTTTAGACCTCTCATCCTCTACTTCGCTTTCCACTTCACTCAATATCACCTCGTGGCCATCTATCTCCATCCTTGTAGGTTCCTCTTTCTGTGGTTCAACAGATAGAAATGCCTCTTCCTCAGGAACTCCTGGCTCGGTGGCAAAACTCAACGACGCAGGAATCGCTACAGGACTTAAAATGATGATGAACAAGATCGCCGTGAAAATTGTTATGACAGCATGGCTCACAGAAATTAGATCTTGAACTAGCATGACCCCCATCAAATAAGCAGCCAGGAGGAGGCAAACACTGTAGACAATCGTGAAGTTCTTGCCATCGGTTGGCCTAACTTGTCTGTGACCTCCAACAGCTCTGACTAAGAACATCAAAGCGATTCCTACCATGGTTGGAGCAACTGCAACCATGAAAATTAAAGATGCATGGTCCGGAGAGTGTATCACCGTGTATATCTGAGTCAGGATTGCACCACTTAAACCTGCAAAGCCCTTCAGAATTCCCACCACAGGACCACGACTTTTCGGGAAGTTTTGCACGCAGGAAACAAGAGAAGCTGTGTTGAAATAAGTCTCGCCATTCGTCCCCACAAACACAAGGACGCACATCTGCATATTGATGTCTGTTAAATGTTGCACAATGCGATGGGTGTATTACTTTCGTTTGGATAACATCTCAAATACAAATTATTGGATTCAAATATCCAATACTAATGTTTTTTACTTAAATAGAAAAAAAAATATATATATATATATATAAGATTCAAGTATTCTTGTTACAGCAAAAAATAACTTTTTCAATTCCCAATGCAAATTTTTTCTGTTACAATCTCAATTCAAATACTAGAATCAAACTCATGTCCAAACATCGATTTGAATTCAAGACTTTGCCAAACAATAACTCAGATTAAAATTATCTGAATTTTGTATTTGAATTCATACCCAAACGACCATGGACTTTTAAAAGATAAAAACACATGCTTGGTGTCCAAAAATGAGCAATTACACAACAATGACACGTGAAAAAAAAAAGAGGAGGATGGGGTGGGGGGGGGGGGGGGGGGGGGGGGGGGGGGGGGGGGGGGGGGGGGGGGGGGGGGGGGGGGGGGGGGGGGGGGGGGGGGGGGGGGGGGGGTTGTGGTGAACACCCCATCACTGCTTTTCTTAGAAGCTAAAAAGTGTATCCTAACATGTCCAAACACTTATTGATTAACAAACAAAACCGAACTTCAAGAGACCTTTAGACTCTGTTTGGATCTAATTACAAATAGTAAAAATAATGTCCAATCTCGAGAACCAAGCAAAGTCAAATTCCCTCACTAATCAAAACCAGGCCTATGGCCCTATCCATATAATTGAAAAAAGCGAGAGACGTTTCACAATGAAAAATCAATCTTTATGAAGAGAGAAGCAAAAGTCAAAACTTTTAATGATCTGAACCAATAAAGATCGGAGATTTAGGGTTTGGATTGAGAGCACTCACAGCCCAGAGGGGCAAAACCGGGAGACGACCGGTGACGATGAGCCAAATCCAGCCGTAGCCGATGAGATTCTTCATGGCGCCGACGAAGATAGCCGCCCAGAGCGGCAGGTACTCGCTCAAGCTGCCGGCGAAGAAGCCGACGCTGTCTCCGAGGTCCTTGGCCACTCCGAGCATGGCCAGCTGCCTCTGGTTGTAGCTGAGAGAGCTCTTTATGACCGGCGATATGCTGCCGAACAAGTACCCAATCCCTGCCACCGACTGCAGCCACATTGCGGCCACGAACACCAGCCATCGGTTGTTCAAGAAGCCCCTCAGCCTCTCCCTCGGCCGAGCCATGATCGCTGATCGGAGAATGAACTGACCTCTGTTTGTTTGCTTGGCTTACGAGAGTCCTCTCGTCAGCGCTGGGCTTTTAGGACTGTGTCTCCACAGACAGAAGAGAGAGAGAGAGAGAGAGAGAGAGAGAGAGAGAGAGTGAGAGCGATCGATCGCTGATGAAGCGAAGAAGCAGTGGCGGAGTTTTTTTGTTTGTTTGGATATCAATCAATGAATAATAAAAAAATGATAAATTAAGCGAAGTGAGGATGGACGAATTTACGGAGATTGCCACTGGAGTTAGTTTAGAAATGATGATAATGATGACGATGTATTGAGTATAGGCTGTCCTCTGTTTCTGTCAGTCTAATGGAGAGATAAAAATACGAAAATTAGGGAAATCGGACAACGAAACAAACAAACGTCGTAACGAGACGTGAATGGTTAAAGTTCCTACTATTAACTCTCTCTCTCTCTCTCTCTCTCTATAGTATATCTGTCTGTGTTTTTGACTTGAAGTTGTGAGACTACTTTGGTCTTTTTTTGTGTGTGTTTTTTTCTTTATTATGTCTTTTTGGGTCCTCTTATTAAGGATGAGTTTGACTGTTATTATCTATTACGGGCTTTTCGCGGAAAAAAAAAATGTCATTCAAGGGAAACATTTGGTAGAAAGTAAAGTAGAAACAAAAGTGTTTTTGTGTACCCAAACGGACAATGCAATGATAGCCGTTGATCCGAAATCCAACGGTTAAGGACTATTTATGGGTGGTAGAGTAGAAGAAACTCAATTTGGTTTGTATCACGTGAAAATTGAGCAACTTGCATAGCCAATTATGTGGCCAGATCATAATTATTTGTTATTTTAGGATTAAATTATAATGACTTATCTGTTTTTGGCTTGATTTGATACCAGGATTAGGAATGCTTTTCTTTAAGGAAGAGAAGGAATACTCATGGACAATAATTTCCACGAAGACACCGAAATAATATCTTTTCCGATAAATTATCAATAAAATATTCAAAATATCGATAAAAAAAATATGTTTCTTATTTTAATTTTATATTTTAGAAATTTTTTTAACATGTTATATAGTTGTTATTGTTTGATACATATTAATAACAATATTTAATATAAAAAATTAGCAAAAAAAAAAATATTTATAAAAATAAATATTCTATTATGTGTTACTCAATTTGTTTATGTTATAACATTCTAATATGATTCAAATTTTATAGCATTTATGCAAATATTATTCCAAATTTATGTTTGTTCATACTTTCTTTTGTTAATATTTCCATTGAGATCAATAATTTCTTTGAAATTTATTTAAAATTGAACCATCGACATCAATATTTTTGTCCTTAGGGACACTAACTAATTTGTTATTGCCAAAATTCAACTTGATCGAGACTCTCAGTATTATTATACATGTAAAATATATTACTTTTAAGTGTTTTTTGCAAACTATAAGACGGCTTAGTAGGATTAGTAACATAAAATTGTATTTGTACGTATATAAAAAAAATATATATATTTGCAGGGACAGGAAATAGACCAATTCAATTTAATCATATGGAGTTTCTTTTTTGGGTAAGTTAGGTTAATAGTCATTTTGAACTGTGTATTTTCAAAAAATAGCCACAATTTCAAAAAATTTAAAAACTAACCATAACACAATATAAGAAATTTCTGACAATAACAAAATTACACATAAAAATTATTGTAAGAAATTTCTGACACGTGTCAGAAATTTCTGAAATGGCTAATTTTTAAATTTTTTGAAATTGTGACTATTTTTTAAAATTATTTTGTAAACAGTGGCTGTTCTTTTAAAATTCCCTTCTTTTGTTTTTTTGCTTCTTCTTCTCTAAACAAATAGGGAGTTGTATTCCCCTACTTCTATGCGGATCTAATTAAAATCTTGCAATTATAAACATTAGAGCTACACTTAGGACATAAAACTGTTTCTTTGTTTGTTTGTTATAGAGAAATGTAAATTTCTTTTTATTTTGTTAGAAATTTATTTTGTTCCACCACATCAAATAGGAAAATATCAAATCCTAAATTGTTTTCTTGTAATATAATATAACAAACAAAAAGATTTTTCCCCAAAAGTTTTTTTTTTTTTTTTTTTGTTTTGGTGGTGGGGTGGGTGTGGGGGGTTGGAGCCTTGGGGGTGGGTTTTGCAAAGAGTATGTATACAAAAAATGAGTTAACTAATGTATAAAAAGTTTATTTCCTAATTAACCCCTTGAATTCAATACTCGTCAACGGGAAATGCTTTTTAGAATTTATCACTGAAAAACTAGGCATGTACATACCCGAAGGGTATTGTTGTATAAAAGAAACTTGAACATAACTGTCGTTAATGAGAAATTAGAACGATGTATCCAAGAGATTAAAGAAAAATAATAATAATAATAAAGTGTTTGTCGTTTCGTCAATAAGTGTAATAAATGGTCGTGAGAAACATGGAAGTAGGTAAGCCAGCATACTTTGGCTGCCCTTTTTCCTCTTTGGATTGTAGCGGTTCGATTAGTGCTATTTACATAATTTGAGCTACATTTATTAATTAAAAAAAATCATAGCTAATAATATTGGTCCAGACTTGGTCCCATAACAACGCATGATATCGAGAGCTTGTTATATAAATATCATATACAAACCTGTGCCTTGCAACGCATGATAACGCATGATAACGAGTTCACACGAATTTAGATTTTTATCCCTGATTTTATCGTCTCAATTATTTTTCCAATCATGTGCCTTGCAATAATTGAAATTAAGTTTATTTTTAATGATTATTAAATAGACATCCTAAATGAATTCAGACCAAAACAATTAAGCACATATCTGAGTTGATGTTCCCACATCTAAGATTTATTAACAGAGATTTTTAAGGATTTGACTAATTTGTTTGAATTTAGTCGTAATATGCTTATAACATAATATATTACACATTATATTATACGTATATGTTACATACGTATATTATAATATGTAACATACGTGTATCATATTTATATTACACATGTAATATATTATTTTATACGTATGTTATGGTTAAATAATCTTTAAATTTTAATATTCTATAAATGATTAAATCTTTTAAATTTTATCTTTAATTAAAATAATTAATTTATTAATTGACCATCCTTAATATTGCTCTAAAATAAAAATAAAGCCTTGAGTCTTAATATTGGAAACCCCTGCAGCTAAAACAGCCCTTGGTTGAATCAAATAGGCATATTCTTTTTAGCAATAATATATATATATAGGCATATTCTTCCTAGCAAATCATATTATTATAAATGATAACCCTTTATTTGGGGTACTCATTTCACCCATTTTATTTTATTCAATTTTTTTTTTCATTTTTTTTTTCAATTTTTCTAACCCTCTAAACCATTCCATTCTTTTTTTTTTCAACTTTTCAAATCCCTCTACAATATCTTTAAATCTCAATAATTCATATCACTTCAAAATTAGCAAAGTCAAACTATTCTTACATTATTTTTACAAATCATTACAAACTGTTTTCAAACTATTTTTTTCATCCCAACAAATGAGATGAAATGGCCGAAATGACCACCCCAAATAAGGGGTAATTTGGAGCAGATATTCAGTGTAGCAAGAACAGTAACCAAACAAATCAAAAATACCCCTCTTGAAATATCTTCCTTCAAACAAATTTTGTAGGGCTTCTTAAGTCCACTTACCTCATGTTTGGCCCCCTCATTCTAACCATTCCATTCTATTTTATTTTTTCACTTTTTTCAATCCTCCAAACCATTCCATTTCATTCCAATTTTTTCAACTATTTTTTTCAATTTTCCAAATCCTTATACAATATCTTTAAATCTCAACCATTTATACCATTTTGCAAAGTCAAACTATTTTCCAAACTATTTTTCAAACTATTTAGAATGGTAAAAAATGACCAAAATAATTTTCCCAAACACAAGTTACATTTTATTTTGTTAAATTACGTTATTACCCCGTGTACGTATACTCGTAATCTCGTATAGCTTGGCAAGAAAGATATGAAGGCTTTTTTGGTAAATTCTCAAGCAAGTGGGAGATATATGGCCTACATAGGCACATAAATCGCAGCAGCACCGATCTTTTCTTCTTTTTTTCTTAGCAAAAAAAAAAAAAAAGTTGTAAAATCTGTCACGCTGACGTAGGGAGGTTTGCCAACTTTATACGCGCTTGGGACGCCTTTTGTTTATGAATTGCGCGTGTGGATGTGGGCGGGCTTACGTGGAACGGAATTGCGTGAAAATGCAAGTAGCATCTTGTGGGCCCAAAAGCAATATTTGTGGGCCACGTGCAGCCTCAAAAGGCTTGGTACTTAGGTGGTTCTGCTGCAACATTTTTCACTGCTTAGAAATCAAACATTTTTCAATTTTAATTATTATTATTTTATTTATTTATTTTGAATTGTTTTTCTAGGTTTTATTTATTTTGTATTTGGTCAATTAAGAACTCTCCCAATTCCAAAGCTCCTATTTTTATCACTACATGCGTAATGACTTTTTGCCTTTAATCAGCTACCCCTTTCTCCTCTTTGTGTAATTCCCTATTTTTTTTTCTCAATTAATTTCCCAAAAACAAAAAAAGTAAAGTAAAATAAGGTTTCAAGTCAAAAAACGACACAATTATGTACACGTAATCACATAAACGTTGGTGTTTATATCGGTCTTTAATTGGTGTAATTAATGGATTAATTTGCTAACCAAATTTTAAAATTCAAATTATCTTTTATTATATAGACTAAAAAGAGAAAAAAAAAATGTAGTATCTACAATTTACTTATTTTTTAAACAAATATATACTTTTTTTTTTGTTTTTGCTACTTATGTTTTTTTAATGTTAAATACACCAGTAGTATTTTTGTTTTTCGTGCCTGATACGCAAGTCACACGCGCATTAGAAAGTAGTTTTTTTCTAAGAAAAAATGTTTAAAAATGACTAAAAGGAAAGGGCACATAATAGATGCATTTTTTACAAAATGAAAATAAGAAAAAATAACTTAATAAAGGCTAAAAAGGGCATTGTTCCCTAAAAAAATAAAAAAATTAATTATTATTTTTATTTTTATCCGCCTTTTCTTTTTCTCTTTCTTTTTTATTTTTTGAAGTTAAATTATATTGTTTTTGTCGTTCATGTTTTAGAAAAAATTTCCGCCGCCACGATTGATTGTATTTTTTTTTTCTCAGTCTATAGACACCCATCATTAAATATATATTTTTAATTAATTTTTGTTCTTAAAATTTGTGGTCTTGGTAATATATATATATATATAAATAAAGATCAAATATAAATTTTCTTTTATCGTTTTATGCATCTTCTCTTTTTTTTTTTCCCCCTTTTTTACTCGTGTTTGTTTTAACCAATTTAATATCTATTGAGTTTTCTAATTTTAAGATAATTAAAATGGTTAAAATTTTCTTAAAGATATAGGTGCATTATAGTAATAATGAAGTAAATGATAATATATTATCACTTGAAATAACTTAGCCCAATTTTTTTTACTTTAAAAAAAAATTATTTATTAAAATAAAAGAATCTAACGTTCAACTGCTGAAGATGCTTCCGCTGTCGCCTCAACAACCAAAGCTTTGGATCCAAAAACTAATTTGGACCCGATACTAATAACTTTAAGGTAAAAAAATTTATTGACTAATAAATTAATTTATAAAAAAATTACTTTAATGAAATTAATAATTAATAAAATTTTACTATATATTGAATGTCTGAAAAAAGCCTTTTTTAGGTATTTAACTAAATTTTTGGGTAATTTTTTAGGATTTAGCCATAGTTTCACGAAATTAGGGATTTAGCCCTAACATGTAATATTTTTTGTAACATGTAACATATATACGTGTAAAAAATATAACATTAAATGTAACGTTATATTTAATGTTACATTTTTTACATAGATATATGTTACAACTTTACATTTAATATTACATTTTTGGAAATTTTAAGAAAATAGCCACTGTTTACAAAATGATTTTAAAAAATAGCCACAGTTTCAAAAAATTTAAAAACTAGCCCTTTCAGAAATTTCTGACCCGTGTCAGAAATTTCTTACATCACATTTTATGTGTAATTTTGTTATTGTCAGAAATTTCTTACAGTGTGTAATGGCTAGTTTTTAAATTTTTTAAAACTGTGGATATTTTTTGAAAACACACAGTTCAAAATGGTTATTTACCTAACTGACCCTACATTTTTTACACGTAAATATGTTATATGTTACAAAAAAATGTTACATGTTATGGCTAAATCCCTAATTTCGTGAAACTGTGGCTAAATCATTTAAATTTTACCTTTAAAACGGCTAACTGCTTAACTGACCCTGGAAAAATGAGTTGAATCAACATATGCCAAACACAATTTAATTAGGTAATTTTCTAATTCATCTATATTTGTATATAAATTTTAATGTTTATCTTACTTTTGCCTTACACAGATTTTAATATTTCTTAAACGTTATTAATTTGTATTGTTTCATTATTAAAAAAAAAAAAAGGAACATCGCTGCAACTTGCGGAATTTTTAGCTCCTAATATCCTATCCTCTATATCTTCTTATCTAGAACAACACGTTTTCCATTTATTTATTTATTTATTCACATCTTGCCAAAAAATAAAAATACAGTATTTTGTGTGCTTATTTTTGGTGGGGCTTTAGTCAATATTGATATATGACCATGTTAAATTTGATGGCAAAAGATACATACAACACCAAAGACATTTTATTATATATATATATATATATATATATATATATATGAGTATGATATTTAGATTTTTTTGTGATTCACGTCTTAAGAAAATGATCAATATTTTTAAAAATTAATAAATTAATCATTAATTATTTTAAAAATTAATAGTATAAAGATAAAATATTAGTTAAGAAAATCACATTATCATGTAATTAAAGAAATATTTATTTTTTCAATTAATAAAAATATCAGTTATTTTCTTAAAATATTATTCAAAAAAGACTATTTTGCTTAATAATTTTATAAATATATATATATAGGATCTTTTTTACATTTAGTCGTTTTTCAATCTATATTTCAATATAATAGTCATTTTTTTTAAACTAGTCATTAGCCAACACAATATTAAGAGTATAAAAGTAAAATCAAGGCATTATATAATTAAAAATAATAATTTTTTAGGCATTTAACTAAAATTTTGGGTAATTTTTTAGAATTTAGCTCTAAAATGTCGAAATTAAAGATTTAGCCATAACATGTAACATTATATGTAATGTGAAACTAGAACTAAATCCTTCAAACTTTACACTTAAAATGACTAATTGCTTAACTGATCTTTAAAAAATAACTATTTTCTTAATTAATTAAAACTTTAACTATTTTATTAGAATACACATAAAAATAATTATTTACTTAATAATTTTATTTTTTGAAAATATTCCTATCTCTGATATTATATATGTATCACTATTCAATAGCACCACATGATTCATTATTCAGAGTAAAGCCAGGCCCAAAAAAGAAGAAATGTTCGTGACATGTCATTTGAAAAGGAAATGATGGGAAAGTTTGTTTGAGCTTTTTTGTAGGGTCATATTAATATATGAATATAAATGCATATATTTAGCGTTGATTTTGGCTTTACATCAAATTCTGAATTCTGATCCTAGCTTGCTTGTAGATCAAAGGCTACATTTCACTTATTTTTGGATAACCATCAATAGAGGTGGCATTTCTATCGTTGCTAACACCATCTACTACAACGCGTACAATTATTTATTCAATTCTTTCAACAAGAATTTTTGTTTTTTGGGAAATCTTATTATATATATGTAATGTGAAACTAGAACTAAATCCTTCAAATTTTACACTTAAAATGGCTAATTGCTTAACTGATCTTTAAAAAATAACTATTTTCTTAATTAATTAAAACTTTAACTATTTTATTAGAATACACATAAAAATAATTATTTACTTAATAATTTTATTTTTTGAAAATATTCCTATCTCTGATATTATATATGTATCACTATTCAATAGCACCACATGATTCATTATTCAGAGTAAAGCCAGGCCCAAAAAAGAAGAAATGTTCGTGACATGTCATTTGAAAAGGAAATGATGGGAAAGTTTGTCTGAGCTTTTTTGTAGGGTCATATTAATATATGAATATAAATGCATATATTTAGCGTTGATTTTGGCTTTACATCAAATTCTGAATTCTGATCCTAGCTTGCTTGTAGATCAAAGGCTACATTTCACTTATTTTTGGATAACCATCAATAGAGGTGGCATTTCTATCGTTGCTAACACCATCTACTACGACGCGTACAATTATTTATTCAATTCTTTCAACAAGAATTTTTGTTTTTTGGGAAATCTTATTATAGATCTGAGGACCACTAAAGATGTCAAGATTGCTTATTTCTAGCAAAAGAATAAATTATTACCATTTTGTGAATTTATGAAAAATAGAGGTCATTAAATTCAATGGATATCCGAGGCCCGTTCACGATATCAAGAATTCAAGATTGATTTCGACTAAAAAGGATTATAACTTGTGTATTTTTCTTCGCAATGCTTTACAATATCATTTTCTTCTTAGCTATTTTGCAAGAAAACAGAGCGCATCAACATGTTTGTTTTATTTTTTTTAACTTTAATGACAATAATGTTTTGGTAAACAATTGAATTATTGTTTCTCTCTGTCGTTATCAATCCTTTCTCACTTGACACGTGATTTATGAATTTATTGCACTGGTGTCCTCTGAATTTTACGAGTTAGTTCACTTTGATATCTCAAAATTTTTTTTTTGGCAATCGGCTTCCCAATCTCACAAAACCATTACAATTGAGCCCTTCCGTCGAATTTGCGCCTATTTTTGGGCGGAACATAACACGTGCTTCTCATGTGAGCATTTTTTTAGGGTATTTTGGTAGTTTTACATAAAAAAATTTGACTCCTCCCTCTCATCTATTCCTCTCTCATCTATGTCCACCACCACTCCAACTCCCTCTCTCTCTCTCTATCTCTCTCAGCTCTGTCCCTCTCCGTCTATATTTGGGCTTGGGGTGGTGTTTGGTTCAGTGATAGGGCGGGGTTGTGGAGGTTCAAGGAGTTTGAGTCGTTATTTGTCGTGCGCGGGTTCGGCGCTCGAAGGTCGAGGGCGGCGCCGGCGCAGTGAGCTCTGAGGTCGGAGGGGTTCTTTGGGGTTTGGGTCGCCGTGGTTTGGCGGTTTGTCGCGCGAGGGTATTCGCTCTGATTTCGCCGCGTTGGGTCGAGATTTTGAGTCGCCGTGGGGTTTGCAGTTTTGGCTTGGCTGGGCTGAGTCGCCGTGGGTCGTTGTTGATTTGTTTAGACCAAGCTTCAATCATCAAGAAGAGAACCAAACCATTTGAGATTGTTATGATCTGATTTGTTAAAGGTTTATGAATATTAATGGGTTCTAATAATGTTTCATGTGCTAAGATTCAAGTTTAGTGGTGGTAAAAAAAAAAAAACAGGTTACTGGAATCATTCACCCTGTTATCATTGACATTTGTAACCTTCTCAGACAAGCTAATTGTGGTTGTGTTTGGACCCCTAGAAACTGTAATCACTTATTATGTCTTTCAAATTAGATTACCCTCGTTGGCTTGGCTGTCTCCTTACGTTTGTAAGGACTTGTGTAATGCTGTTGTTTACATTGATAGTCTGCTTTTCAAAAAAAAGTGGTGGTGGTGAAGATTGGTTTATGGCCCCACCGTTGGGTTTTTTTTTTTGGTCAATACAATACTGGTATTCAAGGGCACAACCTGGGCTTACTGCTAGATATCTGGATATGTGTAAACAGATGCAAGTTAATGAAAATAAAAATAGAACCATTCCAAGAGGCACACGAACATATAAGACCGGATTCTAAATTAGAGAAAATGGTTAGTAATAGCTTAAACAAAAGCCAAATTAATTATGTTTGAGTGATTATTCAATTAATCTAATCAATTTTTGGGAGCCAAAAAAAATCAGTTTTTGATATTTAAAAAAAAAAAATTATGGAAATTGAGTCTAAGTGTTCTTTGTCCTTGGTTTTTCTTTTATTTTTGTTGTAGTTTTTTTTTTTTTTTTCGTTTTTACTAAAAGACATCAAAAGCCCTCGAAAAAGCCTCATGGGATCAGCACATGCTCATTTTCATCCGTTTTTTTTTTTTTTTGGACGGCCGTTTTCAATTTGGGTCATATTGCAATGGATTTTTAAATTCAGGGAGTCAATTGTCACAAAAAAAAAAAGTTGAAGTACCAAAGTGTATCAACACGTATAATTCAGGAGGGCACCAGTACCATAAGGCCATTTTAGCTTAACAAGTAAATGGAATTTTGAATAAAACCACTCAATTGTTGATTTATGAATGTTATTTTTTCATTTTAAATTTGAACTACTCAAAAAAAAAAATTTTCCCGACCGCATGTCAAGGATATTTTTGTGACGAAGTGGGAGACGCATGGTCATAGGGACAAATCAGGCGGAGGAGTGGGAGAGGAAGAGTGAGCAGTCGGAGGTGGAAAATGAAGTTATCAATTTGTGGTCCTTTGTCAAGATTTTTAAACTCAAAGTGCAATATGTTAAAAATAAAAAAATTATAAGACAACTTGCCACAATTCAGGAGCCACTAGTGCAAAAAATTATATTAATTATTCAAAAAGAGTAATTAGCACCAACGACTTATAAACTTGTCGTATTTTGGCAAGTTGGTTCATGAATTTTTTTTTTAATTTGCACTCTGAACTTATAAAACTTAGCAAATTAGCTCTTATTGGTAACAAAAATTCAAAATTTTGACGGAATTATATAGGATGGAGGGTCCACGTCACTAAAACAAACAAAAGTTTAAGTCGCAATTTGTCAAAACTTGATAAATTTAGGGACTATTATTGCAAATTATTCTATAATTTTATTTTATTTTATTTTATTTATTATCAATTTGTAACGATTGCCCTTAAACTTGTTGAGTCTTAGCAAGCTACCAATTGAACTTTATTTGTTTTAGTGATCTACACCTTCCAATCTGTCTAAGTCTGTCAAAATTTGAACTTTTGTTATCAATAAGAGCTAATTTGTCAAATTTTACAAATTTAAGGTGCAAAATTGTTAAGAAAAAAGTTTAAGAACAAACTTGTCAAAACATGACAAATTCATAGGTCATTGGTGCCTAATACTCTATTAAGAAAATCACAAAGCATCAATTATTTGATTGTCATTCAATCTCTGTAAAAGAATTCTTGGATGCTATTTAACAGTACGTAGTACGTACATAAGAATGATTTGGGTTGGCCTCTTCTCACCTTTGGTGATTTCCTTTAAGATTATCGTTTAGTATTAATTTTTGCGTTTAGGTAAGTTATAACTTATAAGTAAACGTGTTATTTCAGAAAGAGAGGGTTTAATTTTTTGTTTGGTTAGAGCATCGAGGAGAGATACGAGAGTGGAAGAGAACGGATATATATATATATATATATTGGTATGTGGCTTAATTTTAAACCTTATTTAAAAAAAAAAGTTCATAACTTTTGTTTTTTTAGGTGAATGGTTTGTTTTCTGTGTTTAAATTATTTACTATGGTCAGTAGACAATATACAAACTAAAAATAGACGGTATTTCATTCACGTAACATAGTATTTTGTCTACTTAAAAAAAACGAGTAATTCACCTAATTAAAAAAAGTTGAGGTCATATTTTTAATTTGGTCTAAAAATTGGACTTTCTATCATAATTTTTCCTTTTTTTTTTCCACCTATTAAGTTGCACCACTTCTCTACTATTTTAATTAATTAAAACTACATTTTACTCGCGATGATAATTAATTATAAATAATTAAAATATATAATATATTAATTACACAAATAATTACAATTCATTCTTCTAAGTTTTAATTCTGTTCTATTTTTACCAACAACTTACAGACTAGTATAATCATATCTACTTTCACATTCAACATCCTTCCAACCCTATTTATCTTTCACATTTTTGAAGCCTTCCAGCCAAATATCATAGTTTATCATCGTAACTAAAAAAAAAATCTTATTATAAAGTAAGTAAATTATTTACTGGATATTGTTCCAAAAATTAATAGCTATTTATTACAATTTTCTCTTGCTTAATTTTTTTTTCTGGGCCTTATTTTCGAATTGTCTCAGGCTCCAGCCCATTATTTTCGGTGGGAAATACAACTTAATTCATTTGCATCTTAGTTCTGTGAACAGTTAGAGAGCTGATAATAGTAAAGCCCAATCGAATGAAACTCAATTTGCTCAATGCATGTTCAACCAGACAGAATTCAAGAGCCCTCTTCTTCTTTTCTTTCTACAATACTTAAATATTTCATTCTTGACATGACCAATTTATATGTGTGATGATTCTTCTACCAGTAATAATGCATATAAACTTAATATAAGACAATTGTATTATTTATTACAAAAAGAAAATTCTTTGTATTTAAATGTGTTATTTTCTATAATATATAAGGATATATATATATATTTATATTTTGTTTTCATTCTTTTATACAACGCAATATCTGCATTAGAAGTGGCCTTAGTGAGCTCATTGAGCTGTGAACTATTTACCAGTATAGTTTTAATTAAGCCGAACATTGTTAGGTCTATGAAGCCAACAAAAAAGTACAAAACTTTATTATAATCACCAATTCCTAAATTTCCAATCACGCTCCATCTTGGAAGTAATAAAAATGTGTACATCACTAATCTACAACTAAAACTGTTTATGTTTCAGAGAGAAAAGATCATTCAAACTCTCAATATCAGTTGTTTTTGCTAATCAAACTAGAATAATAAAACCTCACAAGGGAGCAATAACAACGGATTTTGCAGTTTCCTAATGGCAAACTGTTAAACGGTACGCACCAAGGCATATAATTTCTTTATTAATATACTTGTACGTACATGTTACACATGAAGCTTCCTTGTGGAACAGTGCAAGAATGAGGTGTCAAATGTGAATCCGAATAGCTTGATTCCATAAACTTGAGTTCGCCACCTTTTTTCCAAGTCACCAACCATTGGGGCTTAGTCTCTTCCCCATAACTAAAGTAATCACCCACTTTTATAATCGTCTCTCTTTCTTTATACCCCAAATCAGGACGGAACGTTACAAACACATTGTTATCATAGAAAGAGAGAGAGAGAAAGAGAGATCGGAGATCGGAAGTCACGAAAAAAGACGATGTCGGATTGGGGGCCGGTTTTCGTGGCGGTGGTGCTGTTCATACTGCTAACGCCGGGCTTGCTCATTCAGATTCCGGGCAAAAACCGGCTGGTCGAGTTCGGAAACTTCCAAACTAGTGGAGTTTCTATTCTGGTTCATTCAGTCATCTACTTTGCTCTCATATGTATCTTCTTGTTAGCTGTTGGAGTCCACATGTATCTCGGTTCATAATTCTCTACCAAATAATACTCTTACTGTACTCAAGATTTATGTTTGTTTGCTTGCTATCATTGCTTTGTTATACCAATTTGTGGATTCAATGTTTTTTTAAGGAAAATAACTATATGACCTAGTTGGTTTTATTGTTTTTCAACTCTTGTGGCAAATGGCAATTCACTTTACCCACATAGGTTTATAAACTTTTGGTTCGTCTTCCTTCGGTTGTCTAATAAAGGGGTATCAAAAAGGGGATGTACTATACTATACATGTAACATATTAACATCTTTAGATCAAAAGTTTAACGATCTTATTTCATAGCAGATCTGGAGAAGAAGAAAATTTTGTCAGTCAACCTTATGGTTTGATATAGAAAATTGAGACAAAAACTCAGGAAGGATTTGAGTCTACTCTAGTTGAGTTCAGATGTCCTGTGTTTGTTTGGAAATAGAGTGTTCTGTTTAAATACAGAGTGCTAAAAAAAAAAAAAACTGCTTATGATATCTTTCCAGGCCATTACAAGTACTTTTTGAGATTGTCCGTCTTACTAATGCTCATGAAATTAGGCTGTATCAGAGAAGACAAAGGACGGGTTGTTTTGGTTTTGTAGATGAAACTCAAAACACGTTATTTTCCTGTAAAGTTAACACAAAACTGTCCTCATTTGCGTTTTGCACAAAAAGAAGGTTTGGCAAAACCTTACATGTAACAACAATAAGGACTAAAAACAAACGAATCAAGACACACTTGAACTAGTCTCTATTTCCACTAGATTACATCTTTTTTTTTGTGTGTGTTTGGGGGGTGTCCCTTTCTAGTGAAGAGGTTTTTAAGCATAGAGGTGGACATTAAGAACAACAAGAAACAAAACAAGCAACAAACCGTAGATGATGGCGTGGACAAACATGGAGGCGAAGCTAGTCTTCATGTTCATGAATTGGAAAGGAGACTCTTTCCCGGGCATCTGAAATAGCATTCCCGGTGCCAAGAACGCAAACAGCGCCGCGGCGATCAGCGGGGCTGCCCAATCTTTCATTCTACTCCTCCTCTTGCTCACTAAGAAGAAGAAGAAGAAGGAGAAGGAGAAGGAGAAGGAGAAAAATACTAATACAACCAAGAAAGCATAACAACAGCAATAATAAAATAAAGGGCCTTAGAATGCGGTCTTCAATTCCTTTCCTTGAAAGAGGGAATGAGAATCCTATAAAGCTACAATATGAAAATAGGAATGATCAATCATCCACTTTAACCTTCTTTCTTTTTTTTTTTTTTTGTTGTTGTTGTTCTTTTTAATGTTGTGTGTAGATAAAAAAAGAATTCCTTAGTGTTGGTTTATTATTATTGTTGGGATAAGGCTAAGCATCATTTTCTGTTGTTTTCAAGGCATTGAGTAGGACATGGATTCCTTTGGTATGGCGTTTGTAATCCGTTGGTAGTGCAATGCAATGTAGCATTTATTGATTGGTAGTTAAATGCTTCATCACCGTCCATTTCATTATGAGGCGCTTGATGGCTAATGCAGAACGGCAAAAAGAAAGATAACAAGTATTTGCTAGTCAATACTAACATAATGCTTGAAAAAGAGGAGGGTCCTCCTTTTTGAGAAACCAAAAAAAAAAAAAGAAAAGAAAAAAAAAGAAAAGTGGTTGCTTTTGATTGCGTTTTGCTCTTTTCTTCTATTCGTTTATTGTTGGAATTGGTATAGTGACTGGCTTTTGGTGTACAGTTGAGATAAAGAGTACCCCTATGTGATCTCAATTGCAACCAGATTATTGAAGATATTTGTTGTACGTTTGTGGATTGAATTGTCATTACCTTTCAGGTTAACCTCGGAGTTTTAAGATTTTATTTCTCTCTATCGCAGTTTGCGTTTTTTACTTAAATGAGCACTTCTCTTTATTTTCTTGTCATCCCAAGTATTTTGCCAATATGAAATTTACTTTTACCTGCATTTTTTGGGTAACTGCAGTTCTGGTCAATGTTCTAACTTTTTTTTTTTAGGTAAATAAAAGAATGATTTAAAAAAATTAAAAAATTCTAGAAGAGGAATATATAATAGCTGGAATAACTTTATTCCAGTTGGCCACAACTCCCGAGTAGATACTTTTGTTAAAGTTTTAGTTATTGTTTGGATGGCTCAAGAGTCATTCCATTTCAAAGAAAAAATAAGTTGAAGAATAGTTTGTAAAATGGTTTGAAATGATTATAACTTTTCGTTTGGGTAATTCATCCTATTTATTTTATTTTATTTTTTTTAATTTTCTAATCCTCTAAATAATTATTCTATTTCATTTTTTAAAATATTTTTTTAATTTTTCAAATCCCTTTATAATATTTTTAAATCTCAACAACTTATACCATCTCAAAATTTACAAAGTCAAATTATTCTACTCATTTTTCTAACTATTTTCAAATCATTTGGAATGGTAAAAAATGACCAAAATAGTTTTTTCAAACACAAGGTAAAATAATTTGACTTTGCGAATTTCAAGATGGTATAAATGGTAAAAATATTGTATAGTGATTTGGAAAGTTGAAAAAATTGTTGAAAAAAAATGGAATGGAATGAAATGATTTGGAAGATTAAAAAGTTGAATTGTTTTAAATAGTATGAAATAGAATGGAATGAGTGAGATATTTTGCCCAAACATAAGATTACTCTTATTTGAGGAGTTCACTATTCTATTCACTATTCTATTCTAAATTAGAATAGTATGACTTTATACAAATAATTGAAACTTGAGTATATTGTATTAAAATTAAAAAAAGTTAGAAAAATAATTTAAAAAAATAAAATAAAACAAGTGGAATGAAAAAGGCAAATAAGGAGTTATATAATATTTTATATGAAAACTAACAAAAATATTTTAAACACGCGTAATATATATATATATATATATATATATATATAATGTGCCACAAATTCTAACTGTTGATTTAATAATTGAAAATAACCGTCCAAATATTTTATCTGATTTTTTTTGATACAATATCTTTATTGATTAAACTTTCGCACAATATCAAATAATATATCAAAATTTTTAATTCATCTATTTTTAAAATTTGGTAACTCCTTTGTCACTGAAAGATTAACAAATCAAAAAGCATTAAGAACATTAGTATTCACTCTCATTTCTTTTTCTTTTTTGTCCGGAAAAATAAAAAACTGATGATGGGCTAAATAACCCTACTCTCTCAAATTGAGAGTAAGCCTTACTTGTAGCCTAAGCATGCACAATCGGGTAAATTTTTTTTACCCGGTCGGAAATCCAAAATCTAGGGTAATTATCTGGAATTTCCGAATTTTGTGTGTGTATTCTTTTTTTTTTTTTTAGACTGAAGAAACAGAAGCTATCACGAGGAGAAAATTTTTGGCTAAAAATCAGAAGAAGAAGTCGCACCTTGGGTATTTTTTTGGGGCTAAATTTTTGCCCATTAATTCCACCGGATAAGCCTCGGACAATTTGCCCGCACCCAGATGTTCATGTCTACTTGTAGGTGAGATTTATTTTTATATAGAGTAGAATTAGGCAATATTAGACCAAATAGCTCTGCTCCTTTGACAGCCAAAATCCAAGTGCCATTTAAGTATGTTTGGTAAGGTAAAAAAATGAAAGGAATGAAATGAGTAGAGGAAAATTTGTATAAAAATTAGGTAATGCACTTGTTTGGTAAAAAAAAAAAAATAAATAAATAAATATATGTGGGACTCACAATTTTTTATTTTTTCAATATTAGAAAGAAAAATAGAGAGAAATTTTTTTACCAAAGCAATCGAGAACAAATTACTCATTTATCTATATTTTAATTTAAAAAAAATAAAATAATTAAAAAAAATAATAAATTTATAGATAAAATTTTTTTTTTCTTTCTATTATACCAAACAATAAAAAAAAATATATTTTCTTTCACCTTTTTCTTATTCTCTATCACCTTCTGTATATATATATTTTTTCATCTAATTTTATTTTTCTCTTCTCAAAAAACCTAGAGCGGCGAAGGACCTTCCAGTCATACTATAATATTAGTCATAGACACAGTAGAAAAAAGAAAGCACACACCCATTTTTTGCGTCATCTAAACAATACACTGTCCGTAACTCTCTCATCCACTGTCTGTATTCTAACCAAACCCCAAGCCTTTCCCTTTTTCCAAAACCTCCCTCGGAAACAAAAACAAAGAAACATTTAAAGGTGATCAGTAATGGCGGACTGGGGACCGGTGCTGGTGGGGGTGGTGCTGTTCGTGCTGCTGCAGCCTGGCTTGCTCTTCCAGCTGCCGGGCCACAGCCGCCCCATGGAGTTCGGCAGCATGAAGACCAACGGCAAAGCCATCGCCGTCCACACTCTCATCTTCTTCGCTCTCTACGCCATTCTCATCCTCGCCCTCCATGTCCACATCTACACCGGCTGATATTTTCTCCACTAATTCTTCCCATCTCACCCTCGGTTGGTTCGTTTGTTTGTTTTCTCTCTGTTTTTTTTTTTTGGGCTCGTCGTCATGTGAGCGAATCTGTGATATTCTACTTAAATTACTCATCTAATGTATTGTATTCT
Source organism: Boehmeria nivea var. tenacissima (assembly GCA_018132145.1). Classification (NCBI taxonomy): domain Eukaryota; kingdom Viridiplantae; phylum Streptophyta; class Magnoliopsida; order Rosales; family Urticaceae; genus Boehmeria; species Boehmeria nivea. The sequence goes on from CM030876.1 coordinate 20,470,039, forward strand.
TATTAATTAAAAAGCACTGAAAAAATCTTTGTTGGTTGGTTTGTTTTTTGCTGGGATATTGTTTTATTTGTTAGGTTTGTAGTATGTAGTATAGATGTAAAAATTGATGGCTAAACTTAAAGTCGCTCCTTGAAGAGGAAGAAGAAGCGTTTTGGGATGTAGTTGGGCTGAGTGTGGACAGATCAAAGTAATGCGTTTAGAGACGTCAAATCATGGTCCTAACAATCGAAAAGTGTGTTTGGCTCGAGACCATTCTAAAATAAAATTATAATATGCAAATGAACGCCATTTTCCCATTGTGGTTTCAAGATGGGTTCAACGTCCTGATCAATAACTCAATCAAAGACAAGCCCTAAAGTCAGGTTTTTTTTTTTTTTTTTTTTTTAATTTTTTATCGGAAAGTTCTAAAGTCAGGGTCTGAAGTCTGAACGAGCTAGTTCGTGACCCGTAAATGCTCTGTTTTTACTTTTTACCAAATAATAATAATGAATTCATTCTAGTATGGGGTGCTTCAATTATTTTATTTGGAATTTATTTATCGTGGCCTCGCGGGCTGTGGTTTTTGTCGGCTTGGCTCGTGTTTGGACATCGGGTTTTGCAATCATATTTATTTATTATTTCTGCCTAATTTAGGCAATTAGCTATGCATGTGACACCTTGCGTAGCTGGGTTCAACTGGTCATTTTTGTATTCATATATAAAATTCAATTAACATGTTCTCGGATAAATTGATTGAGGCAGCTTTTGCGCCTCTACGTGTTCATTTGGCTTCTATGTACCGATGACATAATTTTTCGGGGTTTTAATACTTCATAGAGACGAAAATGTGATATAGTTTTACTATGTAGTTTGAGATCTGACACGAATATATTGTTGTTATAGTCAGAAATTTTCACGAGGGGCATAAGATTTTTAAAAAATTTTCAACTGTTTCAAACAATTTGAGCTGAGGGAGTACAAATGAGGAAAAATTATTTGTAATTTTTTTTAATTACAAAATTTATCTATAATATAATGAAAAAATAAAACGTTCAGGGGCATATGCAACTAAGCCCCCCCAAACCCCCCCCGCCTCATGTCGGAGGTCTTTAGTTGTTATGCTTTGATTTTGTTGGCTACCAACGATATGAGTGTCTAATAAACTTGTTTTCGGCGTGAAAAGCACAGTCACAAGGGAAATGAATCAATCAATTAGAGCAAACTTTCATACAATTATATTTGGTCATCCCTACATCCTACTAGCTATCAGCAGTTCATATATATATATGTTTTAGTATTCTATTTGAACCTAGCGATGAGTGATTAGTTGGGCAATACAACAATACGCAAACAAAGGAAATATATAGTCGGAACAAAGTTTGATTTTTATAAAAAAAAAAAAAAGAAAAAAAGAAGATGTAACAAGGACTTGATCTAAAAGAGAGGTGGAAAAAAATTCAAACAAACAGATGCAAGAAAGAAAGAGAGAGGGAACGCCCGAATCTGAGGTAGCTTGTATAAGAGAAGCGTTGTAGATCAGTTAACATGTATGTGAATACCGATTGCGACGACCAAGATGGTGAGTATGCAGAAGTATATGATGGCATGAACGAGAATGGCGATCCCACTTGTGTTCATGTTTCCGAACTCCATCACCCTCGTTCTTGCCGGTACTTGGAACAGCAGCCCCGGCGACAACAGGATGAAAAGCACCACCGCCACCACCACGGGTCCCCAATCAGCGCTCATCTCTTGCTCTCTAGGTTTCACTCGCCGGTTATTTATGTTGTGAGAAATCCAGCTAATTAATGGTAGTTTCTAATGATCTTCAAATGTGAAGGGTTGATCAAGATAGTGATGGTTCGTTGGCCTAAATATATGTATCATAGAATGGTTGGAAACAAAGGGGTCAATCAATTTCTTAGTGAAGAAGGGAGATTTTGGGATGCTAAACTTGGTGAGAAAGAAGACAAAGAGTTAAAAGAGAAGAAAGGTATGTGTGTTAAGCTTGGTTGGGTGTGGTGGACTTGCTTTTTTACTTTGAGGATCGAAACAAACACCTTTTTCTTTCATCAGCTACTAATAATTGTTTCACAATTGGTCCTCTTTTCGCTGCCTTTAGAGGGTTGATGAAGGTGGGAGATGTACCTTTTGAAAGTAGATTAAACAAAGCCTAATTGCGAAATGAAGTGTAAAGGTGTGTGCTTGTGCCTTTGCGAGGGGTTTTTGTTTCCTTTCCTGAATCCTCTAAAAAACGCTTCAATTGACACAAAAAGATATTTTTGGGTTTGAGTTGTGAGAAACACACAAACATGAAAATTATTAGCATGTAGTGTAGTATAAAACATGACTTGGGCTAGAATTAATGTATGGCAGTGTAATTAGACAGCTAGCGGGTTTGGAATGAAGTTATTCTTAAGACAGCAGCATCAGAGAATATAGATATGATTCAATTAGAAGAAGAGAATCACTACTGTAAGAGCTTCAAGCAATCACAAGTTTTGCATATATGTGGTCGAGTGAGTCCCAAAAATTCGCTTCTATGTGTTTCAGCATATTTGTTACTTTTGTTGTTGTATGTAGCTTTAAGAAATTTGAGCTGAACCTGATTTAGGGAAAAAAAAAAAAAGAGAGAGACGACACCCATAACTCTGGAACTTTGAGAATTGAGCTGTGTTGTCATTAATGGTTATTGCGGGTAGGGCCAAAAAGACACACGTATATAATTGATATCACTTCCATAATCCCATAGACACTCCTGAATGTTGGTTTTGAGAAAAAAATTGGACGTGAAGTACTATTACGTATCATTTTGTAAGACTTAGGTACCAAATCTTTGTCGAAAGAGCATTATTAGTTCTTCTTATCCTCTGCCAAAAGCCAATAGAAACAGGCCACCTTTTCTTAATGACGTCAGTGGTCAACTTCTTTGGCTGATTTAGGAGAAAGAAATAGAAAGCACCCAAAGAGCCTGATAAAACAGCCGTCGAACAAACTATATAGAGTGAGTCCATTTACCTAATAATACAAAAAATGCATTGCCGTCCCGTCCAAGTACTCCCAAAGGTTGCCCTAGCTTTCAAAGTTGCAAAAACCAATGGCCGTTTGGTAACTCTTTCTTCGTCGCATAGCGTTGTTACATTCTTGTCCACATCGAATTTCGACCCTTTTAATGCCAGCTTCTCTCGGAAAATCCTAGCATGGCATTTTAATTAGCATAGTCGGTCCAGTTCCAATAGTATTTTCCTGATAATAAGTTTGAAAGAGCATCGAAAATCGAAAATGGCGGATTGGGGACCGGTGCTGATAGCAGTGGTGCTGTTCGTGCTGCTTACGCCGGGGCTGCTGTGTCAAGTGCCGGGCAACAGCCGAGCCGTCGACTTCTGCAACAGACAAACCAGTGGTCTCTCCATATTTGTGCATACCGTTGTCTTCTTCGGGCTCATCATCATCTTCTTCATTGCTATTGGGGTTCATATCTATATTGGCTAGCTAGCGCTTAATTACTAGTTAGTTACCCCTTTAACTCTATTATGACAGAGTCTTAATTACTCTTGTAATTGTTTACCTTCTTGTCCAATTTCTCATATAGTGGTTTTGTTTAACTCTTTATGTTCATCATTAGCATTATAATAGGCCACTTACAACTTCTTACACTTACAACAAGAGACGACACGTAAAATTTCATGTCGTTTACAATCGATCCAAACGACAAGTAACAGTTTGGTCTCGTCGTTTCACTAAAAAACCACAAGTCTTTTCCCTATCTTCAAAAATCTGAATAAAAGCCACGTTGAGAAGTTCTCTGACGTTCATCTCCAGAAACAAAACGTAAAAGGAAAAGAAAAAGATTAAAGTTGTTTTAATCGATCCAGACGACAAGGAAATTTCGATGTCATTTATCTAAAAGGACATGTAGTTTTGTCTTGTTATCGAAGTTAAGAAGTTGTTTTTGTTTTTATTTTTGTTTTTTTTCAAAAGTTTATCTCCAGCAATGACATATTAATATATCACGTCATTTTTACAGAAGCGACAAGTAAAATTCTGGTGCCCTTTCTATTCATAAAACGACATGAAATAACTCTAAATAAGTTTTTCGAGCAAACGACAAATAAAAGTTTATCATTTAACTCTCCATGTTGACATTATAGCAGTAATTCACTATGTAGAATCTATAAAAGGACACTTACAGGCAACTTCTCACGTTTACAACAAGAAACGACATGAGACATTACCTGTCGTTTATAATCGATCAAAACGACAAGCAATTGTTTGATCTCGTTTCTCACAATTTTTTTTATCGTATTTCCAAAAAACTAAACAAAAGATACGTTGAGAAGTTATTTAAAGTTCATCTCCTTTAACGAAACCCAAAAAAAAAAAATTTATTTTGTTTTTATTTATACAAACGACAGGGGAAAATTTTGATGTCGTTTCCATAAAAACGACATGTAAGTTTTGTCATTTTTTTATGAATAAAATAATATCGCTGTTGAGAAATTCTTTTTTTATTCTTTCAAAATTTTATCTCCAGAAACGACATATTAAAACATCACGTCATTTTTACGAAAACGACAAGTAAAATATGTTGTCGTTTCTATGCGAAAAAACGACATGAAATAACTCTATTGCGTTTTTCAACAAACGGCAGATAAAATTTTATCGTTTCTTCAGAATCTAAACAAAAGTCAGATTGAAACATTTTCTCACGTTTCGTCAAAAGTCTTTAACGAAAAAGCTCTCTCTTTTTTGGGGCACTTGTGAGTTTAGATTCAAACGAGAAGTAAATTTTGCTTCGTTTAACTGAATAAACGGCATTGTATGAAATTTTGCCTTGTTTAGCTATGAAATGACACTCGGCTATTTTCATGTCGTTTGCTTGTCCAAATGGCAAGTACAATTTTGGTGTCGTTTTTTTTTTCTGGAAACGACAGTAATAATTCTAGGTCGTTTTTAAAAAAAGGGGTCAGTTGTGCCCTTTTCAAAACGACGCGCGTTTTTCAAGGAACGCCATAAAAGCTCGCTGTTTAGCTAAGAATACAATTTGTATAAATTTGCTTCCTTAAATTGGTTGTCGTTTCAAGAAGAACGACAGGTAGTTAGATATACTAGAATCCAAAAAAAAAAAAAACACATGATCGATACTTCTATTAGATCTAGAACTTTTAGGCACGGGAAGTGGTACTAAATAGTAATGGATTTTAAAATGAGCTTATAGATGCACAACAGTGCTTTTCCAAAGATACCTTTAGGGGAAAATTACAAATCATGTCACAGGTCCTGTGCTATGCTGACCAAGTACAAACCTTAGCAACAATACAATGTTCGGTTATAAAGCTGTTATTTTTGCGGTCATGAATCAGCATTTTTTCAACACACATATCGGTGTGTTCAACAGATATGAAATACCGTGTTGACCATATCCAAATTTTGATACGATAAGACTACGGTGCCTATTTTAAAAATAGGATAATCCTTATCCATTCACTCAGACCCAACCACACTCAAACTCAATATTGTTTCTTGTACAAAGTCCATTGAACGACGAACCCTAAAAAGAGACTCGTGAAAACAGTTCCAAATATTATTACCTAATCAAAACTTGGCAACAGGAAGAAACTTTCAACCAGAGTTCACATGAAAAAAAAAAAAAAAAAAAAAACCAACACAAACCACAGCGAAGTGTAGCCAGATAACATTAGCTCCTCAAAATACAAAAATTATATCAACTGCTTCATTTCTTATTCATAAAACTCTAACCTTCCTAAAGAAACGTTTCTTCTAGTACCCGTGCGTGTGATCATACTCGCGAAACGCTACACGAATTCAAGCAACCAAATCCAATATTAAACTACAAGATAGATTATTAAGGAAAACATTTTTTGTTATTTATTAAAAAAAAAGGTATGTGCTTAGAACTGAATTTCAAATACACTGGTAGCAGAGTGAATAGAAAAGACAGTACTGACCAGGAAAATCAGGGGGCGAGGAATTAGGGCAGAGAATGGAGCGACCGAATTGGGACAAATTGAAAAGAATCTCGAGGGCGTAGAAGAGCAAAACGAGTCCGGTGACGAGAGGCATGAGGATGAAGCCAATCGCGAAGGTGACAGAGCCGAAGAGCATCAGAGCCAGCGAAATCCCCAGGAACAGCGACGCGAACGCCGTGGGACTCGGCGAGGCCTGAGAGCTCGTCGCCGCAGAGGACGACGTCGTTGCGTGAGAGTTAGGGAAGGGAATGGAGGACAGCGGAGGGGATTTGAGGATGTGGACGATCATTGAGCTTAGCTCGCACAAAACCCTCGATTGCTCATCTTGAGCCCTCATTCTTTTTTCTTTTTGGGTTTTCGAGAAAGAGTGAAACAGGATAAGCTCGAAGAGCAGTGGTTGGTCTGTTATGAAATGTGATTCGGAGAGAGAGAGAGAGAGAGGAGTTGCCGGGAAAGAGGAGGAATTGATTGAGCAGACCATTCTTGGAATCCGCGCCATTTCTGCAGACACTCGACGGTCCCTGTGGGTCCCATTTGAGGCGATCTGGGCATCATTATCAATTTAGGCCCAGTGATATTTTGGGCCTAACGGAAATCTCGTTTTTTGGCCCATGTTCACTCGCTCTACCAACTTCGAGTTTTTTAAGATAAAAGGCTCTTTTTTTTATTTTTTATTTTTATTTTTTAAATCAAATATCTAATTTTTAATACTTAATTTAAATTAATATCCAATTTTTTAAAAAATATAATAAAATATTCAAGTGATTTAATTACTTATATAATATTAATTAATTTAATTACTAAAAAATATGTAAATAATTAACGAATTGACTAGTTATTTAATTATTTCAAAAATTTAAGTATTTATTTTTATTATTATATAAATTCCGAGTATTTACCTACTTCACCCACTTTTTTTATAGGTAGTATATTTATTTATTTCTTTTACCACAATTTTTTTTTAAAATTCATGTCACTTTTCATAGAAGGGAGAAAAAAAAACACATACACAAGATCGAGAAGTGGCACATGTCGTAAATTTCACAACGATTTTCGAAAAATATATACATAGTGATAATGATTGATATTCGCTTTTCTTTACGATTTATGAACATCTTTGAATAGATTTTACGATTTGCAATCAGAGGAAGCGTGAATCACAACATATAAGTTTTATAAAAATAAATCGACTTTATATTTCAAAGGTAAAGTGGCCAATAGGCTTTCCTAAATAAAAAAAATAAAAATAAAAGTGACCAATAGGTACAGACTACAGTTGAGTATCAATTACATTGAAGCTGGCAGTGGCAGTGGCAGAGGAGCTTTAGGCTCAAGCTTCCACTAATTGATACCAAAAATAGAGAGACAACAAGCTTTTTTCATTTAATTTGTTTTTCGTTGTTGTATTCTAGAAGAAAGAAAGGGCAAGAAATCATGTCCTTTGTATCTCCACTACTAACCACTCTAATTGGATAATGTCAATTTAAGTTTCAACGCACAACTGAAGTGGACAACCTCGAATCTGTGCACTTTTCTTTGTCATGATAAATGAAAGCACTATGTTCTAATTGCATTATTGTAATTGACTGTTGTATATTCGGTCTTCAAAGGTTCTCTTTTCAACTTGTTTGCTATAAGGTAGCTGGCTATTTTTTTTTTATGCAAATCATTCATTATTAATTGGACAGGACAAGTACAAATAGGCTAATTAACAATTAATCTTCAATTATTTTTTTATGAATATATAATGTAAAAGTTAATTAATAATTAGCTAGCTTGAACCGGCATAAATATCAATTTTATCAACTCGTAGCTGCTAATATGAAGCTTTTAGCCATATGAAAAGTTGCTTTATTATTGATGATATTACTTTTATATGAGGTCTTGCAAGGCACCAGATATTGATGTATCAATATGTTTTTGGAACCTTTTTTCCTTATAGCTTTAATGAAGGAATCATATAAGCCATTACTTTTTATATATTCTATATCTCACTAGTCTTTTTGGTGATCACCCTCGCTTTGTTGAATATAGAGACTCTTTTTCTTTTCTTAATCTGAATGGAGATTTGTTCTCAAAAAAAAAAAAAAAAAATCTTCTACACCATTAGTAGATTTACGAAAAGAGAACAAGAGAGAGAGATTAAATATTTGATTGAATAACTACGAAGTTTTGTTCGATAAACAATTTAGAAAAAAAATTTATTCAAATATCTTTATTACACTTTTTTTTTTCTTTCTAAAATACCCGAAATTTTAACTTTAACTAAATAATTTTTTTCAATTTTCAATATAAATTTTTTCTCTTACAATCTCAAATTAAAAAAACTTCTATTCAAATATTGAATTGAATTATAAGATTTTGCCACACAATAACTTAAATCAAGATGATAAGAATTTTTTTATCTGAATTACTAATGCAACGTCGGTTATGCTTATAAAATGGATGTAGGTATTGATTCTACAGTACTGTTAGTGAAGGCGGAATCCAAGAGTACGCAGTTAAAAATACTCTATATTTTTTTCGTAGAAATCTCAGCTACGAATTATAGAAGAATATTCTCCACTAATTATCACAAACATCGCTTTGCTTAAGCTTTAGAAACAATTTCTGATGCCCTTATCCATATGTTTGCACATAGAATCATATACATGATATTTTTCTACAGCAGAAGCGTTTATAATATTAAGTTCATGTTAATACACGTAACAGCCATAATTATTAATTAGGTAAATTATATGAAAAATTGATTAATATATGGTAGTACTACTTTTTTGCCGTTTCTGTGACATACAAACTGCATGTGTTAAGAAATAAGTACATATGGTATCGAAGCATCGATGAAAGGAAATATCGCATATATAGCTCGATCGAGAACTTATTAATAATGAACACCTTCATGGATCGTACAAACCAATCATCTTGATCAGTCATATAATTCCGACCCCCTGATCACCTAATTAAGTTACATATACTAATATATAAGCCTTTAATAAACGTACAATATATATGCATGCATGCATGAATGAACAAAGAAAAAAAGAAAGTCATTTATTTCAAGAAACGGCCGTGATCGAAGATCTAAAAAGCATCGTAATTAATTACGTGATGATGATCTTAATTGTTAAGTACGGATATCTTGGCACTTGATGGATGGCCTCTCCGAGTTGACTCGCTCGAGCTTGAAACGCTCTTGCACGGAAGATATGTAAGTGGCGGCCTTGGAATCGACACTCTCGTCCACAGCAACGCCGTAGAGGCTCTCGAACTGCACGAGCGAGTCGCGGCTGGTGTCGGGCAAGATGAAGGACACTTTGGGCTTCGGCTGAGTGACGGCGTAGTCTTGGTGCACCAAAAACCCCACCGACGCCGCCGAAGGACACGACTGGCTCGGCTTCATCACCTTATTGCTGCTCGTCATGTATTGCACCGACGTTGATGAAGGCTTTGCTGCCCTGTAGAATGGCATCAACTTTCCCTTCATGAACCCTCTTCTCTTACGGTTTGATTCCATTTTATGTGTTGGTAATAATATTGATCAGAAAAAAGAAAAAATCTAGATTTTTTTAGTAGAAGTAGTATGGTAGTACTTGGTCTTTCTGGTTCACTACCAAATGTGCAAGTATTTTGTGTACAACCGAGGGGTCTATATATACAAGTCCTTTAGGTACTTAATATCTTTGAATAAATTAATTAGAGAGAATATTGGTGATAGACCTAAAGTTTTATACATGGATATGAGTTGTGGTCCCATAGCTAAATATCTCTTTTTTAGTGTGTAGGAGACTAGCTATGGCTAGGACTATTTGTGCAATGTTTAGGTTGGATATATATTCCAAACATTAGTTTAGTAAGACGCTTTTTTAAGATATGGAGAACATATATATACTTTGGGGACTCATAATTAACTCATAAATTATTTTTTAAAATATCGGGGCTATATCAAATCTTGTTGGCGCTTTTAGTTAGTTTGTAGTACTACTTAATTTTTCTTCATAATTTACTTTCACGTGATCATATACAAGTTATTCCAAAAAATCCAGACATACAATTAATAACTTACACCCTATAGATTATAGAGATGGATAGCTATATATTATGTTATTTATGCATACATACATACATATATATATATATATATATATATATACTTTGTTTAATGTCAATAGTCTTAATGATAGCATATTCTGTTTTTATTTTCTAATATGAATGATACTGTAATTGCACGGTTCAAAAAAGATTTAGCCAAACTCTATAAAGTATAACCAAAGGAAATTGCAAAAGAAAAATCTGCTTCTACTGTAACTTAGAATATAAGCATATAACTAGCGAGCTAGCTAGCTAGCACTAACCAGCAGGAAGTACAATATTCTAGTTACTTTCTTTGTATTGTTTGCGCATATTTTGTGTGAGAGAGAGAGATTAATGTAGTAATTTACTCTACTGAACAAATTAATACTGCGCTGAACTTTGGTTAATTTGCATTGACCCAAGAGAAAGGTCCTCAATTTTTGGTTCTCTTACTCCTAAATTTTGTTGGCCGAAGTACCTTTGAATTAGATGTTACTTGTGCCGCAAATAAAAATATATATGTAGCTCAATGCACGCACAAACAAAAGTGAATGCAACATTAAGTATTTTTTCAGCAAGGAAATTAATTTTTTAATTAATTAGATTATATTCAACAACAATTAAATAAACATCCAATCGGTATATTTGCCGATTTGATTGCATGATTAAAGCAAGCACGTTAGCATCAAGTGCTTAGTTGAATATTCATCTTGCACCATAAGGATAAATCTTCATCCCATATGTACGGACAGACAAATATTAATTATAAAAAGGCACATATATTTGCTGTACATGATCTTATATATTTAGTTGATCAACGCAAGATATGGCACTGATGAGAGGATTACACACACACACACACACACATATATATATATATATATATATATATTCTAATATTAACAGAAAAGCAAAAGAAAACTAGAATCGTACGTCAAATTGGAATGGATAGGAAGGGTGTCATTTTCCTAAATATACGCCTTTTTTTTCTTATGATCTATCTCATCGTGAAGCAGTACTTTTAGTTGACTGCGAGAGACTGGTTCACGAACATTACACACTCCAATCCGTACGTAATGGATAATATATATATATATATATACGTATATATATTTTTCCATGTCACCATTACCTATATTATTGCTACAATGTTTACGTGTGTGAAGAAGCAGCCAAACTATATATATATATATATATGCATTAATTTGTATGATATAAAATTGAAGGCGTATGTGTGTGATGGAGCAAGCTACGGTTAAGGATACTAGAGAGTAGAGAGTGGTGCAAGTTGGATATATGGTTTGCTTTAGTCAGACATATATATGCATGCATTAATTAGCTGATAGATCAGTCATAGCCCAACAAAGAATAGTACTACTACTACTACTACTCCTCGCCCACACATATACGTATATATGTGTGTGTATATATATATATTCATGGATAAGATATTCTATCTGATTGTCATTTGGCAATTCGAATTCTCCACTGATCAAAGTGGATGGCTTATGGTAGATGATGACTCTTTCCCTAAGCTAATCAAACGATCATTAATTTCCAAGATTTTATTTGTCATATTTCGAGGCTTTGTCCTTTTTGCTAAGTTTATTCGAATATTATCTTATAAATATATGCATTTCTATAACATTTAATTGATAACTTTGTCTATATATGTATATTATAGTCTTTGGATTCTTAGCTCTTCTACGATATTATTAAACACTAGTAGTCCACGTATCAAAAAGCATATAATTTTTGCACTTTTGATACTTATCCAGTCGATCAATATGCATCAAATATCTAAACCAAAACGTTACACAGGTCTTTTCCATATTCCAATTACTCGTAGTTACAATATTTCTCAAAGCCTAATCAATCAAGTAGTTTTCAATACTACAAAGAGAGAGCGCCCTATTTTTGACTAATATTCCCTCTAAGCCCTTGATATATACGTGGACGCATATTAATCGACCATATATATAGTAAATACAAAAAATATATATAACGGCAGTACTTGTGAGTGTTATATATATACGGCCAAATTGAATTTCAGTGCTTATCTTTTCTTATAATAAAATACAGCACAGCAACGTCTCATAGATAAGAGATTACATAACTAACCAAAAAACTTCAAAAATCTATGCAAAATGCAACTTTAAGTCCCTTTCTGTGATATGTTTGGCAATACTAAGTATTGAAGACTATATATATTATTATATATGCATACAGGCCGGGTCACTTAAAATATGTCTCTTTTTTTCAATTCTTGCTCTTCCTTTTTTGTTTAATTGGCTTTTGGCTTGTAAAGTGGCCGGGGAATATTTCTTTTTGGACCAAGAGATTAGTGCACTTTTCTTTTGTATCTACAATTTCTGGACTTGGGAGTTAAAGTTGGCATAGCCAATTTCAATATATTGCAGTACTTTCAAGAGCAGTTCGCCTCTTAATTGCTAGGCAAAACCAAATCAATCAATAAATTAATTACTCTTAGACGTTCATTGTAAGACTTATGATCACAACAGCCCTTCAAATTATAACAAACTATTATAAAGATTTAAAGATGTTGTTGCAACCACAAAAGAAACACCAAGACAAATCTGATTGTTTGTGCGTCCTAATCATGTAGGAATTTCAGTGGGGTCCAATTCATGTTATCGCATATATATGATATATAGGATCTCGTCTTCTTTTGAAATTCTTTAAAGGTATTGGCACTTTCATGAAAAAGAAGAGAGATTGCAACTTGTACGATCTCTTTTATCTCTCTCGGATATTCGATCACCACAAGTCATTCATGTCTCATATACTAGTTAAATCGAATTCATTAATATCTCATCATGATATGATAACTACGCTTTTAAAATTGGGCCATATTTTTAGTTTTAGTTCACCGTGATAAGATGGACAGAGCCATAAATGCTCGATTCAGTAGAATTACCTACCAAATTGGTAGCCCATAAATCATGATTGACATATATATATAGTGGCACGTCACGATACACTCGAATTAATAGAGAGTATATTTACTACTTAGCATAAACTATCATATGTTGATGAGTAATTTATAGAGACTTACCCCTTTCAACTATTTTATTTCATTCTATTTTTTCATTTTTTTCAACTTTTTTATTCCTTATTTGGAGTAACCATTTTATTCCATTCTTGGAATAATAAAAATGAGTTAAAAAATAGTTTATAAAATGATTTGAAAGTATTATAAAATAGTTTGACTTTGCAAATTTTGAGATGATATAAGTGGTTGAAATTGAAAGATATTGTATAGAGATTATAAAAGTTAAAAAAATAGTTAAAAAAATATATATGAAATTGAATGGTTTGGAGGATTAGGAAAGTTGAAAAAAATGAAACGGAATAGAATGGGTAAAGTGAGGTAAACAAACAAGGGGTTAATCCTCCAAACCATTCCATTTTTTCAATCATTTTTTTCAACATTTCAAATCTCTATACAATATCTTTAAATCTCAATCATTTATAGTACCTCAAAATTCATAAAGTAAACAATTCTAATCATTTTTTTTAACTATTTTCTAAATTATTTTTCAAAAATCAAAAATGGCAAAAAAAATGAGCAAAATATTTTGCCCAAACAAGGGTTATTTTTATAAAAGTGAACGGATATTTATAACATGCTGATTGGACCTAAAAAGGTCATTTTGTTGCACAACTTACAACTTACAACAACAAAATGGCTATCTATAAACCTTTTCCAATTAAAAGTAGAATGCTAGGCTAGCCTTTTTATTTATTTACCCCTTGTTTGGAGTGGGCATTTTGCCCATTCCATCCCATTTATTAGGATGGAAAAAATAGTTTGAAAATAGTTTGGAAAAATGATGTAAAAATGGTTTGATTTTGCTAATTTCGATGTGGTATGAATAGTTGAGATTTAAAGATATTGTATATGGATTTGAAAAGTTGAAAAAAAATGGTTGAAAAAAAATTGAATGAAATGGAATGATTTGGAGGATTAACCCCTTGTTTGGGGTGGCCATTTTGGCCATTCCATCCCATTTATTGGGATGAAAAAAATAGTTTGAAAATGATTTAGAATGGTTTGTAAAAATGATGTAAGAATGGTTTGACTTTGCTAATTTTGAGGTGATATAAATGGTTGAGATAAAGATATTGTATAAGGATTTGGAAAATTGAAAAAAATAGTTGAAAAAAAATGAAATGATTTTGGTTTGGAGGATTTGCCCATCCCATTCCATTTATTGGGATGGTCAAAATAGTTTGCAAAATAATTTGGAAAAATGAGTAGAATGGTTTGACTTTGTGAATTTTGAGGTGATATAAATGGTTGAGATTTAAAGATATTGTATAAGGATTTAAAAAATTGAAAAAAATAATTGAAATAAAATAAAATAAAATAAAATAATTTGGAGGAATGGTTGAAATTAATAGGGCAACAAATTGTTATTTATTTATTTTTTAGTGAGCCAGGCTAGCTTGCTTTTTGATGCAAGCAAAAAAGGCATTTATTTTGAAAACATAAAATAGACATGACTCGTGACCTGAGCAAATGATTTTTATTCATATATCGGCACGACATGACTGATTAATTAAGCAGCCGTAGTTGGCCCAACATGAAACAATACAAACTAATTTTCAATCATGTTGACATCACAACACGTCTTATCTGACGTCTCTAGTATAAGTGAAATTCAAGACGTGATCAAGAATCATATAATTCAATGTAATTGTAATTTCCTGATAAACTACTAATTTAATTAAATGTGACTTTATTATTATATTGTAAAATTATATAATGAATCATATCATAATCAAAGTGACGAAGTATATATTCATACTAGCACATGATATTGAGATAAAAGATTATAGCAATCACGTTAACCGTAAATCAATTACTTGTAATTTTTTTTTTAAAATATGAATATATGATCATGCATATCTGTAGACATATACTTATAATTTGCATATATTTTTGAGAATTTTAAGAAAATAGTCACTGTTTACAAAATGATTTTAAAAAATAGCCACAGTTTCAAAAAATTTAAAAACTAGCCCTTTCAGAAATTTCTGACACCCGTCAGAAATTTCTTACAGCACATTTTATGTGTAATTTTGTTATTGTAAGAAATTTCTTACAGTGTGTAATGGCTAGTTTTTAAATTTTTTGAAACTGTGGCTATTTTTTGAAAACACACTGTTCAAAATGGCTATTTACCTAACTGACCCTATATTTTTTGAGCTTGACAGTTCTCCATGAATATACATAAAACATAGAATATTTATGTGGTTCATTTCAATCATATTCCCTTTAAATAACCAACGTTTTGTATACTACTTGAACCATCATCATTTTCAATCATATTTTTATTTCCCCCCAAATCATCAAAACCTACTTAGTTTTAATTTTTGAGAGATTTTGAAGGATGTTTTTTTTTTTCATTTTTTGTTGCACAATATTAATTTATATCCCTCTTTACTTTGCATTAATAATTTATACTTTATTTTTAAACTACAAACATAAAATAGCAATCTAGAGACATTGAGACATAAATTATTAATTAGTGACATTTAAAATGTCTTTTTTTTTTTTACAATTTTTTTTCTTTCTTTCTTTTATTCACTGCTGTACATTTATATTTCTTTTTTTTTTATGGGGTTTTTGAAGAGCGGTTTTTTTATACATTAATAATCTATACATCTTTTGTGTTATACTTTTAATCTATGTTCTTACTTTTACACTATAAATATAGACTAAAAATTAAGAGAACACACAATTGTAGACTTATATTATTAAGTGACATTTAGTTATGCATTTTTTTTTAAAATCCCCCCTTCTTTTCTTTTGAAAAATGCCACTTCCGCACAACATATTTTGTAAAATGCTACTTTATTAAAATAATTAAAAGTTGCAGTATATGCCACATTTTAGCAGTGAACTGACTGAATTGTCTTTTTTTTTTTTTAAACAAATGAGAAAGACAAGAAAAAAAAAAGGAGCAATATACTAATTTGATGATAAAACAAAAGTGACACACTACTACAAAATATGCATTCAAAGACGGTCACAATTGATGTCTTTTCTTTTACACGTCATAAGATAGGCGGTTGTACGTGACATACAATAATGTCATAAGTTGTAATCTTGAATATAAAATGTAGCATGGGATTAATTTTCTTTTCTTTTTATTAATTCCCTTTTTCAGCTTTCTTAAATTTCTCAAGCCCAATGTCACAATAAATGGCCGATATTCTGGAACAAAGAGAAAACCGCAAACATAAATTATCTGTTCGAATACTGCATTGTTCATTATATAAAGCAAAACATACGTATAAACATACATTGTTGCTTGCGGATTTTTTAATCCTCTTCTAACCTTTTGCTTCTTTGTTCTCTAACTTTTTTTTCTTTCCAATAAAATATAGTTCGATTTGAGAGAATTACTGTACTGGGTGGCATGAGTCCTAGCGGGTCACAAAATAGAATATTGAGATTCCGATTTCCAATCAACTGTTATATATATATATATATATATATATATATGTGTGTGTGTGTGTGTGTGTATGTTGTTCGTGGCGAGGCGAATTGTGTGTGTAACTAAAGTGACCATTGATTGGATTGTATTCGTGGCAGGAAAAGAAGCAGAATATGTACACACTTTTTTTCTTGGCACTTTCTTTTCAGCAACTTGAGTATTTTCTTTATGATTAATAGATAATCTTTGGTACTTGTGTGTGTTTTTTTTTTTAGTAAATAATTTTGAATCGTTATATTCGTATTTTTGGTGTGTTCTGCATCTTAAAAAATTGAATCTGACGATTTGGAATTGTTTTCCACCACAGATTAAAAAACCCACTAAAGGATTCCCCGATAATATGTGTTTATATTTTGAATTTTAATTGGTTTTCATTTCATTAATTTTTTAAACATAAAATGTAAATCTAACGATTCATATTTGTTTTCCACCAAGAAAAAAAATTTACTTGAGAAGTTCCCAAAAATGAATAACAAAAATGATTTTGATTGAAACATTAAAGAAGTAAACACATTAACTTCCAAAAAAAAAAATCATTTTAGATTATCAAAATTATTTTTTTCAATAGGCTTCCACATCTTAAAAAAATAAATCTAATGATCCGTAACTGTTTCTCGTCATGAAAAAAAAAAAACCATCAAAAAATTAATCTAACAGTTCATAATTGTTTTAAAAATATTCACATATAAAATTGTTCGCACGATAGAATTTCCTTAAATAATTGGTTTATTTTTTGTTCTCTTAAGTTTTAACACCACCTTTTCAGTTTTCTTGCAAAAGAAACTACTCTGCATGGTTATATCTTTTTCTCGATCGTTTATAAAGTGTGTATATATACTTTGTGAGTATGTTTGGTATGGTAGAAAATTAGAAAGAAGGAAGTAGATAGATAGAGATTGGGATAGATTTCAATAAATGCTCTTATTTGGTAGGAAAGAAAAAAAAAAGGAAAGAAAAATAAGAGGAAAAAAAATGCATGTGGGGCCCATTATTTTTTATCTTTTCAAAATTGAGAAGAAAACTCTTTTCAACCAATTTTAACGTAAAATTACTATATTGTCCATATTTTTAAATTTTAATAATATATGAAATTGATAAGATAATAATTATCTAATCAAATATATTTTTCATTTCTAATATACCAAACACTATAAAAAAAATTATTTTTCTTTATTTTATTTTATTTTCTATCAACTCTTATTTTCTCTTTCATCTATTTTTCTTTTCCTCTCACCAAACCTAGCCTCTAGGTTTGAAATTCTTCTCTCCTTCCAGCTATATTGTGACTTGCGAGGGAAAAATACACGTGGCTCACATTATAAGCTTTAATATTTCCTTGCCAGTACTCTCAATAATGATCAAGGTTAGTATGTGTGTCACATTCTACTTCTACTTTCCAACACAACCAAACTAGAATGAAGATAAAGTAGTAATCAAAATTAAATATTATTAGAGGGAGAACATAAATTTAATAAATAATTTGACAAAATTTAATATTAATTTTGAGAATTCTTAGAAAATCAGAATGAATTTGAAATTGAGGAATTTGGATGATCATGCCTTTTAACACATTATAATTTATGTCTTGTTTGTATTGCACTTTTAACTTGTACTCATACTTTAACACAGTAAATACATAATAATCTATACCTCAAGAGTCGTGCTTTATTTATTTCGCTTCTATGTTTGTAGTGTAAATTTTGGAGCATTGACTAAAAGTGCAACACACTTACGGGGACAATTGCAAAGGAATACCATAATTCTTAATGCTACTTAATAATCTATACATCAAGTGTTGTGTTCTATTTGTTTCTCTTCTATGTTTGTAGTGTAAATTTTGGAGCATAGATTAAAAATACAATATTATCATTATGTGCATTCTTCAAAATCCTTCACTTAAAAAAATAAATTGCTTGGGTTATTAAGTTGCAATTATAATGATATTATTTATTTATTTATTTTTTGCGATTGCCGTTTGAAAAATTTTGCTATAATATAATGATTTAGCAATGCTACACATACCAATATTTTTACCAACTTTTTTAATACAAACTCATGTGTCATATGATTATTGGTGAGTGCTTATCACCTTAGTAAGAGGATTTGATATTTAGCCAATCAAAATATTACACATCAATTGTCACATAAGTTGGTATTAAAGAGTTAGTATGTCAAGTATTTTCCATAATGATTTTATAGGATTTTTCCAAGAAAAAAGGCCCTGTGTAGTAAATGATGTTGGGCCAGGCTGTTTACATTCATTATTGGGCTCCAATGAGGCCCAACAGTGTCAGTAGGGTAAGGCCCAGCACAAGAGCAATGCTCTGCCTTGTAGCGACGTCGTTTCCTTGGTAGGGAGCAAACCCTTGAAAAACCCTTGAATTGGGGATTCTTCAGACTTCTTGGCATTTCGTCGATCGTCGAGCTTGGAATTTGGGATTCGAATTCGATCAATGGCGTTGACCAATTTTATCCTCACAGTAGCCGGAGTCAGCGCCGTCGTGCTACTCCTCAGGTCAGACGTCAAGCAATCCGCCGCCATATTCCGGCGAAACGTCAAACATATCAGAAACTGGCTCGAAGAAGAATCTGCCTCTGCTTCCAAGTACACCATTTTCTCTCTCTTCCTGTAGCTGTAGCGTTTTAATGATTTAATCATTAGCGTTATTGTAAGTTTGGAAATTTTGGGCCTGTCAAAGATTTCCAAAGCCTCGAGTTTTCTTCGCTTACAAAATATATTTTGCACTTTGTCAAGTAAAGGGTAAAAAAAAAAAAAAGAAGATCTTTGGTTTAGGATGTTGATCAACACAAAAACTAACAATATAACTGTATTGATAATCGTTGATAGTTATTGAGATTGACAAAGTGAGAGCTTTTACTACTCTGTTTAGTATCGCGCTCATTGTATGTGTTAATTTAAGTACTTCACTTTGAATGATGCGTAGTTTATAATGATAATTTGGTGACGAACTGTCCGGTTTGGGTAAGATTCTAATTTAGATTGGACCTTCGTAATTGGGTTGTGACTGGTTTGGTCTTTCTCTGTCATTGGATTTCTTTCGTTGTGATTGATTAGCTTATCAAAATAAGGCCTGCCAAACAGTTAAGATTACTTGGTTTTCGACTTGGCTATGATTTTTTTAGGTAAATCGAAATAAAGGTGAATTGGTGTGCTGAGTTCTGATTTCTGGACTAGATTGCTCTGATTGTTTGACCATTAGTTGAGATTATGCTTCTTTATTTGTGTATTTATATATAATATGTGATCGATCTGCTTTCAGGGCAGCTGAGAAGAAGCCTCCTAAGGAACTAGAATCAAAGATCAAGGAAGACAAACACTGATGTGGATATTGCACTGGTGGAGTTTGTTTGGTACTTTATTATATATTGGATGGATTGAATCAAATTTAGTGTGCTTGAATTCTGTTTCAATATTATCACATATTTGGTATGTGCTATTTGGTTATATTAAAACAAATGATAAATGCTTCAATGTTACTCTCGGAAGATTGAAATTTCAGTATGTCTAAATTAACACCAATGTGACAAGATGATAAAGTGCCTCGTTGGTGGCCATCGCCACAGCCACCAGAGCTTCGTTGAGTTCAACAAGATGATGAAGCGTCCTCGGCGGTAGCTGCAATTCGGTCTGCAACAATATCCAGAAGTCTGGAGGGAGTTTGCTAGTTGTCTCCTTCGACATTTATCAGATCGCTGATGCTGAGATTTCTGATAAGGCTGGCTTGATGTTGGAGTGATAATGAAGAAACAAATCATGGGTTTTCAAAACCAAATCTAAACCAATGTTAGCTTGAAAAAGCTTTCTTACGAAGATGTTGAAATAAAAATCTGAGACCATACACAGTAATACTCAAATAAACAGGGGATCTGGGTCAATTTAAGATGAGAGATATTTTGTTGTTTCTGGTTTGATATATATATAATTTTGCAAAGTTCTGGTTTGATTAGTTCGTTGTTATTGGTCTCTATTTCATGATTGTTGTCTTTTTTAGACTTTAAAAAAGAGAATAAAAAAAAGGAAGAGGGAAGAATCGACAGAAGGAATACATGGACAATGGACCTCGAGGAAGAAAGTCAATATATATATATATATATATTTATTTATTTTATTATTATTATTATTTGTATCTCCATCCACAAGAGGATGGAAGGGTTAACATTGTTAATATTTTGAAGATGGGATTGGGAGGGCAAATGGATGACCAATTCGACATCAGACGCACTTTTAACGGAAGTGATTCTAATAATCTATCCAAAAATAAATTCTCAAGTAGGATTACGTATTTTAGCATGGGATAGCTTCTATCCTATATTTTTGTTATTGAGATTGGTTATCCTGTTCACTATGAGATTAATATATCTGTTGGGATCAATATAATCAAATTCTGGACATGTAGCAAATCTTTGATTAAGACTAAAAGAATCCAACTTAATCCCCTTTTATTCCATGTCTGAAACATATTCGTGCTTTGCTTAGTCATTCCTAATAATGTTATGTTATCATTATTATTGTTCCTCCCTTTTCTTTTCCTGATATTGTTGGTGGGGGAGAGAGTTGGCCCTTAAAAAAGAAAGCTTTATTTCTACTTGTGTAAACAAGCTTATCCTATAATTTTTTTTTTAATATATTAGCACATCACCATAATTGGGATTTGATGTGAACAAATTCACATACCCCCTTTTGGCCACAATTGTCACACTTTTGACGAATATGGATTTATCACTAATGTATTTGAACACAACACTTTTGCATATCATGACCGAACCCAAAACGTCTTTAAGCATTGAATCCATTATCTTTGGGTGATTGCTGACAAGGATTCTTATCATCATCAGGTAGATTTTTGATTGCCAACAATTCTGTGGCCTTATTCAGCAACAAAAAAAAAAAAAAAAAAAAAATTCCTGTGGCCTCTGTGTGTGTGGAATGAGCTCAGCTCTGTGTCAAATGGCCGTCACTTTTTATTTTTTATTTCCTCTTGAGGGTTTTTA
This sequence comes from Boehmeria nivea var. tenacissima, assembly GCA_018132145.1. NCBI lineage: Eukaryota > Viridiplantae > Streptophyta > Magnoliopsida > Rosales > Urticaceae > Boehmeria > Boehmeria nivea. The sequence continues at coordinate 20,491,619 of CM030876.1, forward strand.
TTCTGAGCACAAGCTGGTTTGTCATCCACTATATCAGAACCTGATCTTGAATCGCATCTTCAATAGTTTACCAAATAAGCTTATTATGATTACTTGGTCCCTCATTCGAGATTAATTTAATATGATTTAAATACTTTACCTTGTAAGTAAGAAACATTTACCGTTTTGAAGTAAGTGTTGGGTTATTTTCATTTCAATCATGGGTGTCTCCACTTGTTTAAGCATGAACAGTTATTTGTCGGTTTTTCCTTGTGATATATTACGGTCCTGTTTTACAAGATCCAAAACCAAGGCAACTTTTTATTTTCAAAAAAAAAAAAAAAAAAAAAAGAAAAGAAAAAAGAAAAAGAAAAATTCTCTCTTCAACCTCTATGACGCTATGGCTTTACCTACCAGTCCAGTAGCACATAAGATTTGGTTAGAGCGAGCAATACTTTATACTTTGTTGACTAAACTCTAAATCTGGGGTTAAGCACAGAGGTACAATATGTGCAATAAACTATACACACGAAGTTCAGTCGTTGGGAAATCAAAAGACAAAAGCAACGCAATGGTTTGTTGTCCCTTGACAAGCAAGAGTCAAGAAATTCTTATGTTATGTCACAAAAGTTCCGTACATACGACAAAGAGCAAGCCAAAACATGCTTTTGATAGTAACACAAATATATCTCACACAATCAGTGCTTAACGCTTTGTTTAAGTTGACTATTGTCACCAGATAATTTATTCAAAGATCAAGAGAGCAAACTAAGTCCAAAACCAAACCGAATCAAACAACGAGTCTTGGAGACAATAACCTCAGGAGGAAAGCAACTAGTCCAACGAGATTGGAAGCATTTGGAAAGCTCCATGTTCCAACAAGCTGTCCGGTCCCATCCGAAGCATCATGTTTGTGGCATAAACGTCTTCGCCATTGTTGCTGTTTGTTTTGTTGGCGATGTCGTAATAATAGTTGGGACTTGGAAGGGGATCCAGTGGAGGCTTGTCCTTGGGATGGTAGTCGAGAAGTTGAAACGAGCAACCATCGCTTGGCTGCTGCGGCGTTGGATTTGTTGACAGAAGATAGAGAGCACGGCCACCAGAGTCTATTGGCAAAGACACCTCTTCATCGCATATCGCGTGATTGTCATTCCTTGCTCGCTCACATGGGTGGCATAGTAATTGCTCACTGCTATTTGTTTGGTAACTGAATTCGGCTTTGAGGCTAATGTTCTTCTTCAGGGTTGTCCCATTGAAGGAAATTTGAGGACTTGGTTGGTTATTGGCTTGGAGGCGTCTGTGAGGACCATAAAGCCATGATTCTGATCCTGATTTCGCCTCCACAGGCCACATACCTCTCACACTTGCCGTTGCATATATCTGAGGATTGCCAAAGTGCAAGATTCTGGGACCTGAATATACAAGACACATCACTGATGTATGTATGTAACAATATTGGACTTGCTACTCTTGACCAATACTTTTAACACCAAATTTCATTCTACAATCTTGACTATAGGATATTAAGCAAGATATTTTGACAAAAGCAATAACTTAAATGGGCTGATTCAACAACTATCAGGCTCTTGAAAAGGTCATCTGATTAATTGGTGGCTCGCATGATTAATTTCAAGACTAATCCTAAGCAAAGACAGAGACGAACTATGAGAAATAAAAAAACAAAAAACAAAAAAAGGGAGGTGAATGCTGGCCTAACAAAATTTGAAATTTGAAAATGGCCCAAACCTTTGAAACCAGACAGGAAGTTCTTGGAACTGAAGTAGAGAGGTTCGGGTTGCGATTTTCTCCGGCGGCGGTTGTGTCCGTCGAGGCGTTTTCTGCAGCTTCTCTTCACCTCATCAAACTCCCCCAGAGAGTGAAACCTACAATTGCACATACTAAAAATCACACACACAATTGCACGAGAAAAGAAAAAAAAAAAAAGAAAAAAAAGAAAAGAAACGAGTACAACCACCAAGCTGTTGAGCAATAATTGGAAAGCATGTCTTCAATCATTTATAATTATATTTTTTGTCAACAAAACCAGAAATATAAGAAAAGAAACATATATACCTACTGCACTGCTGGCAGAATCTTTTCTCTTCTCCCTTGACAATAACAATTGGCGTCTTGGAATGCCTCTCGCAGACTCTGTGACGCCTGTGATAGTCTCTACAACCGCTGAGATCCGCGTTGCAACCATCGACCGAGCAAGACATCTTCTGTGCCCCGCTGCTTAAAATCAGCCTCTTTGAAGAAGGCGACGAATCCACAGCCGAGGCTCTGGCGATGTTCATGGGCTCATGAGCCTTGGTTGGACTTGTTGTGAGCCTTGAATTGGGCTCTGAAGATGGAGATGTGCTCTTCTGTGTTGCTGATGAGTTGGTGAAGTCAAGTAGCACAAGATGATGATCAGAGGAAGAAAGTTGGTGATAATGATCGTGACCACGATCATGATCATCTCTTGGATCCAAATCAGTACTTGATTCCCAGCCAAACTCCTGCAAGTCCCAGTCCATTATTTCACCATCTGTGATCTCTCCAATCTCTTGATCACTTGGCCTTTTCCTATACATATATGCCAAGCTTCAAATAGTAAGAGAAAAGAGAAAATCTCCTTGATCAAATCGGGTTATCAATTGGAGCAATAAAAAAAAAAAACGTAAGTGAAAAATACAGGAAGACCCAGTTGACCAAATTAAAATTAGACTTTGGTTTGGGATGTGATATAATATAGCTTATTGAAACAGTGTTGAAACAATGAGAAGCTCTGGTGTTTGTTTAGTACTTATAGAGAAGTAAAGGATTAAAAAAAGACGTACATGAATACTAGCGCAGTTTTCATAACTTCATTGAGTTACTAGAAAGCAACAAACGAAACCTTCCAAGAAAACGGGTTTAAAAGAGAGAGAGAGAGTGGCAAAAATATCCTTGTTCTCCTCCAATAGCAAGGAAGGTCAAAACTCAAAGGGATCATTGCAAAGTGTTAATCATATTGGAGCCATCCAGATAGCTCAAAAAAAAAAAAAAAAAACAATTATAGAGGCATTGAAAGAGAATAAAAAGCTACTAGACATGGCTGAAAATAACAGCTAGAAGGACCACTTAAGACATGGTTGTGTCATTAGTTTAGTATAATGAAACTCACTTCTGTTTTCTGTTTGTCCCTTTTCCTTGTTTTCCAGGTCCACCTTGAATTTCTAAAATGGGAGTGGGAAAATAAATAAAAACAATAAGCTTATAAAACTAATTCAAATTGGAAAAAGAGGATAGAAAGAGAGAGAAAAGGAATGGTAAAGAAAGAGACAGGTATGGTGTTACTTTCAACTTTCTAGACAATATGGCAAATATTTTAATTATCTTTGTGGAAGAAAAGTAGCAAGAAAAGGAGCAAGGGAAGGGAATCAAGAATGTAGCCAGGGCCAGGCCAAGAATATTTTTGTTTATCATTATCATATATATACTCTGATAATACTACTACTACTTATTTCACAATCAGGCCATGAGTACAACAATATTATTAGTTATTATTGTTGGCTGTTTTTCCCCCAAAGATTTTAACCCTTAAATTTGGTCTCATATTAAGGAGTATTTGTGTGATATGAATGAGTGATAGTGGTCCAGATAAGTACTGGTTTATCAACTTTTTTATTTTTTCAGATAAAAAAAGGGGCATTGAAAGCCACTGGTTTTCGTGGTTTTGGAGCAAACAAGTCGTTGTTGCAACTGTGTTAATTATTTAATAGGGTATACGTATCCTTGTCGATTGTCATGACGAAATTAAATCAAATAAATAAATAAATAAATTTGGAAGCTTATCTCACTCCTTGCGTAGGTACATCTAGCTTCTTGTCGAGCGTCTACATGATTAATTATTTCTTAATTACAAATATACAAGGATTTAGGTATATACTATTGCATATGTCTTTCACCATATATAATTACAAGTACGTTATTGAATACTTTATTTATACATAATTCAAAACTAATTAACAATATCGGCCGCGCATAACTAAATTTGATTAGATTATCAACAATCTCACCGAACCTTACAATTATGATCTAGCAGTGAGAGGTTCGTCTCACTGATTTGATACGCAAAAACATACATGAACAAACATATCTCTCTTATATTTTGATCAAAGAATTTTCTGACTTCTGTAGTTTTCCAATCATGATGTATGTACGTACAATCTCCAAATTGTTAGAAATCACAAAAATGTACCACTAATTCGTCAAATTCGTTTTTGAAGTAGATCTAGTACCTGAGTATTTTTGAAGTGTATGAGTTATTTTATAATACGATATGACAAATTGAAAGATACTTTTTTTTTTTTAATTTCTAAACAATCGGATAGGATATGAATATGTCATTATTTCATTTAAATACAAATCATTGTCTCATTTCAAAAAGAAAAAAAAAAGCGTAGTGGCTATATTAAAAAAAAAAGGTGATCAGATCATAATTACTTAATTCAATAAAGGGAAATCGTAAGAAATAGCCAAAAAAAAAATTTCGTTTTTAAAATACAGCCTATGTTTAAAAAAATTAAAAATATAGTCATGTTACAAATTGTATAACAGAAAAGTGTCATACAAAATATTATACATCTGTAAACATTTGTAAGATATTTTGTAACACTTTAAGTTTTACTTATTATTTTTTGAAGTGGTAAATGATATCTTACAAATGTTTACAGATGTGTAAATATTTGTTTCACAGTTTTTGTTACAAAATTAATTACAGTAGTTATTCTTTTAATTTTTCGCAACATAGGCTATCAGTTAAAAGACACATTTAATTTTGGCCTATTTTTGCAACTCACCCATTAATAAACCGTATTTTTGCCTTGAAATGAAAAGATCCAAAGGGTTATTTCAGTGCCCAATAAATCTTGAAAATTCTCATCATGTCTTGACCAACGAGAACCCTCTAGTTGCCCTAAAATAGATTCTCTTGAGGGAGAATTTCAAAATAAAGTCATTATTGATGTCACTTAATCTATACTTCAAGTGGTATGCTCCTTTTATTTTCATTCTATGTTTGTAGTGTAAATTTTGAGGTATAAATGAAAAGTGCAACATCTATGGGACATAGATTATCATTATACTAAAAACGAGGCATTCCTCAAAATTCTCCTTCTCTTTACTGTATGGCCCTCTCAAATTTCAATCGTCACCTAATTAGGAATTAGTTAGACTCATATTTTAGACCTCTAAATTCAATCTCTAATACATGTTAAGGGTTGTAATTTGGCCCATAATAATCCATATCTAGCCCAGATTCTGGTCACATGACAGAAACAGTGACCAAATTAACACTATTGCATATATAACTAGTATTTCCTAAGCATAAATTAGAGAGCGAAAGATAGTATTCAAACAATTCTACCAGTGGATAGTTATGTACTATACAGATTCTCCAACAAATGTAATTAATTAGAAAGTGAGAAGATGTAATAATCCTAGAATTATCAAACAAATTAATACTACATTTCATTATAAATGTTGTGATACCCAGTCATTCTAGAGCAAATAGCATCAGAAGCGCAAAATATAATACATTAGTACTGAATCAAAGAATATTACAAAAAATTGTGAAACAAATCCTATAAGTAACTGCAAAAGCGGAATTAATATTCTTGCATACATAACCCTACAATTAATATTATTCCGCAACGCACAATTATTTGAGTTCCTAATTTGCATATAGTACTTGTCCTAATTTATAGCTAACTCTACGTCTTATATAGTGTACGTATATATAAAGGATCGGGATATGATTTATGCATATATATATATATATAATGCAAAGAAGAGAGAGAGTTTTCAAAAGGGAGTGTAGATATGCATCTGATTCAAGATGTGTTCAAAATTGTCAGTGTGCTTTTCAATGGGATGAGTATGCATTCCTTCGTAAGTGGTCACCACAACTCCTTCATCTTTTGTTAACCGCTGCACTTGCTTCTTCACATTGCACCCTTGGTGTGTACACCTGTAGTAGCTCCTATACACACACACACACACACACACACATCTCATTAATATACATACATAATCGTTATATGTATATAAACATTATATTTAATGCCATGCAGAAAAGTAAAGTCGATTATATATTTATATATATATCTAACTCATGACCTCTTCTGTCTTCATATACACAAACATATAAACAACGGATACATATGCAGATTGATGCACTTTCATCTACTAATTAATTCATAACATCTAGCCAGTAATTATTAATTGATTTAACGGCATTAATTAGACGCCTATAAGTGAAACTTATAATTATATAGCAAAATTATTGACATTAATATTGACAGTACAGGTTTATTGTCGATCATTATCTATTTCTAATTAAGGTATATTGCCATTAGACGCAGCCATCTGATCACTCAATAATGTTCATAATAGTATCAGTAAAGCTCAATAGTGGATATGAATGCTACATATACCAATCCTAAATCTTAGAATAGCATCTTAGTTTGGTTAGAGATCTCATATTAAAAAATTTCATCCAATTATAACAAATTAATCTTAGGTATAATTATGTACGATGATCAGATTGTAGTACATTTAACCTGATCTAGAGGGTTTCATAACGGATCCCCAATTTCTGTTTACAATTTATTAATGTTATGCTCACATATCTATACGTACATTTCATATATATCTATATATCTATTATAACACATCTTAGGTTATTGATTTGAATTATAACAACATGGGAAATTTCAATACATGTATATATATATATATATTATATTATAGATCAGAGATGCAATATAGAAAGAATAATATTCTGTAGTTTCACTGTTTCAGTATTCTCTAATTCCCTCTCTGTATAAATATGTGCACCTTGATCGTACGCACTACTATGCAAACCCTAAAGTGGAAATCAATTGCTAATTATAGCTCTACACCAATTAAAGTATTAATTAGAATAAAGATTCCACTAATTATCTTTACCAATTCCCTAAGATACGTATCTAGTTCCATAATAATTATGAAGTTAATTAGTATTCATTTATATCACCAATTCTAATGACATATAAGGAGATCTTAAGAAGACGAAATTATGGCTCGACCTAGCTAGGTCATCAAAATAGCATGATTAATTTTTATTACATTATTTGTTTGCGATGTTAGAGTGTACTTGGCAGTTGTAAAACTAATTGTGGGATAAAACAAAAAAAGAAGTCCCTGCTTTGCAAAACCCTAGATGTATAAATACATATATATATATATATATACACATGATTATATACGACAACGTGTTAATTCGGGATCGATCGATCATCGAAAGAAGACAAATAATAGAAGAAAAATCTCTGTGTTTGACTCATCCATACCAAAAAACAATCATTCAAGTATATTTAAACACATTATGCCTCACACGAGTGTTATATATATATATATATATATATAGTAGGAACAAGATCTCAAACTTTCCGGCAAAAGGGAGCCGCCCGCACAAGGGGTAATAATTGGTGTTATAAGATAATATAATTGCATCTGGAAAGTAATTAATTGTCTGACCTATTTTCATAATCATCATGATCGCAGCAATTTTAGAAACTAGAACTAATTAACAATCAAATTGTAATTCGGATACATTCAATCGAGAAATTAATACAAGACAAGACGCACATAAAATGAGAAAAAACGTGATCCAAGAAAGATATCACATATTGTCAAACAGAGTTAATTAAGTACACACTTCTATATTAATATCTCTTTAACATTTATTAAAAGGATCATATTGTATGACTAAAATATTACCTGGGAAATTTGTTGTTTTTGACAGCCTTCTGGCCATACTTCCTCCAACGATAACCATCATCAAGTATGTCAACCTGACTTCTTGTTTGGAAAGCGTATTTGGGCTTCCTAATCTTCTTCTCTCCTTTCTTATTAATCTTCCCGGTAATATTAGTGCCTGAATTGTTAGTAATTAATTCAGTACTAATCTCACCCTCCTGCAAATTAGAACGGTACTGCTCAAACTTGTTGATCATCGCATGATTATTGTCATGATCATCAGTTCCATTAATTCTAATCGCGACATGGTTTGGACTAATTCGCTTATGATCATGATCATCATGACCATGACCAAAGCCAGTACTGAAATTAGCTTGAGAGATCATGTTGGATGAGACAGGATAGGCTGAGAGATTTGCCGTTGACATCGACGAATTGCATGGAAAAAACATTTGGAAATTATTGTTCTCCATAAATAAGAAAGAAGCCACTACTTGTCTGTGTGTATATATATATATATATATATATGTATATGTCTTGGTGATTATATAGATTAGATAAAATGTAGAACCAAGGAGAAGAAGAGAAGAGGAAGAGAAGAAGAATGTTTTGACAAAAGTTTGGAATAAAACTACTAATATAAAGGACGAGGCGGCTTGAATTATATTGGTGTAAAAGAAAAACAAGCTTTTAATTTCACTGTATTTATAATAAAAATATATGCTATCAAAAGAAATGATCAATAAAAGGACAAAAAACAAGAGTGAAATTAAAAATATAGCAAATATAATATAGAGAGAGAGTTGTAGTAGGTGTCGTAAACGGCACGAAAATGGTCCCAAGGTAAAGAAAAATATGGATTCTTCATCAGCGCAGCGATTTGATCAAGAAAAAGTGAAAAGGTGGGTTTGGAAAAATTGAGGCGGCTTCATCATTAGGATTATGACAATAGTTCCATAAATGTAGTTGATTTGTCCAATTTATGAATAATTTAAGGGGTAATTAGAGTTGGTGCTAATGAGTTTGTATGAAGAGATATTACGGTGAATACTCAAAAATAGGTGTCAAAAATAGTTACATCTATAGTATGGATATTTTTTAAATGATTGGATATTTATTTAAATTAAGTGTTAAAAATTGAGTATTCACCTTAATTTCTTTTTAAATAAATACAAAAATCTTTTGAAAAATATAATAAAATATTCTAGTGATTCAATCACTTACATGGTGATAGTTGATAGTAATTGACTTAATTAGTGACAAAAAACATGTGTAAGTAATTAATGAATTAACTATAGTTACTCAATTACTTAAAAAACGTGGGTGTTTTATTTATTATTGTGTAAATTTTAAATATTTTCCTATTTCACCCTTATATAAATGGATACTAATTAAGTACTAATAAGGCGTAGACTTAGAGTAGTTAATTTTTGGCAAACTAAAATCCTCTAACATAGTTTCTATCTCTCTAATAATAATATCACGACAACTCATTAATTTGTTTTTAGCTCTACATATATATTTAATATTTTTAATATTTTCTTGAAAAAATGAATTTTTTATGATATAGGAATAACAAAAGATAGAAAAAGAAGTTTAGAAGATTCAGATTCCGCTTTTGGACTCCGACCATATGTGTATAAAAGTAAATCACACATGTAGATGATTCATGTATTTTGTTGTGCTTATGTATATGGATTGTAGGAAGCGCGTTCAACATGGACTAGAAAAGTTATTGGTCTCATTATTCATTAATGGTACTTTTGATAAAGTTGTTTTGGTGGTGGGTATGCTTTCTAAAAGATTTATGTAAGATTATATAATACAGCACGTTTATGAAAACTAATCCGCTAGAATTGTTATTAGCTTCCGAGAAGCATCTCCTATATCTATACAAAACTTCTAGCTGAATCTTTTTTGGCTTCAATTTTGTAATATATAATTGATTTATATATAAAAGCTGTCTATTGAATTTAGTATGTAGGAATGGGTCGTTGCTCAAAAAAAAAAAAAGAAAGGGCGTTGCCCAATGATAATTAGGTATGGTTTTTTCTTAAAACACACATACAAACACAGAGTAGGGAATTTGGATGTAATTAACTATTTCACTAACAGTTTCCGAATATCAAAGAACAACAAACTTTGTTTTTAGTGTTTTATATATGAGCTTATGCGCACAGAATATAGATAAACACTCACTATATATTGACACACAACTTTTCAAACAACATCACATGATCATATTCATATACACGTGTAGATATATATACACGCAAATGTACATACACTGCCCTTATTACGTGGTTTATACATGGTTTTTTTTTATTATAATATTTTTCTAATTACGGTCTATATTATACAGGCATGTTTCACCTAAAAAGAACTGATTTTGAAAATCTTATTTTTAATTTGGAAATCTAATTATTACCGGTACATATTCTTTGTAGGGAATTTTCAGAAAATAGTCACTGTTTACAAAAATAATTTTAAAAAATAGCTACAATTTCAAAAAATTTAAAAACTAGTAATGTCAGAAATTTTTGACAAATATTTGTACTAGTGTCAGAAATTTCTGATAGTAATTTTATGTATATTTTGTTATTGTCAGAAATTTCTTACACGTTTTATGGCTAGTTTTTAAATTTTTAAAAATGTGACTATTTTTTAAAAATACACGGTCCGAAATGACTATTTACCTAACTGACCATTCTTTATATTTATTTTAACAATATTTATTGAATTATACCCAATATTGTATAAAATATAATTAAATAAAAATATTGTCCAACAAGCTGGTACATAGAGTCCCTCTTTCTGGGACCACAAGAGGGACTACAAATGTCAACCTTTTCTTCTGTTTTTTTCAAAAAATTAATTCTAATAAAATCCAAATGTCAAATTTAGGGATATGTAAATTTTTCCACACACATCTTGTTTTTAGAATATTAGGGCTGAATTCAGAATTTTAACTTAAAAAAAAAAAAAGAAGAAGAAAATACTTAAATAAAGTTAGTAAATTTATTAAAAGGGCATGCTGACATTCAAAATCGACTTAAGGTAACTAAATGACATTTACAAATTTGACAAAAAACAAATTAATGTTTGGTAAAGTATAAAGTTCTAGTTCAGCAACAGTTAATTAATTAAAATACATATATATATATATATATATCATAATAATTTCCCCGTATCGTTTTGGTACTTTTAAGCAAGAAACAACTGCCAATTGCATGAGGTCAAAACGCTTTCTCAAATAATAGTAGTAAACAGTGATAATTGAGCTCTATATATGAGCACATGATCAGGTGGCTTAAGCTGGTTGTTATAAGCTTTAATAACTGCATATATATGTTATATCATCACAATTATGTAAAGATACTGCTATATATGAATTCATTACAATAATATTCAACTACTAGAGTTCACTTCAAATTCTAAGCAAAATATGTATATTAAAGGGCTGCTTTAGCTTTTGAATATGGCTTTAAATGAATGGCATTGTCAGGGTTTCTCTTCCTCATGATCACTTTAAGAACTGCCTGGATGGCATGTAATTAAAGGAAGGCTTATCCCTGTCTGTCCCCTTTGTTTCCCACCCAACATTTTCAGCAACCCACCACACACACACACAAACACATATTGAAATCAATATCTTACAAAATATTCTTTATCCATCATTTCATGAAATAATAATCTCCTTTTGTCACCTCATGTCACAAAAAGCAGCCTAGCTAGCTAGGGCTAATGTGGTCAACAAATGAATGAAATCAATTGGCATTAGTACTTATGCGTCATTGGTTCAGTCAATCTATCTAATTTGTTATCTGATATTCATACCTCTAGTTTTCAAAGACAATCGCTAGTTATATCCATCTTAAAACTAGTAAATATTACTGTTATAAGTTGTGGGTTTTGTTCTCTCTCTCTCTCTCTATATATATATATATTAATATATATCATAGTTTTGCTGAGATAAAATATGTACTAGGCAAATTGAGAAAATGGGGCATGTGAGTACAGTAAGAGAGATGAGAGGTGCATGAATTTGGAAAAAAATTAAGAGATTGGTCTAATTTGGAGAATTAGTCAAAATTAAAAGACATGTGCCTTTGAATATTGAAAATTAAGGGGACCGGAAAATGGGTACGACTGCGCAGCCTCCTCCACTGCAACAAAACAATATATATAATATCATAATTATAACTTTAAATTATTGCAGCACATATAGACTATGTATATGAATACAAATTAAGCCTGAAAAAGACCTTCTTGTCCTTCTTTTACTTTGGAAAATTTTAAATCACTGTTTGAACAGTCAAAATGCGGACACAACCAACACAAGCCAAGAGGACCCACTTAATATTGGCCTCCAATAATATTTTTCTTCATGGTGCTTCCTATTATTTCATTTTCACACACACACACACAAATATATATATATATATATATATATAAAATGTACGTAATGACGTATCACAAGTGGTCACCGGTTTTGCATCATTATATGGGAAGTTACTCGACTTCCTGTGTCCTTCCACCGTGATTCCATTTGGGGGAAAAAATGAACGAAAAATATGAGGATATAACTGCTGGTCCACTAGACTCAAATACGACCAACGCACTTAGTTTTATGAATAATTCATATTGATTAATAATTAACGGTCGCGTTCTTCTTATTAGACAGGTAATGGATTACCTCATTCATATTATAGACAATTATATACTGATTGAAATTTGAAAGAGATATGAAACATTTACAAATGGCAATTTGTACGTTTAAGATCGAGAAAGAAATAAGCCGTGCATGTCGGGTTGGAAATTTTTGGCGACTTAATTTGCTTTTCCTAGGAAAATAACGTTTTACTAATTTATTGACAATTACGTAGGAAATAAGAAATCATGATGAGGGACGTGTTACTTACACGAACGGATGTTGTTTTTGGAAAATCATGATGAAACCAGTGGATCATAAGTGAACTGTAAGCTGGCCTAGTAAATTAATGATATCAAAATCAATTCCTGCCGACCCTAACACCTGTTTTTCTTTTTTCTTTCTTTTTTTTTTTTTGGTAAATCTGATCCGTACCCTTTTCTTTTTAAAATTTTTCTTGTATTTTCTTTTCTAATTTTAATTATTATACACTCTCACAAGCAACCAACAGTTCATAATTATAAATAAATGTCAGTTTGACTAGCAAAAATTTATTCATAAACCATAGGTAACAAATGTTGTACTGGTTTAATTTTATTCAGTCTCCTATCAAATCAATCTATGTACATGGTTTTTTTTTTCCCTTCAAAAAAGTACAAAATGAAAGAGATATATAATTCGATATTGGAATAATGGATACATTATTCTTTATCAAATTACGCTACATATCTTTCTTCCACTATTAATCAATATTTGAAACTATAACAACATTTAAGTAAGCAAGGTCCAATTTGATAACATTTTTATTTTTTGTTTTGTGTTTTCTTAAACAAAAATTTGATCAATATTTTCAAAAATACGTTGGTAAATAATTTGTTTTTCGTTTTCTTTTTTTTTTTTTAAATTGAAAACAGAATTAAAAAAAAAAAGAAAAGAAAAAAAAGGTGTATTTGATATTTAACAATTTCTTGAATTTTAATAAAGAAATGGCCAACATATAGACAATATAGACATATATAATGTCCCTTTTATGAAAGTAGAAAAACTACTGATAGAGAAATCCTTTCTATAATTATTTGATATTGCAATTTCATCGCACGTGTGATAAAAAAGTCCCACAAACATAACAATAATATTAGGGTCTTTTGCACCTATGGCCCCTTAACTTGTCGAGTTTGACAATTTGGCACCTCTTTTTTTTTTTTTGGCATTTACCTCCTTGAATTTGAAACTCGTTGCATTTAACCCCAAATTGAAAACGTCCGTTCGAAATTGGACGGAATTTGGCACGTGATTTGCACATGGGCGTTTATTTAGGGGCATATTTTTTAATTTATAACAAGCCCCCTCGATCTCTCCCTCTATTCCTCAACCCCAACGCCAGTCGACCAAGCCCCCTCGTCAGGTCCAGCTCCCCCGTGAGTGCCTCCTCTTTGCTCGGCCCCTCGCCGCGCCGCCCAATTCCAATGAGCCTCTTAGCTCCTCGTCGATCGCGTCCCGCCTCCTCCGGCACCAATCCGCGCCCAAACCCCGGCGAGTTTCTCCACTTGTCGCGCCTTCCTTGCAGGACCTCGATTCGCGTAAAGCCCAGCTCGCAACTCTCCACTAACCTCCGTCCCGCAAGGTCAGCCCTGTTGGCCCCTCCTCCGAGCGAACCCAGCGTCGCGCCTCCTCACGTGCACGGCACAAGGGTCATTCCGTCTCTTATTGGACGGGCGTTATCAATTTGGGGTCAATTGCAACGATTTTCAAATTGAAGGGGGTTAATGCCAAAAAAAAAAGATGGGGTGCCAAATTGTCAAACACGCAAAATTGAGGGGCAATAGCAGCAAAAAAAAACCCTAAATATTATACATAATTCTTATTAAATGATATACATTGTGATAATTCCTCAGGCACGTTATCACGTATATGCATATATACTTGGTAATTTGCACCTAGAATGATAAAAATCATTTATCATTTGACTGATAATTAGATGTCAACTAATTTCAGTTGATAATATTTTGGTGACAGTGGCGGCCTCTAAAAGTAAGAGATTAATCCAAGTGATTTTGAAAATTGCCACTTTGGATATCTTGTCTTGAAAAATGTCCCTTAAAAAAAATTACAATACAAGCAACTTTTTAATAGTGAATTTGATCGGAATTTTATTTTATTTTTATGTTTTATTTTTTTACAAATGAAGAAATTGGCAAAACGAGGAAAGGGAGGCAACATAATAATTTGATGATAAAGAAAGTGATATGACATGTAATAACTTGAATGTCAAACATGACATAAGATTAAATTTTTTCGATAATTTAATTAATTAGGCCGGTTCGCAGCCGTGGCTGCTGAATTCAGCTCTTGTTCTTGTGTATGTTAATTATGATCTGATCTAATTTTGGCATTAAATAGAACCCCGTTGTTGAATTTGCCTGCCCGCAATATTAATCTAAAGCATGAATTCGCATATTGATTCTAGAATGACAATTACGAAACTGCTAGCTGCACGAATTTCTTTTCTACTACTCTATATGGAAAATTTTGACATTTCATGATATATATATATATATATATATTTAACAATTATAAATCTTCAAATTACTTTTCTTACCCTTGGGTTCAAAAACAAACTATAAGGATACACCGATGGCCGTTGCCGTTGGGGCGAATTATTGGTACAAACTGCATGCTAAAGGTATCCTTGCCGTGATCAGTACGGCTAATATGCTACATATTCTGATCCTCACAAGCTTATAAAAATTATTAATGAACTTAGCATACCATTTTCATTTATTTTTGACGATAAGATTAAAAATATCTGAGGTGAATTATAATAAGTTGTTCCATGGCGATTCGACTTTTCTATGTCTTCTAGTGTTTAGATCTGGATATGATAAGGCTGCGGTCCCGCCATTTTCTTTTCGATACCAAAATCTATTTCGCTGCATGCCATCTTTGAAGGGTATTCGCTTATGATGTCTTTGCGAATAAAATTCCATGTTTACAGGTATATATATATATATATATATATTGCGTACTATACACATGATGATTGCCATAATATTAATAAAACCCTAATTATCATCGTGATAAACAACATTGATCAATTAATGTTTGGATCAGTTGGATAAATAATCATTTTGGATGATGTGTTTTTAAAAAAATAGTCACAATTTTAAAAAAAATTAAAATTAGCCATAAATTATTATTATTATTTTTACACAGATAAGAAATCTCTTACCATAACAAAATTACACTAAATTTATTGTAAAAAATTTCTTACAAGGGTAATAAATTTCTGAAATGGCTATTTTATTAAAATTTTGAAACTGTAGCTATGTTTTAAAATCGTTTTCTAAAATTGGCTATTTTCTTAAAATTTTCTTATTATTAATTACAATGTAATACAACCACCTGGCGGCCGACCTTTCTTTTAAATTTCGTTAATAGTACTGTGTATATGATTGGAGGGAGAGAAAAATAAAAAGAGAGGGGATACATAATTACAAATTACCTAGGTGGAGGAAAATAAAGAGGATGAGAAGAATTTTCTTTTGTATTGTTTGTTACAAAGAAAAAGAAAGAGAGTACAAATCTATCATCTTATTTGGTATATGAAGATGGAGGAGGAAGAAAAGAAAAAAAGTATGCTAACAAACTAATTATTTCAATGACAATATAGTAAATATATATATATATATGATGTTTTAGTGTATTAGTCACTCTACTTTGAAGTGATTTAAAGTTTGTTAGAACTTAAAAATTTGAATTCTCTCACAAATTTACTCCCGCCTTTAATTGGTCCGACTAAACAATTTAACATATAATCCATCCCAAAATCTAGTTATCTCTCTCCATCCTTCCACTTCTCCCTCCTACCAAACACATTATTAGTTTGAAAGTTTACTAATTTATAATGCAATAATACTCGTATAATTAAAAAGGATTTTTTCTTCTGGCGTAATTGCTAAAATGACTTAAAACATGACTTTATTTAATGCTTATAGTATAAAAATACTGGTGAAAATTAAAAGTACAACGTAAAAAACATAGATTAATAGTGTGTCAAAGAAAATGGGTATTTTTCAAAATGAAATTTTAAGAAAATAGCTATTTTTTAGAGGGTCATTTAAAAAAAAGAGAGATTTTTAGGGATTTAACCAAACTTTTGACTAATTTTTATGATTTAGCCATAATTTCATGAAATTAAGGATTTAGCCGTAACATACATGTAACATATTATTTATGTTACACGTCTGTTACGGCTAAATCCTTAATTTCATGAAACTATAGCTAAATCCTTCAGACTTTACCTTTAAAATTGTTAATTTCTTAACTGGCCTTTTAAAAAATAGCTAATGTTTCAAAATTTTAAGTAGCCATTTTCTGACATTGATAATAAAATTTTTATGACTATTTTTGTAAATTTTTATAGATTTGCCCCCTCTGTCACAATTTGTAAAAAAATATATTAAATTAATAACATAACATTAATCTGTTGGCGCTTGGACAAATTTTTAAGATCAACTGCCTTCAAATTAATAAAATTATAGTAATTAATTCTATATTTATTTTCACAAACACCCTCTTATGTTGTCTTTTCTTCTCAAAATGTACCTCGATCTTTTAAAATTTTGTATTCATATCCTTAAAAATTTGTACAGGCGCCAACAGATTAATTAAAAATTATACAGGCGCCAACAGATTAATGTTATGTTATTAATTTAACTCTTTTTTCTTTACAGATTGTGACAGAGGGGGCAAATTTATAAGTTTTTAATACTTTAGGGGGTAAGAATGACAATTTTTAAACATTAGGGTGCAAATTGCAACAATAGCACAACATTGGGGGGCATTTGTATAGATATCCCTTTTAAAAACACGTCATTAAAAAAGACTATTTACCTAACATACATTTTTCAAAATCTCCTTTTGTTTTGAGAAATTATACTAAATACCTCATTTCTAACACATAACTTAAATAAATACTAAATTTTTAAAAAAATTATAACAATATACCTAATTAATGATTCAATTTCTTAATTCGTAGTTATTGCTGGTAATATTTGAATGAGTCTTAAAAAATATGTACAAGTACTTGATAAAATCAATATTTATTCAATTATATATTGGATATTTATTTTTATTGTCTATAGTGTGAAATTTAAGTATTTTCCTACTCTATTTGTTTTTTAAAATTGAAAAGAATAAAAGAAAAACGGAGGGTGCCCTGTAGAAAGTTAAATTTCATGTTATTTGTTTTGGAATTATAACTGTCTTAATTACTAAATCTTTCTAGTGTTTAGTCAAGTTCGAGAGTAGTACGTACAAATTAAGATGTATATGATCTAAGGATTACTATTCGCTAAAATATAAGATGTAACTAATTAAGCTAATTATAAGATAGCTAAGAGCATGTTACGACTAAAATAATCCTATAAAAAATATCTATAATTATTTGAGCTTTATCAATACATAATTACGTGTAATTATTAAAAAAAAATTTATGAACCACGTGTTTTGACAGTGAACTAATTAATATACACAACTAGGTTTCTATTAAAAAAAAGATCATTTAGGTAAATAACCATTTTGGATGGTGTGTTTTTAAAAAATAGCTATAGTTTTAAAAAATTTAAAAATTAGTCATAAAAAATTTCTTACTATAACAAAATTTCATATAAAATTTGTTGTAGGTGGTAAATTTCTATAATGACTAAATAGCCACTTTTTAGAAAATAATTTTAAAAAATAGTCACAGCTTAAAAATTTTAAGAAAATAGCAAATTTCATAAATTTATTATCTTGGTAAGAAATTTCGTAGTTCTTACAATAAATTTTATGTGTAATTTTATTTATTGTAAAAAATTTCTTACATGTATAAGAATTTTTTTATGACTAATTTTTAAATTTTTTTAAAACTATTACTATTTTAAAAAATATACCATTAAAATGACTATTTACGACCCTAAATCCTAAGGTCACGAAATGTTGATGACAAGTTAACGTTGTTAGTCGATAAGATTCCTACCTAACAGAAACTCTCGAGTCCCAATTCTCACCTAATTAAAGCACAAGTCATGTACACTATAAGTAAAACTCTATTATATATATATATATATATTATTGCATATTTGTTGTCACGTAATATCATGATTCATGCATTATGTATATTGATGCATCATGCATGGTGTTAAATCACCGATTTATCTAAAAGCTTAAGCTGATGAGAGACGGGTCAACAATAATTTTTATACCTCAACACTCCCATTCACGTGTAGGCTGACTGGCCCTTACATATGGACAATTTTATGGGGTTAAAGAGTATACGTATTGTAGGAGTTTGAACTCAGGACCTCCTACTCTGATACCATGTTAAATCACCGATTCATCCCAAAAGTTTAAGCTAATGGGAGACGGGCTAATAATAGTTTGGATTAATTTCATCATTCCCTCTTCTATTTTAACCCGAATCCTGTACTTCAATTTGTTACATCCATTCCCCCTATACTTTTAAAACGTCTCAAATTTGTCCTTCCGTTAACTTTTCCATCCAAAATTGTCATTTTCCATCCAAAGTTGCCATGTGTCATATAATTAGATAGATTTTTATGCATTTGTAGATAAAATTATATTTTTACCCCTATTTGATTTTTTTTTTTGCTAGAAATACTTGATTGAAAAAAAAATTCAATCAAGTGTTTCTACCACAAAAAAATAAAACTAAAAATTATCAAATTTTTAGCTGAAGAAAAAAACTAATTTTTTTTAATCAAGTGTTTCTAGCACAAAAAAAAATGCAAAACTTGAGAAAAGAAAAGTATCAAACATGAGCAAAAACATAATTTCACCTATAAATATACAAAAACCTCTCCAATTATGTGACACATGGCAACTTTGGATGGAAAATGACAACTTTGGATGGAAAAGTTGACGGAAGGACAAATTTGAAACGTTTTAAGAGTATAGGGGGAACGGATTTAATAAATTAAAGTATAGGGGACAATTTGAAATTTGGGTTAAAATAGAGGGAGAAATGATGAAATTAACCCTAATAGTTTTTATATCTCAACACATGGTTTGATAATGCAATATTGCTAGTTATTAATTACGACTCTGTTGTCTTATATTTTTGCGTCTATGAAGCTTTTTTTTCCCCAAGGGGAGAGGATGGGCGAAGACCAAAATCAGTTTTGGTTTTCATTGGTCGAATTAAAAAACATATAGTTATACTTCTGCGTGATCTACGCCCCGAGCTCTAAATGAAGCTCATCTTGTAAGCTGAGAAACACATTTTGTTCACGTGGATCTACAGCTTTCAATACTGCTCATATGATAAGAAGTTATGTCTCGGTATTCCCATAGATATCATAATTTTCAGATAGGAGAAAACAAAACATACATAGAAATCATTCTAATCCTTGACTATGGTGCTCGGGGACACTTTGATCAACAACAAAAAGGTAAAGTTTGAAAATTGAGCATATGGTGAAAGAAATGTTACATATAATATCATTAAAAACGTTGAATTGAGCAAAAAAACATGTGTGCTGACTATAGGCGAAAGGTCCATATCATCTATAAGTTTGAATAATATGCATATATTATGTCATTGGAAGACTCATTTAGCAAATTCAATAGAAGGAACAACTTGTATGTATCATAAATAGAGCCTAAAATAAGAATACCAGATAAGTAGTACTGTTGTTCGAAAGCTTATACTAGTACGCAATGCAGGGCCAAACTAAGAAACGTGTAATCGTGTATGGCTTTTAAATCGATTACCATGTTCAATGAACTTTCAATGTTACATGATCATCAACAATTGGCACTACAAAATAATAGCTACATTATAAAGAGGAAGCAAAATTTGAAAGTTAATTAATGAGCTGGAACATAAATCACAATGCAGAAAAGGTGCAAGAATCACATGTATGAGCGCATCCGAGGCCTTGTTATGGACTGCGCCCCATCAACGAAAATTGTGGTGCCGGTCATGTATCTTGACCCATCGCTGATTAAATAAATAACTGTCGAAACCACGTCGGTTTTAGGGTCGAGCCATCTCTCTAGTGGGGCCGCCTCCTTGACCAACTTCTCCGCCCTCTCTTTCCCCGCTGACTTGATGAATTCATCTCCAATGTGCAATCCTCTTGCTATGGCATTCACCCTTATCTTGTATTTCCCAATTTCCAGGGCTGATACCTAAAGTATAAGATATAACGAATTAGTTGTGTAGTAAACAATTGACCTAAAACAAATGCAGTATTTTGATAAAAATGCACTTATAAACTGTTGGTGTACAAATTATTCACTTAAAATTTGGGAATCCCAAAGGGGGAATTGCAAAACAAGAACATTCTTAATGTCACTTAATAATCTATGTCTCAAGTAGTGTGTTCCTTTTTTTTTTTCTACTCTATATTTGTAGTGCATTCGGGACACAAATTAAAAGTGTAATACACATGGGACATAGATTATTAATGTGCCAAAAGAGGGGCACCTGATAGACAAATAAATTAATAAAGGCCATAATTTGATCCCCAAGAATTTATCAATTAATCTAAAGTGTTTGTGCAAAGTTTGTTGGGAGGCAAAAGGAAGTGGTTAGGGGTATACCCGAGCCAACTGCTGCAGCCCCGCAGAGCATGATGCGTACGCGGCAGATCCTGGATGAAGCCCTCTTTCAGCACCAACTAATGAGGTCAATAGAACTATGGAGCCTCCTGATTTGTTGTCCCTCATTCTTCTACCGACGGCGTTTAACAAGTACCACGGAGCCATAAAATTTACCTTCACTATCTTTCGGAACTCCTCTTCGCTTAAGTCTAGATGGTTCTGTGACTTTCCTGTTTCAAACAAGCAAATCAAAAACTGCAAAGAAACACCATTTGGCAAGGCATAATAAAATACGAAAAAGAAGTCATGAAGCGAAGCAATATAAATGGAAACTAGATTATTGTCCAACATATAGTTACTGACATGGTTGTCTATTTTCATTTATATGTAGCTTTAGCAATTATGATCTCTCATCATGTAATCTTCTCAGCCAAGAATTTTCCTCTGCTTTTTTCCCATGCAAAATTATTCTCTGTTTGTCGTAAACATGAGGATATTGTATCACTAATTCCTGTTATTTTGCCACGGAAATGATTATCACGACCAGTAAAAGCAATCTAACAACAAATTAAGTCATGCATGCATGAGTTTTTATCCGGTTGGACAGTTTTAGGATTTGCAATTGAAATTAACAAGGAAGTGAATATTATAAGGCTCCCACCAACATTGCATTAGACAATGACACGAAAAGGTTTAAATGAAGCATCAAATACAAGGTTTGCACGTAAAGGGATCTCAAAGTCAAACATATTATTCATCCCAAATGAGCACTAATCACAAGTTAAAAACCATAAACACAATATTTCCATGACTGCCAACTAAACATCTACTCATAGTGCATATGCAATCAAACTGTAAACCTCTTCTTACCCTGTCATAAGATAACCTTAATACAAAGTCTAACATATAATAAATATGTCGACAGTAAAAACAGTCCCACTCTGTAAGGTTTTCCCACCAAAAAAAAAATCAAAATTAAAAAACGCATTCATTATTTATTGTCACGCGAAGCCTCAATTTTACCGTCGTGTCTCACGTATGCATAGTCATAAATAGGAAACCAAAAAAACTATAAAAAGAAAAAAAGAAAAGAAGAGAGAGACACCACTGGCATCAACCTCGTGCAATTAAATTATTACTATTATTATTATTTAAAAAAAAAAAAAAAAGAAGAAGAAGCATTGTGTGTTGGAAGGGGTGGGTGTTGGTAGCTACTAGCTAGTATTACCTTGGTAAGAGTAGCAATGCACAAAAGCGTCCAAATTGCCAAAAGCGTTGCATGCTCTGTCCACTGCCTCTCGGAATGGTCCCTCTCTCTCCATCTCCATGTCAACCCCAACCACAACCACTCGCCCCTCTGCCCCACCCACACACCCTCTTATCTTCTCCGCTACGCCCCGGAGGCATCTCTCGTCTCCCATCAATACCACCCTAAACAAACAAACAAACAAACAAACAAACAAACAAATGGTTAAATCACCGAATCATCCCAAAAGCTTAAACCAACATTAGTTTTTATATCTCAAACGCAAATTAACACCAATCAAATTAATGACAAACATTTGTGTCATCGTGATTACTGTTAAATAAATATTATTAGCTACTGAGAAAGAGAATTAGTGGTAACCGGCAGCCCCGGCGAGCCAACTGCAAGGCAATGTTGTTGGAAATCTCGTCGGCGTTGGAAGTAAGCACAACTGTCTTTCCACGGCCCTCCATGCTCTCTTCAAAGAATATTTATGGGAATTAGTACTGCCACTCCACCATGAATACCACGGAGGGAAAAGACTCCTTCAAACCCCCTTTATATAATAACTAACATTACCCGGCCCTAACAATATTTCAAAGAATTAGAGAGATATATATATATAAATATATATATTAGAATAATAATCATGTGGGTACATAAATAAATGACTTGTATATCTTATTATGTTAAAGCAACAGAATATACATATATGTCTTTTCTTTTTGGTAGAATAGTTAGTGCGTGATGATTTCACCTCAGTCTGAACTGCTTTTGGTGGTGGTGGTGGTGGTGGTGGGAGTGAGAGCATTCATGAGAAATTACGCAGACCTTGCCTTGCACTTAATTCGCAGCCAGCAGTGGTCAGGTCTAAGTCTTTAGATTCATCGATCGGTCAGTCAGACTTGTTTAATATTTCTCTTCGTGCTAATCTGCCAAAAGGAATATCAAACACACAAATACAGTATAATAATATTGATATGAGAATTAATAGATAAAAGTAAAACCCATATATCGCTGAGTTGGAACTTTATTTTGTTTTGTTTTATCCGATCGAATACACTGCTTGGAGCTCATTTCATGTGGCTCTCAGCGTTCAGAAGGTGTCCATCACATGGGGGCTTCTGATTGGCTGCTTGAAGCACAATTCCCAATATGCCCATGTGAATGCCTATCTCAAATCAAACCGACGACTCCAACGAACCATCGCTATCTTGATTCTGGAGGTTCTTTGACGTGGCGCAAGCGCAAGCGCAAGCAAAGAAATAAATTTGAAGACCTCTCCTTGTGCCATGTACAGTACACGGGTCCGAGCCCAACTCGATTGCGCGAGCGAGAGGCATGTGACGTGCATTTAAAATCCCACTTAATAATTGATATCATCATCAAGTATAAAGGGGCATTCACGATTTCAAGATTTTAAGAAGCTATTTCATAGTTTTAGAGAAATGAATTTTTAATACTTAATTTAAATTAATATTTTATTTTTAAAAAAATATAATAAAATATTTAAATAATTTAATTATTTATATAATGATAATTAATGGTAATTAAATTAGTTATAAAAAATATGCTCAAGTACTTAATGAATTATCAAGTAATTCAATTACTTAATTTATTTTTATTATTTTATAAGTTTGAGTATTTGACTACTTCACTCATAATTTTATTACCTTGATAAAAAAATGTCTTACAAATTTTATGCGTAACTTTGTTATGATAAAAAAATTAGATTTTCAAATAAATAGTCATATTTTTATGTCTGTTTTTAACAATTAGCCTATGTTTGCTTTTATTAGCAAAAATAGCCATACATTCGTGTCTAAATTTTTAACACCGCAGTCATTAGTTTTTTGAATTCTGTTTTTGTTGTTTATTGCTGACAATATTGTCTAAAATTTTGTGTCTCTAGTCATGAAATTTATGACATCTTTAGCTGTATATTTTTTTGCTATTTATAAGATATTTTTTATTTAGTAATAAGTGTTATGAAATTGGTTATGTAGGCAATCATTTATTTGTGAGTTGATTATTTTGTTAATGGATGTTTAAATTTTTTATTGTGTTTATTTCAAATTTTTTGAAATTTTGTGACTATAGTCACAAATTTTATGACTGTGTATTTTATTTATTTAGTCATAAATTTTATTTCTTTAGTCATAGATTTTTAGATGTTGACATGATGACTATTTTGCTAATTTTTCAAAACGTGGGTTATATCTTTAAAATATGGACTGTAAAATGGCTAAATCCTTAATTAGCTCTAAAAAAAATTACTTGTGCAAAAAAAATTATTACTAATTTATATATTTTTTGAAACTATTATTATTTTTTAAAACACATCATCTAAAATGACTAATAAAAAAGTCATAAAAATTTATATCAATATAAGATATTTAAAATTACACATAAAATTTATTGTGATAAATTTTTTTAATCAAGATAATAAATTTATAAATGACTTCTTTAAAATTTTAAAACATGTGTTATTTTCTAAAATCGCATTTTAAAAAATAACTATTTTCTTAAAAATTCCTTTAATGTAATACATTAAAAGCATATACTATATACATTATTGATGCTCATAATCAGTAGTTCAATAGAAAATAAAAGAAAAAAAAAAAGCTGAATAGATTACTGATTATTAATAGAAACTTCACAATAATACAGTAGTTCAATAGAAAATAAAAGAAAAAAAAAGCTGAATAGATTACTGATTATTAATAGAAACTTCACAATAATAGGTTGTTTAGGGGTAAATATTCAATTTGATTTTACGAATTTTGATCTGGTATAAATGATTAGATTTAAAAATATTGTATTGACAGTAAAAAAAAGTTTAAAAAAAAGCATAAAATAATACGAGGGTAATTGTATTCGTTTTTGGTTTCACATTGATACATTTTGCAGTTGTCCACAAGATGACAGAAATAATTAGCAATAGCTGGTCCTCTAGTTATTTGTTGATAAACGACAAGGTTTGACTTTCGTGGGCCCGTAATGTTTTACTTTGAGGAGAATCGAGGATTGAGATTTGAATAATATAGGGAGAATTTCAAAATAAAGTCATTCTTGATGCCACTTAATAATTTATACCTCATGTGGTGTGCTCCCTTTATTTTACTATATGTTTGTAGTGTAAATTTTGGAGTATAAATTAAAAGTGCAACATACATGGGGTATAGATTATCATTGTGTCAACTGTCAAGAATGGGGTATTTCTCAAAATTCTCCTTTGATATATAGCTAGTTAAATGATCTAATTTTATAGGTTAGAAAATAGGAAATTTTAATAAAATAGTCACCGTTTATAAAATAATTTTAAAAAATAGTCATAGTTTCAAAAAAATTAAAAACTAGCAAAGTAATAAATTTTTTACAAAATTTTTACTTAGTGTCAGAAATTTCTTGTAGTATTTTTATGTGTATTTTTGTTATTGTCAGAAATTTTTTACAATTTTATGGCTAATTTTTAAATTTTTGACTATTTTTAAAAAACACAGTCTAAAATGGCTATTTACCTAACTGACTTTATAAAATATTCATACTCGAAGATATATGTATATTTCTTAAAAAAATATGCTCTAGAAAATAAAATAAATAGCACAATTTCTTCGTGTCTTAATCTTTTATTCTCTTCAAAAAGTTTTAATTTTTCCCTCTCTCTCTTTTAGATGGATTGGAATTTATAAAGAATTTCTTTGGGTTATGGTGGTTGTAGCTTTTCATGTGGACATAGCGAATATAATGTGGAAACTGGAAGTGGAATGTGCTTTGAATTTAAACTTTAATGACATCGATTGTTATATACATGGCTGACAAATTGAGCCCACTAAGATACGCCGAGACTTATTACTTATTAGGTATATATGATCAATTTATTTGGGTTCAAAGAAAGATAATATAATCGTAGAGAAACTTCATGTCAAATGTAACTCAATTGGACAGAAATTTCTCAATTCGCTTTATTGGTTTGTTCTTTCTCAAATTCAAAGATATATATGACCTGGTTTTTTTCCATTAATGTGTTATATGCGTTATTTGGTGTTTCGTTGGCTAATTAAAAATAAAAACCCACAACAACCAAACGTTTCACACGCATTCAATTTCAAAGTCACCTTCACGTGCTCTCATGGGACGCGGACAGTTACTTTTGAACTAATTTTGTACTATTTATTAAAGATGTCAAATAAAAAGTCTATATAGAAGCTCAAATATAGAAGAAATTTTTGCTATCTCTAACGCTAATATATTATCATCTCTCTCCCAGCAAAAAAAAAATATTATCATCTCTGTGGACAGTACTGACTTTATTCCACGTAACGTGATTCTCTATGTTAGTGCGAACCCTAAACGTGAATGGCAATGACGATGCCCTTCACTACTGAGAAGTAAATACAAAAATAATTCAATTATTAATATATATAATGCAAATTGTTTTGTAACAGCACGTTCTAAATGTTCCCTTCAAAAACTTTTCCCGTTTTAAATGCGACATAGATATTATCAGCTTAAGCACACTGCTAAGTATTTAAATTCTAAGTGTCCATTCGCAACCATTTTTGCATGATCAAACGAAAATAAGATATATTAGTTTGTATTTTTTGACGTTTAAAATATTTTGTGATAACGTCCAAATCCCATAATAATCGTGCGAAATGCCAATGTGGTTTGGTCAAGAGTCTACTCTACACACTAGGGACACAAAAATTTGGGTGGCTTGAATTATAGTTTAAACCTTGTTAAAAAAAAAAAAGTTAATGGTCTAGGAACAAGATGTCGTTTACCAGAAAACGACATCAACCTTCGGCTACTCAAAAAAACCTACTGTTTGCAAAAAAATAACTGGCAGCAAGTCAAAATTTAAAAACCACTAATACATTTTTTTTTTTTTGCTTTACAATCATTAACATAAATCATAGAACGGAATGCCATCTTAAAAATGGTAACAACTTGTCGTTTTTAAGGTATAGATGACATTATACCTCCTAGAGTTAGCTCGGGTGACGGGTGGTAAACTTTTTTTGGTGAAGTAGGCAAATACTCATAATTTTTATAATAATAAAAATATATACTTAAACTTTTGAAGTAATTGAGTTCCTAGTCAATTCGTTAATTATTTGCATATGCTTTTGGTAACTAAGTTAATTATCAATTATCATCACTTATCAGTTATCACTGTGTAAATAATTGAATCACTTGGATAATTAGTTATATTTTTCAAAAGATTAAGTAATAATTTAAATTAGGTGTCAAAAATTGGATATTCACTGTAATTTTTTTTTTTTTAAGATCCTAAACGACCTTTGATGTAAAGACATAAACTTAATCCTGTAGAAAAACGACACCGTACTCAAACTTAAACGACAACATCATATTAAGAGACTCACTATGCGGTTCCAAGAATGCAAGCTATGTATATAACGAATAGTCGAATACTACTCTTAAACGACAAAGTTCAGAGTTAACGAGTGAATACCAGCATAGTTTACAGCTTGCCTTAAATAAACGACAAAATTATTTAAACGTAAATGATATGTCGTTTTAAACTATTACTTAAAACGACGATAAACAGGGGCCGCCAAGGCGCCAAATATCCCCGACCCACTGAGACATCCACAAGACATGTCGTTTTGTTGATTTCTCTGTATTCTGTAATGAATTGGACATTTAGCATTCCACGCCATAAACACTCAGCGAACTCGGAGACTGTCTACCATGGCGGCCACTGTTTCTGCTTTCAAATTCCTCCATTGTTCGAACCCGCCATTAATTTCCAGGCAAGATTTTAATGAATTTTTATGAAGGTCATTTATTTCTCTAATTCCAAATTGTATCCACTTACTCTTTCATAGTTTTTTTTTTTTTTTTCTACTATTTGTATCTGCAGTTCGAGTCTGCGAAAATCTCAAGCTTACAGACCTAAATGCGACTACTCTTGCTTCGAAGTAAGTCCATATATACATATATATTCTAGTTTTATGATAAACTCTCAATGCGAAGCTCGATTACTTTCATAGCGGGAATTGAAATTTGGTTTGAATAATTTGGTTAATTACATAAATC
Source organism: Boehmeria nivea var. tenacissima (assembly GCA_018132145.1). NCBI lineage: Eukaryota > Viridiplantae > Streptophyta > Magnoliopsida > Rosales > Urticaceae > Boehmeria > Boehmeria nivea. The sequence continues at coordinate 20,519,935 of CM030876.1, forward strand.
ATTCAATTGCAAGCTTAGTTTCTCCGTGTAGCATGCGTTGTTTCATGAGCTTATTTATTTCCTATAATTTATTGTTGCATTTTTACTAGGTTAGGAAAATATTTCCAAAATTTTGGAAACTGAAAGACGCTTTTTGAACTTTCCTATAATCTATCGAGATTCCGATTATTGAATATCATTGGACTTTATACAAATTATATCGACATATTATAGGCTTGATGCACTAATTTGAGTGTTGAGTGTGTTATTTATTTTTCAAGCACTTAATTTATGTTCTGCTACTTTAATTAAAGGTTAGGGATGTTAGCTATCGGCCCCCAGGGACTCAGCTTAACCTTCTGAATTCAGTAAGCTTTTCCCTTCCAGAGAAAAGGTACATTATGAATCCATGTTCATGTTCTGATATTTTTTTATTGGAAATGGGTTTATCTTTAATTCGTGCAACTTCTTGGTCTCGAGTACATCCGTTCTAAGTAGAGGTGTTATGCTGCGTGATGTTTGAAAGAAGCCTCTTCTTCTTTGGGTCTGTCTTTGAAAGAAGGTTTATCTTCTTCTTTGAAAGATAAACCCTGCGTGATGTCTTTTTTTTTTTTAATTTTGTATTGCAGCTTTGGATTAATTTTTGGACGGAGTGGTAGTGGAAAAACTACTCTTTTGCAGGTCCTGTACTTCTGACCGATATGTTGGCTTTTCTTCTTTTTCCATGTGTATCTTGGCTAGAGCTTCCCATGTTTGTTTCAGCTTCTTGCAGGACTTACTAAACCAACTTCAGGTTCCATTTGCATTCAAAAATATGGAGATGATGGCAATCCCAGCCTGTCTCCTGAACCCTTACCCTCAGAAAGAGTGGGTATTGTCTTTCAGTTTCCTGAGAGGTACAAAACATATAATTGAAATATTTATATTCCCATCTCTGGTTGTTTGAGTAGGATTTATTGGGATATGCCATTGGAATTAGTATCAATTTTTGCGTTTGTAATTCCAAACTTTTGCATTCTCACGAAGTTGTATTCTTATCATGATGTGAGAATGATGGAGTTTTTAACTTTTGTCAATCTTTTATTCATATCCTTGTTATTTCCATTCCAAACAAAGATTGTTAACAGATCCTAGCCGGTTCTATACTAATCTTTTATCAGAATGTGTTTTTCCTTGTGCTCTTAACCTGTTAGATAACTTTTTTGAATCTATACAGAACCTGAAGGCTGAACCGGCTGATAGGGGCTAGCCTTTGTACCATTAACTATTTAATTGGTTGAAGGCATCCTTTATCCTAATGTCTAAAGGAATGCTAAAAAATTCACCAATTAAGCTGACACCCACTAAAATTAATCAATGTACTTAAATTAATAATCTTTTTTTACGTTTTTATTTTTTTTCTTGGGGGGTGGGGTGGTGGTGGTGGTGGTGGAAGTTACAACCATCTTAATGAAGGTTAATACTTGAAACATTTGCGCCAGAGGTTTTTGTATAGCATGCATGATTTTTTTTTTTTGGGGTGTATGAATGGCAAATTGTGTCCTTAATTTTCCTTGATGTTAGTGTTATTTTTGCTATGGTCTAGATGTTCTTATGTGCAAAACAAATTAACTTATGTTTTCAAGCTAGGTATTTTGTGGCAGATAGTGTGCTTGATGAAGTCACATTCGGGTGGCCAAGGCAAAAACGTGATTTTCAAGTGAAGGAGCAACTTGCTTTGAGACTTCAACAGGCTATTAACTGGGTATATATGCCATCTTGTATAATAAACTGAATTTGACTTATTGCATAATTTGCCTAGACATAAGTATTTATGGTTCTGGCTGTTCTCTAAGGTTTCAAGATTGAACTCCATATTGCTTTATGTTGGTGAATGTAGGTTGGTTTGAACGGAATTTTATTGGATAAAGATCCTCAGTCTCTTAGTGGTGGTTACAAACGCCGTCTCGCCTTGGCAATTCAATTGGTAAGGACCTCTGTGGTGTATGAAAGTGCACTTGCGTGAACAAAATGTGCTGGCTAGCTGTGTTTTGAACAAGACTGATTTATGTGTTCCATGAAATCAATTTATTCTTCAGGTACAGATGCCAGATTTGTTGATTTTGGATGAACCTCTTGCTGGTCTTGGTAAGAAGATGGCTCCAGTTCCCTTATTTCACTATACCCCTTTTTTTCCTGAAATATTCTACTTCAGTTTCATCATCCATGTTGGTTGTCCTAATTAATAAATTATTGAGCGATTTGGCATACTGGACCACTGTAATACTGGTTGGAGTCTACTAGCAGTTAAGTACAGCACCGTCTCTTCCTGAAATTGTGGCTGACAAATTGTTACCATTAGTCCAATCCTTGGTTGACTAGCATACGGAAACAGTTCGATTTAAGAATAGTAAAATCATTTCGCAACTAGCCTGTGCTATAGGATTCAAATGTTGTTTGGAAACTTATATCGATCATTTTATTTTTATTGGCAGTTGTCAAACATGTTGATCCAGTACTCGTGCTTCTCTTTATATGCTCTGTGACCATTGTTTCTCGTTCAAGATTACTTTTCCCAGTTCAAAAATAAATACTTTGCCTCTCAAATTTCGAATTCTGCTTTGTTGACAGATTGGAAAGCACGGGCAGATGTCGTGAAGCTTCTAGAGCATCTGAAGAAAAAATTGACCATACTTGTCGTCAGCCATGATCTCAAGTCTGTCCTTTTTATCTTTTATTGTTGTTCCGTACTTAGCTAATTATTGTTTTTAATTGTGTTTTCAATTTGGCAATTACTAAACAATTGTTGCTTTTAGAGACAAATTATTAGAATGAATTACTAAAATCCACAATAGAAAAGATTAATTTTCATTGCCGCGTAGTTTATGTATCTCTATCTATTTCCATGTACAATCACAAATGGCACATAACATGATTATTAATGTTAGAGCCTAGCAGGTGATCAATAATGTCTTGATCAAATTGATAGTAATTGAAATGTTTTTTTTTTTTTTTTTCCTAACAATCTAAGTATTGTAGTCTTAACCAAGTGGTAAAAGAAACTCTCATATAATTGTAATCATTTGCTCTTATGTTTTCACCTTTTGTGTGTACTTGGTTTTCTGCTTATGGAGCTTCTGCTGTAATTTTCAGGGAATTAGCTGCTCTAGTTGATCGATCATGGGTCATGCAAATGGGTGGGCTTCTTAGGGAAGAGAGTCTACCGGTTTAATTTCAGGACACTTCTTCTCACACAACATACCATGATGTGAGTTTTGATACAGATGCCACTACTTCTTATTGTCTATCTCAGTTGCATAATACAATTAGAGATGGTACAAAAAACTACAATAATAGAAACTAATAAAAGCACCTTGACTTCATGATGATTTCACGTGTCCTGAGACTTGCGATGTTAAGATTCCAGCTTACAACTACGTATTTGGACAATGCATTAAAGGAATTATAGTTTCCACATGAATATTCACCACCTAAGGCGATGTGTCCTAGATCTTTCTCGATGCGGCTATTCCAGATGACCAGTTTCATGGATTTTGAGATAATGCAAGAAATAATTGATGTTTCTGGATTTTGGACGTGTCTCATGGTGAAGGGTAATATTCAATTGTATTCCTTGGTGAAATTCTTCTAATGAGACCAAGGATGAAACTCAGGAATTCAAGTAAAAGTGCAGGTAATCAAGAGTGCATTTATTTATTCGGAAACTTTAAACTTAGCACAACTTATCATCACACATGGAATACAAGATCAACACTTCCATTCAAAAGGTTCAGTTTCAATTCGTCGTCACTTAAATCCCTTACAATAAGACATAACAGATGATTGTATTAAACACTATATCAACAAGCTTGTACTATTAAAGACGATGACTGAACGCCATTGTCACGGCTTCAGCTGATGGAGCTCCAGCACCAAATCTACAATGCCAACAACACAAATGGGTTAGATTTGTACAGAAAAATTTACGCTCTTAAGACGACAATTATACTCAGTGATTGAGCCATATTATTTGATAGATTATGCCATAGAATGTTAGGTAGTTAAAAGAATGCACTGTTAACTATTGAGTTTCATGTTATGGTATGGTTGAATGTGTATAAGTTATGAGGAAAGGTCTGATAACTAAAGAGATCCATCTTAGCAAAATGCCAATTTCTTAAACTTCATAGGCAGTTGCCTCTTTGAATAATATGTTGGAAGCTTCCATCTCTTTACCCAGAACACAGTTACCAAGAGCTACGTTATATATCGGAAGGAAGTTGGTCATGACTTGTACTTGTTAATACTCCTCATCATAGTGTTGATATGGATAGTACTTTGACATTAAAAAATTTAAAATATTTGGAAACAATTTCAAGAAGATTTTATACGATGTTTATAACTTCTGGGATTGTTTATTGCTTTCTTTTTCCAGAGAGAGAGCGAGAATATAAATGGATGGGGGAGTTTGTTGCAATAAAAAGTAATATCTTCTAGAATAATTGAGAAAAATAATCCCTGGGAAGAAAATTATTACATTCTGCAACTATCGGATTGCATAGTTTTTGGTATTTAATGTATTAAAGTGAATTCTCCAGATTTTAAATTAAGTACCTAGTAATCTGGAGGTTAGTTTGATTAATTTGATTTATGTTGGGTTTGATTTCTTTGTCAGTTTCTACCAGTGATGAGTTTTCGTAGTTTTTTAACATACCATATAATTTGAAAAGGCGAAAAAAGTGTCACTTACAGTCATCGTCTATGTTGATCCAGTGCTCCCCTTTTCCTCTAAAATTGTAGCAACTCAGACTACTTTGTTGAGGCGGGTTCGTTTTGTTCAAATTGCACTGAATGCCCTCCATTGACGTGGGTGGAAACCTTCTGTCGTCTACACGAAGGTGTTTCAGATTATGATTGGCATTGCCACCTTCTTTGAAAGTTTCCTTGGCCTTACATTTTATAGGACTGGCAGATTCTCTTTCAGCCATAGAGCTCTCGGGATGGATTTTCCTGTGGAAGATACGCAAGACCTGCATTGAAGATCCTGACCAACTTATATTTGGAATGGGAAACTTTCTGTTCCATTTGTCTAGTATATAGCGATACTTTAAGTACATACTCTTAAAATAATACTTCTTAACAGGGACAATTAGTTCACAAGAAATTATGTTCAGATGAAGACATTTTCCTAAATGAAGACTTTAGTTTGATGCCAAGTTTGTCAGAGAGCATGACCTGATAATTTAACCTATTTAGAAGGAGCTGCTTGTAGTATGCGATTAAATTATAGTAATCAATTAGATTTTGCACTGTGTTAATTTTTTCTTGGGGTATCTGACACTATGTTAGATCGATGTTCATAAAAATTTAATCTAGTTGTGGTGGTACATCCTTTGTGCTAAAACTCTATATTACAATTGAATTTCTATCTTTTGATAATTGAGATTCCGTTGATCTAGATTCTTACTATAAGATGCAACTGTAAAACCCTTTGGTATATCATTTTACTGTATCGTATCTGAGTAGTTCTATGTTTATACAGAGGAATTTTAATGAAAGCTAACAGTTTGTAGATCGTCCGAATGGAGCGATATTTATGAACTTTGGTGAAGAGCCATTTGATATGCTGTCTTATGGGCATAAAAAAATCTTGTTTGTGAGGCATACCTTAGGGAATTTCTTCTTCAGTGGAACTGAATCAGCTGGATAACTGAGTCCCTTCTTGGTTGAAATGACATCCGGTCCATCACCACAAGCTGGATGGGGAGGGCTCTTTGAAGAAGAATGGACCTTTTTTATCATCTTCTTCATGAAATGCATGGCAGACTTCTGTTTGTGCTTGTCCGGTGTCTGCTCGCTCTCACATTTCTCTGTGCAATTTTCAGTGTTTACTTTTGTTTTATGAAACTGCTCCTCCAGCGGTGCCTTTCCTTTTTTTAGTTCGTTTCTCGCTTCGGGAATTTCAATTGAAGACCCAAATAGATATCCTTGGAGTGGACATACCAGTGTTTTCCAATAATCTTCATCTTCAGCTCTCTCGATTTGCTTTCCACCCAGTGTGATGATGCTAACACTGCTGTTCCTAGCCGAGGATTCTTCAGACCCTCCTTTGCCTTCTGCCTCAAGAAACTTCTCTAGCTCATAATTAATGAGCTTCAAGTCATTCTCTGTTACCTTTATTATTCCATCAGTTATGTTCTCCTGAGGCATAGCAAAAGTTGGTGTTCCTGGTTCATTGATGCTTGCATCTGAACCAAGGGTTCCAATGGTGAGAAAGCCATGAAAGATATCAGAGATTGTTGCTGAAGGCTCTTCGTCTTTCTTTTCTTCAAATAGAGAAAAGTAGTTTTCCTCGTCCTGTTTAGGCTGCTTTGAAGAAATGAATCCATCTATGGATCTGAAGTTTGGCTTTGGGTACAGGTCTTGGTCATCAAGAAAAGCCTGTGCTGAAAGGCGGATGCAGGAGTTCCCTGTGATTAATTGCAGAAGAAATTAGAAAAAAAAAAAAAAGAAATATGATAATTTGGGGGTAAAAAATATTCATCTGTATGAACAAATGCTTGTTTATTTATTTATTTAAGTTTTTCTTGTTTCCTCTGATGTGGAAAGGGAACTTGTGTTCTGACTAAAACCATTGGTTTTATGGATAGTGGACATCCCAACTTAATTTTTGGGCTGGGCAGTTTCAATATCAGTAGTGGACTGATAGTTTGTAGTACATGGTGGCCCCGACACGTTTTACGTAGGAGTTTGAAGGTCTATGTATTTCAGGAGAACATGATGTTACTTTTTGCTTCAGGTGCAGAACTGGTCCCCTAAAAACTATCTAGTTAGAACCTTTGCCGACTAATTACATAGATTTTCAGTTGGATCAATGTGGGTGCATTCGGTTAACTGACATCACCATGCAAACACCTTAAGATTTACTCGAGGGATAAAAAAAAAAAAAAAAAAAACAAAGGGGTAAAAGAAGGAATACCAATATTCAGATCCTTGAAAGGCTTGATGCTATTATGCCGAAATTTATGGTGCATCCATTCTAGTATCTGCAATCATGGAATGCAAAGATAAAGTTACAGGATAAGAAACTCTTCTTTATTATTCTTTATTTTCTTTAAGACTTTGGGCTCACCTTCATTTTGATCTCTCTTGTAAGCTTTGGTTATAAGATTTTTATGTTAACTAAGGAGAAGCAGAGTAGAAGTAGGTTTATATGGTGAGAGAAATAACATGTTTAAACAAGTTAGAATTGCTAGAAAGAATGAGGATCTTTTTATTGCGACTGTTAGTGTGTTGGAAGTCACTGATTGCTGGAAGGGTCTGGTGTGTTGCGAGAAGAGAAAAACATTTAGAAAGATACAAGATTGCGGTTGGCTCTTCTTTTCAATATCAAATCATGCGATCAAATTCGAGAGTGGTTTTAAGACCCACAGGTTGTTCTTATGTATATCTCACATATACGTGCATGCTTGGAGTAGGTGGCACAGGTATATTAATTGATGCAGCGACGCGTACTTGATGATTATCTAGTGACGATGATGTTATACGCGTAGCTACAATCTGCCTATCAACTGATAAACTTGTGCAACAATATGCACATACAAGCCTGAATTGCCTAGGGACGCATTTTACAAGTAACAAAGGACACATTGGGGACATAACTGAATCTTTATCCACATCTAGTTTCTGTTTGAAATGATTACAATATCAGTAGAATTTCACATTATCATGTATGTGCAATTATTGTACTTGGTGATAGTCCCACTAATGATGGAACAGAAATTTAAAGTAGTAGTTGTTAATTGTTGTTGGTCCTCCAGTTGGTCAATTTGTGAAGACATATCACACACTAAGGACCCTAGATATCGTGGATATATATAGAAAAAGTTTATTGTAGGGCATGCGTTTAGTAGCATAATAGTCCTTCATAAGAACATCTTTATCAGGTTCACTAGCCCAGCTGTGATTGTTTTAGCTGAAATATCTTTCCACTATTGTTACAAGTATAACGTGCCCCACGGTTGAACTTTTAATGATGTACTCTGTCTTCTTGGTGCACATGTATCGTTTCTTTGCTTTGCTTTGCTTTTTACGTATCCCTGACCTTATTAACCTCAAGTACTAGAATGGTGTTTTAAGGACTTGTAACATAAACAAAGGAGAGCTGTACCATATTGCACGAGTTACGACAGCTTGGAATGGTGAAACTACTTTGATGGTTAAAATTGGTACAACTGTTTTTCAACATGTAGAAAGGTGGTTTTAATTTTTCAAGTGTCTCAGGCTTCAAGTTTCTCTATTTGCTTGTCACAGTAGCACTTAAGATGGGTAAAGGCGTGTTTTATACTTGTAACATTATTCCATTCCATCGTTATATGCAGGAGACTGGACACAGAAGCGAGTTTTACTAGCGTTCTTATTTTCCAGCTGCCAAGATTTAGAGCCCTGCTTTCACTCTCACCTCGCAGCGACAATAGCAATTATTTTTGCTAGTGTCGTTTACAAACTCTTAGTGCATCGATCCACGAGCAAGCCACATTGTCTATTCCGTCGATTTCCGGTGTCAAGTATCTTTTGGATTGAGGCGGAAACCAAGACAAGGTTATTAGCCAGGTTATATGAGCACCACCAGTACCCCACATGCATTTCTTTTGAAAGTTGAGAGTGTGACCTGGGTCTGGGTGGGTATCTGCTACTTGTTGTTAGCTTTGGGACAAAAATCCACTTACAGCCATCTTTCCTATTTCGAATTTATTTCCCATCCCCCCCCTCAAGTGGGCTTGATGCCGTCTGTCTCCTCCAAAATAACTTAAAAGCGCTGCACTGCACGGATGCTGACTGTGTCAGTCTTAGGTACATAATGTTTTAGTACCTCTGCATGCCTTGTTATGTCTACATTCATCCTCTTTCTATACACACTTTAGCGTATGTATGTATATATGTATATATATGTGGGATAAACCTAATTGGGAATTATGATTTGACTGCACTTTTACAAGTGTGGCTTTTTTCTTTATCTTTTACCTATGGAAGAAAAAGGGTAGGAGACAAAAGCACCTCTATCTCCTTTTGTCTGTCGAAATAAGTTGAGAGTAAGGAGTGAAGGAAGTTCTACCTCTATAATTACAGGCACAGTTTGGTAGTGACGTTTTTTCCCTAATCTGTCAAAGTAATAGCCAATGGGAGTTGTTTGGGTGTTTAGGCATGTCATTCTTAGCTACAAAACAAGCTGCAAACGTACACATTAGAGACTAGAGTCTCTTGTTCGTAGCAAAAAAAAGACTAGAGTGTCTTGCAAAAAAAAAAAAAAAAAGGTACACTCTAGAGAGTTTTTACCACTTTTTGGAGAGAGTACAGAACTATTTAAATTCTAATCAAAAAACAACACGTTGTGTTGTGTTGTGTTGGTATTGGAAATATCACTTTGGATAAAACTGAAGAGGTTGGGTTTGTTTGTCTGACTGTCTGTCACTTTCGGTCCTTGTTCCAAACAATCCAGTCTATCCTCCATTATAGGATTGTGACAATGTGATTTCCACATGGTTCTCAAACCGTGTGGCTTCTCTTCATGTTTCTTATTGTCTTAATGCTAAGAGTATTTTTTTAAGTAATTAATTTCTTCTGTGTGTGTCCCGACGAGACATGACATTCTCATTGTCGTCGTCATCTTTATTGCTCAATTATGTTCACCTTTTGATTTGAATTAAGAGTCATGAGTTGTTGTTATCTCTTGACTTGCTTGCATTAAGCTTCATTACTGTTGTGGCTTTTGATTTTGCAGCTTAAATATCAAAATTTGCGTATCTAATACAGCATTGTCGCTCCTTTAACTTTCAGCGTGTGGGGACAGTACGATCATCATAATTCAGCTACTGACGAATGTGCTTTCGTATACTGATGTACAGTAGTTCTCACTCTACTTTTTAATAATTATATCCCTTGTTTTAGCGTAGTCATTTTGATGAAAACGTTTCGTCTACATGATTTGATCAAATCGTTTTTATTATTTGAGAAAAATAACCCCTCGTTTCGTAATCCCAAGTCCAACATTTTATTTTATTTTTTAGAATGGTTTGAAATGATTTGTAAAATAATTTCTAACATGGATGGTTAAGATTTAAAAATATTATATAAGGATTAGGAAGTTGAAAAAACTAAAATAGAATGAAAGGAATTGTATAGGGATTAAGAAAGTTGAAAAAAATAAAATGGGATGGGAAGAATATTGTGTTCAAACGAGAGGTAAATAAGTTATTTGGATGACTCGCAAAAATAACAAAATGATCCATTTTAGAATTTAGATGAGCTTTACTGTACATCTTCATTAAAAATTAAATAAATTAATTACAAAAATCTATTATAAGGAAAAAAAAACCCAAGATATCTCTTTCGAACTAAAATATTTGGTAAGAAAATGACTAATTTGAATAGAAAAGTCCTAATGAAATCACTTATAACCCTTTGTTTGGGGCATTTATTTTAGTCATTCTATTTCATTTCTTAGAATGAAAAAAATGAGATGAAAAATGGTTTGAAAAATTATTTGAAATGATTATAAAATAGTTTGATTTTACAAATTTTGATGTGGTATAAATAGTTGAGATTTAAAGATATTATATAGGGATTAGAAAAGTTGAAAAAAATAAAATAAAATGAGAAAAATTATATAAAAATTTAAAAAAGTTGAAAAAAAATAATGAAATGGATAAATTAAATATCTCAAACAAGGGTTAATATACACACAGTTTGGATGCGTTGAAAATAATTATAAATTTGAACATTAAATTATTTGGATGAGACATTCAATTGATGTCTTTTTATAGAATGACTCTCTCTCCTTAAGGATAATTCACTTTCTAAAGCGGTAAAGCCTATTACAAGAATAGTGTTTTGACTAAAAAAATCGTGATTTTGATCCTCGACATGAGACCTTTAGAGTTGTGGGGTTTTTTTTTATATTTTATTTATTTCCTGCCTCTGATAGTAATGTGTTGTTTTCTTTGAATTGAATTCCTACTAAATAGAGTTAAGTTCCAATTTAGTGAAGCTCATCTAAAAGGGGTCAAAAGTAGTATATGGATGCTTCTTTTTTTCTTTTTTTTTTTGGTAAAATAAGTTGGGAAGCCTTAGCATGTAAGAAAAGACCGCAACAGAGTTACTTTCTAATCTGAGATTGTCACGTGGATTCTGATATCAGTGAAAGAGTAGAAACTTTAAAATAAAATAAAATAGAAAAACTATAGGAAATAGTTAAAAAAAATGGGTAGCTCTGTGTTCGGAAACGTTAAAAAAAAACAGAACAGTGGGAAATATATATGTCAGCCATTGATTTAAAAATAAAGGGTAAATGATGTGAAAAGTGCAAAGTTTTAACTTGCTACTGAGTGTATATGATTTTCTTTTTATAAATGAAACTCAACTTTTTTCTTTTATTTATTTATTTATTTTTTTGAATCTTTCTTAGCTTAGGCTGCTTAGCTTTCTCCCTTCACCTTCACCGAACCACTCCACCTCCAATCCATAGAGCCTATCTCTTCTTCTTCCTTGCTCTGCACAGGATTATTTTATATCACTAATTCTTTTGCTTTATAATATTAATTTTAATCAGATTCACTAATCATTTTCCTTTTATGGGTTTTCTCTCACAACCCAATTTTTCAAATCCCAACACCCATCTACAATCTCAAATTTCAAATACACAGCCCAAAACCCATGTAATACCCTTAATTCAATTCCAACGAGCGTCCACGAAGATTGAGAGGAAAAGTAACAAGCTTCTGGTGGTGGAGAAGTTTTGATGATTGGGTGCTTGTTTGTTCTCGATGAAGGTGACGACAAATATCTGGTAGAAGCCCCATAATTCTAAGACGTTTTGGCAGATCTGGAAAAAAGAAATGTTGCATATGCGAAACAAGCCCAACGAGTGTCTTGTTATAATATGAAAAAAAAAAAAAAACAAAGATTTTTTCTCTGAAATTGACAAACATTAAGGTGTCTGGACCCGATAACGACGATGAAACGTTAAATGAATTGCCGACGTGGTTGTAGAAGCTAAGAGGTTGGCAGCGTCAAGGGCGAGGCAGAGACGGTCGTCGCTGAACGAGCTTGATTTCTACCTTTTGTGTTTCGTTTTTTCTTTTGTTTTAATATTTTTTTAATCATATATTAAGTGTGGCGATCAGTATACTAATTTCTGTGTACTCTCACTGTCATCCAATAGAATTTCATAGTTCGTTTCCCACTGATCTGTTTTTCTTTCGTTTCCCATTACAGAATTGACGAAAAAAATTTCATCTTTAAAATATTGCTCATATTTTAAAAAATTTAAAATATAGACACTTTCAAAAATTTTATAACAAAAAAATATCAAATAAATATTTGCTCATCTATAAAAAATATTTAACACTTACATTTTAACGAATAAAATTAAAGTGTTAAATATTTTTTACAAATGTATAAATATTTGCTTGATTTTTTTTTTGGTTATAGTGACTATTTTTTTTAATTTTTTGAAACATAAATTATATTTTAAAAGATAAATTCAATTTTGATTATTTTTGCTAACTCACCCAATAAAATAAAAGGCTGTAATTTTTTTTTAAAGCCACCAAGAAGGGTATCAAATCAGACTAACTTACCTGAGTGGCCGTAATTACTTGGATGAATTTTATTAACGCTATGCAAAAAGATTGGATGCCTTTCAATTCTTGCAACTAGTTGCCCAAACTTGGGAAAGGATGTCAGTATCCAAGTAATGATTTTCTGAGACAACCAACTAAATCACCAATATGGGATTGTGCAGGTCACAAGAATCTTAGTGGTCCCCTTTTGGTTTTCTTAATGGTAATTGATTTTAAACAACTCTATTATCAACTATAAATGAGGTCGGTAGGGGTATACTTTAATGTCTCTCATTTAACCAAGTCAACTAGCCTCTTGTCCAATTGGGTATTTTCCTAATACAAGTGTGAGATTACGTAGCTTCTAACTATATCATTTTATGCATTATAATAAACCTTATAAGGGAGTCAAAATATTATTAAAAGATTTAATACCAAAAATAAAAAAAATATATTTAAATATATATATGATTTGCACCACAAGTCATATTTAGATGTACAATCTTGAAGGAAAATGTGATGCAGGTTTTGACTAGACTATGTCTCAAGCGACCAACCCAAGAGAATTTTTTAGTTTATGTCACATTTGATATTCAAGTTTACAATCTATGCTATTATTGTATGTTATGTCATTTTTTTCATTATCAAATTACTATATTGCTCTCTTTAGAAGTGACGTGGAAAGTAAATATTTTTATAAAGTGATATTTTTTAAAACATGCCGTCTACAAAGTGGCATTTTTCAAAATTTTCCAACCCAAAACAAGAAGCACTATGATGTTACTAGTTTGTTTAGTTGGGACATTCCAACCATCTCGTCTTAGTTTTATGGTTGCAATGTCCCAACCAAACAAACTTAAACGAAGAAATTACGCAGTAGTTCAATTTAGAACAACATATTACATTCTATGACAAAAAGTACAACTATTATCACAGTAATTCATTGTGCTTAGGTGGCGTATTTTATTGGACATATATACCCTTTAATGGATCCCTTTAGTGGATCCGTTTTTTTTTAACCCGAATTTACATTTGTTTGTTTGTTTTTTTTTTAATTACGATTTAATAGCTGGGTGATCCTTATGGGTTATGGTTTTGGGCTACTTGATCAGCTTTGAGGGCTCACTTTTTAGCCCAATTCTGTTCAATAACTCAAAAATAAATAAAGCATTTCCAAACCGAGTTTCAATATTAAGCAAGTAGAAAACAAAACTCAGCAACGGAAATCCATGGAAAACTGGGTGAGTTTCAAAGTTTGGAGTTGGAATTCAGTTGTTGAATTGAACGAGTCTCAGTCTGAGTCTGACAAACGCAAATGGCGACTTGTGATGATTCATATGCTATGGGAATGGGACGGTCTGAGTCTGTGCCTCTGCCTCATAGTCATCGCTTCGCTCAGCCAGCGCCGCCCATAACTCCCCACCCCATTCGCCATGGCCGTCGTATCAGAACAAAGACAAGCACGCACCAATCCTCAATTCTCACAATTCCCAATACAACAACACTTGCCAATAACGTGCCACTTTCTTACTCCACACGCAAACCAACCAAACCAAACCAAACCTCACCGCTCACTAATTAGTAATTACACATATTTGTTTTAATTTAAAATTTAAAATTAATAATTAATAAAAGATTCCACACTTCCTCTCTAATAATAAATCTCATTACCTAACAGCCACCACCACCAGTCCACATTTGGCATTCCTTCCTTAGCCAATCCCTCTCAATCAATTCTCTAATCCCTAATTCACCCAAAAAGACTCGACCTTTGCGATTCTCATTCATCGGAATTCTCTCTCTCTCTCTCTCTCTCTCTCTGAGAATTCGCATCTTCCTCCGATGGGGACCCAAGGCACGTCGGTGGAGATATCGGAGCCGTTGCTGGGCGACTCCGAGGAGAAGAGGAGGGCCGTGGAGTCCTCCGGCGAGGCGGTGATCCCGGAGTGGAAGGACCAGATCACGATCAGAGGCCTGGTGGTGAGCGCCATCCTCGGGGCGCTCTTCTGCATCATCACGCACAAGCTCAACCTCACCGTCGGGATCATCCCCTCGCTCAACGTCGCCGCCGGCCTGCTCGGCTTCTTCTTCGTCAAGTCGTGGACTAGTTTCTTGTCCAAGTTAGGGTTTTCCGTACGTCCCTTCACCAGGCAAGAGAACACCGTCATTCAGACCTGCGTCGTCGCTTGCTACGGACTCGCATTTAGCGGTAACTACTGCATTCTGTGAATTTTATTTATTTATTTATTTATTTTCGGTTTGTTGATTGTAAGAATTTTTCTGAATTCTGGTGTTTGGTTGGGTAATTAGGTGGTTTTGGTTCGTATCTGATTGCCATGGACGAGAGAACCTATAAACTCATCGGAGCTGATTATCCGGGTAACAGAGCTGAAGATGTGAAGAATCCTGGGTTGTTTTGGATGATTGGTTTCATATTTGTGGTCAGTTTTCTAGGGCTCTTCAGTCTGGTTCCGCTTCGCAAGGTAAAGTCGCTGTCTTGGAAGATATATTGTGGTTGACCTTTTGGAATTAGGCAGCTGAGCTATCAACTAATTAGACTTCAATTTTTTAGTTCTAATGTTGAATGGGTTTTTTCGGCGCAAAGCAGTGCTTTGTACTTCATTTCATTTATATTGTTTAAGTCTTTTTAGTTGCTGTATTGTCCACAACGCTACTTTCTGACTTTTTCTTGAAAGACTTGTTTCATAAATGGATAGACAGTTACATGTCATCACGGGTTGAGCTTTGACCTGAGAAGGGGCTGTATAGACTAAAAAATTCCAAATTTTACGTGGATAGAATACATATAGTTTTAAGAGTCGAGCATTCAGAATTTACAAATCATTATATTTTTCGTGACGTGTATTAAGGCTATTGCGCATTGAAATTTTTACGATTTACTATTTCTCAGGGAATTTGTGATGCAAAACTTTGTTGACTATTGTAAAGATGTGAAAAGAAGTCTTTGTATCCAACCAGATCACTACTTCCCACGCTGACTCTGCTTTAATATGACTAGTGCCAAGCTTGATTATCATACATCGGCCTTTTAATCATATTCAGTCATGCATCTGTTCGAAATTGATTTCTCAGGTTATGGTTATGGACTACAAGCTCACATATCCAAGTGGTACAGCTACAGCTATGTTGATAAATAGCTTTCACACCAATACTGGAGCTGAACTCGCAAGGTAAGACACTCAAATATTAAGCTTCCAATTCCATACTTGTACAGTGTTCAAAAAACAAAGGTTCAGTTTCCAGAAAGTTTAGGCCTCTGGTCCTGCCGTAAGCTTTTGTGTGCTGTTTTAGAAGATAATTTGATGTGTGTATTGGTATGAAAACTTCATAACTTTGAAATGCTTTTCTAAATTTTTTGTTTTTTCAGTAAGCAAGTGAGTACTCTTGGGAAATACTTGAGCATAAGTTTGGTATGGAGTTGCTTTAAATGGTTCTTCAGTGGGATTGGTGACTCGTGTGGGTTTGACAATTTTCCCAGCTTTGGCCTGATGCTTTTTAAGAACACGTAAGGTTCTTCTGATACTTCCTAGGTCTGCATTATATTTATGTATACTAGTAATATTTCTAACGTGTTGACACGATAAGCAGGTTTTATTTTGACTTTAGTCCGACTTATGTTGGGTGTGGTCTTATTTGCCCTCACATTGTCAACTGCTCAGTTCTTCTTGGGGCTATTATATCATGGGGTATTCTCTGGCCCTTGATTTCAACACATGCTGGGGACTGGTATCCAGCCGACCTTGGTAGTAATGATTTTAAAGGTCTTTATGGATACAAGGTATGTCCTAGTAATTCCAGTCTCAATTACACCAATGTTGTTGTTTTTATTTTTTCTTTTGGTGAACCTGTGGATGGTCATCTCACATCTTGAGGTGCGCCTTAAGTTGAAAATAGAAATCTAAAGCTACAATCTGGTGGTTTCTATGACCGGAATATTTTTTGAAACTCCTACAATATTTTTCAGATGCACTAATTACTTAGTCTATGACATTTAACGTGCTATTTTTCTTCAGGTATTTATATCTATTGCTCTTATCCTAGGGGATGGAATATATAATTTGATCAAGATTATAGCCATTACTGGCAAACAAATGTGCAGCCAACGATCCAAACAAACCAACCTTCCTGTCATTAGAGAAGTCTTAGGTGAGGATTAACCATAAGCCTGTTGCTTATAAGAAGCTATAGGTTCAGTTGGAAATTAATTGTTTGAAATTTTGTGAAGCAGATGAAGAGACCTCTAAATTACAGCTGGAAGAAAAGAAAAGGGACGAGATATTTCTCAAGGACAGGATACCTACTTGGTTTGCAGCATCTGGATATGTGGGTTTGGTAGCGATATCAATAGCAGCTATGCCACGCATATTCCCACCCCTCAAGTGGTATCTGGTTCTTGGTTCCTACATCATTGCTCCTGCCCTAGCTTTCTGTAACTCTTATGGCTGTGGCCTCACTGACTGGAGTTTGGCCTCGACCTATGGAAAGATAGGTCTCTTCATAATTGCTTCGTTGGTAGGCAGCAACGGTGGGGTCATTGCTGGATTAGCAGCTTGCGGGGTGATGATGTCCATCGTTGCTACTGCAGCCGATCTCATGCAAGACTTCAAGACAGGTTACCTCACTCTCTCATCGGCGAAGTCAATGTTCGTGAGCCAGTTAGTGGGGACAGCCATGGGCTGTGTCATTGCTCCGCTCACATTCTGGCTGTTTTGGACCGCCTTTGATATCGGTTCACCTGATGGCCCATATAAAGCACCTTATGCTGTAATATTCAGGGAAATGGCAATTCTAGGTGTTGAGGGCTTCTCTGAGCTGCCAAAACACTGTTTAGCTATGTGTTGCGGATTCTTTGTGGCAGCATTGGTTATAAACCTGATTAGGGATGTGACGCCTAAGAAGGTATCGCAGTATATTCCCATTCCAATGGCAATGGCAGTCCCCTTTTACATTGGAGCTTACTTTGCCATCGACATGTTTATCGGGACGGTGATCCTTTTCGTGTGGGAACGACTAAACAGGAAGGATGCAGAAGATTATGCAGGTGCAGTGGCCTCAGGTCTGATCTGTGGCGACGGTATTTGGACAGTTCCATCGGCGATCCTCTCCATTTTGAGGATCAATCCACCCATCTGCATGTACTTTGGGCCTTCTTCGGGCAGCTGAGCGGCGAAAATTATCAGTTGCCCCACTGCCTCTGTAAGATAGATAATCTGAGCCGTAATTTCTTTTAAACAACTTTGTAAATATGTCCGTTATTTATGTATTTCGTTCATCCGGGCTGTGACCTCACATCTCAAGCAGGGATTTGCAGCCATTCTTAGCCTACGTACGAGGACTTTCTTCAATTAACGCCTCAAGAATGTTGTGACCTTATATTGCTTTCTGTTTCTACATATTTGTCGTGGAGGATTTATTTCGCGTTGTTATTTTTCCTTCCTTCTTTGGGGTTTGAAAACCTTCGTGCAAATTATATAGCCCCGCCTACTGCAATGTAGTGTGTCTTTGCAGATATCTCAAATCAAAAACTGATCTAAGCTAGATCCATTAAAGGAGTTCATTTCACCTCACAGTTGTAGTAAACTATTGAAAAATTCTCGGAACAAATCGAAACAATATGATGATTAAAGAATTCTATGATTTCAAGCTTTGGATATGCAATTATTACTATTTCTTTTCCTTCTACCTATATCTTTATTGTCAAATTTTCACTTTATTTAGAAAATAATATACACGACTTTCGTATGTTCCTTTTTAATTAAGATATTCGTTTGCTGAATACATTAGTTATTTAGTTGAGTATTTTATTGATTTACCATAATATATGGACTTCATATATTAAAAAATAGTACTTATGTGATGGTTTTTTTTTTTTTTGTGGAAAATAATTTTAGATTGTGAGATTTATTTTTGGTGAGTTACGCATATTAACAAGATGAATTTGATGATTTAAAATTATTTTTCAAAAAAAAAAAATCACTAAAGAAGTCTCCTTAAAAAAAAGGACATTTTGTGTTAAAATATAAATATTGTGACATTTACTTAAAATGAACACGATTGTTAGGAACTAAAATGTCGAGATTCGAGAAATTTAGTGCACAAATGCTAAAGAACAAACTTTTATTACGAAAAAAGAAAAAGAAAAAGAAAACACCATTCAGTCCAAAGCTAACTGCCAAAAAAAAGACATGATTGTGGTGATAAGCCATTGTTGTGATTTGTGAGTTGGTAATATTTATTTTTTAGAAATTAAAAAACAATAATCATGAGACTTATCCAATCATAATGTTTTTTTTTTTAATTTTAATTTCCATAAAACTAAACGCAATCCCCCTCCTCCCCCCTTTTAAAAAAAATGGCACGTGAGACAAAAGAAAGGTCTGAAACCAATCAAGTTCCAAACGTTGCATATCTTTATAGTTTATTACTGACTGGTTAAGAACTTTTCTATTACAAATCTTTTATTCTGGGGGATGGACTCTATAATATAATCAAGATTATAGCAACCACTGCCAATGGAATGCGCAGCCAACGCTCCAAAGAAACCGACATTCCTCTCCTTAATTAGAGAAGTCTTGGGTGAGAATTAAATAATTTGTCGCTCATAAGAAGCTGTTGTTTCAGCTGCAAATTGATTGTTTGAAATTCGTGCATAAGCAGATGCAGAGACCTCTAAATTACAGCTGGAAGAAAAGAAAAGGGACGAGATATTTCTCAAGGAAAGAATACCGACTTGGTTTGCGGCTTCCGGATATGTGTGTTCGGTTGCAGTATCAACGGCTACTATACCACTTATGTTCCCACCCCTCAAGTGGTATTTGTTCTTGGTTCATACGTCATTTCTCATGTCCTGGCCTTCTGCAATTCCTACGGTGCCGGCCTCACTGACATGAGTTTATCCTTTACTTATGCAAAGATAGGTCTCTTCTTGATTGCTTCACTGGTAGGAAGCAACGGTGAGGTCATTGCTGGCTTAGTAGCTTGCGGGGTGATGTTGAGCGTCGTTTCCACTGCAGCCGATCTCATGCAAGATTAGAAGACGGGTTATCTCACTCTCTCGTCAGCGAAGTCAATGTTCGCAAGCCAACTGGTGGGGACAGCCATAGGCTGTGTCATTGCTCCGCTTACATTCTGGCTGTTTTGGACTGCCTTCGATGTCGGGTCACGTGATGGCCCTTACAAGGTGCCTTATGCTGTAATATTCAGGGAAATGGCAATTCTAGGTGTTGAGGGCTTCTCTAATCTGCCAAAGTACTGCTTAGCCATGTGTTGTGGATTCTTTGTGGCAGCCTTGGTTATAAACCTGATTAGGGATGTGACACCTAAGAAGGTGTCGCGGTTTATTCCCATCCCAATGGCAATGGCAGCACCGTTGGCATTTTACATCGGAGCTTACTTTGCCATGGACATGTTTGTGGGGACGATCATACTTTTCGTGTGGGAACAACTTAATAGGAAGGATGCAGAAGATTATGCAGGTGCAGTGGCCTCAGGTCTAATCTGCGGCGACGGTATTTGGATAGTTCCGTCGGCGATCCTCTCTATTTTGAGGATCAATCCACCCATGTGCATGTCCTTTGGTCCTTCTTTGAGCACCTGAGTGGTTAAAATTACTCGTTGCATCGCTTGGCTCTAAAAATATATGTAATTTGAACAATGGCGATCAACAAATAAAATTACGCACTAATAAAATTACCCTTAATAGAATTTTATTGTTAGAGGCTTGGAGCCATAATAAGACTAAATTTAAAGTCTTTCTTATTTAAAATTATGATTTTAAGACTTAATAGTTTTATTAGGATTGATACTCCTATCAGAGGGAGAATATTTATTAGAGATCAATTAGGATTAGTTCCTCTTAGAGCTAGATTAATGTTTTAGCTGTAAATACATCTAGAAAGAACATTGTAAGTATTTCTGTTATTTATTTCATTTATCCCAGCTGTATACATTGACTATTGCAACTAAGAAACATTGTTAGGAAAAATATTGACTAATCTATAAAACTTTATTTCTCCTTGTACCAAATAATACGAGAGAAAAATACTCTTCCCTTATAAATTCTTCCTCGCAACCCGTTTTATTTTATTTTCTATCCCTCCTGATGGTCTCACACACACACACACACATATATATATATTAGAGGACAGAACATAGTTAAACTTCAGAATTCCGAACTTTGATGGCAAGGTCTGGGTCAAAGGAATTCATATATAATATGTCGTTCGTGTCGTAATAATTTTTCTTCTTTTTTTAAATCGTAAGCTTATTTATTAGCCATGAAAATAGTGATGCTTTGTTTTAAAGCTTGTCGATTGAACATCATCAAACATAGCAATGATCATGTGGCTCGTAAACGATACTTTATTTATGTATTGTTGCTAATGACATTAATTGACAAGCGTTTTAGAATCATAACATAAAATCATGACCCGAAGCACATAACACGCTACATTTAAAGTGGAACAGACACGTGGCTGATACCCTTATGTGGAGTACAAAACTGTCCAATATATATATACATCACAGTTCGCACCCGAAAGGACTATTTACTAATACTAATAACTCCTCGCTTTGCTTTGAATTGAATAATACTTTGGTTCCAAATTATCGATGGGAATTAATGATAAGAACGATAAGTGGTAGTTACAAGAAGGAAAAAAGCAATCTTTCATAAAGAAGCCATTAAAAAAAGATCTATCCTATGTATATTCTCTAGGCTATTATTCTTAAGCTAAAAAAGTTGTAAAAAGCATACATAGTTTCCAATATATAACCATTGCCATTTAAAATTTAGCATTTGAATTAAAATGAGCTCTCTAATATTATGTTATATATATATATATATATATATGTTAGTATTTAGGATGTGCTACTTTTAACATCAACATAATATATGCTATTTTAGTATGAGTATAATTTTACAAGAATCCCACTACAGTATGCAATATTGCCGTAACATATTTACAAAATTGCCGCTGCTTATAATTAAAATAATCAAACTTAAATATACTATTTAATTTTTATTTGATATGTCACTTTTTATATTATTTTAATAAACCACTTATTATGCTACTTTTTTTACATACAAATTGTTGGTGTGGAATTTGAACCAACGCCGTGATCCGCACCTCTAGATGGTGATGCGGCAATGAAAATGAAGAAAGTGGCCGAAAAAATAGAGAAGACGGCGAGTTTTAAAGTGGTTCGGCCCTCTTCTGGAGTAATAGCCTACATCCACTTTTCTAGTATTGCTTGGTAAATTTTTTACAAAGAGTTCGACCAAAATTTCTTCCAACCCCCAATCCATTCTCCGTCCTTTCTTTATATAGGGCATGAGAGAGGGATTGATTCACGAGATTTGACACCCAATCCCTTAAAATCATGGGATTAGGTGATCTAACACACAGTCATCCATAATCCCTTGAATTACGGGATTGAGTTACCAACTAAATACAGACATTAATTGAAAATCATACCCCTGCAGTCCCTGTCCCAGGTTTTACGGGGTAAGATGTCAGACATTTCACAATCGAGGGTAGTTGATCAGTTCAAAAGAAAGACCTAGACTACTACGCGTAGACTCCAGCTTTGGTCGGGGGTCGCCAGCTTTGCGGGTCGAACCTTCCGTCTTCAATGAAATCCTTGCTTCCTCTCCGAGGCTAGCTTCGCGGGGGTGGATCGTCTTCGAGGATCCTCAGTCTTCTTATCCGTTAATTCCTCTTCGAGGGTTTTGTCATAAAATTAACACCACCTCCGGTGGCGCTTCTTCAGCTTATCTTTGATGGCACACGATCGAGGGTCATTTTTGACAAGCCTCAACCACTCGTTCATCCGGGGGACACCCTTGTGATGACGTGGCATTGTTGAGCTGCTGGAATTGAAAACGTGTTCGCATTGATTGCTCTTTGGGACTCCGCCCCCGAAGCTACAATCGTGGACGAAAAATCACTTACAACACAAATAATATTTGTATTTCTAAATAACTAAAATTTCAATAAATATTATTAAAATTTAAATATTTACTATTTAAGAGATACATGAGGTTTGTTGTTGATAGTTTGATAGTATGTAACAACAAATATTAACCAATACTAGTATATTATAAAGTAATTAAATATTTTAAAAGAAAGAAAGTAATGTTTTAGAAAGTTAAAATTATCGTATCTCATTAAGCACGATAACATTGCAATACAGTGTGATTCTCATGATATATATAATATTTTGATACTGTAATATGATAAATATAACATTAACATGCCTATATGCATTAGAGATGGTATAAGATGCGTTGTTAAATCAAGGATATTTTCATTGTAGAAATTGTATTGGTTGAATATAATCTCTTTTAAATCAAATGCTCAACAAAATAATATCTACCTAGACAACTCATTTATCACATAACATAATTGAAAAATCAACAAAAATATTAATATGTTAATACCACTCAAATATTATTTTAAGTACAATATTATAAATTTTTAGTATCTTGCTAATTTTTAGAAAAATAAAATCAAACGCCATTGACCTTCTAGGGGAATAGATAAAGGAACAGACTCAAAATTTATTAATGAGTTTCATTTTTCTTTCTCAAGAGAATTATTGGGCAAACTTTTACATTTTTTGGTTGGGTTTTGGGCTGAAATTGAGGGAACAAGTATAGAAAACAGAGAGGTGACAGGCTACGGGACATTTTTGTTAATCAGTGGTGTGAGAGTGAGAATATTTCAAATTTAGATTCTCCAACACGTCAGTATGAAAGGGAAATCTAAATTCTCTTGACCTCAACTCTTTTAGAGGCTGTTCAGGATTTTTCGCCAATTAGGCACATGACTCAGATTGTGACCTGTTTTATATATATATATAACTCTTCACTTGGAATAATATCTTTTTCATCCCAAATTTGATGGATTGACTCATCTCAACCACCCATTTTTTTTTTCTTAGCAAAAGTAAAAAAAAAAACCCACCTATTTTGTTGAAATTTAGCTCAAATTAATGCGAGGAATACGTTAAATGTCAATTCATTTTTTTCCTTCTTTCAATTGTGATCCATTGATTGACCATGATTTACCGTGCGCACTGCACAATAAAAAAAAAAAAAAAGCAGGAAAAAAAAGTGGTATGCAAACAAAAAAAAAGTAATTTTCACAAAGAAAATAAATAGAATCGAGTAATTTGTTCTGTACGAATTTTTTAGGATAAATATATCAATTATTTTATTTTAAAATAGTTTAATTTTATAAATTTTAATGTGGTATAAATAATTAAAATTTAAAAATATTGTATTAATATTAAAAAAATCGAAATAAAAAAGAAATAAAATGAGAGGATGGGTGTTCGAAATAAGACAGTAATATAATAATAAAAAAAGTATGCCCATGAAAATTTGAGAATTGCCTCTGCCTGGAATTCAAATAATAATAGTAACGACAATATAAAAAGGCAAAAAAGAAAAGGATGGCACATAAAAAGAGATGTGACATTAGGATAATGGGAAGAAGAGATCTAACTAAATTAATCTATTTTTATACCTTATCAAAAGGAGTGACTTGTGAGTGAGCCATTCGATGGGTTAGAGATTGTTGTCTTGTTTCATTGGACCTCTGTGATTGGAGGATGTGGCTATTATTTATTATTGTGCTTAATTGGAAATGAGTACTACCCGTATATGCATAAGTGAGAATCTTAAATTTTGGCTAAAGACTAAAATATGTGATTATCACTTAATGATTATATAACATGTATTTATTATTATTTTATTCAATAAAAACTCAGATACATCATTTTGCCAAGTTTCTTTATCCAAAATTTCTGAACATTTAGCATTTTTCATATATATATATAATCCGTGCAGGCAGATTAGGCAAGTACACGGCCCCAGGGTTAGATTTCTCTGCTCTTAAACTTGCAGAACCTTTCCAAATTTGGATGTCTTTCTAATTCTATAGATTAAAGTGGACACTCAAACAAAACAAGTCTTAAAATAATGCGTGTATATATGCTGCACTAAATGGTTGAATACATATTAGAGATATTATAGTGAATACTCAATTTTCAAACTTAATTCAAGTAAATACCCAATATTTTGAAAAATACAACCAAATACTCAAATGATGTAATTATTTTCAAAATTATGAGTGGTGGTAACTAACTTAATTACCAAAAGCGTGTGCAAATAATTAATGAATTGGGTAATTACTCAATTACTTAGAAACTATGAGTAATTACTTCTATTATTTTATAATTTTTAGGTATTTTTCTACTTCACCATATATATTATTATATCATTTCTTTACATCTACTATTTGTACTAGTGCAATTAAGACTCGTCTAGATAGAAATTCAAACTACATTTTACTTTGAAATATGACTTAAATTTGACTGTAATTACTATAATAATGTAGTTTAAACAAAAAGAAATATTCAAATTGCAATTCAAACGACTCCTAAACAATAGTCAAATTGTGGTGAAAGAGAGTATTTTCTTTTCTTTTACAGAAGTTTAAAAATAGAAGCTCAGAAATATACGCCACTTTGGAAGGTTGATTTTGCATGCAATTATATTGGGAAATTCCTATATATATTGCTTACCGCAACAGAACTACTTTTTGTGATGTGGGCTCATTCTACAACTACTTGTCGATATGTTTCTATATGCAGATACAGTATATCAAACTCTGGAACCAAATAATAATAATAATAACATACCTAGCTCCTACGTCAAGCACAGCCAGCGAATTTGTATCTCGTGAACACTGGTTTGCCATCAATTATTATTTGCAAATGCTGGATATTCTTAACTAAGACATAAAAAAGGACAATATCACCGTACTATTGGAGTGGTACGTACTGATCATAATTCTCAAAAGATGTCACAGCAATATGATGATTTAAATTCAACAATTATATTTTTGCATGCTTGCGTTTGCTTTAGTAATTCTTTGAAAAACTTAACCCATGTCCTAAGATTGATGAGAAATTACTATTGTCCAGCTCAAAGAGGCTTATATTTTTTTCTCTTTTTTTTTTTTTTTTGGGCTGAGAAAGGATTCATATCGTTGCTATATATGTGATATGTCTTACTTCCATAGCCATCGAAGTGATCTGATTATAATTCACACAACAATTAGATAATGCATTTTTTTTGTTTTTTGAAGTGGATAAATATAAAGAAACGTGTTGATCAAGAGTTGAATGGCTGAGACAAACAAAAATCAAAGCTTATCTCTTATGGAAGTACATCTTTTCAAGTTTTCACAATTATTTTTGTTGCTTTAAGATCAAATTAAAACCCCTGAAGAAGGGAATTTATTAAGAGCAATCATTTATGTAAAAGAGAAGAAATTTAAGAAAAGGGCAATAGGTCTTATCCCTTTGTGGAATATTTAGTATTTATTGGAAACCCTTGTACATGTAAAAGCGAAGATTATTTTCCCATTGAAGGTTTGAATTTGATATTTTGTGAAGGGAATGATATTTCAACAGCTAGCTTTGAAAGAGGGACCTACTTTGTCTCCATGATGGGAAGCACTTGTGACTACCAATTCAATCACAAACACACATTTGCCATTCCCGCCATTATTGCCATCACACTACTATAACCACATTAATTGGTTCTCTCCAAAATATCAAACCACAAACGCATAAGAAAATGTATATATTGTATCTGACAAAAAAAAAAAAAGAAAAAAAAAAGGGAAAAGAAAGAGAAGAGAGAGAAAAGACACTCTCTTCTTTATATACATTCTTTGACAATACTAAAGTACTTTTCTTAGTATTCACGTTTTTAACTGCCAACATAGTTTATCATGATCTCTCAAAACATTGAGCATGGGAATCGGATCGGTGATGTCTAAGCTATCATTGTTAGGAGTGATCTTCACGGATATATATATATTTACATGAAGCTATAATGAGTTTTACAATTGTTCGCTTTCTATCTATTAAAAATCTCATTATTCTTTAGTCTTCAATAGTAAAAAAGTGGACATGATTAAGGATCATTACGAATTTGCGAACTTTTGAATTTTGAAAGTCTAAAGCAATAGCTTTAGACCGATAAAATTAACAAACTAAATAGTCCCTCTTGTCGACTATGTAGTTTGTATAACAAGAATCATAGTTCATATATTTCGACTTCAAAATGATTATATATAAAAAAAAAAAAAAGAATCATAGTTCATATACCCATGAATACATTGCACCATAAGATGTAATAAAACCATAGAAAGTTGGTCTCTAGGCTCTAGCAACTATAGATTAATAAATTTAGTTATATATACTGTTGCTTAAATTTGGATTTTACTTGTGCCATGATGATTGTCATTCATATCATGTATAATACAATTATACATGATTGCATGGCTAAGTCGGAACCACATGCTTAGTAGCTTAATTATTACATTCCTATACATGATTACACGTAAAGGGATTTGAGATCGTAGATTCTTGGTACATAGAGATTACAGTAATATGTAAATATATGGATATAGTTGATCTCTATATATCCGAATAATTAATTAATTATAGTTAATTACTATTAATGGAACACCTTGGTAAATAGTGAAAGTCTTCAATAAAAGAGAGACGCGTGTACATATACACTCGAAATAAATATATCACGAGTTATCAGTGAGCTGGGAACATTCCAGCCTCGGATTCTTGACCTATATCATGTCTACAACATTTTATTGGAGATAAATATATAGGAAATACTTGCAGGCTTTGAAGTTTGAACTATGGCTATAATAATTATACTGAAAACAAAAGCTTGTCGTTTTGTGAATATATAAAGTATGAAATGATTTTGCACCATTCACGTTACAAACAAATAGCTATTCAAATATATATGTGGCAATCTATACATGATAGTTTTTCTGTTTGTCCCCTTGCGTGTATTAAAAATATTGGCAGATGTATACAAAAACAATCAAAGTTCAAACCATATACCAAAACAAAATAAAACAAAGAAGTGACGGTTGATGACGTAAATAACAAGAATTGGAAAGGTTAAAGCCAAAAAATCATAACTGTACACTTGCCTCTTCAATCTTGAATAACGGTTAATCAGTGACTTTTGTAAACTAATTACCTCCTCTCTTGTTACTTGTTCCTTCTTTAATACACTACTCCTGATGATTTTTTCTTCTTTGGCTCCTATTCCTCCTGTAATATTCTACAATGGAAAAGTGTGTGGCTATATATATATATATATATATATATATATATATATATAAAGTACAGTACATATAATTACTAAGATGCATCAATGTCATTTTTTCAGATTATTAGGTAAATAATATTTTGTGAATGATGTTTATAAAAAATAGTCATGTTTTTATTAATTAGATAAATAACCATATTCTTAACTATATAATGTTTACGATTTTATCTTTATACATTTAATTCCTTATGGACTCATGGTTAATTTTTTTATTTTAAAAAATATTGGTAATTTCTTTTAAACATATACAAGAAAATAGTCAAATACTAAATAAAACCTGGCATTTGGTATATATATGGAGAGATCGAGAGGGCATCATAGATTTGATGTTTGAACCAAATATGCGTTAGATTCTTGTGTGATATTATATATTGAATATATTTTCATACGTTGTCGCAATTGCTAGTAATTGACTCCTAAGGCTTTGTTTGGATTGCAATCCGAATAAAATTTGTTAGTTTAAATCATATTACTTTAATAATTATGCTAATAAAAAATTAAACTTAAACGGTGAAATGTGAATTGCATTTGTATCCTAACCATATCTAAATTAATAATTAAGCACTTGAAACTCAATCACTAATGTCAAATGGTACAAGTCTCGCACACATACGCACCTACCTCAGCAAGTAGTATTCATTACCTTGTTGCTAGTTGCTCTAACTCTTTGTTTTATATAGGCGTGTATATATATGTATAGAGTATAATAATTTGAATTGTGTGATGTTAATAATTTTAGAATTGAGTAATGCGATGCATATATAATATTGTAACTAAAAACTTAATGTAACAATTTTTATTTGATTACAAAACATATTCATCAATGCACTTTTTTTTATATCTAATAAATAATTTTGACACATCATTCTAGCCAAGTTTACGACAAGTCATTTAGCATTTTTGACGGACTATAGACAATGCATTGACATTAAAGACACCGAATATCGCTTTCAAAACAGAAGAGAGAATGGGCTACCCTCTTTCAAAAAATGAACCATCTTTGTCATCGTTGGAGTAGTTTAAGGGACTTTGTAGCCTTTTCTCTTTCTTTAGCCATTAATTATGGGTATCTACCCAAATTATTAATTGATATTATGTTTGACAACTGCCCTCTTCTAATTCTATAATCTATTATTTGTATGTAAGACATCTGTTTTGAAGTAATGAAGTGTAATGCATTCATATTATTCTGATTTTTCTTTGTTGATTACCATACCATGTATGTCTTTACTAGAATATATTATATCTACCTGTCTATTTCCAACTACATATCTAAATCTAATTATTAATGTTACCTTAATTTGTTTAAGCAAGATGTGAAGATTGTCTCAAATTTGTGTTATGCGAAATTCGGGCAGATTCATCGCCGATCGATCGTGGGAGTTGAGCCGATCGATCGTGAGCCTTGGCACGAGTTTCCCAGAACAAGCGCCGATCGATCGCGAGTGGGCGCCGAACGATCGGGGAAGTCTTGAGCCAACATTGTCGCGAAGCACAGATTCATCGCCGATCGATCGCGAGTTCTTGGGCGAACGATCGGCTGAAGCAAACTTGCGAAAGTGAGATCGAGCCGATCGATCGCGAAGGAAGGGCGAACGATCGGCAAAGTCGGCGAGGCTGTTTGGCTCGTTTATTATAAATAGACTCGACGGGGTTTATTTTATTAGAACAAGAATTAGAGAAAACAAATATTCTCTGTAAATTGAGCGAATCTAAGAGAGCGAAAACACTTGTAATCAAAGAGAGGACTTGAGAGAAATCTTGTAGAGTGATTTAGATTTTCTCATTGTGTTCTTGAGAAACCATTAGAGGTTAAGAACAAAAGCTTGTGTGAGAGAGCTTGAAGTCTGTGGATCTTTGAGAGTGTACATAAACTCGTGGATAGTGGATAAACTCGGGGTTAATCGCCTCAGACTTGGACGTAGGATTTCAATCCGAACCAAGTATAAATCGCTGTGTGTTCTTTGTTCGTTTTTTCTTTTCCAACGATCGCGTTCAATAGCCTGTTGTGTGGATCGAATTCGGTTAAGAGCGAAGACGTGAATCTTGGATTAATTCTCAACAAGTGGTATCAGAGCCAGGTTCCGTGGCTGTTTGGATTCAAGATCGTCTCCGTTTCGTCGACCAAGTCGCCAAGTCTCATCCTCGTTCTTCCCTCGCTGTGAGTATTTCTCCTTCGTGTTCTTCTTAGTAATCTCTGGCCAAGATTCCTAGGGTTTGAACATGACTTCGTTTAAGATCGATATGGAGAAATTTGACGGGAAGAATGATTTCAATTTGTGGCGTGAGAAAATGATAGCACATTTAGGTAATCTTGGTTTAGACGAGGCTCTTAAGGGTGAATCGAAAATGCCTAGTTCTTTGAGTGAAAAAGAAAAATCTGATATATTGAAAAAGGCAAGAAACACCATTGTTCTTAGTCTAAGTGATCAAATCTTGAGAAAAGTTGTAAAGGAGAAAACCGCTGCTGAAATGTGGTTAAAATTAGAACAACTTTTCATGACTAAGACCTTACCGAATAGGATCTATCTTAAGCAACGGTTCTATGGGTTTAGAATGGAAGAGACGAAATCTATCGATGAAAATATTGATGAATTCACTAAGCTTGTAGTTGATCTTGCTAATCTTGATGTTGAGATTGATGATGAAGATCAAGCTATATTCTTGTTAAACTCTCTCCCGAGACCATACGAACAATTGAAGGACACGCTCAAGTATGGAAGAGAGACTTTGTCTCTTGAAGAAGTTGTCTCCGCTGTTTACTCGAAGGAATTGGACTTGAAGATAAGTTCGAAGGTGTCCAAGTCGAGTGCGGAAGGACTCAATGTTCGTGGGAGGCCCGACAAGCGAAACTCCAACGACAAAGGAAGAGACAAATCAAGGTCCAACTCGAGACCAAGGGAAATAGAGTGCTGGTATTGCAAGAAGACGGGTCACATGCGCAGAGATTGCAACAAAAGGAAGAAAGATCTCAGCAAGAAGAAAGGCAAGAAACCCGTGGGCGCTGAAAATGTCGAAGCCAATGACACGGCGAACGTCTCCGAAGGCTACGATAGCGCGGATGTGCTCTCTATTTCCAGCAACGACCCAAGAGATGAATGGGTTCTTGATTCCGGTGCGACCTTCCACATGACATCGAGGAAGGATTGGTTGTTCGACCTTAAAGACACCGAAGGAAGCAAAGTCTTGATGGGGGATAATACCCCATGTGATGTCAAAGGCATCGGATCGGTCAAGTTGAAAATGGCCGATGGAACCATGAAGATTCTCAAGGATGTGCGCTACATCCCGGAGCTCAAAAGGAACTTGATATCCCTCGGCACTCTCGACACAAGCGGATATGAGATAAAGCTTCGAGGTGGAGTTCTCAAGGTGCTCAAAGGAATCATGGTAGCCATGAAGGGAACCTTGAACCAAGGTTTGTACATCCTCCAAGGCGAAACAATTACGGGCGTGAATGCTATCTCCGAGCACAAACCTTCTCCTACGGATTTGTGGCATAGAAGGTTGGGACATATGAGTTTGAAGGGGCTGGTGGAGTTACACAAACAAGGGCTGCTCAAAGACATCAAGGCAACCGAACTCCAACAATGCGAACACTGCATTATGGGAAAGTCTCATAGGCTGAAATTCCCAAAGGGCAAGCACACAACCAAGGGAATCCTCGACTACGTTCATTCGGACCTATGGGGGTCTCCTAAGGTACCTTTCTCACTTGGTAAAGCTCAATATTTCCTTTCTTTGATTGATGATTACTCTAGAAAAGTATGGTTATATTTCATTAGAACTAAAGATGAAGCTTTTTCTAAGTTCTTGGAATGGAAATCATTAATAGAAAATCAAACGAATAGGAAAATTAAAAGGTTGAGAACGGATAATGGGCTTGAGTTTTGCAATAATGTTTTTGACTCATATTGTGCTGAAAATGGCATATTTAGACATCGCACTTGCATAATTACACCACAACAAAATGGTCTAGCCGAGCGCATGAATAGGACTATCATGAATAAAGTTAGATGCATGTTAAGTGAGTCGGGAATGCCCAAAATATTTTGGGCCGAGGCAGAGGCTACCGCATGTTATGTCATAAATAGATCACCGTCGGTTGCTTTAGATTTTAAAGTATCAAATCAAATCTGGTCCGACACTTCCCCTAGCTATGATCATCTAAAACCCTTTGGTTGTCTTGCATATGTTCATGTAAGTCAAGGTAAATTGGAACCTAGAGCAAAGAAGGGGTATTTCTTAAGTTATCCCTTAGGTGTTAAAAGGTATAAGGTGTGGCTCATGGATGATAAGAAAGCTATCATTAGTAGGGATGTTGTTTTCAATGAATATGTGTTCTATAAGACTAACGTGCAGGTCCAAGAGCAACAAGAGAGCTCTAGCTCTACTTTGAGTGACAATTTTTCAGGATCTCAAGTTTTAGAGAAAGAGAACGAGCCTACGCCAAGCGAGTATCAATTTGAAGATCCAAGCTTAGGTGAAGCTCCTAATCAAGAGGTTGAAGAGGGGCCTCCATCAAACTTGGGTGGAGAAATTGATGAACAAGGCGAAGACTCGGCAAATGAAGACTTGAGAGATTATGTGCTCACTAGAGATAGAGTGAGAAGGCAAATCAAGCCACCTTCTCGATTTGCCCAAGCTGATCTTATTGCTTTTGCGCTCAACGCTAGTGATGTGGTGGAGCTTGATGAGCCGTTGTGCTATAGAGAAGCCAAAAGGAGTCCCGATTGGAAGAATTGGGAGAAAGCAATGGTTGAGGAGATGGATTCGCTGAAAAAGAACAATACATGGGTTCTTGTAAACAAACCAAAAGGAAAGCGGGTTATTGGGAGTAAGTGGATCTACAAGAGGAAGCCCGGAATTCCCGGTGTGGAACTTCCTAGATTCAAAGCCCGCCTTGTCGCCAAAGGCTACTCCCAAGTGGAAGGAGTTGACTACCATGAGGTGTTCTCCCCGGTGGTAAAACACACTTCCATTAGAGTCATCTTGTCCATTGCAGCGATGTTCGATTTAGAACTTGAGCAATTGGATGTTAAGACGGCTTTTCTTCATGGAACATTAGATGAGGAGTTGTACATGAGTCAACCGGAAGGTTTTATCAAGAACGGTGAAGAAAACAAAGTGTGTCTACTCAAGAAGTCTTTGTATGGGTTGAAGCAATCTCCTAGGCAATGGTATAGGAGGTTTGATGACTTTATGATGCAACAAGGATTCTCAAGAAGTAGATTCGACAGCTGCGTTTACTTCACGAAACTCAAGGATCAATCCTTGATGTACCTTCTCATTTATGTGGATGACATGCTTATAGTTTCCTCAAGCAAAGAGGAAATACAAGCCATGAAGAAACAACTAAATGCTGAGTTTAGCATGAAGGATTTGGGGGCAGCAACTAGGATACTTGGTATCGACATTCAAAGGGAAAGGAAGATGAAGATTCTCACATTATCTCAGAAAAGTTATTTTGAGAAAGTGCTGAGAAGTTTCTCCATGGAAAATGCAAAGGCGACAAGTACTCCGATTGGTGCACACTTCAAGTTGAGTACGTTGAAGGAGCATGAGGTAACTACCGAAGCTAAACACATGAAGGATGTGCCTTATTCTAATTGTGTTGGTAGCTTGATGTATGCAATGGTTAGTACGAGGCCGGATTTGGCTTATGGTGTGGGTCTTGTGAGTAGATTCATGAGCAAACCAAGTCGTGACCATTGGCAAGCAGCGAAATGGCTTTTGAGGTACTTGAAAGGAACCTCTGAAATGAAGTTGGTCTATTCTCAAAGTGCTACAAGAGTTCCAAAGGTCGTTGGCTATTGTGATTCTGATTATGCCGCGGATTTGGATAAGCGAAGATCGATTTCAGGCTATGTTTTCACTTTTGGCGGGAACACGGTGAGTTGGAAATCGAGTCTCCAACATGTAGTAGCTCTTTCGACGACCGAAGCCGAGTACATATCCTTGACCGAAGCTATTAAGGAAGGATTGTGGCTTAAAGGGTTCGTTACCGAACTTGGGTTCAATCAAGAAAAGGTTGAAATTCATTGTGACTCTCAAAGCGCAATTCATTTGTCAAAGAATAGCGTTTTTCATGAGAGGACGAAGCACATTGATGTCAAGTTGCATTTCGTGAGGGATGTAATTGCTAGTAACCAAGTTGAAGTGAAGAAGATATCTACCGATGTGAATCCGGCAGATATGCTTACCAAAGTCATTCCGGTGAGCAAGTTCGAAGAAGCATTGAACTTGCTCAACCTTCTCGACGAGTGACGGTAAATAATTCGAGGTCCCGAGATTATCCATTAGGAAGCTCAAATTAGATACAAGGTGGAGAATTGTGAAGATTGTCTCAAATTTGTGTTATGCGAAATTCGGGCAGATTCATCGCCGATCGATCGTGGGAGTTGAGCCGATCGATCGTGAGCCTTGGCACGAGTTTCCCAGAACAAGCGTCGATCGATCGCGAGTGGGCGCCGAACGATCGGGGAAGTCTTGAGCCAACATTGTCGCGAAGCACAGATTCATCGCCGATCGATCGCGAGTTCTTGGGCGAACGATCGGCTGAAGCAAACTTGCGAAAGTGAGATCGAGCCGATCGATCGCGAAGGAAGGGCGAACGATCGGCAAAGTCGGCGAGGCTGTTTGGCTCGTTTATTATAAATAGACTCGACGGGGTTTATTTTATTAGAACAAGAATTAGAGAAAACAAATATTCTCTGTAAATTGAGCGAATCTAAGAGAGCGAAAACACTTGTAATCAAAGAGAGGACTTGAGAGAAATCTTGTAGAGTGATTTAGATTTTCTCATTGTGTTCTTGAGAAACCATTAGAGGTTAAGAACAAAAGCTTGTGTGAGAGAGCTTGAAGTCTGTGGATCTTTGAGAGTGTACATAAACTCGTGGATAGTGGATAAACTCGGGGTTAATCGCCTCGGACTTGGACGTAGGATTTCAATCCGAACCAAGTATAAATCGCTGTGTGTTCTTTGTTCGTTTTTTCTTTTCCAACGATCGCGTTCAATAGCCTGTTGTGTGGATCGAATTCGGTTAAGAGCGAAGACGTGAATCTTGGATTAATTCTCAACACAAGATTATATATATATATTTCTTCCTCTCTATTTTAAGGAAAAGAAACGAAAGAAAGAAACGAAACAAAAAGGAAGTTAGCAAAATCCATAATGTAACTATGTATTTGGAAAAACTATTTTGGTCATTTTTTACCATTTCAAATGGTCTGAAAATAGTTTGAAAAATAGTTTGGTAAATGGTTTGATTTTGCAAATTTCGAGGTGATATAAATGGTTGAGATTTAAAGATATTGTATAGAGATTTAGAAAGTTGAAAAAAAAATGATTGAAAAAATTGGAATAGAATGAAATGGTTTGGAGGATTGAAAAAAGTGAAAAAATAGAATGGAATGGAATGAGTAGGATGTGGAAGACAAACATGGGTAATTTTTTTAATAGGGAGTGGGACTCTGGGAAGAAGGGAAAGAGT
This sequence comes from Boehmeria nivea var. tenacissima, assembly GCA_018132145.1. Classification (NCBI taxonomy): domain Eukaryota; kingdom Viridiplantae; phylum Streptophyta; class Magnoliopsida; order Rosales; family Urticaceae; genus Boehmeria; species Boehmeria nivea. The sequence goes on from CM030876.1 coordinate 20,555,250, forward strand.
AACAAATCCAACACCAAGAGAGCAATTCCTAATTCCTATGTGTAAGTGAGATTTGATATGGCCCATGAAATATGATTTGCATTTGTTGTCAGACACACAGAAGCTCTTTAATAACTAAACATCATTTCATCATCACTTTCACTTCCAAAGGTCCCACTTAGATCTACATAAAATCAAACTATAACACACTCTCTCTCTCTCTTTTTAAATTAAAAAACTCACTCGCCTCTCTTTCAGTTTCTGGTCTAATCTATAGCTTGCCGATCCTATTATCGCTAATTATTATCTTTCCTTTTTTCTTTTTTTATTTTTTCGAGAGTGGAGTGGATTGGAAGCAAGCAGAGCAGCCAGTCATAAGCTGCCAGGTGTCACTATCCAAAGCGTCCAGGTCAGCGCTTGAGTCGCTTCCAAGAGATGGCGTTAGCAAGAGAAACGCATCAGAAGTACACGAGACGAGACGAGACGAGAGGTTGTTTTGTGTTGCCAATGATAACATAACATAACATTTGCACTTACAGTAGACTGGAATGAGATAGATAGATATATATATATATATATATATATATATCTATGATATATATATGATATATATATCTATGTTTACGATGTTGCAAGGAAAGGAAAGGAATGAATTTTTTTTAAAAAATTTTTGTTGGGGTTTTGTTTTTTAATGTGTTTCTGAGGAGGAAGACCGAATACCGAAGAAGGTGAAAATGGGCAGTTAAAGTTGCTTTCTTTGAGAGCATGATCAGGTTAGTCAAAACCCGTTACAGTGTCAAAAGGGGTAATAACCAACAAAGAGAAGACACAAATATAACCGTAGACCGAACTTTGAAGAGAGAGAGAGAGTGAAAAATCAACCCTATTTTTACACGAGTACTATTATTATTATGATAATACTAGTAGTAATAGATGGCTTTTGTCTCATCTTTTCATTCACTCCGCACTAAAAAAAAACAGTGAAATCTTAATGAAGAAAGTCTAGGGTTTTTTTTTTTTTTTTTTGTTTTACTTGTCCTTTTTCTTTCAAGCCATCATCACCACTCCTTACCCTTCGTTCAATCAAAGAGAAAAACTTGGCATCTATGCAAAAATTAGGCTTTTCTTTAGTATTCTATTTATTGGTATACAAATATAACACTATAAAAAAATATATAATAATAATATAAAAAAATGTAAAATAATTATTACATATCTCTTTTTCAATATAATACGGAGCGCGTATTGGAACAGTATAGAATTAGCTTTAATATTAATTGATTTATTAATTTGGGTTGGTTATATAATTTAAAAATTGTGAAAGAGTTGGCCCTGTTGATGGATCCCAAGGGCTCAAAGCAAGGGTTGGAAGTGGTAGCCAGTTTCTTGACCCAACAAACCAACATCAACATGGCCGATCACCACCACCACAACAACAACAAGCCCGCCGAAATCAAAGACTTCCAGATAGCCATCGCCGACAAGAACACCGACGACGCCTCCAAGAAGCAATTGGCGCCCAAGAGGACGTCCAACAAGGACAGGCACACCAAGGTGGAAGGCCGAGGCCGGAGGATACGGATGCCGGCGCTCTGCGCCGCCAGGATCTTCCAGCTGACCAGGGAGCTCGGCCACAAGTCCGACGGTGAGACCATCCAGTGGCTGCTCCAGCAGGCCGAGCCCTCAATCATCGCCGCCACCGGCTCCGGCACCATCCCAGCCTCCGCGCTCGCCGCCGCCGCCGCCGCCGCCTCGCCCTCTTCCATCCCCGCCGGCCTTCACCACCACCAGAGCTTCGCGAGGTCAGTGGGGACCACCGCCACGGGAGTTGGAGGCCTGTGGGCCCCACCGCAGCCCCAAGGTGGGGTCAGCAGCGCCTTCGTTGGGGCCGAGGCTGGCTCCTCCTCCAACAACTACCTTCCCAAGATCGGGGTGGGCGGTTTCTCTGCCTTTGACTTGCCTCATGTGGTCACCAACATCACTGCCGGAGGCGGTGGTCCCATGACTTTCACTTCTATTTTGGCCGGAGCTGGCGGCGGCGGGGGTGGCAACCACCACCACCAACAGCAGCAGAATCAGTTTCCGGGGTTGGAGCTGGGGTTGTCTCAGGATGGGCAGCACATAGGCGTGTTGAGCCCGCAGGCGCTGTCTCAGATGTACCAGCAGATGGGTCACCACCACCAGGCCGCTGCTATTAGACTGCACCAACACCATCAGAATCAGCAAGTCGCTTCTGCTTCTGCTTCTGCTTCTGCCTCTGCCTCTGGTGGTAAGGACGACTCTCAGGGCTCAGGCCAATAGTGGGAGTTGGCTTTGTTTGGAGACGCACATGGCACCTGGGTATTTATAAAAATTTGGAGGAGGAGACTTGTCAATGAATATGAAAAGAGCTCATCTTTTGCTTCTTCTTCTTAATGGGTTTCTTTTTCTGTTTGTGTAATTGGAAAGAGTACGAGGAAAGTTACGGATGATATTTGAGAGAGAGAGAGAAAGTCTCAATATAGGCACTGGAATTTGGTTTTTTTTGCCCCTTTCTTTCTCCTTGCGATTAGCTCTCGTCTCATCCATAAACAGGTGCTTCTTTTAGTGATCTTTGAAAAAAAAAAGAAAAGAAAAATTCATTCTTCTTGTCGAATTGTTCTGGAATTGGAACGCTTATCAAGAATGTTGCTTTGTTTTGCAGGTGGAATCGTGCACTGCAAAATTAGCGTCGGTTTGGGCGGGATTGACTTGTTTGATTCAGAGGTGTGTTTGTGTTGAGTTTTGAGGACAGTGTAAGTGTTTATTTGTTACTGCTGCTCTTAGGTTTACAAGGAGAGGAGTGATGCTCTGTTTGTTTGTGAAATTTACAAAAGCTAGCCTTCTATATAGTCATACTCATACTCTGGTATACTTCTACAATGTTGTTCTGGTTAGATCTTGACATTCTTCTTGATAATCTACACTATTCTTTGTGCATTTTAACAGAAAAGAAAAAAGGGGGCAACCGCAATTTTTTATTTATTTTTACTTGCCCTCTCTCTTCATTTCTATGCTCAATTTATTCTAGAGGTACTCATTGTAAAATACACATCTTTGGATCAAGTTCATTTCTTTGTGGTGAGTTATTGTTCTTCTTAAGGAACTTCCTTATAAGAATCGTCTACAATTGAATTCGTCTTTGGGTTGTTATAGTGTTCACTATTATTGGTGTTGATGTCTCTCAATAGTCATGTTGATTAATTGACTGCATCAGCAAAACAAAATGTAGCTTATATTACTGACTTCAGATGCTGATGGGAAAAATTTTACTCAAGCCAATTTCCTAGTTTGCTGCTCTTGTAAAACCAATGACATTATTGGTGTACTCTTTATCTTACGTCACTAGTATATCTTATGCGATAGGCCAAATGTACGGTAGTTATATCCGGTTTTTTTTTTTTTTTTTCGCGCATGTTCTACGAGTTCATGTCTTACAGTCTAGATCATTTGGCATTATATACGATCACCGTACCTTCATTTTCCTCAAAGCTTCTGTCTTTTCATGTTTATTCTCTCACCCGGCTATTGCTTGATGTTGCTAATAGATAGCTTTACAGCCTTTGATCAAGCTGATTAGGAGTTTGTCATAACTTGCTCAAGAATCTTAGGTTGTCAAATGTGGTAACTTTGAGAGTGTAATGCTTGTTGAACACAGTGTATGCACATTGTCGGCGAGTTTCAAGTACAAGTGTCTTTTTTTTTTTTTTTTTTCATGTATGGTAATTGGTAGGTCATTCTGTCTAAGCACATGTAATTAATATCTGAATTGTGTATACCCTGCAAGCCGATGCTTGCTCTTAGTGCTTCTTGTGAATGTTTGTTGATGCTTTTCTTTTTCTCTCTTTCTGTTGATGAACAAAACTCGTACTCGCTTGAAAATGCTTACATACTTGTTTCTCTAAGAAGTTAGCTTATTTGCTTGTTCTTTTGAAGTTGATATTTAAGGCCCTTGAACTTTTGTTCGTTGTTCTCTTCTTTTCTGATACTATTTCTATTTTAATTAAGCCAGTCACTTTTTCCCATCAATCCCCAACTACCATAAGAATCTGAACATTGTGTTGTACTATATAAATTTGTATAAATTACGTGTCTTTTGAAAATAATATATTAGAAGGGAGAAAATGATCTTGAGCATTATAGACTTATAGTAGATGATACAAAGATTTCTTATTATTAATATTGTATAATATAATTTGTATTATAGTATGTTTTTTTAATCAAACAATTTACTGGCTTAGTTATGTGAAATGTTTCTCTAAAACGATACAATGAATATAGTCGGTAATTGGTCATTTTTTTTGTATGCGTCATACTCAACCGAGTGAAGAACAACAGTTAAGCAAACTTGAGTAACAGCCAAAACAGTGAGCTACCCTTGGATTATTATTATTATTATTATGTTCACAAATTTGGGCAGAATGGATTCACTTCTTTTCATTTTTTCAAGTCTTCAAATCCAATAAAAAACTTCAAACTCATGTAGCTGGCAATCTCTTTCATTTCATATATATATATATATATAGCTCACTATCAAATCATGGACATGGTGGATGATTTGAAGTTTGGAAAACACTGCTCTAATAACGTTGACTCGTCTTGTGACTTTTTGTCCTTGCCATTATTCCTTCCAACTTTTTTCTCTCAATTTATGTCAACAATGGTTGGCACTCGCAGTCTCCTTTCGAATTCACATTCACTCAAAGGTTGTAATCTTAAGAAACAAGTTTTCGGGACATAAGTATCAAGAACCGATGTCAAGAAGGAAAAAAAAAAAATCAAATCGATATATTATGGTCTCCACGTTTGCGAATGTAAATAGTGAGGACGGTAATTGGTCGAAAGTCGCTGCAATAAAAAAAAGCTTATAGAATTCAGTTATATTATTCCACAGTTATTCATAAATCTCCGGTGAAAAATTATTGGATCCACTTATAAAGTCATCCTTGAATTTTCCGATATGGGTATATGTTACTACTAATTAGCGTGAACGTACAGTTGGCAAAATGGAATTTAAAGGGATTTGTTGCCTCCGGACAACAGTTTTAGTTTACCTACCTTGTAAGGCTAAGGTGAAGTTTTACCCCCCGTTTGGGGAAATCATTCTCCTCATTTCATTCCATTCCATTTTTTCACCTTTTTCAATCTTCCAAACCATTCTATTCCATTCCACTTTTTTCAACCATTTTTTTCAACTTTCCAAATCCCTATACAATATCTTTAAATCTCAACCATTTATACCACCTCGAAATTTGTAAAGTCAAACAATTTTCCAAACTATTTTCTAAACCATTTTCAAACCATTTAGAATGGTAAAAAATGACCAAAATAGTTTCCCAAACGGGTGTAATGTAATAATAAGAAAATTAGCTCAATCCATATTGTGTTTGCGTGTGTAGCAAATAGCAGGAAAAAACAAAATGCAGATGGTGTACTGTAGTGAGCATAGGAAAATAGGAAATAGGAAACAGGTTGCTATAGTGATTTGATTAGTGGGACCGCCCTTGTACACGAATGCATTGTGGTCCTCACTCCTCTCCTCTCCTTATGCTTTTATTTATTTATTTATATTTTTTTTTTTTTGCTAAAAAAGCCTAAAATTTCATTAAGAAGGCCAAGAACGGCACAAACAGAGAGCAGAAACATCACTGACAGTGAATTAATGACTCTTCTCTCTTATGCCCTTTTCTTATCTCTCACTCTTAGTCTAATTAGTCAATTTGAGAAAAACACCACTGACAAGTGAGTTAATGGAGGGAATTTAATCTCGTCCAACCGCAAATCATGTTATTTTTTTCATCAATAAATTATTATTTTATGTCTTTTTTCATATTTGTATAATAAAAAATAGATTAATCCTCCGTTTGTCCCACTCATTCTATCCATTTTATTTTTTCAATTTTTTCAATCCTCCAAACCATTCTATTCCATTCCAATTTTTTCAACTATTTTTTTCAACTTTCCAAGTCTTTATACAATATCTTTAAATCTCAACCATTTATACCATCTCGAAATTTGTAAAGTCAAACCATTTTCTAAACCATTTAGAATGGTCAAAATGACTAGAATGGTTTTTCCAAACACAAGCTAATTTTATGGTACTTTATATTCATCAGTCCTCCACCGATAAATATAAAAAAGATATAAAAAATTATTACTAAATACTTTAATATTATTATTAAATTTTTTTAGGTATTATATTGGCACATCATTGAGTGAAACATTGTAGAAAGACCCATGAAATTACCTTATTTTAGAAGCTCATTCCTCTCATTCTATTATATTTCATTTTATTTTTTCAACTTTCTTAAATCCCTATACAACTCTTATTCCATTATATTTTTTTCAACTTAATCTTTATACAATATTCTTAAATCTTAATCATTTATACCACCTCGAAATTTGCAAAATCAAATCATTTCAAACCATTTTACGAACTATTCCAAATCATTCTTCAACCTATTTTTTTCATTCTAAAAAATAAAATGGAATGAGTAAAATGAGCTCCCCAAACAGAATTAGATAACATGCATTATAATTTTGTTTAATTGATAATTAAAAAAAAAAAAAGTTGTCCCAGGTGCCCTATAAAATTTCCCAAATTAGTGCTCAACAACATGAGCTGGGCTCCGACCCATATTAACACTTGCATAGTTCTAAAGTCCCAACACTACTTTTTTTTTATTACTAGTTTTAAGCACGTGCTCCGCACGTGTAAGTTTTTTTTTTAATACTAAATTATAAAATAAATAAAAATTAAAGAAAAAATATTATAAAAATTTTAAAAATATAATAAAAAATAATTTTTTTAAATTATAAGGCAAAATTAGAAAATTATTAAACAAGAGAATAATAAAAATAAAATAAAAATATTGTGTCATTATAAAAAAAAAATTTGAGAGATAAAAAGATGAAAAAAATAATATAAGATTAAAATAAAAATAAAAGAGGGAATAAAATTTAAAAAGAAAGCTTGAAAAAATAATTGAATAAAAGAAAGAAACAAAAAGGAAAAAAAAAAAAAAAGAAGAAGAATAAAAAAAAAAGCAAAAAACTGAAAAAAAAAAAAAAAAAAAAAAAAAAAAAGAGAAAAAAAAGCAAAAAAACTGGAAAAAAAAAAAAAAAAAAAAAAAAGCCCGGCGCGTGGTTTCCACGCGCCAGAAAAGGGAGTGGGACTCCCCTGACACGCGGGCCCCACGCACGCGGACCCGCGTCAGGGGTGTTTTTTTTTGCACGAAAGTCCCTTTTTTTTAAATTTTAGTCCTATTTAATTTCATTTCAGTCCCTATTATTTTATTAAATTATATAATGACCCAATTTTTGAAAAAAAATTTCATTTTACCCCCTTAAAAAAACGCGTTTTTCGGCGTTTCGACCGAAAAAAACGCTAAAAAAACGGGGGCCGAAACGTTTCGTCCATGCTCGGACGAAACGTCCAAGCCCCCTAGATTCTTTTAAGTATTGTATAGATACGTTAAGAATTTTTAATATTTTTGTGTTGTATTTTTATTTTTTAATTTCTACTTATATTTTTACATTATAAATATGTGATAAATTATTAATAATGCATCAAGTGATAGTATTCTAAATATTATCTTTTCTCTTTTTTCAAGGCTTAGGGTTTAGTATTCTAAATATTATCTTTTCTCTTTTTTCAAGGCTTATTTTCAACAAATAATTTTGATTCATGCCTCTTGTGTGTAGATTATTTGTAAGATCCATATTCTTTTTTAAACTAAAAATTAAAACAGACAGATTCTTTTCTTTTCCATTTCAATTTTCTTCTTCAAAATTGATCAACAATGACGGATCTTTTATTATATCAAGAAATGTATCATTAACAAAAAAAATTTGAAATATATAACTACATAAAAGGGGTACGAACTTGAAAATAATCTATTCAAAAGGCATAAATTAAAATATGAGTCAACTTAAAAAGGATCAATTGATCAAATTTTCTCTCTCTTTTTTATTTATTAAAGAAACAAAAACCAAAAGAAAAAAAATGTAAAGGGCACATATCATGAACAAAAATATATCTCAAGTGATTTAATAATTGGGAATTTTAAGAAAATAGTCACTGTTTATAAAATGATTCTAAAAAATAGCCAAATTTTTAAAAAATTTAAAAACAAACCATGTAAGAAATTTCTTACAAAATTTTTGCCTAGTGTCAAAAATTTCTTACAGTTTTTTTATGTGTATTTTTGTTATTGTAAGAAATTTCTTACAATTTTATAGCTAGTTTTTAAATTTTTTGAAACTGTGACTATTTTTTAAAAACACAAAGTCCAAAATGGCTATTTACTTAACTGACCCATGATAATTTTACCGCGAATTTTAAATTTGTCAAGGTTGAGCTCAAAATATGTAAGTATGTAACTTCTAGTAAAATTACATTTGAAATTCATCAATTAAATTTTTTTTTTGAAAATGCCCCTTCTAAACTTGTGATTTTGACTTGTGCCTTTTAAATAAGGTATTTGTAAGTTCACGTCTCTTTCGAGATTAAATTTTTATATAAATAAACTATTTTATCTATCTTTCATCTTATTGCTTAAACTTGATTGACAATGGTTGGATTTTATTCTTTTAAAAATACTGTATGGATTTGTAATAAATTGACTTAAGAGTATAATCAAAATGCAAGCCTGAAAATAGATATATACATTATATTGGATGAAATTTTGGAATAGAGAGGCCAATTAAGGTGAGGTATTTGTTTTGTAGCCTAACAGAAACCAACTACTTTCGTCTCTTTTCGCAACCACTTCAACTTTGTCGTACGCGTGCGTCTTCAAGGCAGGTCAGTGATCAGTGAACTGAAGGATACATATCACAGCTTGTCGTTGTACTCAAAAAGTATATATACTATTATATACCTTCCTATTTTTCCAACTTTGATTACCTCATATTATAGTATATTATATATATTCAGCATATGTTTTTTTTTATTTTAACAAAAAAAAATTGGAGCATCCTAATTATAGTTTAAACGACACTACTCACTAGCTGAATTAATGTCACATAAGGTGTGAATAAGTTTCGAAACTTTCAAAAGAACGAAATCTCGAATAAATTTTATCTTTGGGAGGAACTAGTGGGTCATGATTAACCTCCGGACCCATGGAAAACCAATAATATGTAAAGCTTCGCTTATCATTCAAGTAACAAGTTGTATATAAATGTTGGCAAAGTTCGTTGTTGTATGTGAAACGGTGTCTATGACTATGAGTTGGTGGATTCGGTTGTTTGGTTTCACACATATGGCATTAGTCAAAAAGCCAAAGAGATCGACTTTGCAAAAATTGCAACTGTGTCATTAGTTATAATCCACCGTCCACTTAGCAAACGCACACTTTTTGGAGAGTAAAAGGAGCTGGCAAACTTGCAATAAGCTTCTCCAATCAACCATCGTTGACCACCAATAATAACATTGTAGTATCTTTGGACATCACAACATAATCAAATCAAAGCCAACCACACACTTCAAATCACTCATCAAGCACTTTTTCATTTTTCAGCACAACACAAGTACAATCATAATTCAGAAACTATATTGTTCATTAACAAAGTTCAAATGATAATTATGTTTCTAATTGCTTGAAGCACACTTTTTTTTTCTTCCCCTTGTCATCTTATCAACACTGCCTATTTATTAGTTATTTGGGGTATGTATACATATGTGCATGAATGAATCCTTGCCTTTTAATTCACATTACTAGTTAGGTAACAACTATGATGTTATTGCCTCTTGAAACATCATGTCGTACGGACTTGTTGTCGATTATGTAAGCCAGCGAGGCAAAAGCGATCACCATAATAATAGAGAATATTATGACACACCGTGTAGAATAAAAACTCGTATTGTTGTCCTAATCACATTAATGTTAATGTAAAACAATGGTTTCCACTTTCCCCACCCAAATAGACATTACATTTGAATTTCTTATCCACAAGACAAGTCCAAATTTATATTATAGATATTCTACAATTCCTTTGAACCCAATCAGAAATTGAATTCATATTACTCAATAGCATTCCGTTGGTGGTTGGTTTACTCTACTTTTGGTCTATATGTATAGCTGACCGGTTTCATCAAACAGCTTCAATTATTGGTTGGTCTCCTTTTGAAGAGGCTAAACCATGATCCCCCAAAGAAACCAACAATTATATATACATATATGTGTGTGTGTGTGCATGCACTTGTCCATTGAAAAAATATAATGATATTTATTTCCAATGTATATCCATTCAATTCCAAACAGCCTTTCAAGGTGCAATAAAGTCATTTTCATGTGTTTGTTTTACTACTTTCGCTTCATTTGAAGTTTTTTCTTTCTTTCAATTGATGGAACCTTTTAGAATATGACTTTAATGGGTGACTTTCATTGTCTTAGTCAATTCTAATCTAAATACGTAGTTCTATACCCAATACATTTCTTTCCAGGTTGATTCTGTCTGACCCAATTAGCTCATACTCGGTAATCTTTTTTAGTTGAGTAAAAAGAGATGGGGAAATAGATGATAAAGAAAAAGAAAAATTTAGCAGCTTAGCCAAATTGGAGAAACTGAAAAAATATGCACAAACCTATTTTCTGATATATAATCAGAGCAATCAACTTACCAAGGCATATATACTATGTACCATGGTAATTTAATTTTTTGACATATTATACTACTATTTTAACTGAGTATCTTATACGTTCTTTGTGTGTGTGTATAATATTATAGTACCTAGAAAACGTATATTCTATAACATATTGCCAACAAAAATTCCTCTTTAAATGATCAGGCTTTGATCCCACATTCTGATTCCCAATCATGCATTAATTCCATATGTATCCCAGTAGTGTACGGATAAATCTTCAACTGATGTGTCGTATATAAGATGGTTGGTTCTATCATCAAAGCAGTATATTAAATATTTGATAAATTGAGTTATCTAAGATTGAGCGCATCAACTGATCCAAAATGTGCACAAAATGTTCGAATGATGGTACAACATTTAATGGGAGGTTTTTTTTTTCTTTTTTTTTTTTTTCCCTTCGACCAATTAGGCTGGACCTTAAAGGTCATAAAGGCATTAGGCAATAGGCAGGGGGGGGTTTCAAGTTGGTGTAGAAAAAATAATACAAGTATTAATAATCTTTACCTAATTAAAGTTAGAAAGAACATGGCTAATTAGGCTCCCACTAATAATTGGAGGGAAAAAAGTTGTATCTTAATTAATGCTAAAACTCATGTGATAAATAGATTCGTAATCCAAATTACTCGTTCCATATCTCAAATCATCCGTAGATTTGAGCAAAGATCGACACTTTAGGGGAATCCTATCTGCACCTAGTAACGTGTGAGACCCAGAGAAGTGTCCATTTAGATAATTGAGCATAAAATTATGACCAAAATATCTAAAAAGTGAAATGTCACTGTCACAGTTGTGCATCTAAACACTGCCCTTTAAAAACTTGGGCCTAAAAAATTACTACACATGGACTTTAAGTTTGTGGAGCCCACAAATTCGTTCTTGGTGTGGCCCACCACAAGACAAGTGTGCCAATGATGATGGGCCCTCTCTGGACGGCTCTGATCCTACAGAGGCCTCTCTCCCTAAGTATCCCAAAAAGTCATTCCCTTTTTTTGTTTTTTTTGTAAATTAATTCTTGCTTTTTATTCCCACCGAAAAGAAACAGCTGTATTATGCTCCTTCTCGATACACGCCACGTGTCAGTTGGATAATCAAGCCGTGCTTGAATTGTCTGTTCATAACACAAAAAAATGAGGCCTTTTTCGCTTGTGAGGACAGTTGTTAATCAATAAAATATGATTAAAGCCAAGTAACAGGGCTATATATATATATATATGTGTATATAATATTAACCACTATCTTAATTTAAATTAAGCACATGTTATAGATTGCATGAATAAACAAAACAAACCTTGTGGGTTTGCACATATAGTATAAACAAACAAATATGAGAGGTGAGATTTGAAGTAGTTTGTTTCGGGTGTGATCCAAATGGGTATATTATATATTGTATAGGCCATTGGGTTGTATAATTTAGTAGTTTGAGAAACTCCACGTACATGGCTTCTTTGTCACTCTTGTTGCGTACTGTTCTCCAAGCTACCTAGATAAGCTAACTGTCACCTAATATGGATAAGATACAGTCTATCCATAGTATAACTACTGCTCTCTAATGTGTCATGTTGGTTGGTTTGTATATAATCAAACAAAAACGTTACTATTTCATGATCTGTCCCATAACTCATTGCATATTGTTTGGAGTGGACCAAAGAGTCACCAACTTAGATTTCTTTATCAGCCCAATCTTGCCAAATCTTTCTTTTATTTTTCTTCAATATCAGAAAATTTAAGGAAAAAATATATTTGACAAAACAAAAAGATTAACCGGAAGAAAAGTATGCCTAGGTAAACATAAATCATGACTTGTAAACGTTTCTCAATTACAAAATTTCATTTATAAAACGTTCAACTAGAACAAGGTTATAAAATAATAAACTGAACAATCTAATCCTTTCTATCTTTGTCAATCAGTTGTACCGTGTGAATACCGTCTTAAACTCGTACATTAATTATTATTATTTTCTTTTCTCGAAATAATTTTATCACGCTATGTAGATATATATATATATATATATATATAAAGATCAAAGCACCTAATGCTAATGAAAATTATTTATTTACATTAAAATATTAGTTTTTGCCTTGTAGCAGCAAGGGATATAAACCATATGTTATGGTACTGAGATCATATGTATCAACAATATATTTTATCACTCTTTCTTGTGAAACTTGATACTAATGTGGTTGTCATTATCAAATTACTTCACTAAGTATTACATCATCCAACATAAAATAAAAGTCAATAACAAAGTGACGGTGAAATGATACAAGTCTAAATTATTTTTGTAAAGTATTCAATTCTCTAAGTAAAGAAGTGGAAGATCATACTGTTCAACAAAGAACACCTAATATTAATGAAAACCATTAAAAACGCCCATTTTTAAACATTAACCAATAATAGTAATTTGAGAGCAAAAATTTTCGTTCCAATATTCCATCGTATCCCAATAATTTACCATTTTTAATGATTGGCTATTTTTTTTTCTTTTATTTCAAAGAGACAACATGGTTTTAAAAAAATTTAAAAATTAACTATTAATTTGAAAAAAATTTAAAATATTACAATAAAATCACGACATCATATAATTAAAAAATAAATATTTTTTGAAATTAATAAAACTATTGAAAAAAATAATTGTTTTATTATTAACGTATTTCTTTAATTCTTTATCATTAAAACCTGAATGGTCGGCTTGATATTTGTTTCTTCTCTTTAATTACTGTGTAGAAATTTTCCTTCTATTTTGGGTCCGAGAAATAATAATTATTAAAGGTTATAATAATAGGAGTAAGTGACGCATATTGGTTAACGTGGTGAAGAGTGAGTTGCTCACGCTGGAATTGCCGCCAAAAATAACGGCAGATCTCCGACCAAACTGCTCGCAACACGCGCGCTTGTTGCCACGTCATCTAACCCCTCTCTCTCGTACGGACCGCCACAAACATAATATGATATCTCTCCTCCGCGACTGGCTCTAATCAATGGTCAAACCCAAAACATAAAGTTACCGGCCGTGAGCCAGAAGAGAACAATCACTTTTTCGTTTTTAACCGTTTTAACAACCACTCACCAACCGCCACGTCACGCCAAAAACTCTCCCGGCAAAATTACTTGGCGGGTTCACGTGTGGAACCGGGTAAAATTCATAATGCTCTTCTCATTAAACGGTTTTATTTTATTTTATTAGTGTGCTTTTTAGGGACTTTTATTATTATTATTATTACTTAAGTGTGTTTTTGTTCCTTTTTTTCTCTCCTTTATTTGTTCTATCTATCTCTATCTGTCTGTTCTTTTTTCCTTGGATATTGGAGGAAGCATCGTTCAATAGTAATAACAATATCACCACTTTCGACCGCGTTTCGTTGGCTTCTCAAAATTCTTTCACAAACTTCACAAAGTGCTTTTTGAGATTAAAAATTCTGTGATCAAAGAGAGAAACTATGGACGATGAATATGCTAAGCTCATCAGGAGGATGAACCCACCCAGGTACTGTCTCGGGATATTGTTTAGTACTTCGTTTCTCTCCCAAGTAAATTATTTTCATTCTGGATTTTTTGTTTCTGGATTTTGGTTAAGATTTCGTTTTTTTTTTTTTAGAATTTATTTTTGAACTTGTATAAGGTCTAAAGATTTTGCTTTTGCTTTTGCTTTCAAGTTTTCTTACATTCGTTAAGGTTACTATTTGGAACTACCAAGAATTTTCCTTTGGTTTTCTCAAGTGGTTGTGTTGATTTCTGATTTCGTTTCTCTTTCTTCTTTCTCGTTTTAGACATGTCCATTTTATTATTATTTTGCTAAATTTTCCTTTTTGATTGTTGATAATCACTCCTCAGCGTCTGGAAGAGAAATGGTGTTCAAATCTTGTGTGTTTGTTACAGACACAAAAAATAGAAAAAGTTAACTCTGCAAGTACATATATGATGATGGGCTTTTCATTTCTGGGTTACTAGACAGTTAAAAACGTTATACTTTTAAGGGTCTTTAATTTTCCAAGTTCTTCAGGAAATTAACCGTCCCCTGATTATTAATTCCCCCTCCAACTTAATTAGGAATTAAACGTTTTATTTTATTTAGAAAACCCTTTTATTAGTTCTTGTTGCTTAATTTGACTTGCCCTTTTGTTCTTGCAGAGTTGTGATTGACAACGATACTTGCGAGGACGCCACAGTGATACAGGTTAGGCTTTGTGATTTTTTTTAAATTTTTTTTTTTCTACATAGCTCAGAATTCCGATGACGATACATATCTATCAGCTTAAGCTTTAAGTTTTTACTTATCACTGGGCTCTTTGAAGTCAACTAGTGAATATTATCGTTCCTTAATCCTGACAAAGTCGGGGAACTAGTGTATAGATATAGATTATTTCTGGAGTCAAACCATGCTTCTTCCTTGACCTTCTCTTAATCCCTATCTGCTATAGCCCCTATAAACAATACATGTTATCTTAATTTTGGGGATATATTGTTCAGGTTGACAGTGTCAATAAACATGGGACTCTTATGGAAGTCATCCAAGTGCTCGCTGACGTGAACCTTACCATAACAAAAGCATATATTTCTTCTGACGGAGGATGGTTCATGGATGGTAAGTCAACTTCTTTTCTTAGCCTAAAAGTAAAAATTAAAATAATGGCTTCTAAGCTTATCTTCAATGCTTTTTTTTATTAAATTTCTCTATTAAGGTTGGCTTCTGAATTTTTCAGTTTTTAACGTGGTTGACCATGATGGGAAAAAAATCAGAGACAATGAAGTGTTAAATTATATTCAAGAGGTAAGCGCTTGAGTGTCGAAGATATATGATTGAAGTTTTTTTTTTTCCTTCATTTTTCATGTTCAAATTTCAATTATTTTGGGTTTGTGATGTTTATTTCTGAACCAGAATGTTGATGAAGTACTTTAATCCTTATTTTTGCAGAGACTTGAGAGCAATGACGCTGTACCCTCTGTGAGAGAGTCGGTTGGCGTGATGCCCTCAGAAGAGCACACCTTAATCGAACTCTCTGGCACCGACAGGCCTGGTTTACTGTCTGAAGTGTGCGCAGTCCTCGCGGATCTCCATTGCAACGTTGTTAATGCCGAGATATGGACGCACAATAATAGAGCCGCTGCAGTAGTGCATGTCACAGATGATTGCACAGGGTGCGCAATCAACGACCCCAAACGGCTCCTTACAATCAGGGAGTTGCTGTGCAATGTCCTTAAGGGAAACAATGACCTCAACGCCGCGAAAATGGCTGTGTCAACTCTGGCAGTCACAAATAGGGAAAGGCGTTTGCATCAAATAATGTTTGCTGACAGAGACTACGAGAGAGTTGAACGAGTGGAGCTAGGGAGACTCGAGGATAAGGGCTCGAGACCTCACGTGACAGTGTTGGATTGCAGCCAGAAGGATTACACTGTCATTACCATGAGATCAAAGGATCGGCCTAAGCTGTTGTACGACATCATTTGCACTTTAACTGACATGCAATATGTAGTTTTTCATGGAATGGTCAGTACTGGGAGAATGGAAGCTTATCAGGTAAATGACGAATAACATCCACTAGGCTTATTGTCTTACAGTACTCGTTTTTGGCCATAATATTTGCCTGGTGTTTTAAAATTGTCCGTCGTTTTGGTCTAAAAGAACAATCCAAATTGTTGTAGGAATTCTACATTCGACATATCGATGGCCTACCTATAAGCTCGGAAGCAGAGCGAGAGCGCGTCACGCAGTGTCTTGAAGCAGCCATCGAAAGACGGGCTGCAGAGGTACATAAGACTAGATTACATTAGGGAAAACTCTATTCTCTAGGCACGGATACAGATTTGTGTGTAAATCACTACCAAAACACGTATTACTTTGTTGTGCAGGGTCTAGAACTGCAATTGTGCACGGATGACCGAGTTGGTCTCCTCTCAGATATCACCAGGATATTTCGAGAGAACAGCTTGTGCATCAAAAGAGCAGAGATTTCGACCAAAGGCCAAAAAGTCAAGGACACTTTCTACGTAACCGATGTGGCGGGAAACCCTGTCGACCCCAAGATCATCGATTCGATTCGCAGGCAAATTGGCCCTAGTTTGTTGCAGGTGAAATACAGCACAAGCCTAGAGCAACCAAAGGCAGCTCAAGAGACAACAATTGGGTTTTTCTTTGGGAACTTCTTTAGAGCTCGGACTCTACAGAACTTCAAGCTCATCAGATCCTATTCTTGATTTCTTTTGTATATATTATCAGAATCCAAACTGTAAATGGTATTATTAGACCTTCTAAGATAAAAGGAAAATGTCAAAGGGACAGAGACGCAGGTGTACATAGGTCTCTCTCGTCTCAACCTTCAAAACATGAAGTTTACTTTTAGTGTTACGTGCTAATACAGCATGTATATATATGTATATAGAACAAACCCAGAAAACACTTCTGTAAAAAGCAGGGTTTGTACATTTAGATCTTTTAAGTCATCCAAGGCAAGGATACTTGTACGGTGTGTGTGTATATACATGGGGTTGTACAAAAACAAAGATTGTATAGATACTTAAAAGCTCAACGAAAAATTTCTTATTGTATATAATGTAGTTTGATAATTTGCAGTGTTGTTTTTGTCCCTTTTTTTTTTTTTTTTTTTCGCGGTTTCCATAATTAATGTCGTTTTAAGTACAGCTGTCACCAAATTTATAAATTACAATCTGAGATTTTAGATAATCTCTGAATTGTGTGTTGTGGTGATGAATTGTGGTTCTTCGGCGAACGAGTTGGCAACTCGGATAAGTCGAGCTCTGATCTCTGCTTCAAACCACACAAAGCCAACTCGCTCATGGAACGCTTCGCTCGAGCACACTCTTCACCGACTCGGCTGCCGCGACTCGCTCACACCGTCGCTCGTCGCCCGAGTCATCGACCCGTTCCTCGTCGCTCACCACTCGCTCGCTCTCGGCTTCTTCAACTGGGCCTCTCAGCAACCAGGCTTCGCTCACACTTCCCAAACATACCATTCGATCTTGAAATCCCTCTCATCTTTTCGCCAGTTCAACGCCATTGATGCTCTACTCAGGCAAATCAAAGCCCAGAAGGTTTCGCTCGATTCTTCGGTTTATGGCTCCGTAATCGCTTCCCTGATAGCAGCAAAGAAACCCATTAATGCTTTCTTCATTTTCCGCGATCTTAGTTATGTGATCGAAGACATTGGGCCAGAGATATGCAATTCTCTATTGGCCGCTTTAGCTTCAGATGGTTATCTTGAGCATGCTCGGAAAGTGCTCGACGAAATGTCTCAGAGAGGCGTGGCTTTGACCACGCTGGGATTTGGCGTGTTCGTTTGGAAGTTATGTGGGAAAGCTGAATTGGGTGTGGTTTTGAGTTTGTTGGATGAGGTTATAGGCTGTGATTCTGAGATCAACGGGTCGATAATCGCGCTTTTGGTCGTTCATGGGCTCTGCAAGGTCTCTCGAGTGTCAGAGGCTTTCTTCATTCTGGATGAGCTTAGGAGTAGGAACTGTAAACCTGATTTCATGGCTTACAGGATTGTATCGGAAGCATTTAAATTGACTGGCAGCGTCGTTGAGATCGAGAAGGTTCTGAAGAAGAAGAGGAAGCTTGGGGTGGCCCCGAGGACTAATGATTACAGAGAGTTCATTATGCTTTTAGTTTTGGAGAGACGAATATTTGAAGCCAAAGAATTGGGTGAAATCATTGTGAGTGGGAATTTCCCGATCCAAGATGATGTTCTCAATATTCTTATAGGATCAGTATCGGCTATTGATCCTGACTCCTCGCTACTGTTTTTCAAATTTATGGTCGGTAACGAGAGATTGCCAACTTTATTGACTTTTAGCAACTTGAGTAGGAACCTATGCAAGCATGACAAGACTGACAAACTGTTGGAAGTGTTCCAACTATTGTCTACTCGCAACTACTTCAAAGATTCGGAGAGTTACAATCTGATGGTATCGTACTTATGCAGAGCCGGGAAAGTAAGAGAGGCCTATGGAGTTCTGCGGGAGATGAAGAAGAAAGCATTGGGCCCGGACATATCATCGTACAATTCTCTCATGGAAGCATGTTGTCGGGATGATTTACTGAGGCCTGCTAAAAGGCTTTGGGACGAGATGTTTACGAGCGGTTACAGTGGAAATTTGAAGACTTACAACATTCTTATTAAAAAATTCTCGGAAGTAGGGCAAGTGGAAGAGGCTCAGAGACTCTTCAGCCGCATGTTTGAGAAAGGTGTTACACCTGATTACACAACGTACACATCTCTGCTTCAAGGGCTTTGTCAAGAAGCAAAGCTTCAAGATGCTTTTGAAGTACTAAACAAGGCAGTGAATCAGGACTCAAAGCTTGGACAATCTGTGTTGAATACGTATGTTCTCTATCTATGCAACGAAGGTACGTGTTCTTTTTCTCATTCAAATTTTCATGATATAGCCATTTCCTAAATTGTTCATTTTATGTGCAAAGAAGATATGTTCTTTTTTTCTTATTCAAATTTGATAAGAAATAAGTTTTCACAGCACAGCTTTCATGATATAGCCATTTTCTAAAATGTTCGTTCTATGCCCACAGGTCTTTTTCTTTCTGCTTCTGAGTTGCTACAGCAACTAGATTATGGTATAGCATCTTCGGACTCGCATGTCACTTTGTTGAAATGCTTAGCCGATGCTTCGGAAGTGCCACTTGCTGTCCAACACATAAGATGGGTTCAAGAAACATCACCCTCAATGCTGCAAGTTATGTCGAATGAACTCTCGGCATCACTTTCATCCTCCTCAAAACCCCAACCGATTCTCCAGTTACTCGAAGCTATGCAAGAAACTTTCACGTCCAAGAAATGTATCTAGTTGACCATTCCGACCAGATGGTAGAGGAGCTTTTCATGTTCAGCGTCCTCTATCGAGTTTGTGTTTTTAACACATTGTCTTTATTTACTATTGATACTTCATTATAGGTGCTTTCAGAATATCAATGCAACTAGGCAAGATTGCAAGGTCTTGACAGGACGAAAAAAAAGGTCCAAACTTTCAAAATATTACGTACAAGCGTATTAAATGTGCAATTCCATTCAACCCGAAAAGAAACAAAATGATGTAATTGATATCACACCCGTCCTTACATGTTATGTTGATTTAGGACATCTCCAACATATTTTCTCATTCTCAACACCAAAATACAGTAAGTATCACATCAAACAGTAATTCATCTCCAACTTATTACACCATTTTTAACACCAAATAGAATATTCTTAGTATATTCATTCTCATGTCACTTATTATATTAATTTTCAATGATAGTCTTATATTTATCAACTTTAGAAATTAGACCCACTTATATTTTACACAATAACTTAGCAAAAATTATTTATTATTAGGCTATTTTAGCCAAAATAAAATATTAATTGACAATTTAATTCCAAATAAAATTATGTCATTGCTTAAAAAAAGCGTTCATTCAATTAAAAAAAATTACATTACAACACACAAATAAAAAAGCTAAAAATAGTAGATATGCATTTAAGCTAAATTATTAAAAATGATTAGCTTTTTTTTTTAATTAAACACAAAAAAGTTAAATATATTAAAACCAAAAAATCAATATAAATCTTACTTTAAAATTACGATTTAGATCAAAAATAAAAATATCTTAAAATTAAGAGGTCATTTTATAACTAAAAAAGCTTAAACCAAAAATGAATTTGATGAATAATGCAACACTATTCGCAAAACTCATTTTGAGTATGAGAATGGTGTGTGGTTGGAGCTGCTTTTTTTAGGCCACAAACGCAAATATGCGTTTGCGTTTACAAATGCAGCGTACGTTGGAGTTGGTCTTACCATGTGTGAGTGGTCATACCGTCTAGAAATAAGGTACTTTTGAATGCCAATACAAACAAGTGGTCTTGGTTCTCAAATATAATAGATAGGCCAAGGTTAGGAATTGCGAGTTTTCGAAGATCTCCCGACGACGACCACCAAAATAGATGAACCACGGGACAGATTCTCAAAACGAAACACATTGTATGGTATCACGAAAAGGAAGAATAATCAATCAGTTTGACGATCAACTTAAAAACCAGTAGCCAAAAGAAATAGTCTCAGCTCAAAATAACTAAAATTGGCAAGACAACTTCTAGTACAAAGACTAAACTCCCAACAGTAATCTGCATATAGATAATAAGGATATAAAACCTTCAGCTGTTTATCAAATAAAATCCGAAGAAGAAAAAGATCCAAGAGGCCTCTAGAGTGTTGCAATCTAAGTCACAAGTAAATATAACAAAATTTAAGACATCCTCTGAGCAGCTTCCTTGGCGAGGAGCTTCTCTTTTGCCCTGGTTTTTGCCTGGGATTTGGAACCCATGATTCCTCCACCCCACTTCTTCCTGTACTCGTCGTATTTGTCATTGAAGTTGGCCTGAGTAATCACAACAGCATCACACATAAGATAAAAGCGATCGAATAACAAAGCTACGGAAAGTGGAAAGCAAGTATTAGTCTAGAAGAAATCCCTATTCGCTGCATCATAAATTCAGCATTAGCTGTTAGCCTGTTACCTTGATAGCCTCCAAGACCTTGCTGAACTCCAATTTATCCTCATTCTTGACAGTCGTCAAGCACAAGACTGAAGCAGTTTTTTTATGGACAATCTGAAAGATAAGCAGGTTTTAGTACTACCAATCTGGTTTAAAAGGAAACAAATTCAAGGCTGACATAGTTGGCTTGGGTATAATTAGAAGTACCGATCCTAGGCGCGACTTTCCCTTCACAATGCAGTATGGAATTTCCATTTTCCTGCACAAAGTCGGAAGCCAAACGACCAACTCAATTGGGTCGACATCATGAGCGATAACTACCAGTTGGGCCTTGTTCTGCAAACAAACACATTTAACAAGACTCTTGTTAGGATAATTCCCCGCAAGTAAAGATAAAGAAAGGAAACATATCTATGTAATTAAAGCGTAAGTTCTTAACCTGCTCAATGAGGTAAGTCACGTGGTTGAGACCATATTTCACTACAATAGGCTTCTTGGCCTCAGCTGTCTTACCCTCAGACTCTGCTTGAGCCCTCTTCAAGAGCCTCTCTTTCTTCTCCGCCTTGTCCTCTGGCCTGTACTTGAGAAGCATCTTGAACAAGCTGGTCGCTGTTCACGGGTTTCAAAAATGCAATTACAAGCATGTTCTCATGCATCTCAAAACAAGTATTTGGCATAATCACTAACCATAAGCTAATCAATAAAATAAAAACAGATGAAAAAAGTAATTATAATAATAAGAGACAGAATCTTTAAGAAAAATATAACTCATGGAAGGTGGAAACAGAGTGCCCATCTAAACGATCACTTCAAACCCTCCAAAAATTTTGCGATCTTTGCACTTCACGGTATTCCAAAATAATTGGTGATACACACTGATACATAAAGACATTTTGATGCATCTCCTTCACCGTACATAACCTACGAACTATTTATCACACAAAATTATTTCAAGCACCGACAGAACCAAAAGCGCCCATTGTTAAGAAGAGAGGACTATTGGGCTTTCTAGCTCAAAAGCAAAAAAAAAAAAAACAAAAAAATAAAAAAAAAAGTCTACGGATAAACAAATGGGAAAGTGAGTATAACCAAGGTTCTTGTCGAGGGTCTTGGTGAACTGATTCAAAGCCGGAGGGACTTTCAACCTCTGCTTGAGAATCCTCCTCTTCCTCTGAATCTGCACAGCTTTGGGCCATTTCACGAACCTCGTCAAGTCCCTCTTCGGCGGCAATGCTCCTCCGATCCCAAACTGCTTTGGTCGCTTCTCGAACAGCGGGTTCACAACCTTCTCCTGCGAATCGATCAACACATCAGACAAAATTCCAGAACAAAAATATCAGAATCAAACCACAAAGTCTAAGACTTTACCTGCTTCTTCTTCGCCGCCACTTTCAAGCCTTTCTTCGGAGCCTGTGGATTAGGAAACAGAACAGAAACACCAACTCAGGAAAACCCTAAGCATATGGTAGCAAAAGCCATTCATAACGTGCAGAGGAAGGAGAGAGGACTCACCATTTCTACGCAGACGAGCTTCAATCTGTGTATTCAAATCAAAACGGCAGAGTCTAAAACCCTAATTCGTGTTATATACAGGGCCGGCTGTAGAGTGACTCTGTTTTAGGCCTGCTCGAAGGCCCACATAGACCCTCAGCAAAAAAAAAAAAAAAAAAAAAACCCACATAGACCCTAAGGAGTGGTATTCTTCAATTTTCTTTCAAGGACATTCTTCAAAACCATCTTTTCTAGGAAATTTTTTTAAGTGCTCTTTGCAAAAATTACCTATTTATCCAAAATTTATGTCCTAATCTAATAACGTGTTCTTTTAATTTCGCATCTATAAATATATAAAAATATAAATAAAATTAAAAATAAAATACTAAAAAATATAAATAAATATCTCAATTTTAATAAGGAAATTTTAAGAAAATAGTCACTTTTTGGAAAATAATTTAAAAAATAATCACAATTTCAAAAAATTTAAAAAGTAGTCCTTTTAAAAATTTCTGACACGTGTCAGAAATTTTCTAACAGTAATTTTTATGTGTAATTTTAGTATTGTTAGAAATTTTTGACATGTATAATAACTAGTTTTCTAATTTTTTTAAATTATGATATTTTTTTAAAACATAATATTTAAAATGACTAGTTACTTAACTGATTAAAAAGAGAACGTTCTCTTGCAATTAAAAAAAGTACAACAACATCAAATTTTCCTAATAAAAAGAAGAATTATAACTATCTATTATATTTTATTTATCTCAAGTTTGTGTTAATGCCAATTTTCTCGTTGAGTTTTTTTTTTATATTAGAAAAGAAAATCTTATTTTGCATTTTAGTAAAAAAAAAAAATATGTATCTATTTATCCAAAAAAACCCAAATCTTCTAATTTTTTGTACATCCCCTATGGCCTATCTATCGTTCTAATATATGTATATTTGGATGATAAGTTGTTGAATCATTAGGGAATGAGATTTAAGAAAAATAGAGGCGTAAATTCAGGGCAAAAGAGTCATATTTTATACAAGTGCAATTGTCCGGGGGAATTCGAGTAAAAATTAGGGGCAGAAATCAGAATAACCGATAATCAATCATTCCTGATTCCTTTGCCTTGGGTGAGTCTAACGCACTTCTGGTTGCACGAAAGAGCCATCGATGAACTAACTATTCATCGGACATTCAAGTCTGAGGAGACAGACACAGAGTCTCAGAGAATACAATCAAAGCAACAAGAAGAAGAAGAAGAAGAAGAAGAACAAGTCTATGGACAATAGAAACGTCGTCGTCTGCGACAATGGCACTGGGGTTAGTCTCTTCTTTTGATCCATCCAACGATCGTACCCTTTCCTTCTTCAAATTCTGATTCTTTATGAGAATTTAGTTCAACTGCACATAAAAAGCACCTATATTTATGCAAATTTCTTTAAGATGATTTCGATCTTTGCGTCTATCTGAAAGAAAAAGACTCAAAATTTCCTCTTTGTTTGATCAAGTATCTCAGATTTTTAGTTGAATAATTTATTGGTAAAAATTCGTGATTTGTTCGATGTAAATTAATGCAGTACGTGAAATGTGGGTTCGCGGGTGAGAATTTCCCGACCTCAGTTTTCCCTTGCGTGGTCGGAAGACCAATGCTTCGGTACGAGGAAGCGATCATTGAACAAGAGCTCAAGGTCACTCTTTGATCTACAATTTGTCACTTTTTTTTTTTCTTTTTTGGTAGCTGACGAACTTAATTTTCCTTTTTTCTGGGGATTTTTTCATTCAATATTGTTGGGTTTGTGTTTGAATGTGATTTAGGATATTGTAGTTGGAGAAGCTTGCGCAGAGTTCAGGCATCAGCTGGATATAACGTACCCAGTCAACAATGGCATTGTCCAAAACTGGGATGATATGACTCATGTTTGGGATCATGCTTTCTACAACGAACTCAAAGTAATTTTTCTCATCTCAATTTCACTTCTTTGCTTTTCTTTTGCTATGCAAGTTTTGATAAGTTTTATCTATATTTTCTTTCAACAGATAGATCCAACTGAGTGTAAGATTTTGCTGACGGACCCACCTCTTAATCCTTCAAAGAACCGCGAAAAAATGGTCTGTCTCTACTTGTTCTTATAATTTTGCTTGTAATGTTGTTTGGTGATCTGGTCAAATACCACGGCGACTATGTTTGAGCTGTGAAATACTTGAATTGCCATGATTTAGCATCAATTGAACCTTACAGGTTGAGACCATGTTTGAGAAGTACAATTTTGCTGGTGTCTTCATACAAATCCAAGCTGTTTTGACATTGTATGCTCAAGGTGCTTATAAAGATAATTAAAGGTTAACTGATTATTATTTTTTCAGCCTTGTGTTTTATCTACTTCTCCAATTCATTTTCACGGGCCGTGGAAAATCGAAAATATAGAAATGAAAATTGCAATACTTTATGAATTGCTAGAAATACTGGTTTGAAACAGTTCAAATGCATGCTGCGCGGAAAAAATAAATTGTCGGTGTTATTATCATTTCTTTTTATTCATGTGCTTCAGCATCTCTTCTTATCACAGGTCTGTTGACTGGACTAGTAATTGACTCTGGAGACGGTGTAACTCATGTGGTAAATTTCTCAAGAATGCTTTTCACATGATATTGTGAAAATTTTCCTTTAATTTCTTTTTTTTTTCTCTCTCGTTATTTTAGCTCATTTACTATTTTTCTTGAGTTTTTCAGGTTCCCGTTGTTGACGGCTACTCATTCCCCCATCTTACAAAGCGAATGAATGTAGCTGGCCGACACATTACCTCATATCTTGTTGATTTACTCTCTCGGAGAGGGTGAGAACCAATATTATAACTCTTCTGTCGTACTAATGAAATTGTCACTGTTTTTATATTCGAGTAAAATTTCTGTCTTACTTAAGTTACTACTCATTTTCTTCAGGTATGCGATGAATAGGACCGCTGACTTTGAGACTGTTAGGGAAATCAAAGAGAAGCTCTGCTACATAAGGTGAAGAAACAATCTCATGTACAACCTAAAGTGGTGGAACTTTTATTGCATCTTTAATTACAATTATCTTTTTATGTAGTTATGATTACAAGAGAGAGTATCAATTAGGACTAGAGACCACGATTCTTGTAAAGAATTACACTGTAAGTGCTCTTTATCTTTTGTATCAACATTCTCTCATTTCTAAATCCTTATTTTTTTGTCTGAGCCATATGTATATTGTTCTTTGTATTGGTTGTTTGATTGCAATACTAGAAAGATATGAGTGGATGATACCGTATGTGTTGGTTTGAGTTTTCTATTGCTCTTGAAATAATTGCTTCAATTCAAATAAGAGTGGCACATCTTCACTGAATCTAACAATAATTTCTTCTATCAGCTGCCAGATGGCAGGGTAATTAAAGTTGGCACTGAGCGATTCCAGGCTCCCGAGGCTCTATTCACCCCAGTAAGCGTGACTAGTCTTTTTTCTTCACTCCTTGAACTCATTGCTTTACTCACTTTGATGGCTCAGTAGTAATTGTGAACTTCCTAAGTTGGGTTTGAGACCATTTACGTTGCTGAATTATTATCTGTTGGGAGCAGTTTTAGACCTTTCTTCTTTTCATGTGCTGCGACTATGAGCCTGCGAAATCATTACAATTATTTGATAGGGTCAAGGCTTCTTGAAATTCATAGCTGCTTTCCTTTCATAGGAGCTGATAGACGTGGAAGGTGATGGGATGGCTGACATGGTATTTCGTTGCATTCAGGAAATGGATATTGACAACCGAATGATGGTAATGTTTTTATATAAGTTTTGAGTGGTTCACATTTTAAAGACTCCAAGGGGTTAGACATCCTTTTTTAGCTCCAAAACTTGTTAAAAATCTATCGATCAATTCTATGGACTACTGTTGTTTTATATATCTTAATTTTGACCAAAATCCTGTTTGCAGCTTTACCAGCATATAGTTTTAAGTGGAGGGAGCACTATGTATCCTGGATTACCTAGTCGGTAATGCCTTACCCTCCTGTCTTGGCATTTCAACAATGTTCAATTTGCTTTCATACTTGAGTTGCAGATAGCACGTTAATTCTTCTCACTTGCTGGAGCAATTCATATATTTGTCATGCCTTTGTAAGTACTTAAATAGGATGAAGTGTGACGATCCAGATTTGATGTTTTCTTCAGCTTGGAGAAAGAAATTCTGGATCGCTATCTTGATGTTGTTCTGAAGGGTAACAAAGATGGGTTGAAGGTAATATTCGAAGTTTTAGATTATTGACTGATTAATAGATACGCCTACTTGAACTAATTTCTGGTTGTGAACAGAAATTACGGTTACGCATCGAAGATCCGCCAAGAAGAAAGCACATGGTGTATTTAGGCGGTGCAGTCCTTGCAGGAATTATGAAGGTAAAAGTTTCTTACTCTCTCCCTTCAGCTTTGACACTCTCATCTCTGTCCAACGTCACGGGTTCATACAATTTATAGATTCTTCCTATTTTGAAGGCCTGTCAGTGGAAGTCAGTATTGTAACGAAAACAGAATAATTTTCTTGATTTGTGCAGGATGCTCCTGAGTTTTGGATTAGCAGGGAAGATTATCAAGAAGAAGGCATTGCTTGTTTAAGCAAGTGTGGTCAAGCATGACTGTTTTGGCGCTGTTTCAGTATTTTGGAATACAGGTGTAGCTTCCAAGTATGATCGCTAGAGAGTGTTTTGAGTCACCTATGAGGATTCAATTCCCATCAAACAACTAAAGGGAAGTGGGTTTGAACCAACAAAAGATGCTCAAGATTTGGAACTTAGAAGTGTAGAAGAAAATGATCTGTATTTAATAGCCACCGTTGTGGTTTAGTTAAGTTTCCATTTTCAGTGTGATTTATACCGCCTTTATTTGGATACATTAAATGTGTTGTGTGTATACATTGAATATTTTTATAACATTCTTTTAGAACATACTATATGGCAGTACGTTCTCTTGCAATACTAATATTGATACCTTTGTTTTTGTATTTTCTGATATGCTATTATAGCTCTTTTAAAATACGATGCGATTGCTAAAAGAAACTTTCAATCATGTGTTGGTAGATCAACAAATTTTAGTTTCTTCGCTATTTATTTATTTATTGATTCTGGAGTTTATGGAATGGAGTTTCTTTCCATTTGCGGTATCATATTTGCTTCCCAAATTTCTAATAATATTCAGCCCAAAAAAAAAAAAAAACCCATCCTAGCCAATTTCCAGTTTCAGAATAGGTCATCATGTTATTCATGATGTAAGTTTGTATTTAGCTAACAGTCTTCTACGTAACTAAATTGATGGAATTTGTGCCATTGAAATTTTGAACCAATGGGGTGAAACTGACAGGGGAATTCCTGTAACTGTCCCTCCAATCCTACCGATCTCGACCCGACTCAGATCGATTCCAACACCGTGAATTCCAAAATCAAAGTCCATTTGAGATTCACCCTGAAAAGTTAAAAAGTAGAAGCCAAGAGGAAGATTTGAGTTTGAAAGCCATAAGCAGCCACCAGCCAACTCTCAACAACTGAGCACGCAATATTTGGAGGCCAACCCTACCAAATGCCACACACACACAAATCCTGGGAAATTAGGTGCCAAAGACAGTGGCCAAACCTCAGACAATAACAAATTATAGATGTGTCCCCAAACGAATCCACATATGCCAGCTTTCATTTTCTTGTTTGACACCATAATTAATGTATGTAATTCATCAACAATTGTATTGTGTGTGTGAATGTGTGTATGTCAGGCACAACCACCTAACCTTTCACATAATTTAACACTCTTTCTAAAAGAAGAAAATATTGCTTTAATCTCAACGGCCTAAGGCCTTTCCACTTTCTATTTATGTGTATATATACTAATCCCACTGAGGAAAGAACATTCCATAGGCACTAGGCAGGGTGTGAGAAACTTCCTGTTTCAACGCAATCCATGTGCTTCTTCTGATTTCATCACGACTCATTAGCTTTTGGAAACTCTCAACTCTCGGCATCGAATAGCCATCACACATGGTCCGATTTCTCCTAAGAAAAATATGTACATTGCATTAAATGTTATTTAATACAAATTCTATAACCCTGGTCATTATTGCTATTCTTTTTCTCTGTCCTTTTGTTTTCCCTTCTCTCTATAAATTCAATTCATTCTACTTTAGGGTGCGGAGGTAGCAGAGTCTGCTTTCATGGAGAACTCAAAGGGCAATGCGTTTCAGCTGGTAGTGAAGCGAGGCGAGACAACACCGGTTCGCCCGGCGGAGGAGACACAAAAGGGTCTCTACTTCCTCTCGAACCTTGACCAGAACATTGCGGTGATTGTTCGAACAATCTACTGCTTCAAGTCGGACGAGAGAGGGAATGAGAAGGCAGGGGAAGTCGTTAGGACTGCCTTGGAGAAAGTCCTTGTGCACTACTACCCGCTTGCAGGGCGGTTAGCAATCAGCTCGGAGGGAAAACTTATCGTGAACTGCAGTGGAGAAGGAGCTGTTTTTGTCGAAGCTGAAACGGATTGTGCAATGGAAGAGATTGGAGACGCAACAAAACCTGACCCCGAGACTCTTGGAAAGCTTGTCTATGATATTCCCGGAGCAAAGAACATACTAGAAATGCCTCTTTTGGTGGCTCAGGTTTGTCAGATTTTATGTTACCACACTCTCGAGTTGAATTCTTCTCTAAATTTATGCTTATAAAGCTGTTACTTGGAGTTTAAGTTAGCTTTTTTACTTGTTTATTATGTTGTAGGTGACTAAGTTCAAATGTGGAGGCTTTGTTCTTGGGCTGTGCCTAAGCCATTGTATGGTTGATGGAATCGGTGCTATGGAATTTGTGAACTCATGGGCTGAAACTGCCCGGGGTTTGATGTCCTTGACCGTTCCTCCATTTCTAGACAGGACCGTTCTACAGTCCCGAAACCCACCCCAGATTGAATATCGACACCAAGAATTCTCCGAGGTTCAGGATATTTCTTGCATTAGTGGGCTCTATGATCGGGACAAAATGCTCTACAGATCGTTCTGTTTTGACCCTGAAAAGCTTGAAAAGTTGAAGATGGAAGCCAGGGAAAATGAAGCTCTTCAAAAGTGTAGCACATTCGAAGCACTCTCAGCATTCGTGTGGAGAGCTCGAACCAAGGCGCTGAAACTGTTGCCGCAGCAAGAGACAAAGCTCCTATTTGCCGTCGATGGAAGGGCTAAATTTAGGCCTCCGCTTCCAAAGGGCTACTTTGGAAATGGAATTGTGCTGACAAATTCGATATGCCAAGCCGGCGAGCTCTTGGAGAAGCCCCTGTCATTCGCAGTCGGGCTGGTTCAGGACGCGATTAAAATGGTCACCGACGGTTACATGAGATCAGCCATAGATTACTTTGAAGAAACAAGAGCGAGGCCTTCTTTGGCTTCCACTTTGTTGATCACGACATGGTCTAGGCTGTCGTTCCACGCCACGGATTTCGGTTGGGGGGAGCCGGTTTTATCGGGCCCCGTGGCACTGCCTGAGAAGGAGGTGATATTGTTCCTTTCAAATGGTAAAGAGAGGAAAAGCATAAATGTGCTTTTGGGTCTGCCAGCCCCAGCAATGAAGATGTTCCAAGAGCTTATGCATATCTAGAACAACAACACAAAGTAGTATCTAAATACACTACTTTTGTTTCCAAAAAACTCTCACTTTTTTATTGTCCTTAAAGATTAATATGATATCGTTGCTCAGGAAGCCCTATGAAAAGAGTCTATAGTGTGTTTTATCCGCCATTTAAGTTTGGAGCCTTAAATATTGGGAATATTTTAAACCACCAGAAGAAATATGTATTTAATTATTATCAGTATTGGTCTTTGTTTTGGTGGTTACTGGTTAATCACTATCCAGAGAGATTATATTTTATTTTTACTCGTCCTTTCCTTCTCATTGAAATTCAGAATTATTATTAAAAAAAAAAAAAAAAAGATTGCAAAGCACAATAATGCTGGGTTGGTTAGGTACTGGTCCTTGTAACTGGTTTTACTACAACTAACCTTGCGGGACCGAAAAAAAGAAAAGAAAGTCGTCCTTACTAACCACTTTACTTTTCATTTCCCACCCTTTACTGATCTATGTATGAATTGAAGCTTTTACTTAGTAAAGAAAGAAAAAGAATTACCAAATCTCATCAAGTATTAAACTTCATTTTAGCATAATCCTGACAATTTTTTTGTTCATCAGCTCTGAAGCAGCTCTAACCACTGGCACTCACCATGAAAATCGCAAGCATTAAATAGTACACAGCACAAATTCATTCAAGAAAGTAAAAGGTGCAAAAAAATTTCAAGTAGGTCAACAACATGAATGCCTGTATTTGTTTGCAATACCAGCCGAGACCATATATGAAATCACCAAAAAACAGGTCAAGTTCCCAAAAAACTAATATCTTTTACCAAATAATTAAACCAAACAGAAACAAACGACAAACAACTTTATTCTTGAAAACAAACCATATATACATGTATCAATAGTGATGTACACCAGTATATAGCCAAAAACAACCACACAAACATATTATATGTAAAAAAAAAAAAAAAAAGACTCAAATCGTCGATGAACCATCCAAAGTAGTGGGTTTTGTTTACCTGGGACTATATAATACAATATAATATAAAAAAGAAATGAAGATATTGGGGTTCAGTTGCCACACAAGGAAGTTTGTCTCTTGTTGGGTCTGAAATTCAAAGCGGTGAGGCTATAGATGCAGAGATTGTCTCCTTTGGACTTGACGGCTATTTGGTCCGAAGTGACTCTGTAACCAGGAACGTTGCATGAAGACGAAGAGCTCCACATAAGGCTGGCTTGGCACGCCGACGCGATAGCCGAATCTTCCGCGCATTTGATGCCGTCGATCGCCGGAATCTCCAGCTTGTAAAGCCCGTGCTTGTTTGTGGTTCTGTTCACCGAGAACGATATCTGCTCGGCGGTCCTCGGCGACAGTGCTCTCAGCGTGCAATCTATTTTCACTTCAGCGCCTACGCACATTTCAGACATGTGTTGCCATGTTTTTATCTTCGAAAGAAGAAGAAAGAAAGAAAGAAAGAGAGTGTAGTTTGTTTGTAGTAAGTACCTGGTAAAAAGTAGCTGTGTTTTGAGAAGGTATTGTTGGAGCAAGTGTCACAGTAGACAAAGCCCATCACAACTATGTGAGTGGTGGGTTTGGCTGGCCTGGCCTCTGAGAGTGTTTTCGACCTGAAAACCATGGACGTTGAGACAAGCAACATATAGAGAATAAGGACTGAAATGGTGTTATTACTCATGGTGGAGCGGAGTGAGAGTTCAGGGCTTGTCTATGGCTACTGAATTCTAGTAGTGTGGGGATTTTTCTTTCTTTCTTTTTGGTTTTGGTTTTGTTTAAGATGAGGAAAATGTATAGTTTTATGTGTAGAGTTGTGTGAGAGGTGCAAATATTGATTTATGAGATTGATTGAGAAGGGCAGAGGAGGTGATGAGTTGTCGAGTGGATAACGAGGCCAATTGTATTTGGTTTGTGTTTTGGCAAGTTTGGGAGATTGTTGTAGCAATAGCAATAGCAATAGTTAGTAGGGGTAGGGGGTAGATAGCTAAAGAAACAATAAAATTGAGCAAGTGAAATACAACTTTATCTTTTACATACCAAACAAAGACATGTGAACTTCCTTTGGCATGGCATGGAATTGATGCGTAGGAAAGAGAGTGAGAGAGAGAGAGTTATATGCCCTTTTTTGGCAAAATATTTTACTCATTTTTTACCATTTTAAATGGTTTAAAAATGATTTGAAAAATAGTTTGAAAAATAATTAAAATGGTTTGATTTTACGAATTTTGAGATGGTATAAATGGTTGAGATTTAAAGATATTGTATAAGAATTTGGAAAGTTGAAAAAAATGGAATGATTTGGAGGATTAAAAAAGTTGAAAAAAGTAAAAAAAATAGAATGGAATGGTTAGAATGATTGGAGCAAAACTGAGGATAAATTGTCATTATTGTTTTGAGAGAAAGAAAGCAGTACTATATTAGATTCTTTTGGCCCAAGAATTTAATTCAGCGGTGGTGTTAATGTGACTTGCAAAAGAGAGAGCCGAATAATAAAAGCTCACATGCAAAATAACCTATTTAGGCATTGGTTTTTTTTTATTATTTTATTTTCCTTTATTACTGTGCAATTAATTCTGAAAATAAGCTCTTCCCATGCCCTCGGGTATGGGTATTTTCATGAAATGTGGCTTTCAAGGTCAAGGCAAAGCTAAGCACTTTTGCATCATTACTAAGAGTGCTTTTCATTTGGTGAATTTAGTAATTAGCCCAATTTCGAGCATCTGAATGTTGATTATTAATATATATATACATATATATATATATATGTGTATAGGTAAATATATATCTTCATTTTGCATCATTGCATGAATGGCTTGAAGTGCTTGTACTGTTGTACAACATGATTGTGACATAACATTGGGGGATCTGTAAAGGGAAATTGAACTTGTTCACGTGCATTGCAAGGAATAGGGTAGACCCAAATGCAAAAGGTGTTAAATGGCCAAGATCAGATTCAAATAATTTTGGATATGCCTTCATTAATCATCTTCCACCGCTGAAGAGGCTTTGAATTGTACGTGCCTCTTGTGCCATCCCTTGCTTGTTGTTCAAAACCAGAGAAAAAAATGATCATTTTGCAAAAATCTATACAATAAGTGATAAAAGATTTGCGAGGGCCAGGCGTTTTAACCCCACAAGCCCATAACGTTTCGGCCCTCGTTTTTATGGTTTTTCCGTGTGCGAGGTGCCAAAAAACAATTTTTTAGTGGTTAAAATTATTTTTTTCCCCAAAAAATAGGGTTATTGTATAATTTAATAAAAATTTTAGGGTTGAAATGCAATTAAATAAGAGCAAGAATGTGAAAAAAAAAAAAGAAAGAAAAAAAAAGAAAAAAAGAAGAGAGACTTGAATGTAAAAAAAAAAAAAAACAGCCCTGCACGTACGGGTTATGCTATTATCTCATGATTATAAATTATTAATGTGTCAAGTTATCTCATGAATATCATCGTGTAATATATGAAGACCTAATAATATTACGTTAGAGACAAGACAATTCAGATACTAATTAGGTTGTGTTATATATTATTTAGGAGGTTAGGTGATCACACAATTCCGTTTGTTCGTTTTATTATAAGACGCGTTTAGCTGTCGTTTTGCAACATTATCCTTGATTAATATCTCTGGTTAATATTACAAATTAATTATAGTAGTAACGTACATATTTTAGAGTACTTAAGATGAGGAATTTGATTTGACGTAGCCAGTAATTTAAGACCCAAAACCCTCCAAGCAGAAGCATATGTATGCGTTCAAATTGGACACCAAGGTACGTTTATAGGAGTCGATGAAGTCATGAAGCTTCCTTGATGTTTCATGTTTTTTTTTTTTTTCCTTTTTTAATTTTTTGAAGTTTCATATGTATGGTATATTGGTATTTTGAATATGCATGGCTAATCTTTTTCTCTTTGTATTGAATGCTAACTAGCTAATAGCTATTGGGTTCAACACAAGGAATAAAACAAAGTTTGCAAATTAAACCTCTTTCATAGAAAGGGCTTTAAATTAGCCTGATTTATTTAGAGGTCATCGAAAGTACTCCCCACTTAAAACAATACAAAAGATAGAGAAGTTGTCATATAGAATGCTAAGTCAACCCTAAATCATGAAACTTCTTTCAAAAAATGTATAATAATATTAGCCCATTGTTTCAGTACTTTAAAATTTTTAGAAAGATTGGTAAATTAATATGGTAACATGTCAAAATTAATTAACACTTCTGCACTTGCCTTGATTGATTACTAAAAACTTAATTAATTAACTAATAAAAAGTACATCATGTAGCAAGTAGCATCAATAGCTATATCGTCCATACAATAAAGCTCGTGATCAGTTTATACGATATCATCAACATCATGGCCGTAGCGACTTTATAATGTATAATTGCATAGTTTGGTACGTAAAATGTTCATGCACGCGCAAAAAAGCTTTGAAGATTGAACGCACTAGTTTTAATTATAGTTTAACCACAGATTATATATATATATATATATATATGGAAAACTATTAGCATGAGTGGGGACAAGCACTCCATTCCTTTGGCAAATACAAGGCTTTAGGCGGCGTCACCGACGGCTTTACCCATGTCTCTTTTCTTGTCTTATATTTCTATTTACTTAATTAAATATAGCTCTTATTCATTAATAATGACGATCATTTCACTAAACAATATATATGGTGCTATACCACATATTAATATACCCCGATGTTCCACTACTTTCTTCCTTTCGGTCATCATGAATATTATTTAAGTCTAATACCTAATAACTTTCTCCCATGAACGTCCTCCAACAACAGTTATTCGAGGATATATATGCTCTCACGCAGGGTTATCTTTATATAAATAATTAAGGTATATATTGACAGCAAGGCAAGGTTGATATAAGGTTCATCGAAGCCATAAGACACTGAAGCAATTGCCAAGAGTTCATTTTATATATTCCGTTCCGGCCTTTCCTTGTAAAGTTATTTCTTTATTAATTTATCATCTCGCCAAGGCATTGGAAAGCTATGTATTATTAAAGTTTTCTTTCTAGTATGTCCTTGTATAAGTGATAACAAACGGATGTTATTAGATACCACCAAAGCTATTAATAATTAGAATATGATAATTAAGTCTTGGGCTCCGATTATTACCCGTTTGTCAAACTCTTTTAATTATTTCAACTTATATGTATCATTTTATTTTTCTGAAGAAAAGAAAAAAAAAAGAATAATTCCTGGAATTCTACCTCTTTTGTGCTCTCTTTACCAACGACCAGTGATCAATTATCACAATTTGATGACCAACAAAGACGATTTCTTTATAATTAAAAAAAGGATTATCTATACAAATGCCCCCTAATGTTGTGCTATTGTTGCAGTTTGCACCCTAATGTTTAAAAACTGTCATTTTTGCCCCCTAAAGTATTAAAAATTTATAGATATGCCCCCTCTGTCATAATCTGTAACAAAAATGGGTTAAATTAATTACGTAATATTAATCTGTTGGTGCCTGTACAATTTTTTAAGGGTATGAATACAAAATTTTAAAAGATCGAGGTGCATTTTGAGAAGAAAAGACGACATAAGGGGGTGTTTGTGAAAATAAATATAGAATTAATTACTATAATTTTCTTAATTTGAAGGCAGTTGATCTTTAAAAATTGTACAGGTGCCAACAGAATAATGTTATGCTATTAATTTAATCTATTTTTTTTACAGATTGTGACAGAGGGGGCATATTTATAAGTTTTTAATACTTTAGGGGGCAAGAATGATAGTTTTTAAACATTAGGGTGCAAACTGCAACAATAGCACAACATTGGGGGGCGTTTATGTAGATAACCCTTAAAAAAAAAAAGGGAGAGGGGGAGGTCGTCTCAACTCCGGAGTCCGGATACAATGTTATCAATTGGGCCGGCCCATTGAAAGTGCGGGTCCCAACAGTTAATTGTCGTTTAGCGCAAGAACAGAATGCAAGGCACAAGGCTTCCAGGAGCATAGAGTCAAAACAGCACAAGAAATATGACAAAATAGGCCTCTCTAGATAACAGCTAAAACTTATTTGGTTTAATCACGCTCACACGCATTAGGGATTTTGGTTTTGTCCCTAATATCGTCTCTTTTTTTCATCTTCTCACATACGAAACAATGTTAATCACTAGGCGACAAACCCCTCTCAAATAAGAAGAAAGAAACAACATTCTACTTTGCTCTTTCTCAACCAATACCGTTCCAACTCTACAACATATCCCTTTATCCCAGAAGAGTAAAACACCCTCTAAAACATCAAATCATAGTGCAAAGACATTCTTTATAATTTGGGCTTGTATTTAGTGTATGTTAGGGAGAGAGATTAAAAAGGAAAAAAAAAAAAAAAACAACAGCTATGATTAATTCTCTTTGTGGAAGCATGGGATCAATCAAGAGAGAGAACTCGTGCGCACAACTAGTTCATCAACCAACTTCACCAAAACATCAAACATCTTTAGTTTCAGAATCAAAAAGCAATATGGTCAAAACAATGAGTTCTTCAACAATATCTAGTAGTGACGTGGTAATGGAACAACAGCCTAGCCTTACACCACCGAGCCTGGACTTCCCAGCCCCCAAGTTCGAGCTTGGCGGCGGCGACATCAACGTCCAGTCCCCGGACAATGCCATATGGGACTCCATACTTTTCTCGGACCAGTTCGATTCGTCGGACTTCATGATCATGTCGCCGGTGAGAAATCTTCTGCCATCCCCGCAACTCCAATTCCCAGCGCAGTTTAACTACAACTACGCTCAGGCAATGCAAGGTCAGAGCCTCTCCGGCGTCTCGCCGCCTCGTAGCTCGTCTCAGCTCGGACTCAGCACTAGCTTTTCCCACAAAGGGAAAGGACTGAGTCCGCTTCACAAGGTGTTTAGCTCCGTCAACAATCAGTACATGCAACATCCTGAGAACTTTTCCGTACCGCCCCTCGAAGAGCTCTTGGAGGACTATCAGAGAGAACACCACGCTGGGTTCGACGAGAGCTATAACAGCAACAGCATGGCGGCGACGTCGAAGATGTCGGCTATAAACATTGGCGGAGGATCGTCGTCGCGGTCGAGCAGCTACGTGGACTTGCCGGCGGCCAGCGTGGATGAGGGCTTGTTGGAGATGACGAGCTTTTGCGGAGAAGATCAGTCGTCGGAGAGGGACAAGACGGCGTCGTATCAGATGGAGCGTGTTGAGCGTGGGAGTAGTAGTGCGAGGGTACCGTTGTCACAGCAGTTGGAACAAGAGCGTCAACGTGAGAAGAAGCAGCAACAACAACAACAACGTGATAATCTTCATCAGAATATTGCCCATAATAATCTCATGATCATGAACACTACTATTCCTATTGCCTCTGATCTACAGGTATGAAAACCTATCTCTCTATTAGTGTTTTTTTTCTTTTTCTTTTTTTTTTTTTTTTGTATTTACCCGGTCTTCCATTTTCATAAACTAAGTTGTATATATGATCAAATTGCGAAGTGTAATTCTTAGTTTAAATTAGCCACGTACAGTATAGTCATCTATATCTCCATTCCATAGTAAAGATCACCATATTGTTCGAGAATCATTTCTACAAATTAATCAGTAGTACTGGTCGCTGCAAAGTATAGTACTAGATATGGTTTGGTATATGATAACACAATAACAATTTATATATATATATATATATATATATCATGTGTATATGCATGATGGGATGGACGCAGGAACAAGACAGTGGGCTTCAGCTGGTGCACCTTCTGCTGGCATGTGCGGAAGCAGTGTCGAAAGAGGACTACATGCTGGCCCGGCGCTACCTCCACCACCTCAACCGAGTTATCAACCCTCTCGGCGACTCCATGCAGCGCGTCGCCTCCTGCTTCACCGAAGCCCTCTCCGCCCGCCTCGCCGCCACTCTCACCACCTCCTCCAAGCCGCCCTTCCCCCCCAACTCCCTCGAAGTCCTCAAAATCTACCAAATCGTCTACCAAGCCTGCCCTTACATAAAGTTCGCCCACTTCACCGCCAACCAGGCCATCTTCGAGGCCTTCGAGGCGGAAGAGCGCGTACACGTCATCGACCTCGACATCCTTCAGGGCTACCAGTGGCCTGCATTCATGCAGGCCCTCTCCGCCCGCTCCGGCGGGGCCCCTTTTCTCCGCATAACCGGGGTGGGGGCCGCTCTCGATGGCGTCCAGGAAACCGGGCGCTGCCTCACGGAGCTGGCCCACTCCCTGCACGTCCCTTTCGAGTTCCACGCCGTGGGCGAGCAGCTGGAGGACCTCAAGCCCCACATGTTCAACCGCCATGTCGGGGAGGCACTGGCGGTCAACTCCGTGAACCGGCTCCATCGCGTCCCGGGTGCTTGCCTGGGGAGCCTGCTGTCCATGATCAGGGACCAGGCGCCGAACATCGTGACCCTGGTGGAGCAGGAGGCGAGCCACAACGGGCCCTACTTCCTGGGGAGGTTTCTGGAGGCGCTGCACTACTACTCCGCGATATTCGACTCGCTGGACGCGACGTTCCCGGCGGATTCGGCGCAGAGGATGAAGGTGGAGCAGTACATATTTGCGCCGGAGATACGGAACATCGTGGCGTGCGAGCAGGCGGAGAGGACGGAGAGGCACGAGAGGCTGGACAAGTGGCGGAAGATCATGGAAGGGAAGGGCTTCAGAGGCGTCCCTCTCAGCGCCAACGCCGTCACGCAGTCAAAGATACTGCTGGGCCTCTACTCTTGCGACGGCTATCGCTTGACGGAGGACATGGGTTGCTTGCTCTTGGGCTGGCAGGACCGACCGCTCATTGCCGCTTCTGCTTGGCGTTGCTAATAATTCCAATCAAAATCAATCTTCTTTTTTTTTTTTTTTTTAATGTGTGGCCTATATATTTTTAGTTTTTATTTTTATACCATATATTGTAATTGGACTACACAAGATTGGGATTGATTATACAAAACTGGATATATGCCAAGAAAGAAAGTGCGGGTGGGAACTGGGAGGATTCTTGTGGGAATGTGTTTCATTTTGTAGAAATTGAGGTTCTAAATTAGGCCGACGTATTAATTGATGATTTAATTGTTTATATGTTATGTATGTTGGGGATGGAGAAGCAATAATTTCCTCTTCTTTTGTCTTACATGACATGTGAAATAGATGTCGTCCGTTCACCACCATGATATCTTTAGGGCACTCTATACATGTTTGTAAGATAAGCTGACGGTGCGGCTTCTTACATTTGTTTATTAATATATATTCTCCCTTTTGTCTCTATCATTATTTCTTAACGAATGTTGATTTGGTTGATAGTAATGACATGACTCTCACCCTCTTCTTCCCCTTTTTTATCCGTCATCAGTTAAAATTGTTGTGCTAAAGTAATACGCGTTGCTGGTAGGCATTGAGAACAATCCTATTCAGCGGTTTTATATGACAAGCACATATAATGGGACTCCACATATTAGTAAATTAATTCTCTGCAAATTTTGAAACGCAACTCAGTCAGGCAAGTCTTTTGACCGGAGATTTATTGCCTTAAGAGGTCCAATTCACCAACATATGTGCCTTTAGTTTGTGACACGATGGTAACGGAAATGGACACTACATAGTCCAGCAGAGTCGTATAATGAAACTGCCTGGTGTGGTGTATAAAAACCATTCCACCAGACTCCTATATTATGTAACTTTGAGATATATATCGAAGCTTTAGCCACCAAAATACATGAAGCACCCATTTTATGAAAAAGGTATATTCATCTGCGCTAATATTTAATATGGATTGTTACACAGGAATGCCCTCCAACAAACATGTGACAATAAGGGATATGGGACTGTTTCGCAAATTATTCTCATCCCCATGGTCCCAAAGACCCAAGGAATTCCATGGCAACCTCACCGCCAACTCTTTTACAATATGGAACATGAACAAATGCTTTTCCTTGGAGCTTCATCAATTTTCTTTTCTGTTATGCAACAAAAAAACAAGTGAACTCTTAGAATAAAGGACGCAAACAAGGCACCTAGCTATCAAGTAAAGAGATCAAAATTGCACTCTAGAAGAATGAAAAGTGAAAACTACCTGTTTTAGCTTTTGCCAAAGACGGCTGCACAACAACATGCATGGTGATTACTCCTCTTGGAAGATCTCCAAATGGCACTTTACACTGGCCAACAGTCTTGTTGTTTTCCAAAATCTTGCCAGCATTAATCAGCTTTATGTCATTTGCTCCTTTTGGTATGATCTTTTTATCTAAAGAATGGGAAAGAATTGAGGATGAAACAAACCAAAGAAGAATGCAGAAAGAATGGAATGAATCACATTTTCAACAGAATTCGTACAAGTTATCAAATGGAACTTCAACCAATGCACCCAAGCTATGTTTTAGAGATGTTTTAAGTATATGGAATGATTCTATTCTTAGTGCTTCAGCAAGTGACAATGATTAAAAGGACAGTGCTCGATCATTAATAGATTGGAAATATAACTCCAGAAATTATTTAGAGATATTACGAGCTATACTGACAAAAAGCATCAAGAATTCTGACACTATTACGTTGATAAATCAATTGTCAAATTTAATGAAAGACCTTCAACGGCATCAAGTTAGCATGGACGATAAACCTCAGTCTAGAGATGAACTCTGTTTACCTTTTATAACCTCAAAAATTGACGCTATGACCACAGAATTGTGATTATAAAATCTATAAATTATCCAACTTATTACCCATTACTGATATTGA
The DNA here is from genome assembly GCA_018132145.1 of Boehmeria nivea var. tenacissima. NCBI lineage: Eukaryota > Viridiplantae > Streptophyta > Magnoliopsida > Rosales > Urticaceae > Boehmeria > Boehmeria nivea. The sequence continues at coordinate 20,596,219 of CM030876.1, forward strand.
AGTAAAACTTGGCAAAAAATTACCATAGCTATCCTTATTCAAAATTAGCAAAATAAGAACCGAGCATTTTGCTTTACAATACTGAAAATACCAGCATTTTGTTGTATCTTTTCCAATTATAGCGATTTACGTACATAGGAAAAGAATGCATGTAAAAAAATACAACGTACACAAAATTCGCAACAAAACCCCATAAACTCAACATAAGCACAAAAAAGCAATTTATTTCACGGCTTGGAAAGAATCTCATGCCATAAAATTAACTAGAAACCGCACTTGACCTAGAAACAAGGAGAAATTCAATACTTTCCTAAAAGTAATTCAAGATATGCCCAAACAAGAAATTTGAGAAAGGAATAATCAATGGAGCAATGAAAAAACTTGGCCAACTAGACTAAATGACTAACTCTATCATTGTTGAAGGAATAGTTACTAATAGTATCCTTAACAATGAGCCTTAATGGAAATAGCTAAAGAAGGTCGGTAAGTTCATAGGAATAACGGTAATCAAACGAATTGTAGAGACCAGCAATCATATGAATAACGCAACACGTCGTAAACAATAATTAAGTGGTATTGAGTTAAGAAAAGTAACTAGCAGAGTGAGATCCCAACAAAAGACCTAGTATTCCCAACTAAAGTAGCCTAACTTAAAAAGCATACACAAAGCAAGGCCAGTTAATTTGAAACTTAATATTTAACTTACATTCACCAAGTTTCAAAGTTATGTGAACATCTATGAAAGTTGTTCATCGGTATTCTAAGTCCTATTCGTATTACACCTCAGTCTATGATAAGGGTCATTTACAAGGATTCAGCTCAAAGAATGCCAAAATTGGGGATCGAATTGAACGAAAATCCCACTACATTATGCCCATTTTGTTGCATGCCAAATGCAATAAAACCTAGAAATGCATCCATAGCGTAGCACAACAGACGTTGCCAGCATGACACCCTGGGATTAACTAAAAATTAGCCAAAAAATTAGCCAAACAGAGGGCTGTGTTGTTCGTCATATTATGACGCAAATGCATATTCCTTGATCAAATGGAAAATCTCTAGGAGAATGCAACACATGAATGAGCACATATGTTTGAGAGAGAGCTAAAAATTGATAATGAATACCAAAAATAAAATAAAAATAAAAACGAACATCATTAACCAAACAACAAAGAATACTAGCAGTTCACAAGAAAAAAAGAGTTGCAAGTTGAAGCAAAATCAACCAACCAAACAGAAAGCAAAATCTGACCTTTTGGCCACTCGGTGACAATCCTCTCCTTGAGCATTGCTACAGTGGACGCGGGCGAGTAGCGAAAAGGGCCGATATCTGATCCATCATAAAGACGGAACTTGAGCTCAACCAGGTCTTCCTCCGGCATTTGAAACCTTTCACCAATCCCAAAGCAAGACAATTCCTTCGCCAATACAATTACTCTAAAGAAAACCAGCAGCAAAACTACAAGTTATTTCCGTACTTCTGATTATAAATTCCAGTGGCAAAATACCTAAATAAAACGCACTGTTCGGCACCAAAAAAAAAAAAAAAAAAACAACAACAACAACAAGATTGAAATTCAATTTATTTTCTCAATTAGAATAATTGAAGGCGTAGTTTGAATTGCTTGAGTGGGAAAACAGAAGCAATCAAAATTCACTTCCCACAGTTCAACTTTCTCAGGAACCAAACAAAAAAATAAGAAAAACAATCGACAATCACTGAACTTGCCGTCCAATCACAAATGAATGAAAGAGAAAAAAAAAAAGAAGAAATTGAATAATTTACCCGAAAGAATATACTGATTGAGCCAAGAATCGCAGAGACTACACAGTTTTTTTCTTTTGAGAGAGAGAGAAACCGAAAGAGAATCCGAGTGAATGAGAATGTTTATAATCTAAAACTCAGGAAAACCCTAGACCCGATCTCTACGCTTTCCTGCCTGCCTCTATCTTTTTTTTTTTCCTTAATTAAAAATCGACCATATAATGCTTTCCCATTCAGCTTATGGTTTCCTTACATAATTTTTTTTTTCTTTTTCAGGGTCGAAGAGAGAATATTAAATTGAAATGAATAAAAAAATGAAAATATAGGGAAAGAAAAGTGAGATTTGGATTTCGAATCTTGTCAGTAAACGGTAGAAAGAACTTTTGGGTGGGCTTTGTGTCAGTAAAATAAAAGTGATAAGCTAATAAAAATAATAATAAAAGCACTTGCAGATACCAGACCAGACCAGACCAGACCAAGACCGAAAATCATGTTATAGCCTCTAGCCATGTTGGATTTTTGTTGTCCAAAACAACCAATGCGGTGCGTTTGGTTGGGCAAATTTATAACCCTTTAACCATCTATGTGCGATTGTATTAGATTAGATTACATTACATTATATTTGATTTTATAATGGAATTCGGATAATATTGGATTAAATTGAGTATAATATATATTTTAAATTTGAAAAAATATTGGATTAATCAATTATAAAATTTTAGGATTTTACTCTTACTTACTTTTATTGATGAATAAGATGATATAAAATAATCAATTAAAAGGAGTTGAGGTCCGCATTTTTTAGCACTTTTGAGATTGATAAATTATCCCACCCAAATAAAATTATTTATGAAAGGAAAATTGAGTTGTTTTATATATTTTTTACACTAAACATAGCATAAGCAGGGTCCAATGCAATCTAATCTTACATTATATTATACCTACCAAACACACTTATAAGTTTTTACTTGAATTCAGTTGGTGTCTTTTTATTCTGTTTCTTTCTCTTTTCCTCCCTAAAAATAATATTTTAAAATATAATAACAAATATAAAGTGATTAAAAAATTTAAGTAATTTTACTTGCATGGTAAAATTTGATGGAGAAGATAGAGAAGGAAAGTAATAAGAGAAAATACTAAATATATCCCTTATGTTTTGACGAAATTCTAACTCCTCCCTTGATTTTATCAATATTCTAAAATCTTCATTCAGTTTTTAGTTGTATCCCAAAAGTATACCAAACGCTCAGTATCATATTGAAATAAATAAAGGAGATTTCATCATTATTTGACTATGTTGTTCGTGGGTTAGAAAAAGAAATAATAAGACGGCGAGATTTGTATTGTTGAATAATTAGCACACCAGTGCAAGGTGAACATAACTAAGCTTGGTTTCTTGTATGCGTAAACACCGGTAATGATTCTTAAACCGACCTCACTTAGAACATCTACATTGCATTGCTAAATTGATGTGTCAATACAAAAATTTAGCATTTGAATGAAAAAAGTTATTATCTAATTCAATGTTATTTTCATTTTTCAATGCAAATTTTGACAAATGCTAAACTTTGTGTCAAATTTGACACATAATGTCAAATTTTGGCATTTGAAAATGAGCTTTCATTGGCTATTTTTTTAATCATTTTGATGTGAAAGTAATTATGATTATAAATTTATATTATAAAATAATCTCTTATATCAAAAATAATTATTACTACATGTATCGTTTCTTACAATTGACTAACATTTGTTGTCTTTAATGAATTGTGCAACTAATCATTAAATAAATAATAAAAATAACACTAAAATGACACTTCTGCATTGAATATGTCAAATATAGCAAGTTTTTTTTTTTTTGTTTTTTTTATCATCTTTTTTGTTTTTCAATGATTGCCGTTTTCCTCTTTTATTGTCGTTTTTAACTTTTATTCTCTTTAAACGTAGCTTCTATCGTTTGGAAGATATTTGATTATTTTCTATACCCTTTATCATTTTCATCTCTTAATTGTCAATCTTAACATATTGTCGTTTGCTTTTGTAATTCATTATTGACACTGAACTTGCTGCATTTCTCACATTGTCGCTTTCTCTACATCTTTTTGTTTCTGTAAACTAGTCATTTTTACCGGCAATCTTTTAGTTTTTTTTTTTTTTCCTTTTCTCACAGTTAGTGCCATTTTTTTTTTTTTTTTTCATTTGTTGGTTTGCTACAATTGATGAAAAAATGCATACGTCGCCTTTTGAAAAAAATGCATCCTGGAATGAGCTACAATTGTTGGATGAGATATATGCTGTTATAGTGTCATTAATAGACTCGATTCGATTGGATTCTGTTTACCAAAATCTATCCTCTGCGTTTCTCTTTTTTTTTTTTCGCCAAAAAATTTGCATACCTCATAGTCATTGACTTATTGTATATGTTAACTTATGAGCTACAAATATTTGGTCATAAAAATTGAAAAAAAAAATTGCGTAAGTGAGTAATATATATATATATATATATATATTTTTTAGAGGGTAGTAGGAGGAGGGTAAGTGGGTAAAATTTGTAAAAAAAATCATTTAAAAATTCGGTTAAAAAAAAAACCCATATAAACTGTAAATGGGGACTTAGGTGTTAACCACTTCTACGGTTCTACCCTTAGGATAACACCCTACTTTTTAAAAAATTTGAGTAAAGGCAAAACATGTGGGAAATTACCCGCCAAAAAATAGTTTTGCCACCTCTAAATTAATAAAGACATTCACTACCAGCCATAGCTTACTAGGAAATTTTCCTTAATGCCTCAATTAATTAAGTTGAAAAAATTCAAATATTCCGATCTTTTTACTCATCAGACAAACTGGCTGATGTTGCCATCAGATTGATTCGTAATTAACTCTGGTAGCTGACTTGGAAAGAATTCCATATGATTGCCACATCAGTGTATGAATTCTACTATTTTAGTTTAAACTTAAATATGTACCATTTGTTCAAAAAATAAAAATAAAAATAAAAAACAATCCTAAATACCATTTTGAAAAAAAAAAAGAAAGAAAGAAAGAAAGCTGATGAATCGTAATTTTACTTATTTTTAAGTATGTATTTTCCCCATAATTAATGTCAAAACACTATCATTTTAGTCTTTATTGATTCTTTCAATGATATGTAGGTTAATTGGGAGCAATGAGAGCAAATGGAACAAAAACAAGAAAATTCGGAGCAATTTGAGTTGAGGAAAACGAAGACTTCACTTTGTGACAAAATTACACGAAGATTTCTAGACGTTTTGTGCGACATAATGCATATCAAATTAAAGATCTTCGAAAGAGCTTTCCAACGGCGTATCATACGCGTGATTTCAATAAGTAACGAAGGAGATATGGTATTTCGAAAATCAGTGCGGGCAGAGTGACGGAGACCCGTAAAATCGCAGCGCCACGGCGCCAGAAAGTAGCGCCGCGGCGCTACTTCGAAAAGATGACCCGTAAAGTTGCGAAAACACTCCAAAAAGGCCCAAATTACCCTAATTTGACCTAAAACTATAAATAAGACACTTAGAACTCGAAAAAACATTCTTCCATTCAGTTTTAGAGCGTATTGGAGGCGAGACAAGGGGCATTCCTGCGATGGAGTCTTTCCGAGCCATCAAGAGTTCTTTCTTTCTCCTTTGCTTTTCTTTTTCCTAAATTTGCTTTCTAGGGCTACGATGTAGCCGGACTTCTTGCTATGTAGAAGTTATTTTCAATTCAATTGATGTTTCTTATTCCATTATATGATGATTAGTTTGATTTGTTATTGATGCTTGTATGATCTTGATCAAATTGTACATGATTAATTAGTCCTTAATTAGAGGTCGAGAGATAATAATTGGAACGTTCTCTAATCAAATTAACATAAGAATGATATTAAGTTAGAGATAGCTAATACGCTTATGTGGTACTTTGAATTCCCGTTCGTTATGCAATCTTAGTATTAATGTTTGAGATCGAGAGATGAAACTTGATATTAGTATTAGGCTAGTCGATGCTCGAGAGAGATTGGTTAGTAAATTAGCAAATTCGCCATCATCATAGGAATAGAAAATTAATTGATTGAATTAACGGATACGAGTAATTGGTCTAGGTGAAATCGAAAGCCCTAGGTTCTTTTACATTGCTTTATATTTATTTTTATTGCATTCTTCAATTGCTTCTTCTTGTTTTAGTTAGATATTCATTCGATTTCATTACATTGTTCAATTAGAGTTTGGATTAGAAAAGTTTGGTACTTAATGCACAAGTCCTCGTGGGATCGACACTCTATTTATCACTTTATTACTTGAAACGATATCGTAAATCGCACAACAAAAGCTATATATAATCACAAATACATGAAATCACAATAATAGTTCGTAAAATAATGTTAAACTTGACACAATAGTGATTTTACTATATACGCCTAAAAATTACAATTTTTTTTTTACAAAAAAATATAGTATGATATATATATTTGATAATTTATAATAAACGACGGAATTGAGATATTTGCAAAAACAGAGATTATTTTGAGTTTTTTTTTAAAGTAAAATATGACGTGGCAAAAAAGAGTGGGAGCTTTTATATGTGTCATCTTGCGTGGCAACGAGGAGCTGAGGAAACAAAGTAGTGGGCCGTAGCGTTGAGTGGAGCCCAGCAAGAGTGTGTGTTTCCGGTCAAACGTTGTTGGGGGCCGTCCATGTGAAGTGGGTGCCACTGCCACCAACAGTGAGTGAGTGAAAGAGAGAGACAATAATGCATTCCCTTCTTCTTTTATTATTAATTTAGCCTACTTTATCGGCGCAAATCTAGATCCTCTCATCTCATCATCATCATCGTTCAGTCAAAGCTCTCTTCTCATTCGGGTCAACGCACTTTAAAATATAGTTGAATTTTGGAAAATGTCACTGTAGATGAGGTCTTTGGAAAATTACCAACTTCTAAACATAAAACATCACATGTCCATGTTTTTATGAGAAATTTGATCAAATTATCTATTTTCTTTTTATAAATAAAAAAGACAAAGGAATAGTCGAATAGTAATTTGATAATAAATAAATGACTAGTTTGTAATTGCATATAGTATGTAAATGTAGACTTAAAATGACGTTAGATCAAATTTTTCCTTAAATAACGGCTACTCTTTGTCTATCATTTTTTTTTTTCTATTTTGACCTTGCTTGTTTTGCTTAACGGAAAGGGACAGACAGAGTTATTTGTCAAGAAACGACACCGTTCCTATTGTATTTAAAAAAGGAAAGTATACACGCCATGTGTATATATATATACATACGAAAATACCAGTGCTAATAAATCAATACATACTTTTTTTTTAATATATCAATATATATTCAAAAAATCAATATATACTTTTATTCTTCTTTTTTTTTTTTTGGTGCAAATAAAGAGCTTTATAAAAACCAACAGAGGAGAAGAAAACTACTCCTCTTCCCAAAAGTACAGACCAGCCCAGGTAACAAGGTCCCTGGCTAAAGAGTTTAAATCTCTGTCCACTCGAATTACAATCCACGAATGAATGAGCCTAGCTTCACAGCGAATGGACTGAAGTACTGGTACTAAATTGACATCCCATGCAATAGGATCAGCACAAACACTGTCAATAATAAAGCTATTCTCAGACTCAAAAATACAATACTTTAGATGAAGCCTAGTCGCAAGTTGGAATCCTAGAAGTAGGCTGGTAGCTTCCATCAATATCTGATCAGAAGAGGCAAAGCATTTGAATGCACATTGAAGTACCTTGCCTTCGTGATTCCGTGCTAGAGCCCCTAGACATGCAATCTGATCCGTATGGAATGTCGCCGTACTAATTTTCGTCCAACCAGGTGGAGGGGGCACCCAATCACGAGTTGTCTCCAAAACTTCCAATGAAGGAATGAAAACCTGGTTATACTCGGATACCATACGCTCAACATTCTCACTAACATCTTGGGGCATTATTGGCGGAACTCCATGTAGCCTGTCATTTCTCGCTTTCCATATCAGTTCTAGAGTGATTGACACCCGAATCAAAAGGAGATCAACTTCCCCTCGGGGTCCGAAACCTCCATCGAATAATGTTTTGAGAAGATGATACCAGTCACCACTCATCGAATTCAATACCTGCCTTCTCACCGGGGACATAAGCCAAATACTCCTTGCAAAATCACAGTGAATGAAAACATGAGATGAGGTCTCTTCCACATTATTGACACAAAGACCACAAGAGCGGTCCCCAATATCAAAACGTGAAGCAAGAACATCTTTCGTTGGTAGGCAATTGGAGATGAGTCTCCACCAAAAGATTTTGTGTCTCTGGTGTATTTTTGATTTCCACAGCTTCTGCCAAAAATACGCAGCAAAGGAGGATGCTGAAATTCGATCCTTTATGACACTATAATAAGCTGCTTTTGCCGAGTAAACTCCTCGCGGTCCTTCAAACCATCCCCAACTATCCGGGTTATCCGAGAGGCGAATGGATATAATGTCGTGAACATCCGCGCTGCGAAAGACTTCAAGCAGCTTAGGAATATTCCACTTTCCATTAAGGACAAAATCACTCACTTTCATGAAACCTCTTCTTGGGGTACCATACGGAGTCGGGGAAACGTTGACATTTCTAGGAAGCCAGCGATCTCTCCATATATTAATGGATTTTCCATCTCCCACTAGACGGAAACAATTCTTTTTTACCAGCTCCTGCGCGGATAGGATGCTCTTCCAAATCCAGGAGTCATTTTGCTTCTTGGTGACTTCTAAGAAGTTGTTCTCTCTCAAGTACTTGCATCGCAAGAGGTTACAACAGAGAGAAGATTTTCCAGTGAGTAGTTGCCAGCCCCATCTAGCAATAAGTGCGAGATTATTGTCCTGGGTCTTCCTAATTCCAAGCCCTCCGGTTTCCTTAGGCCTGCAAATAAAGTTCCATGATCTAAGACAAAGCCCCTTCTTCAAATTTTTATGTCCCCACCAAAATCTCATGAGTCTGGAATCAATTTGTCGACAAAACTGTTTTGGAAGTGCTGCTGTCTGCATGGCATAGATAGGTAGAGCCGTTCCTACCGATTGAATGAGTGTGAGCCTCCCCGCCTTAGACAACGTTCTAGCTTTCCAGCCTGCTAAGACTGAATCCAATCTGTCCAGCACAAACTCAAAATCTTTCCCTTTCCTCCGCGAGTGAATAAGAGGAAGGCCCAGGTACTTTACTGCCTTGTCTAATTCCTTCAGCCCCAAGAGATTTGATATGTTACATTTTAAATTCCTTGATACATTCTTGCTGAAGATCACATTGGATTTCTCCAAACTGATAACTTGACCTGAGCAATCAGAGAAGATTTGAATGCCCTCAAGGATATGTTGTGCTTCCTCAAGATTAGCCCTTCCAAATAAAAATATATCATCTGCAAAAAAGATATGGGTTAGAGCTGGAGATGTCCGTGAGATTTTGATGCCGTGGAGGGCGCCCTGGTTGCTTTTAGAAGTCAAAATACGGGAAAGAGCTTCCATAGCAATAATAAACAGATATGGTGACAACGGATCTCCTTGACGGAGCCCTCGGCCTGGAAGGAAAGCCTCTTGAGTCGTCCCATTAACCACTACCATCATTGAGGTTGTTGAGATACATTTAGAGACCCAGCTGACCCATACAGAATCGAAGCCCAATTTCCCCAAAACTGAGATTAGAAAATCCCAATTCAACTTGTCATAAGCCTTTTCCAAATCAATCTTCAAAGCCATCAGACCTCCCTTCCCACGCTTTTTCTTCATCAAATGCATTACTTCTTGTATAATAACACTATTATCATGAATGGACCTCCCGGAGACAAACGCCGCTTGAGTAGGACAAATTATTCTACCAAGAAGAGGCTTAATCCGATTCGCCAAGATTTTAGCAATAATTTTGTAAACCACATTGCAGAGTGCAATAGGTCTGAAATGATTGAGAGATGTAGGGGCTTCCATCTTAGAAATCAGAACTAAATTTGTTGCGTTGAGCCCTTCAGGCATATTCCCGCTAACAAAGAAATCTCGAACAACTCCCACTACATCATCCCCAACTATATGCCAGAATTTCTTAAAGAAAAGCGCCGGGAACCCATCCGGGCCCGGAGCTTTCAGAGAGCCCATTTGGAAGAGAGTAGCCTTGATCTCTGCATAATCTGGGATTTTCCTCATATCACTACACTCCACATCAGAGAATTGCGGAGAGAATAAAACATCAAGTAGCTCAGTGGCTGAGGAATTCTGAAGAGGAGGTTGGGCTGTGAACAATGTGTTGAATTTGTTAGTGAGTGCTTCAGCTATCTGTTTCCTTGAAGTAAGCCAAACACCACCATCATCTTTGACACAATCCACGCGGTTTCTCTTTCTTTTAATGAGAGTGGAGAGAAAGAAAAACTTTGTACACTTGTCACCATCTTTAATCCAAGAGACTCTTGACTTTTGCCTCCAAAGAAGTTCCTCACGATTTAAGAGTTCTTGTAGATGTCGTTGAAGCGATTTAATACGATCTGCCGATGTATTAAAATCAACAATAGGGGCATCTCTTAGCCTTTGAATGTCCTCCCTTGTTCGCCTTTTATTCTTCGAGCGCAATATACTAAATATCTCTAATAATAATAAGTAGACAGTAGTTAAATTTTAAAAGCCAATAAAAGATACACCGGAAAAAAATCAAAAAAAAAAAAAAAAGAAAACTAGCAAAAGAAACTTTTTTTTTTTTTTTTGCTCATTGATTTCTTGGCTATACAGAGGAGGGAGCAATTACACACAAAAGGCCATGAGAATGAGTAGTGCTACAAACACATGATACGAACACACTCAAGAAGATTACACGACATGAACTCAAACGAACCTTTTTTAACAAATAAAAAGAAAAACAACAGAAACATATATTTAGAAGACATTAGCGAGGTAGTTAATTAGTCAGATTAATTATAATAATAAAGAACAACTCAACACCCAGTACTCCGCTTCCTCTGCAGTACTAATTAAGAGAACAAAAAAAAACTTTTTTTTTTTGGGTAGCTGCTAGACATGTAATACAAAGAAGAAGAATATTGAAGAGTCAGTTAATAAGAGTGAAGTAATATTGTCGGTTGAGAAATCTGATGAGATCAGAGCCAGAGAGCCCCGGCGTCCTTGAGGAGAGGGACGAGAGTTCCGTTGATGTGGGAGGCCATGACGCGGTCCATGGCGCCGAGGAGCTTGCCGCCGACGAAGACGAGAGGGAGCTGGGAGATGGAGGGGGAGGGGGAGGAGGAGGAGGAGGGTCCGGCGGCGAAGCGGAGGAGGGCGGAGTGGAGGAGGTGGCCGGCGGGGAGGAGGTCGAGCTCGTGGACAGTGGGGTTGACTCCCATTCCGCACAAGAGTCGCTTGATGGCGTGGCACATGCAGCAGCTGCTCACGCTGAATATCACCACCGCACTCTCACCCGCCATCCTCTCTATCACCCTCTCCACTTCCCCTCCTCCTCCTCCTATGTTGCTGCTACTATTCATTATGATGTTGCTATAATTAGGCTCCGCCGTTTGGTATTGCATTTTCTCTCTGTGACTGTGTGTGTGTGTATATATATATGGAAAGAAGAGCAAAACAAAACAAAAAAAAAAAAAAAACAAAGGAAGGTCGATTGGTCGTAATGCTATATTATATATATATAGATGATATGTGATGAATTGAGTGGTGGTTTTAGGTAGAGGTGGGGAGTGAAGTGAACGGAGGGGTTTGGTATTTATAGAGGTAGACTTTGGAATTTAGAAAGGATGAGGGAATCCAAATTTGCCACAACCAGATGTGTTTTGGAGCTGTTTATTCTTTCTAAAAGAAACTTTATAGAGAGAGAGAGAGAGAGAGAGAGACAGGGGTAGTCTCGCAATAATAAAAAAAGGTTTGTCTGTTTGGGTCGTCAGCGCATGCAGGCTGATATATATATATATATATGTATACATATACGGAGGTTTTTTTCTTTAACTCATTATTTACAAGCTTGTATATATGAGCAGTACATACTACATACATGTGTAGAATGTAGATGTATTCTTTTTATGGACTCGTCAAAAACAATAATTAAGCATATGTACAACAGTAGGTTATTATTAGGGGTGGCAATTCGTGTCTCGTGTCGTGTTCGTGTCGTGTCTTATCGTGTTGACCTTTTTTTGGACCCAGACCCGACCCAACCCATTTAGTAGTATTTACTTATCGTGTCGTGTCGTGTTCGTGTCGTGTCTTGTCGTGTTACCCATTAACAACCCATTAAGACCCATTTAATAATCGTATCTTAATGATAAACATATATTAATGGTATTACAATCCATATACGACTCATTTAAATTTTAAACTCATTTATGACCTAAATTAAAATAAAAAGATAATTCAACACATAGAAACAATAACAAAACTAACAAGATTGTATGTCCAATAAAGAAAAAAATAACAAAACCAATCAACAAAATATATAACATGACTAAATCAACAAAATATGGTGTTCTATTTTATAAGAATGAATATAAAATTAAAAAAGATATATATAAATATTAAAAAATATTTATTAATCGTGTCTTAACGTTCTTAATCGTGTCTTCGTGTTCGTGTCGTGTTCACCCATTTAATTATCGTGTTAATCGTGTCGACCCGTTTAAGACCCAGACCCATTAAGGGTGGACCCAGACCCATTTATTTCGTGTCGTGTTCGTGTCGTGTCTCGTGTCCGGACCCAAATTGCCACCCCTAGTTATTATCATTATAATTGCTCATCTAAAGTTCATTAGAGTAATTGATGTCATTAACACTATAGAGCTAATTGCTCATCTAAAGTTAATAAGAGTAATCGACGTCATTAGCAGTGTTGTTGAACATTCTATTTTAATAAAAAAAAAATCAAATATGTGTGGTTGGGTGCGATTATAAAGTCCAAAAAATTAGCAATGTGATGAAGGCCAAATTAAAGAATTGAGAATATATATATTATATATATATATAACAGTAGCTATAGGAGTTTGTGGTGTGGAGACATGAAGCACAGGCTTTTCAGAGGTGAGGGAGAGGAGTTGGTTAATAGACGGCTGTGTCCGTCCTTCTTGTCGGTTCATCCTATTCCTATTTAATTTCCTATGCAATCATATTAATCTATTTTTATTTATTTTAAAGCAAAAACAATAAAAGAAAAGAAAAAAAGAACGTGGCCATCACAAATCTTTGTTCCTTTTGACGTGACCTTCATTTCTTTACCCTCGTCACCATGCCCCTATGTACCCTTACCTTACTTACTTACCCCTTATGTAAAAGTAAAACCCTTCTTATATTTGTTTTTAATAATAAAAAAAAATCTATTGTATGAACTAATATTGAGCACGAAGCAGCAAAATTTGATTTTGAGTTAATAATATTTGCTGCGTTATTATATATACGTAGTAGGGATGAAATCGATGAAGAGATGAGGTCGAATTTTGGCAGTGATACTGTCCCTTTGCACTGCATGTGGGCTGCTTCATATATATATATATATATATATATAATCAATGAAAATCTCCAACATCCTTTACTCTTCACTTCATTATATCATATATATGCTTCTCACTTTGGATTTGGACGGTTTCTTTTTCCCATTCCTGGGCCAATAAATTCCCTAACTAAACACTACATATAATATTTTTAATGCTTGTGTCAATTGTTTTCGTAACTATTGTTTAACAAACTAAACGTTATCCAATAAAGCATCATGTGTAGATTCCAGAGAACCATTTGTAGTGTTTATCTCTTTTATTTACTATGATTTCTTTGCATTTATGAGATGCCTATTTATGATATCATTCTTCAGAATATCACCTCAAAGTTCTCATTTATTAATTTGATATCTTTATTCTGAGGAAAAGGTACGACTTAATTTCCGTTTTATTGGGCTCTTATTCCTTTAAATTGCATTTTTTTTCCATGATTCTCAACCTTGGGGCAAATACAAACTAAATTTGAGTAAGTGACTAGTACTTACAAACTACTAATAATACCAACTGAGAAGGAGCTTTTGAATCACATGGCTAATATTGCTAACTAGTTGAGCCATGATTGATGTCCATTTGTTGAATAAATGCATATATGTGTGAGTGTGACATGGATATTTGAACTTTATAATCATATCAAAAGTGCTCTCCTCTTCACAACTGGTCTAGGGTATCTTTTTCCGCCAAAATTCCTCTTAAGTCTCAACTATGATTGGTAAAACTATATATATATAAATCTCGCATAATTATCTGTAATGAAACTCAAATAAGTGGACAACGCATGCCTAATATATGCTTAGACATGTATTAAGCATGTTCACTATGTAACAGTGCCTTTTTCATTATATATACATTTAACTTTAAGTACATGCACTGAGATAAATTGACGATTTCCCATAATGTTTTTAGCGCACGTTATTAGAAAATTTTTGGAAAAAAAAAAAAAAAGGATTATTGAATATGTGTCCGTACGGCTGGTGTTCCTTTTAACAGAAAAAGAAAAAGAAAAAAAAAAGGTGAGGGTTTTTTTTTTATATATTTTTTAAATATGGATGAGATGGTACAAGCAGAGAGAGTTTAACTGTTAAGTGAGCATGAATGTGTTTTCTGGGTGAGAAAGTGTTTTTTTTTTTATATAAGTTTAGGCGAAGAAAAAGAAAAAGATACGATTTGATTGTGCTTGTCGGATCTTCTCTTCTCTCCCTAAAATATTATACTTTCTATACCTCTCCTTGGTATAGATATATAGATCATACAAACAGTGGTGAACATAGTAGACAAGAATGGCCTTATCTTAGATCTCATTTTCTCTGGCAAGAGCCACTCTTGATTAATGAATATGGTGTTAAGGGCAAGGTTATTTTCGGGATATTGGATGATATATGACCCTTTAAAGTAATGGCTGCAGTAGGGCAGAGGCTGGACCCTGTGAGGCGATTATGGATTATGGTATATATACATATATCTATAGCTGAGACTATAGTCTAAATTTAGCACTTCCTTTTGCGTCTGAAAGGTTTGAACTATATAAAGGGATTGAAAAGCCAAAACATGCCTGCAGAAATATGACCAATCCACTTTTGGAAAAATAATCTCGGTCAAAGGTTATTATCCAACGGTTCAAAACCCATCATTGGGATTGGAAGATCATATCAGATCAGACGGCGGGGGTTCAGTTTCAACAATAGTGTACTTTGACCCTTGGGAATCTAATTCTCTCTCTCTCTCTCTCTCTTGCTGGTCTTTTTATTTTTTCCAAAGAGAGAAAAAACTGATCACAACCATTATATAATGACAAGAAGCTGTGTTGCAGTGACCTATTTTCAGAATCTAAGGGCTTTTGGTTTGCAAAGTCTAAAAGGCTAACATAAGCATGATCAAAATCCTCAGCCTTTTTTTTATGGGTTTTGCAGTACCATTGTGTGTTCTGTCTGTTTCTCATTTAGGGTGAAACAAGCAGAGTAAAAACAGTGTCGGAGTGCATTAGAATAACCCATACGAGGAAATAAGAGCATTTAAATTAGGTCGCTCATTAGTACAAATCTTTAACTATTATAACAAATGTCTAAGTTTTTTTCAATTTTCATTAGGTTGCATCGTGAATTTTCTTGCCGGTCCAAAATAAAATTTGGGTCACAAACTCTAACACAACTCATGATCCATTTTAATTTAAATTATTTTTTAAAAAAATTATAAAATAATTAGAAATGTAAAAGGGACTACTAGTACAGCAGATTTTTTTCTCCCCGTTTGCGTGGTGAATTATCTTGGATCAGATAACCATTTCTTTACTATAATCCTTACGTAATTGTGTTGCACCAAATATAGCATGACTGATAATTTCTAATCCAAAATTGAACACTGGTAATAATCCTATCTCTAATTGATCTAATCGTCAAACAACAGTCAGAACATAAAACTCAATTATTTTGGTTCAAGAATCGAAGATAAAAACAACTAATTAGGATCCGAGTCGATATGAAAAAACATGCACTCCATTAGATCACTTGAAAATGTGGGCATGCACGTGGAGAGGTGTGAATATTTGAGATCAGTGGGTATGTTATACACACACAACCACACACACACACACATATATATATAAACAACAAGGATGTGACAAAGGTGTTGGAGAAGGTTAGGGCACACAGGAACATGTCGCGGCGAAAAGCCGGTGACACTGTACACCACCATCTCCATCACCGTTAAAATCATTGGCCTATTTATTCCAATGTCGGAAAATCCATTTGTTGTTTTAAATATATATTTATTTGGTGTTGGCCTTGTAACTTTTTGCTGATTCCAGTTGTAGCATGGTTTTTGTCATGACTCACGAGCTGATCATGAATAAAAAATTAATACGTACATGGTAAGAGAGATACATAACTATCACTATGAGTGTATCATTCTAATATTCATAGTGGCAGACCAATTAATTAACCTTGCTGTTTGTAGACAGTTTTTGCACTTGAGGGTATAATTGGCATAGGTATTCACAATAATTTATTCGTCTGTTCTTCCTAGTAGAGCTGTGTGTTTCATACTTTTTTATGACAACTTTTGTTGGCATATACATATTTATATCTAACAAGTTTTTGCTTCAATTTTTGTCCTTGGAAATTATAAACATGTGATACATTAGAAGAAAGAGATTCAATGCATGTGAATTTATCACTGTACCATCCACGCAAAAGCATTGCAATGTTTTTTTTTTTTTTTTGAACGACTATTTGCTAAGGCCAGATTTCCATGGTTCCTGAACAAGCTTAAGATGATTATTAGAAGCTGAGAAACCAGAAGCCATGAAAGGCCATTGGTGATTGGCAGGGCAATCCAGAAAAATATTGTTGTAGTGGGTTTTTTGTACGAGTTATCCTATATATACATGTACTTGGTTTCTATAACTAGCTAGATAAATTAGCCATCTTGTTAATGATCACATTTAAGAATAGGCCCCCCTCGTAAACTATATTTACATGAAGATCTCTATTTTCATGCATTACAAAAAAGAGAGAAAAAAATAAAAGGTTATCATGATAATATTAGATGGATTAAAGTCCAAGTGAAGGATGATTAAGTAGAGTTAGAACATGTCATGTAAAGTCCAAATTCATTTCATTTATAATACGTGCAGTAGTAGCTATGAATGAAATGCATTGGTCCGTCACAAAAATGAAGGTATGAATAGTGATTGAGAGTGGGTCCAGTTTGGAGGCATGAAGAGATTTAAGAAATTAGTTATTAGGTCAGCAAAGTCTTTGCAGGATTGGTGGTGGCCTGGGTTGTGTTGTCTCTCGGTCTCCCACATTGACCATTGCCTCTGTTGGGCAATGCCATATGCCACGTACACACACACACATATATATATATATAAATATAAATATAGTATATTATGATGATGGGTTAGTGTTGAGCAAAGTCTGACGCAACACTGCTTTTAAAATGAAAAACAAGAGAAAGGAATGGTAGTGGTTTTGGGCACTGTTGGGCCGTTAAAGAGAAGAAGACAGGACGGCTTTTCTCAGACTTTGTTCCTCTCTCTCTCTCAACTCGCTTTTCTTTAATGCCTAATATTCCCCACTCCAACCAGCTGACGTCAGCTCAAGGTTTTGGTTTTTGACTACTTTCTTTTTTCTTTTCTTTTTTAAATTTAATTTCATTTAGTGTTTTTAAATTTAATTTCATTTACTGCCCATTACCCTCCTCTTTGTCGCTTTCACTTTCAACAATCACGCGCCTTTTACTTTTTTTTTTTTTATTTTTTTTTATGGGGGGTTTCTCTGACTTAATTAGTACAGTTAACTTGGTTTCATTAGAGCGACACACTTTGATTCTCATTTCTCATGGAATTGGGCTAATTTGCCAATGGGGGGCTTCAATTATCAAGGTCATGCTCTCATATTATTATTATTATTGGAAATTGTGTTGTGTCATTCAAATAGGAGATTTAAAAGAATAATAAAATAAAAGGGGAGCTTTTGATTAGTTGAAGTTGAGATTTGATCAGAGTTGTGTTTGTGTATCGGTATTGGGATCTGACGGTGCTTTTGTCCAATCTCTTATTACACTGTCACATTTGGAATGTCTGTCTCTTGTCTTGGGTTTCTGATTGGGTCACGGAATTACACTTAATCCTCACATTTGTTACACTTTTGTCTTGCAAACCCAATTGTTCGTGTTTTGTTAACTATTATTATGTGTGTTCATTAATGGGTGACACCAATGAATGATCATTGGCATTGCATGAACTAATTTAGTATTAGTTGTATTTTTGCACTGATGTTACGTAATCACGTTGTTGTAAATTGTAATGGAATGTTTATATCTTTTTTCAAGCTCTCTCATGAACTAACTATTGAAATCCATTGAATACCATGCTACGACAATTATACGGCGTTCAAACTTGTGACCAGCCTTAATTTTGTAACATTGGGAATGTTTTTGAAGAATCTCATTCTAAGGTTGTAACAAAAGATGTAGTTGTGCTGTGCCCATAAACTACTTTTTGTCTCATAATCTTTTGCGACTTTAATTATATCTTAACTACTAAGAAAAACTCAAGCAGTTGGAAAAGACGAGATTGGCCCTTTAACTATAGGGCATCCCAAGTGGTGGAGTTTGACAATCCCAAAACCATGGGAACTAAAATAAACTCACTCAAAGTTCAAGTCTCCTTTGATCACCAAAAGAAAGTGAGTGTGTCTTGTGTGTGTGTCTAATGTGTAATCATAATATGTATGTGATAATGTAAAAGAGCTATGAATGAATGATGACCTTTTTTTTTGGTGATGCCCAATCTTAAACCCAAGCCAATATCACGTACTCAATTCCACCTCATTTCAGAGCACTTCTCTCTTTTTCTTTCACCTTTTTTTTTTTTTTTTTTAATTTTGAAAGAAAAAATCTCGTGTGTGGGAACCAATTAGCAAGCACAGACAGAGAGAGAGTGTGACAGTGACACGTAATGCTAACGTGATTGTTTCATCAGCATTAAAGCACCGTCTCGTCCTTGTTTACTGAGTTGCATGCCAATGCCTCACTCAAAATATGGATTCTCTCTTTTTCTGTCAATAAACCAAAAGACTACCTTTTTTTTTTTCCCCTAAGCTTTGACTTCTTTTGCTTATCTTTCTTGCATTCAATGAACTAATACGGGTTCTACTTCTATCCGCAAAAGAGTTTTTGAGTTTTTATTCTTCCCAATTGTCCGTCAAACAAGTTTCACGGCTATGGCTGTTGTACGAATACGAATCATTAGAATATGATAAGAGAGATCCATAATCGTTCCATATCTTAAAATTCCCTACCACATACAACTTGCAATTTGCAAAATGCTTGAAATTGTGCATTTTTTAAAACTATTTTGAGAAGCTGACCTCAACAAGAGCCTACCTCATGGCCCCATGAAATAGCACTGCAGATTGGAAAATATTTAGTTTAAAGACTTTAGTCAAAGAATTATACTCATAGCCTATATCACTACACCTCTATAACATGGGAATAACAATTTATACTAGGACGACATATTTGAGTAAAATATCTTCGATAATGCTTAAAATGGTTTTCTTGATTTCTCAAGGAATAGCTGATGGCAAGCGTCGTAGCATTTCTTCACAAATCAGGCCAAGCCTCATAAGTAAGCACAACCAGATCTAGATAACGACCAAACCTCATGCAATTGTTATCCTCTTCATAAATTAAAAAATGCATAAAGAAAATTTTGTATTCTAAAACAATAAATTCAGAAGCTATTCAAATCATAAGTTACAAACATCGCTAAATATGTGCAAATCTATGAGGTGTATAACAAAAATCACATAAAAGCAACAAGCTAGAAAGTTTATTGCACCGGAGAAACTGACGCTCACCAAGTTTCTTTCCAAAGTCATGTTACCACTGCAAAATCTTCTCCCTCCTTATTAATTTTATTGCCGAGAAATCGGCGCCATCGGCATCGATGATGGCTGGTTGTAGAAGCTACCATCTGGCCCCTGGAAACCCTGGTAAGAATTTGGGGTTGTTGCATAGGGAGAGACCCCATTCAAGGGGGGACCCAGTGGGGAATAAGAAGGTATCGAAGGCGGTGGCTGTTGCGTCATGCTGTAGCTGTATGGTACATTAGCCATGGACCCGGCACTCTGCATAAATTGGGGCACTGGGTACTGTGGCATTGGTGGGAGCGGTGGCAATGGCGGAGGAGATGATGATGGAGGAGGTGGCGGATCATTCGGACCAAATTGCTGGTTGGTAGTAGCAACATTGTGCTGGGGCAGTTCAGCATGAGGAAAAGGAGGAACCGGTGGCGGTGGTTGTGCATTCTGGGGTACATACGATGTCTGATCATTCTCAAGCTTAGGCCTCTTTTCGGACGGGTAATCACCCGAAGATTCTTTTACAGTATTGCCAATGACACCCTCCGATGCCAATGATGAGAGAACATAGGAGAGCATCTGAGCTGAGGATGTTGACGCAGTCAGTTTTGCTGCCATTGCTGCAGCTGCAGACTTCCGAGGGTCTTCCTCCATGTGTCCAGATTTTTCGGGAAAAGGTGCTGTCTGCGCATACATTACTGCAACAGATTGCTCCTTCTCCCCTGCCATAAAGCTGTTTGGCGCAACTGAAGTGCGAACTTCTTTAGGACCATGGTCAGCAACTGATTGAACATTGTCATGACCAACAAATTGCCGGCAGATACTACTCGCTTGCTCTGAGTGGGACTGAGCAGCCTGCAACAAAATATTCAATACGGATACAATTAAGACAAGTCCAGTTACAAGGAATTCTAACCAAAGCATTAAAGCAATAAAACAGAACTTTATATACCATGAATGCTAAAATCTTGTTATTTATAGTCAAGACTAGAAGTACCATGGTTAAGCTTTTCCTTCATAGATTCCACAAAAGAAAATAACCATTTGAAATTTTTCTTGGGAAAAACTAGACATGCTAATAGAGCTGGGTCAAAGAACACAAGACCTGAAGTTCATTACGGACTTGATCCAGCTTGAATTCCTAAAAAGAAAATAAAGTCGGGTCAGACTGTGCAACATAATTGCCCTGTCTAGATGTTGTACTTAAAACAACAATTTGCAACTATGAAGTAGCCAGTCAGCAAACCTGCTCCCGAATAGCTTCTCTCAAAAGAGACACAAGATTAGCTCTCGATGATTCTACTGCTGTCAGTTGTTCAATACAGCTTCTAAGAATAGAATGCTGCCCCTGCAGCTCCTCCACGAGTGGAGATCCATGGTATGCCCCTGTCCCGAAAAGTAAATTTAGGAGAAAAAGATATTCCATAAGATCAGGCTTATTTAAGTTAAGATTGCAAGAATATTAGGGAAAACCATCTAAAAACACTTAGGTTAGCCAATCAAGCATATGTCAACTTTTGTTCTATTCTCGCTACCCAAAATCATAAATGACATAAATAACAACAGAAGTACTAAAAACCTTTCAAATTAAATTCAGTTCATATCAAGTGCATACAAATAAAACAATCATACCCGGATCCAAAAAAGAAAGTACAACAAACTTATCAAAAGAATAATTTCCCTCTAAATAATAGCACGAAACGATACGATTATAACAGCATAGGTAGGTGGAACGTGTGGTTTCAAAAATATACCTGCCTTATTTGCAAAAAAGAACGTACCTGCATTGATATCACTGCCAACTTCCTTTTCTACTTTCTCAACAAAGTTGATAGCATTTCGACACTTGCTCAATACTATGTCTTCATCCATCTGCCCATAGATAACCTGATAACCTGAAACTATTTTCTCCACAGTATGCCCAGCAGAATGTTTCTGATGGTATGAATGAGGGAAAATAAAGATAGAATTGGTCATGAAATGATATGTACAAGTATGCAACAGGTTATATTGTACTGTCAGCTCACATATATTGTAGTATTACCAGTTTGGCATTCACATGCTTTCCATTTCTATTATTATTTTCTGGGTGTCTTCCCACAAGCTCTTCCTTTAGAATTTGCCCCCGAGAACCAAAAACTTTTCTTTCTTCCCATATGCCAATCTATGAGTCAAAAGAAGAAAAAAGAATAAGCATTATCACATACTACATTACAGCTAAACAACATAAATGTCTCAACTTGATACTAGTGAAATCCCAGCAAACGGTACTATAACTAAGAGAAACCACTAGCATTTGTCTCCAATGAAGTACACACACTAAGCACATTAAAAGAACTCTATAGAGAGAAGGTATATAAAACTCATGCAACTACTCTAGTCAAACAGCCGTATGCAAAATTAAATGAGAATACCAGTCTTAGGGCTGCATTTCTTGCAAATTCATCTCCATTATCAATTACATCACGAAGAGCGTCTGGAAGAACCTTCCAAAATTCACCCACAAACTCTGATCCCTTGCGTCTACTATTTTGAAGAATATCATTTGCAAGATACAGAAAAGCTAATCTTTGGTCACGCGGGGAACAATGAAATTGTCGGTCCCATGTTTCAACAACTTGTCTTGCTTTATTCATGTGGAAAATACACCAATGTGACAAAGCTTCGCATCATTAAGGATACACATAAAGCAAAGAAAGAAAAGAAGTAATTGATATAGGAAACAGATTCAAAAGAAATAAACAATAGCTTCCTAAATCTTGCGAATTACATAACACAAAGAAGTATATCAAGGTGAAGTTGAAAGGTAAACACAATTGTAGGAAAGGAACTAAAGAGAGAGAGCTACGCCAAATGAAGAAGTAGATTGTGAACATTAAACATAACCGAGTTAGAGAAGATATTTGGCAAGAGGCATTCATTTAACGTTAGCACAACAATCCAAGAAAAGAAAAAAATTGAAATATCCACAACAGACGTTGCGTAAAAAGAAACTGGCATATACACAATTAACTTCTAATTAGTATATCATGAGGATACTCTCTATGCTGGCCTGAGAATTGTTGAGCTTGGCTAGCTTTTCCACCAAAATCTGGGGATTGAATGTACTGCCCATGATTTGTGAATAAATTGACCAAACTCTCGAAGCACAATTGTAGACCTCTAAAAGCAAAGAAACCTTCACATGGCAAAAAAGATTGGTTCAAAATCCAAAACAATTTCTACATAAAAACCATTCAATAAAGGAAAAAGGAAACGAGTATCAAAAAATTTCCACTATCGGATGCAATAAAGGGAGATCAACAACAGTATTATGGCACAAACTGTGACCGAAAACAGGAAAAACAAATGACTAAAGTAGTCGACACTCATTTAATGGTTGACAGGCCTTTACAAACTACCGATTCATCAATGTTTTCATAAATTCCATGAACTGCGCAAGAAAATTTTCGATTGCTTCAGGTAAAGTTGAATAACCAAAAGCAGAATGGTAAATTATCATACTTCTTGGAATGACTTTAAATTGATAAAATTTACTCGAAACAGACAACAAAACAATAACCCTTATTATCCATTATAATTGGCCATAATAAACCAAAAACCCTTGTTATCCCGTCTAATTGTCAGCAAAAAACCAAAGAGCATTTGCAATCCTATCGTCTAAGCATGTTACTCTCTGGAACTAAAAATTATGATCAAACACTTGATTGACACATGTCACAAACATTCTTCAAATCCTAAAAGTTTGCTTCTTCCATACCCAATCAGTCTAGCAAAACTTGTCCCACTTCATTCAAGTAAAAATACAGCCAAAAAAAAAAAAATTACAGCGCAAATAACAAAAATACAAATAAAACAAAGCACGCAAGAGAGATTTCGAGGGGAATAAAATGGAACAACGAATAAGAAAATCAGTAAATTAAAGACAAAATATTGAACGGAAAATTGAAAGCTTTTGGATAAATGGAAGGCTTAAAGAGCGAAAGCGAACCTAATAAGAGGAATGCTGAGAGAATATGGAAGAGTCAGTGGGAGGCGAAACCGGGAAGCTCAGGTTCTTCTTCCATGGACGATGGCGAAAGTCAAAAAGGGAATTTAGGGTTTGAAGAAGCAGAGCCCAAAAACTCAATACTGTGAAACAAGTCGTCTGTGTTGTGCTCAAACAAACAAGTGAGCGAGATTGAGGACGGATTTTATTTGTTAACCGCTTTCTCTCCCTCTCCCACTCACAGTCACAACACAGCAACTCAAACTCAACAGGCCTTTTCTTTTTCTTTTTCTTTTTTTTTTTTTTTCTGTTTGGTTTCGTGAGTTTAGTTTTGGCTTAGGTTACGCTTTTGCTTCTTTTTTTTTTTAATTTATTTATAACTTTGACGAGAATATGATCGTACGGCTGGGAGTGATGGAAACCCAATGTGAGAGTTGAGAGGTTAAATTCCCAAAGTACCCCTCAATTCAGTTGGAGATTTGGTCATGATAATTGTCGAACGCAAAAACCTCATCAAGTACGGTCGTCGCTTAGACATTAGAGATAGAGATTAGAGAGAGAGAGAGAGAGAGAGAGAGAGAGAGAGAGAGAGAATCTATTGAAACGAATAAAAAGTAGCTACTAGCACTAGCAAGTACTGCATCGTCGTATCTTCTCTATTTGTTTCTTTCTATTTATACGAAAAAAAAATACGGTTTTTATAGTAAATAATCATATATTTAGATTAGTTTTTAACAAATAATTTATATTTTTTTATTAGTAAAATAATTATATATTCATATTTAAATTTTTAATAATGCAGTTATTAATTTTTTAAATTCAATTTTTATTATTTGTTACAGATAATATTCTCTAAAATTTTACGTCTCTAGTATAAAATTCGTGACTTTTTAAGCTTTTTTTTGTTGTTTATAAAATATTTTTATTTAGTAATACGTGTTGTGAAATTAGTTGTATAAGCAATCATTCATTTGTGAGTTCACTATTTTGTTAATGGATGTTAATTTTTTTATTGTGTTTATTTTAAATTTTCTAAATAGTCACAAATTTTATGACTATGCATTTTATTTATTTAGTCACAAATTTTATTTCTTTAATCATAAATTTTTAGATTTTGACATGATGACTATTTTGCTAATAATTTAAAATGTGGGCTATATTTTTAAAACATGGATTACAAAATGATTAAACCATTAATTGGCCCAAAAAAAATACACCCCTTCGCTTTTTGACGAAACACTCTTTGAACTAATTTTAATATCATCAATATCCCTTAAAAAATTTTAAAATGTCACTGTGCCTCTTTAACTAAACTCCATCATTTTCCGTTTAAAAATAACCCTTATTTATTTTTTATTTTTTTTAAGTCTATCTGCTGTTTTTTAATTCATATTTTAAGAAAATAACTAATATTTCTAAAAATTAATAAATTAGTCATTGGCTTATTTTAACATGAAAGGTATATATAAAAGTAATATCACGCTATAATATAATTGAAAAAATAATTATTATTTCTTAATTAATAAAAATATTGATTATTTTTAAAAATATCATCTAAAAATGACTATTTATTAAATAATCTCTTAACCAAATAGAAACAAAACTGATCTTGAATTAATTTTTTCCTTTTTTATATATTTTTCTCATATGTCTTTCTTTTACATCCACATATTCCAACTTTTTTCTTCGATTTCTTTTTGAAAAATTAAGTTTCTTGACTTTTAAATAGCTGGATAGTTCCGCTTGATTTGGGAAAATATTCTCCATTTTATGTGCCATTTTTTTTTTTTTTGGTGCAAAATAGATGATGATAGATAAGAAAGCCCAATGGCAATAAAACAAGGGAGAATTTCAAAATAAAGCCATTCTTGATGCCACTTAATAATCTCTACCCTATGTGGTGTGCTCTCTTCATTTATACTCTATATTTGTAGTGTAAATTTTGGGGTATAAATTAAAAGTGCAACACACATGGGGTATAGATTATCATTGTGTCAAAAATGGGGTATTCCTCAAAATCCCCCATAAAACAAAGTGCCCAGCCCTTGTAGAGGCCTGAGATGCTATTACATAACGAAATAGTTTTTTTTTTTTTTTTCGCTGAATTACACATCGAAATAGTTACTAGGGGCACCATACGCCAAATCAAAAGCTAACATAAGGATGAATCATTATCATATAATATAGCAGCCAACTTTAATTCATGTGTATCCGAAAAAAACATGAATCGATGTATTAAAGTACAAAATGTAGCAATAAGAATGACTGTAGAAACAAAGTCACCGGAGATACTCTCTCTTACCCGTGCCCATTTTGCCACCTACAGAAGTACAGAGTTTTGCATAATCGAAGTACTTATAAAATTTTTAATCGAACATTAAGAGGTTATTAAGGAGTTGTTTGAATTACAATTTAAATATAAAAAATTTTGATTTAAATCATATTACTACAGTAATTATACTAATAAAAAGTCAAATTTAAATAATGTTGCTACACTATAATATAATTTGGATTTATATCTAAATGAGGCCTAAAAATGCATGTAACGAAAACATTTGTCCTTATTCTTTTGAAAAAAAAAAACCTGAAAAAATAATGAATTTAGTCTAAATTTATGAAAAGTCTCTTGTATTTTTTAAATTATCAAGTAATCCAAATGATGTCAAAATTGACTACAAAATATACCTTGATGTCAAAATTACATTGATTTTTTTTAGAATGACTAAGTTGTCCTTGAAACTTAAAATTAAATAAAACCCCAATATTTTATGAAATTTAAATTGAAACCCCATATTAATTAAAAACTTAATTCCCAAATCTCTCTATCTCATTCTCTCTCACTCTCCGGGCTCGCGGTAATGAACGGAGCCAGCTTAAGTCTAGTGAGACTCCAGCGCCCCCCGCCCCCAACCCTAAATTTGTAATTTGTATCTTACTATCATTTTTGTTAAATTGTATAGGGGAATTTTGAGGAATACCCCATTCTTGACACAATGATAATCTATACCCCATACGTGTTGCACTTTTAATTTATACCTCAAAATTTACACTACAAACATAGAATAGAAATGAAAGGAACACACCACATGGGGTATAGATTATTAAGTGGCATCAAGAATGGCTTTATTTTGAAATTCTCCCAATTGATTGGTATAATTACAAGCTTCTCCTACTCGCTCATGGTCTAGGGGTCCAGTGAAGAAGGAGATTGTGGGGTATAGGTCCAGTACGATGGTCCAGCTAGCATTTGATTGTTATTGTTCTTGTTGTTGTTGTTGTTTTTTTTTTTTTTTTATGAAATAATTTGATAGATTTTCAGATATAGGAATAAGATTAATTTTGGAAGGAATTTATGATATATATATATATATGAGACTTAGGATTTTGACGTTAGTTGGGATATATTTGTTGACAATTTATTGAATCGGATATTATTAAAATTTTAAAAAGTTTCGTGGTACAAGTTAATAAATATAAATGTAATGAATTAAAGATAATTTTATAGGTGATTTTGATAACGGTTTTTATAGTAAATATCCATATATTTATGTGTATTTTTAACAATTAGATCTATGTTTGCTTTTAATTAGCAAAATAGTCATACATTCGTGTCTAAATTTTTAAGACTGCAGTCATTAGCTTTTTGAATTCTGTTTTTTTTTTTTGTTGCAGACAATATTGTCAAAAATTTTGTGCCTCTAGTCATAAAATTTATGACTTCTTTGGCTGCATTTCTTTTTGCTATTTATAAAATATTTTTTTATTTAGTAATAAGTTTTATGAAATTGGTTGTATATGCAATCATTTATTTGTGAGTTGGTTATTTTGTTAATGAATGTTTAATTTTTTTATTGTGTTTATTTCAACTTTTTTTACTACAGTTACAAAATTTTATGACTGCGTATTTTATTTATTTAGTTACAAATTTTATTTCTTTAGTCATCGATTTTTAGACGTTGACCTGATGGCTATTTTGTTAATATTTCAAAATGTGGGCTATATCTTTAAAATATAGACTGTAAAATGGCTAATCATTAACTGATCCTTTTGATAATACATGGAATATTTGAAATTTAGCCTAATCCATAGATTTTTCAGATTTTTTTTTATTGAAATAGTCATGTTCATGCAGATAATAGGATTATAATAAATTTGTGTTTTCTACACCCCTTTTAATTTTATCTTTTTCTAAATATTAAGTCAAGTACTGAGCATCTATTTGTAATCTCTCAAAAGATTTATGAATCGAATATATCAAATTCAACAATTCACATGGCAATATATAACTCTACGTCCACGTAGGAAAATCCAAACAAAAAAAGATATATTTATTTATAAGACATAGAATTTTCGAATATTACAACGTATAACAACGTAGCCCATATAGCGAAATGCGAAGGTATTTAAGTGCCTTGTGTTAGATATTCCTCAATTGTTTTTCTTCTTCTTTGTCTTCTTGTTTCGTTGTCTCTGATTCTTCCACACAAATTTCTCTGAATTTGCATTTCGAATGTTCAAAAAATGAGTCTCTGCTCATGTTTCTGGGCGTGGAAGAAGAACAAGACGAACGACAATGAAGATCACAGTACTGAAGATATTGAGTTAACAACTTTCAATAATCACAACAACGACTACAACAACCAGAGATCATCTGAGTCACTTGTCGGCGCTGATCATAGCCAGACATCCCAATCCGATGATCGACGCTCTCCACCGATCACGATTGATCACCACGAAACGCCCAACACTCCATTTAACATTGATCATCACGAACCCGCGGCCAAGATTCCACCGATCACCATTGACGATCCAAAACTCAAGTCTCTAGCGAAGAATGTCAGAACTGTTCAAGCCTCTTCTTCTTCTTCTTCTTCTTCTTCAGGTGATCATATATATATACACATATATATCATCACCATTTATAATGACAGCCAAGATTCAGTTTTTCTTTCTTTTAGCCTGTTCTTTTCTTGGGTTTTGAGCAATATGTACAATACTATTTATCTATGGGGCTTTGTTCTTCTTTCTTCCTTAATTATCATTATCATTAGTATTTCGATTTTATAGTTAGTTAAGTTTAGTACTTGAACTTTCTTCGAACTATCTAATTAATGGGTCTTATATTAGTGTTATGATATTATCGTTAGAATCTATTAGAACTTGATTTAGTAACGTTTAATATATGTAACGGATAATTTTAATTAGCACACTCATAATTGACTGAATTTCCACGAACTCATCTTCTTGAAATTAAGACTTTTAATCGCTTATGTCCTTTTAACCAATATTGTTTCAAGATTCAAGAACCTCAAAGTAAGATTTCTGTAATTAGGTGAATATCTGGAAATTATAAGGCTCATGAGAGTGAAGACGATTTGGTATATATATTAGAAGCATTCTCTTTTTAATCCATATGTACGTAACATATTATGAATAAGGAAAAGTAACTTTGGGTTTTTCTTTTTTGAACATAGATATACTAGCCATCTAATTTGAGTTTTAGACTATCGATCAAGTGAAGGACTAGACAATGTTGATTCTTGATTCAGATATATAGTGCATATGATTTATATTGAATTAATCCCATGCAAAAGAACTATGACTTGTTGCCAAGTACTGATCGTTTTTTCAACGTAAATATATTATATGTTCTGGTAATTAATAAGTTGAACGTATATATTATATATTGTCTGCTTTCAGCCGATAATCCCTAATATTTCTCTGCTTGTTAACTTGATGAAATTAACGATAAGTGTGAATTAACAGACGTACGTTATGAATGATTAGGTCCTTTGAGAAATCCCAAAGAAGTCATATCGTTCACCCTGGGTGAGCTTGCGTCTGCAACAAACAATTACTCAGACTTACTCGGAGAAGGTGGATATGGACCCGTCTTCAAAGGCCTACTGACACTCAACGGCTCTCCCCAGGTTAACTTGATTAATCAACTCCTTAAATTAATTAACATTTGATCTGTTGATCAAGTAGCTAGCTAGTGACATTAAATTAACCGAAAAGGTCATCATATACGTGGAATATAATATTGTTACTTTAATTTGTGAAATTAACTAGCAGTTAATAGCCGTTAAAACGCTGAATACGGAAGGGACACAGGGAAACAGCGAGTTTGTGATGGAAACAATAATGCTGTCGCATCTGCAACATCCGAACCTTGTCGACTTGATCGGTTTCTGCGCTGAATCCAGCCACCGTATGCTTGTTTATCAATACATGGCCAACGGCAGCTTGGGTGGCCACCTCTCTAGTACGCACGCAACCACGTTTAAAATAATAATATTGTCTTTTTTGAAGATATGTATGTCAATATATATTAATTCCTGATATTCATGTTCACGTGCGTGCAGGGCCTGTAAAGAAGAGGCGGCTTGATTGGAAGAAAAGGATGAAGATCGCGGCGGGGGCGGCGAGAGGACTGGAGTATCTGCACCTCCACGCGAATTTCCCGGTGATATACAGGGACATGAAGCCGGATAACATCCTTCTGGACGCTGAATTTAATCCCAAGCTATCCGATTTCGGGATTGCCAAGATGGGCCCCACCGGGGACCAGACCCACGTCACCACCCGGGTCATGGGCACCCACGGCTACTGCGCCCCGGAATATGCCAAGACAGGGAGGCTGACCTTCAAGTCCGACGTCTTCAGCTTCGGTATCGTCTTGCTCCAGCTCATCTCGGGACGCCCTGCTGTCGGCCCCTCCGACGAGGACGGAGACACCCAGTGGATAGTTTCCTGGGTACGTATACGTGTAACACTTTTATATATATAATTTGTATTTTTTTAGTTTTTGGTTAAATATCATCAGCAATACATAGCATCGCTCTAATTATTAAGTTTGACAGTAGTGTTGCTATACATGTATGTTTATTACACTGCAGGCTGGTGCAAAGGTTATGAAACGCAGAGCGGATTTGACGGAACTGGTGGACCCACTGCTGAAAGGGCAGTATCGGCGGTCGTCTGCTAATAAGGCGGTGTCGATGGCTGTGCTGTGCATCCAGGAATTTCCGAGGCTGCGGCCTTCGATGACCGATGTGGTGGCATGTTTGGATCGGGTGGTGGCCCGCTTGGATGCCCCACCGGATACTACTGATCACGCGGCCCCGTCCGCCATCAGCTCGTCTGGTGAAGAGCGGAGATTGCTGTTGGACAGGAGAAAGGAAAAGGCTAAGGCTAAGAAGTCTAAGGCTGAAGATCGAGAGAGAGCCGTGGCGGAGGCCAAGCTTTGGGGTCAGAGATTTCGACGTAAGAACGTCCCAAGGATAAACCCCCCCGCCCCGGCTGCCCGCTCGCCCCCCTCTTCTTCTGATGACTCCGACGCTTGACAACTCTACCTCATCCGGCTCCTTCTTATAATTACTAGCTAGTTCTATAATTACCTTTGATGACTTTGGTATGTGTACTATGGTCTAAGTTTCAATCGATCGAGACAAGTTTGGTCTTAATTTTTTTATGGCTTACATGAAAAAGAAGGGAAATACTCTGTGTATATCATCATGTATCATTCACCTTTGCTTTTTACATAAACTCGATTAGCTAATTATCGGCATTGAGTTTATACAAGTAACGAGACAAGGAAAACAATTTTGTAATGTGTTATTAGAATTCGTTGAGATCTGATGATCAATACAAGTGAGTGAGAAATTTAATGGATCATTGTTTTTTACAATTAACTAGATGCAGTTGGACTTGGATTTGAAATGGGAAAGTGGTAGATCTCGATGAATGCTATTACTCATTCATGTACGGCAACTCTGGATGGGTTGATCCACGTGCACAACACATGACATGAACTAGACCTGAAACGAGGTGCACAACACAAAGCATTTTTATATGGCAACACTCTGTACTTGGTTGTAAATATTACTACTATTAAATAGCCAAAAAAAAAAAAAAAACTATGGATATGTCTCTTATAGCCAAAAAGCAATGGTCCAACAATCCGTTGTCGTCCAGCGGTTAGGATATCTGGCTTTCATCCAGGACTAGGAGATCCTGGTTCAATTCCCGGCAACGGAATTAAATTTTCTGAAACTATTACTTTTGAAGCTTACATCGTCTAAAATAAATTTGTGTTAATAACTAAATTAAGGAGAAACTGACATGTAATCCGTTGTCGTCCAGCGGTTAGGATATCTGGCTTTCACCCAGGAGACCCGGGTTCGATTCCCGGCAACGGAATTTTTTTAAAACATTATTAGTATACTAAACAAAACTATTCTTCATTCACTTTTTAGATAAGAAGGCCATATTTGTGATTGACGAAGTAAGCCCTTGCCAATCTTGAATTTTTTTTTTATTTTTTTTAAACGTGTTTGAAAAGCACGATCACAATGTGGCTATTTGACCTGAAAATAATTACAGTCCACATGTATGCTATATGTATAACATTAGGATGAATTCTCTAGTGGCTTATTTTTAAGAAGAAAAAATAATTTTAGATTCAAATTTACATTTTCAATTGACCAAACGAGACAACTTAAAAAAGCTATCTAACTGTCCAAAATTATTTCCCACAGTTAAAAAAACCACTAGAAAAGCTCCCTAATATTACTTGTTCATTTTTTTAATGAAGTAAATATAAAGTTTATTGAGAGAAAATGTGATGTGCATAATTGAGAGAAGAAAGGAAACATGAGTACACAGAGCCCAATGAGGAGTGGCAAATAAAATAGTGAACAAGTGAGTGAGGACCGAGGAGGTGCCACCACAATGCATCATTGAGACTTGAGAGTAAACTTGGCGGGGTCATCATAGCTGTTTTGTATCATAACCCTCCTTTTATTTTATTTTATTTTATTTGCATAATTCTCTTATTCTTATGTGACAACTGTTTAGTATTTATAGGTGCTATTTGACCTTAGAATGCTATTCCTTCTCCGTTATTCATGCTGATATTTAACATCGTTAATATATTGTGATTGTGAGTCAAGGGGCTGAAAAAGATCGAAACAAAAATGCTCAATAAAGCCTATTTTCAGTGGCAATCACTTTGGTTCTCAAGGCTGTAATTGCCATCCCCAAAAAATGGGTTGCAATTATTCCTGCAGAAATGGTTGTGATTGTGAATGTCAAATTAATAGAGCTAAAGAGAATTCTCTTTCTTTCTGATTAAGGCACCAAGCAGATATAGAATATAGATTATGGTTAGCTACCAAACTAGAAAATCAAGAAAAAGTGAATTAATGCATCCACGCATTCCATGAGATCTCATGGATTTACAAAATCTGTACCAACTTTCTTTTACCAAGTCCCATATTAGGTAGCACTAATCTTATTCAAATATGACACAATCTAATAACTAATAAGCACTGGGAAATGGAAAATTGCAACAAATAATTAGTGCGCTTCTCAAAGACGGAAAATATCAAAAATCTTCATTGGGTTGTCGCGGAAATTCTATAAATATAAAATCAGTTAATCATAATACACAAAAAAAAATATATCATTTAATTGTTTGATTTCAGTCAAAGATTATATCTTAAATAGACTAAGAAGTACATTTTATCTTATAATAATAACTTACTGACAGTCGAAGCATCCAAGTATTTTTTAAATATACACCTCTTACTTGATTTTATGTATAATTTTAGATTGAATTAGCAAGAACCCACTAAAATAACACATAAAGAAATATGTTTTTTAAGAAAAATACGAAAAATGTTCTTGCGAAATTCTACAAATATCTTTTCAACTTATCATCGTATAAAAAACTTCACTTGATTTTTTAATTCAGCCCAAACTATTCATTCGATTAAGTAAGACGTGTTTTTTTTTTTTTGATGAAATACTTTAAATGACCCTACTATCCATAAACTATTTTTCTTCAAAATAGTCATGGTATCTATTCTAATTAAGGCATAAAATGCACTTTTAGTCCATTAAAAGTATAATTTTAGACTGGATTAAAAACAAATTAATATTTTCACTTATTCTAAAAGATATATTATATTTTGAAAGACTAGTCTATTTCTCTAACTCACCCTTTTGTAATACTGAAATATTTACCAAAATCTAACCCATCGCCATCGAAAATCTCCTCTAGCTTCATTAAAAAGCAGGAAAGTAACGTTTAAACAGAAACTCTTAGGAGAAGGGGGAAAAAAAAGCATTGGTGAGGGGTAATATTGTAGTTTAGGCAAGAAGAAAGGTCAAAATTAGGATAGGAATAGGATGAAGAAAAAGAGAGTGAGAGTGAGAGTTATGGTGAGAGATGGAGAAGTGGGGATTAATGGGGCCAAGAAGCACAAGCTGCCAGAGTCCAGTCCACAACACAACAGTAGCACAGAAAAAAAAAAAGAAAAAAAAAGCCCTTTCATTTTCTCTCACATTCTCTCCTCTCCTCTCTTCTCTATTTGTATCTGTATCTGTATCTGTTGCCCCGATACCAAAAAAAAAAAAAAACCCTTTCCTCTCAGTCCTCCATAACCAATCACATCGCGCCACGTCACCCCGTCCCTCCTGTAAAGCACGGACGCACAACCAGGCTTAAACATTCTCTCTCTCCCTCCCTATTCCCTAATACTAAAACAGAGGAGAAAAGAAAGAAAGAAAGGAAAAAAAAAAAAAAAAAAACATTTGTTGTTCCGTCACCCACCCCAATTTCCTCTCCTTGGTCTCCTTCGGAACCCTAGCAGGACCCGAAGCGACACCGTTTCGGCCGATTCCCCTTTCCTCGTTTCTTACTATTGCGTTGTCCCTCCCTGGATTTGTCTGATCGAGAACGAAACCCTAAGAAAGAAAACCTCAGATTCCGGGCGGGCGGGGTTGTCTTTAGCGGTCGATGAGAGGCAGAGAAGAGAGTGAAGGAGATGTACGTCGTGCCACCGCCGCAGCGTTCGGATCCGGGCCCCGATTTGAGGGTTTACCAAGCTTGGAAAGGAAGCAATGTCAGTCTCCATTTCGCTCCTTTTACTATCATTCAATAACGTCACAGGCATTCTCATCTCGACATTGTTATTGTTCTCAACGCTGACATGGTTTATTGCTCTAGCGTTGGAAATAGAATCAAATATATATATATATATATAAAGCTTTGCGAATTCATTTAAATCCGTGTGAAGGTGTTAGCTTTTAGGATTGAGAAAAGTTGATTCATTTTCTGGTTATGGTGAAACAGAAGCATTTCACGAGTGTTGTTATTGTTTTGGCAGAAATTTTTCCTTCAAGGAAGGTTTATCTTTGGACCAGATGTGAGATCATTGGGCTTGACCATATTCCTTATCGTGGCACCTGTCACGGCCTTCTGCGTCTTCATTGCGAGAAAACTCATGGATGACTTTGGTCATCACTGGGGAATATCCATAATGGTCGCTGCGGTTGCGCTCACAGCTTACGTGAGTTCTCTTCGTTTTCTTGCTTATTGATGATTTAATTTTCTTTTCTCGTAAATTGTGCTGCTCTTTTATAGACTGCCCGTGACCAAGCTTTTTGTTTCTCAATAGTGGTTGCACATTCGATGACTAAAGTTGGTTTAGACAAAATTCCTCTCATGTTAATAACAGGGTCGTACGGAGGTTAGCGTAGGAAATTTGGTATGACTGGATAGTAAGATAATATTATTGGAATAATAAGCCATTCTGGAATTGTACAAAGTTTGGGAAACAATCGGGGAAAACAAGGAAATTGTTTTTTTTTTTAGTGTGTGATGTAGCATATTAAGCTCCTGATTGACGTGCCTTTGGTGCTTCTTTTATGGGTCATGGGAGTACTATCCCCACCTTACCACCGGTCACTGGGCACACTAATGCTGAATAATCTCAAGTGATATTCATTTTGTCATTGGTTGATTTACTTCCTATTTTCCCAACTTTATCAATCCTCTTGATGTACCTGTGAATCTTGAGCTCAGTGCTGAAGCAACTTTTGTATCCTGGTTTTATTAAATGATTAACATGCTCCATTGTCAGGATTTAATCCTTCTCCTGCTGACCTCTGGAAGAGATCCTGGTATAATTCCACGCAACGCCCACCCTCCAGAGCCAGAAGGCTATGACGGGAATACGGAAGTTGGGGCTGGACAAACTCCTCAGTTGCGCCTGCTTCGAGTCAAGGAAGTACAAGTCAATGGACATACTGTTAAGATCAAGTATTGTGATACTTGTATGCTCTACAGACCCCCTCGATGTTCCCACTGTTCAATCTGCAATAACTGCGTGGAGCGATTTGACCACCACTGCCCCTGGGTTGGGCAGTGTATAGGACTGGTATGAGCTTCTTTGTTTGGTTTAATGTCTTGTGTTTGCTATAACACACACAATATGTCATCGCATAAATGCTTGTTTATTTATCCTATTAATAAATGGTTTCAGATTTTTTGTATGAAAGCATGCTATTTTTCTTGGTTTAGATTTATATATTGATTGCGGCCATAATTTTGTAAGAGAGACTGTAATGTATGTTTCCGAACACGTTGAAAATGGTTTATCTTCTAGTTAATAGACCTCATAGACTGTGTGTTGTCTCATTTATTCAGTATCCTTTTTGTTATCAGCTTGAATTTCAAAGCTAAGAATGCTTATAAAGAGAAAATGATTAAAGGTCTAACTTGTTTAAGAATTATCAGATGCCACTCTGCATGTTATATACAGTTTCAGTTGTTTTTCTTTTGTTTGATTATGTCATTGGAGCTGGAATATGATATACTTCAATTGCCATCTTAATAATGTCAATTTAGTATTCATGGCTTATGATTATGGATTATAGTCTGCTGACAAAGGATTTGAAAAATTGCAGCGAAATTATAAGTTCTTCTTCATGTTTGTCTTCTCGACGACTCTTCTCTGTATATATGTGTTTGCATTCTGCTGGGTCTACATCCGGAGGATTATGAGCACAGAAGGCATATCAATTTGGAAAGCAATGATCAAAACTCCTGCATCAATTGTGTTAATAGTTTACACCTTCGTATCAATGTGGTTTGTTGGTGGGCTTACTGCTTTCCACTTATATCTAATCAGCACAAATCAGGTGAAAGATCCACAATTATGTTATGGTACAATTCTAGTGCTGTTTCGAAGAAACTTGAATTTTATATTTGTCTGCTTATTCTTTTGCAGACTACATATGAGAACTTCCGGTATCGGTATGATAGGCGAGGGAACCCCTACAACAAAGGAGTGATTCAGAACTTCATGGAGATATTCTGCACCAGCACTCCTTCATCCAAAAACAATTTCAGGGCAAAGGTGCCTCGAGAGACTGGGTTTCCTCCTGCTCGATCAGGGGGTGGAGGTTTTATGAGTCCAAATATGGGAAAAGCTGTTGAGGACATAGAAATGGGCAGAAAAACAGTATGGGGTGACATGGGTGGTGGAGCTGATCATTTTGAAGGGCAACTTAACAACGAGCGAGTAAATGTAAAGGAAGGTGATTTGGGTGAACTATCCCCGGATATAAGAACAACAGTAGATGAAACAGCGGACCGCAACGGAGTACATCCCAGGCGATCCAGCTGGGAAAGAAAAAGCGGTAGCTGGGACATGTCACCTGAAGTTCTTGCTCTGGCATCTAGAGTTGGTGGGAGCACCAGTGGCAGTTTTACCAATGAGAGTCGACAATCGTAACTGAGAAATGGAAGACCGTTGGATGTGACACGAAGGAAGTCTAATTGGGGTTTTATAGTGGTTCTAAGGTTAGCCATTTGTACTTTGTTCATTCAAATCCTGCATTGATGTTCTGATAAAATGTGGACTTAATTTTCTTTGGCTGGATGTTTGTAAGTTTGGTTGGCCACTGTGCTTGTTAGGAAGGAAATGGTGTGTTTGTACGAGTGAGCTTTCTTCGGCCTTGAATTTTCGTTGCTGTTTGTGGAATTAGTTAGCTGAATCTAATGCCTTGCAGTTATGGAATAGATCTTCCCTCTTTTTCCCTCGTCCTTTTTAGGAACAATAACTTGCAATATATATATATATATATATAACTTTCAAAAGAAACTTGTTTTACTATCAAATGTTTTGTACAATTTGAATACTAGGAATGAGTGTGTATTTACGCGTGTATCTGAGCGAAAACGAATAATTGAATAAAAACTACACTAGGAACTACTCTAATGAATTATGCCTCCGATACCATGCATGTTAAAGACTACATCTATCATCTGATTCTGTTGTAGCCGTGACGATCTGGTTTTTGAAAAACTACTTAATAAATAAACGATACACGTTAAATCATCGAACTTGGATAAGTTTTGTTTTCAAGCTACTAAACGTTGTACACTTGAGCTAAAACGTACCAAATAATTATGATTTTGTTTCCTGATTTTGCAAAATAAAAATCCTATTTAATAGTGACAGTACTGCTAGTGCGATAGACATCATATTAACCAAAAAAATAAGACATAACAAACGATAATGTTACAGAAACGACAGGAAATTTATAGTCGGTTTTCTCAAAAGCCAAGACCACAAGCTCAACTCATAGTGAAAGGTAATAATGACGACTCAAAAATGGAGATCAAGTTCTTTCAAATAAAAAAAAAATGGAGATCAAGTTTTGGAAAAAGGAAAGTTACGGTTTTTCACTTTTTTCTGTTTGAACCTTTTATTTAGGTGTACGTATTTAATTAATTTCCCTAGCATTGTCGTTAGCCGTTACAAATATGTACACCAAAAAAGTCAAAGTACTAGTAACTGCGTAGTCAACGAATTGCCTAGAGTAGAATAGACCATTGAGTCAAGGCGAAAGGCTGTCTTTGTTGTAGCACCTTTTCTAATAATGCATTACTCTCAAATATATCTTGCTTTGCTTTCCATTCATAATAAACCAGAAGAGCACTGTTACATATCAATTTTTTTATCAATTTTTTTAATATAAACTCATTTGTTATATTATCATTAATGAATATTTATCATTTTGATTAAAAAATTAATATTTAATTAATTAAAATATGATATATTAACCGCCACATAAATTAATATTAAAAAATTAATAAAAAAATTTATATGTCTAATATTATTCTAACCAAAAAGTAATTATGAAACAATAAATAAATAACAACCATACCTATACACGCCATTGGTTTTCAAATCCTTCTTGCTTGAGAATAGTGATGTATTGGGAAAGAGACTCTGTTGTCATTAAATCCCATTTTCCCACTGGGGTCGGACACATTTAATATGGTAAAATAAATATTTTGCTTTTATGTATATATATATATATATATATATATATATTTTTTTTTTTTTTCTTTTCCACTGGACATACTATTAACCCTCAAACGTCTCTATTTGTTTTTTCTTCTTTCTTTCTTTCACTGAAGTCTTATAGTTAGGTGGTGCTTTCCTTAGTGACAAGACTTGAGGCCAATGTATGAGTGCAATCTCTGGTGAAACAGGTGGGTTCTTTTTCATTTCAAAGTCTTTGATCAGTGTTTCACTGCCTCCTTTTTTATTTTATACATGCTTATGATTAATAAGCTGTTATACACGTAGTTCTAACCCTCTTGGATAATGGGACTTTGTCTTTTTTGTTATTTGGTGCTTGCTTAGTTTTTTTTTTTTTTTTTTTTTTCAATAAGGTTTTTGGTTTGGAATTGTTTTTTTTTTTTTTTTTTTTGTTGGTTAAAAAATTATAGATAGTTATGTATAAGAATCAACTACAAGAACTTGCACAGAGAAGCTGTTTCAATCTGCCTTCATATGCATGCATCAAAGAAGGCCCAAATCATGCACCAAGATTCAAAGCTTGTGTGAACTTCAATGGAGAGATCTTTGAGAGCTCAAACTATTGCACCACTTTAAGGCAAGCTGAGCATTCGGCTGCTGAAGTAGCCCTCAATGTGCTGTCCACAAGAGGCCCTTCTCGGTCCCTCACTGCAAGAGTTCTTGTAAGTTGGCCTCTCATTTCTTCAAACTCACTTAGTCTGTCTTTCATTTACCTTACTGGGAGTTGTGATATAATCAAGGATGAGACTGGGATTTACAAGAACCTTCTCCAAGAAACTGCCCACAGAGCAGGGCTGAAGTTGCCTGTGTACACCACAGTGAGATCAGGACCAGGACATGTCCCAACCTTCACTTGCAGTGTTGAGCTTGCTGGCATGAATTTCACTGGAGAGCCTGCCAAAACCAAGAAGCAAGCTGAGAAAAATGCTGCCATTGCAGCTTGGTCTGCCTTGAACAAAAGTAAACTTCCCGATTTTTATGGCCTTTCATTTTGGTTTTGATTTGCACTTGATCGTGACCATCATTGATTTCAACGCAGTGCCGGGATTGGGCTTGTTGAGTACAGCAAGTAGAGTAGACATCAAGGAAGAGCAAGCGAGAAAGAGGGATCAAAACCCATCAAATAGAACCTTCTTCAGAGACACTGGTTCATCATCATCATCACCGGCTTCAAGGCCAAATATTTCCTCACGGGATGAGAGATTGAAGCTCATTGATCTGGTGATGGATTCGGGTCAAGAAGGTTCTTTGGTAAAACACAAAACCTTTGCTTCTCTCGTCCCTCCGCCGCCTCCTCGGACGGCCTCGAAGATCTTACCGCCGCCAAGTAGGCCAATAATCCCAGTTCAAGTTAGATCAAGTGTTGCTATTCCACCTCCATTGGAAGAGCATCAGAAGGATGAAGAAGAGTGGCTTGGTGGTGGTGTTAAACAGAATCTACTCCCCAAGACCCCCACTAGTACTATTTCTGTCTATGGAACAAGTTTTACACACAAGCCCTTTCCTCTTTCCAACAGCATAAGTGAAAAGCTCACAACTTTTGCAGAATCTCCAATATCATCAGGTTTTAAGTCTGTAACAGCAAGAAGAGATCACATTCCAATGACAAGTGTGTGCAATAGTTGGCAATATCTTAATCCACACAAGATTGCCCCAGCAGTTCAAATCAGGTCAGTGATCCCAGTGTGTTCAGCACCACCACCACCACCATCAAAACCACCTCATACAACAACCAAAGAAGAAGCTACTAGCTCTAAGCTCAATCATCCGCAGTCTACTCTACTCGGTTCTGAGCTCAAACAGCAACAATTATGAGGAGAAAAAAAAAACGTTGTTATTTCTTCTTCTTCTTTGTTCGTTTTTGTTTTCTGAGGGAGAGTGTTTTTAAACTTAATGCTAATTCTAAATTAGTGCTTAAGGTATCTAAGTGAGAGGATTAGTGACTCTCTTATGGGCTCTGTGGCTTATGTGTATAATTTCAAACTTGACATGCATTTACGATAGAGAGAGAGCATTAAATGAGATGTAGAGGAGTGGTTTTGCTTTGCAGAAGATAAAAGACCAAGAGAGGGACTTGTCAATCCCACCAAAATAAAAATAAAAAAAATAAAAAACAAAAACCAAAGGGTGAAGAAAGAAGAGGAAGAAGAGATAATTGTGGTGATAGTATTATTAAGGGCAAAGAAATTAAATACCGACTCAGAAACATTTAATGTTCCTGACTTGCACCATTAATGTCTTCCCTTCCCATTCACAAACTTATTATATTCTCTCCTTTCTTTTTCAATTCAAGCACTACTACTTGTATAATTAGTCTGTAATTTATTTTCAATTCTCTCTCTTTCATTGTGTATGTGTCCAAATTACATTATATGCCCTTCAGTGCTTCTTCGCCGTGACTCTACCTTATTCAATACCAAGTATGTGATAGTTGAGTCTTGATGAGTCTGTCACTATACATAACTCTAGAAGAGTACCCTTTGGTTTATTTTAAAAAAAAAAAAAGAAAAAAAAAAGTAGCCGTTAGCTTATCAACGTCGGTAAGTAAGTAAAACGACCATCAGTTTGGTGTCGTTGAGTGCCCAAGGCATACCAAGTCGGCCCCTTAAAAAGAGCACTTGGGCTTAAGTAGAAGCCCGTCTGACCAGGGAATTGAAAGTCAACGTACACCTTTGACGTTGACTGACGTTGACTTTAGGGTGTTGTGATAAGGAAAGATTGACAGGACTGTACATTTGATGTGTGTGATCTGATCTAACGGTGTTGGTGGCATCAAATGGGCCAATCAATCATCTGATGTCTTTGTATGTAAATGTTAAGTCGCCAAAAAAAAAAAACACACACACACATAGGCATGAAAATTTGGAATTCCATGGAAGAAAATCCGGGTAATTTTCGGGTAATTACCCGAAAATTACCCAAAAAATATTTTCGGGTAAATACCCGAACTTTTTTCCTGGAATAGCCGGGTAATTCCGGGTAATTACCCGGAAAATCCCCGCCATTCACACACCACTGCCACACACAGTCACACACTACTGCCACTGCACACACCTGACACACCACTGCTCACCATTCCCCACCACTGCACACCATTCTCCACCAATGCACACACGCCACGTGGACCACATCAATGACTAAAAAATGGCCATGACTAAAAATGTTGTGTGGCATAGGGTATCCGGGTAAATCTCGGGTAAATTCGGACAAAATGCATTTCAAAAGTTTTTTTCTTTTATTCCAGGCATATACCCGGATTTATTATCCGGGTAATTTTCGGGTAATATTCTGAATTTACCCGAAAATTTTACCGGGTAAATAATTACCCGGTACTATTTATTCCAAATTTTCATGCCTACACACATACACCGTTTAGGTGATCATTTTATCCATTCTATCATATTTCTTAGGATGAAAAAAAAATTTGAAAATAGTTTGAAAAAATAATGTAAAATGATTTGCTTTATGCTTGGGCAAACTATTTTGCCTATCTCATCCCATTTCTTGGGATGGTCAAAATGATTTGAAAATAATTTAGAAAATGAGTATAATGGTTTGACTTTACGAATTTTGAGGTGGTATAAATAGTTGAGATTTAAAGATATTGTATAGGGATTTAGAAAGTTGAAAAAATAGAATATAATGGAATTATTTATAGGATAAAAAAAATGGATTTGAATAGTATGAAATGAAATGTGATAGTTTGGGAAGGGTTGCCAAACATGGGGTTGATTTTATGAATTTCGAGGTGATATAAATTGTTGAGATTTAAAGATATTGTATATGGATTTGAAAAGTTAAAAAAATATTTGGAAAGAAAATATAATGAAATATGATGAATTGTAGGATTAAAAAAGTTGAAAAATAAAAAAAAAATAGAATAAAATGGGTAAAATAGGAGAACCAAACAAGGGGACAATATGAGTAGTCTTACTACTTACTTCACGTGGGGATTCATGAAAACTTGGTCGATTTCTAGCACAACAATTATATTGGAAGTACACATCTCTATAGATTATACTTAAAATATGTATGCTAAGTAATGTTTTAAGTTAATTAAATATAGTAATCTAGCGTTATATCTTCTTATTTTATTATTATATTTGGTTTTTTTTTTTCCATCGTGTCTTATAAAATAATTTGTCATAAATATGAAAAGGGGATTTTGAGGAATGTCTCATTCTTGATACAATAATAATCTATATCTATGTGTGTTGTATTTTTAATTTATATCCCAAAATTTATATTACAAGGATAATATGAAAATAAAAAAAGCACAATATTTGAAGTATAAATTATTAAATAGTATTAAGAATGATTTTATTTTGAAATTCTCTCATGTGAAAAATACCAAGTGAATGCACTATATACACTTTATTGTTGGTAATGTAATGTAGTATATCTCATATTTTCAAGGCTGTAATTATTTCTTCAATATTAGCTATTTCGGTGAATGAATTTAAAGATGAGATTTTTAAGGATTTAGCCAAATTTTTGGTAATTTTTTTAAGAATTAGCCATAGTTTCACGAATTTAAGGAATTAGCCATTTTTGTTATGTAACAATTTTTGTTACACGTGTAACAAATTTTGTTACCCGTGTAACAAATTTTGTTACGCCCAGTAATAATTTTTGTTACACGGGTAACAAAAATTGTTACACGTGTAACAAAATTTATTACACAACGAAAATGGCTAATTCCTTAAATTCGTGAAACTACGGCTAAATTTTTGAAACATGAGTTTAAAAATGGCTAAAACCCAAATATTCCCTTTAAAGATTTGGCAAAGGATAACGAGTATTTATTGGGGTTCTGAAAAGAGTCCGGCATAATTCCCAAAGGATAATTTTGGACAAGATCAAGATGGCATCTGTTAGCAAAAGGTTAACCGTTACCACCATTAGTGATTTTATCGTTAACTTTACCGATTACCGAATTTACACCATGAGATACAACGGCCTTTGATGTTGCAATTACGCAATTGTTACGATAAGTTATAGTGAATATTTTATTTAATTACTTGGGTTTTTTTTTTTTTGTGAGAAACAATTCTGGATCGTCA
Organism: Boehmeria nivea var. tenacissima; assembly: GCA_018132145.1. Classification (NCBI taxonomy): domain Eukaryota; kingdom Viridiplantae; phylum Streptophyta; class Magnoliopsida; order Rosales; family Urticaceae; genus Boehmeria; species Boehmeria nivea. Next base: position 20,640,086 of record CM030876.1, read on the forward strand.
GATTCACCTTTTTTGTGAGTCCCGCATCTTAAAAAAGTAAATCTGATGATCTAAAAATATTTCCCACCACAAAAAAAAAAAAAAAACCTACTACAGAATTCTCCAATAACCTATATAATGGTAATTAACATAATGATTAAAAAACATATGCAATTAATTAAAGAATTGGCTATTTACTTAATTACTTAAGTTTGAATATTTATATTTATTGTTATATAAAATTTAGATATTTACCTACTTCACGTAGTTATTTGGGTTATTTTGAGATATTCTACTTTATATATGAACTTTAATAAACATTTTAACTTTTTTTCTCTTATCATTTTAACGTATATTTTTACTTGAATCATTACACGTAAAAGCAGCGGAATTTTTTATTTAGTGGGAGTACCATTATGTCAAAATTTGGATTTAAAAGATAGTCTAAAAATATATGTAAAAAAAAATGAGATTTTTAAGAATTTAACCAAACTTTTGACTAATTTTGTAAGATTTAGCCATAGTTTTATGAAATTAAGGATTTAGTCGTAATATACGTGTAACTAGGCGTGCAAATGTGGAATTTCATAGCATTCCATAGAATGAACTCCATGGAATAGCCGAATAATTTCCGGGTAATTACCCGGATTTTATATAATAAAAAAAAATTATTCACGAAATAAGAGAATGAAGAGAATGAGAGAGAAGGAGATGTTGTATGTGGAATAGAATTTCGGGTAAATCACGGATAAAAGCCGGGCAAAGCATTCCAATATATGTATATTTTTTTTTATTCCGGGTATATACCCGAAAATTCCACCGGGTAATCATTTACCTGGATATGTTTATTCCATTTTTGCAGGCCTACGTGCAACATAATATGTTACGGATAAATTCTTAATTTCATGAAACTATAGCTAAATCCTTTAAACTTTACCTTTAAAATAGCTAATTTCTTAGCTGGCCAAAAAAAAAAATTGCATGTAATTAAAATATATATTATCAAGTAACGCATAAACAAAATTTTGATGAGAAATTATATATAACTATAACATTTAAAATTTAGAAAACTTATTCGGGGGAATAAATTTTTTTAAGATTATTATAGGTAAATTTATAAATATTTTAAATTTAATGGGGCCAAATAAGAGGCATAATAAAAAATAAAAAAAAATCTGTCAAAAAGATAAAATTTTATAAGTCAATGGAGGAATTGCCCCTATTTGTTCCCATGTGCATCCGTTTCTTGTGGTCACTACAATTAGGTAATTAATTCTTCTAATTTTCCTTTAATTTGAGTAGAGTTTTTGCTAGCTTGAATGAGAATTACTTTGGTGGTTATTTTAAAACATATATTTAAAAACTTCTATTAACTCAATTGACCCATATTTTGACGTCTATTTGGATATAAATTCAAATTATATTTTACTGTAACAATATAATTTGTTTTGAGTTTTTGTTAGTGTAAATATTATTGTAATAACATGACTTAAACCAAAATTATTATTAAGAAAAATTGCAAAAAAATATCATTTTAAGTGTTATTTAATAATCTATGTCATAATAAGTGTGCTCTAATTGTTTATATTTTATGTTTGTAGTGTAAAATTTAGGACATAAATTTAAAAATATAATAAAACAGAGATGTAAAGTATTAAAATTCTACAACATCCCCTTATTCTTATTGAGATTCAATCCAAACAACCTCTTAAAAATATGTGTAATCTTATGTGAATAATGTCATGTGGACTAATTATAAGGAAACTTCCAATATAGCTAACAAGACATGGAGTATGTGGTGGATGCATGATTTAGAAATAGCGTTAGGTAGATCTCAATCCTCAATCAATCAATATATATATATATATATACATATAATATAGCGTCAATGACGTGTATTTGTCCATTACACATAAGCTTGACGTGGCAAAACATCTCTCATTTATCTTCCACCAGTCAAACTCTTTCCTTTTCCTTTCTTTGACCAAAAAAAAAGCATTGTCCTCTTAAATTAACATATTCTTTATGGTTGTAAGCTGGCACGTTCAAATGTGGCCAACATGGTACTGTACATAGCATAGCCATCAAGTGCTCATTTTAATAAAGTCATAGCGTTTTAAAACTAGGAAAGACGGATGGGCGCTCAGCTAATTTGTTGTTAATTAATAATAATTTATTTACTTGCTGTCAAACCAATTATAAATAAATAAATAAAGCCATGACTTTAGGCAGAAGAAAAAGAATTCTAACACCACATATATATAGACAAATAATGCAATGTTTATGGTAATAATTAGGTTACACTTTGGCGCCAAAGGACGCGAGCGTTTATCCAAATTCCAAAACCCAATCAGAGCTGGCCATGACTCATGAGTCGTGAGTCATGAGTCATGACCATGAGATGACTCATGACTCATTCATTCATTGTCACCAATCATATTTGGTGGGAGATTAATAATAAATAAATAAAAACCCCAAGGAACGCTTACATCCGTCTTCCAACTAAAAGCACGTGTGCCCAAACGCGCGCAATCTGTGTCAGATATCATATCAGAATCTTTGTATTTAAAAGATTTAGAGAGCGTGATGTTCACATCTTATGTGACGCGTGACTTTGAGTCATACGGACGCTCAGTCCACTCTAGCTGTTTTAGCGCGCGTGTGATGATATTTCTGACGGATAAGAGTGTGTAGCAAGTTTGATCATCACGAGGACAAATTCTAAAGGTGGACCTCCATGTAGCCGATCAAAGTCGGTGAGCCGATGAGAGGAGTTGGATTATTAATTATATTATGGGAGAGAGAGAGAGAGTTTGAAAGCGAAGAATCAGAAACAGAGAGAAAAGAGGAATATCCCAAAGGCATATTATGGAAGCCTAGCCTGGTTGGAGTAGGAATTGAATAAAAGAGAGAATATTCTACGCGGAGATCCGTTCCGTCTGGGTTTGGGCCTTAAATAACCATCTCAACCTCATTACCGTCCTCTGTCATTCAACAAATTAAGGGCCTTCTTTCCTTTCCTTTAAACCAACCAACTCTGTCTCTTCTCTTTTTCATTAATCCTTCCTTGTTTCTTTGTATATATTTCTTTGCGTTAGTTAGTCTTGTGTCTGATAAATCTGTAAAGAAGGAATATTAGAGAATGGCTGTGAAGGCCGTGCAGTACGCGTCCGACGTCCCAAACCTCGACCAGGTTCCGGAGACTCCTTCTTTCTCCCTCTACTCCACGCGCCTCCCCAAAGGTATACATACATATAATGACTCTCTTTTTTTTTTTTTTGTATTGTAAAATTATGGTCGTTGATTGATCTTGATCATATTTATTATATATGTTATCATGATAAGAAGTAAAAACGTATGTATTGGAGCAGGGGTGGAATTGGGGGGGAAGCATGGGAATGGGAGGAGGCTAATGGTGATAGGGCACAGAGGGAGCGGGATGAACGTGGTGCAGTCGGCCGACACCAGAATGAGAGCGCTCAAAGAGAATTCCATCATGTCATTCAACGCCGCCTCTGCTTTTCCCATTGATTTCATCGAGTTTGACGTTCAGGTTTGTTTCTTTAATTATCACAATCTCTCTTTCTTAAAGACTATATACGTACATATCCTTTCTTTTATTTTGTTTTGTTTTGTGGCCGTTCGGCGACCGATCACGCCGCCGGAAGCTGAATGCACGTTCGTCATTTGTTCTGTTCTTTGTACGATTCGCCGCGTAGACTAGACTAGGCGCACCCAACCATGTTTTTTGTCGTTATCCTATACTTGGAATAATACTGTTGCAAATTCTCTAAAACCCAAGATTCACCCTCTTCTCTTCTTTTTTTTTTTTTTTTAAACTATAATTAAAGGGACAGTTAATAGTAATTTTTGGGTAAAAATTACTATAACTATGGTATTTTTTTTAATATTTTAAAATATAGAATTATTTGATATTTGGTTATTTTTTAGATAGTAGTTTAAAGAACTTGCCAACGGTTCCGAAAATTAAACTATCAGCCACTAATTCATAAGAGACTAAGTGAATAAAAATGAATGCACATTATTATTTATTTAGAAAAATAATTAATTTTGTAATCAATAAATATGTTGATTATCTTCTTAAAATATTATTAGAAAAATGATTATTTTTTCAATTATCTCTTAAAACATTGATTAATTTTCAAAATTGTAATTATTGTAACTATTTGTATTATAATTTTTTCAGTAAAGTACTGTTTTTGGATTCAATTTCCTTTTCTACTCTAATCTCCAGAATTAGCCATAGGAATTGTTTTTGTTTGGGGTGGTTTTTTCTTTTTGCAATTTTCCTTAAAAGCATGAAGACGAAAACTAAAACACACTCTATTGGCTGTGGTTTTTGTAGGTCACCAAAGACGATTGTCCAGTTATTTTCCACGACGACTTCATTCTCTCCAAAGATAACGTAATTTTTCCCTCTCTCTCTCTTCAACTGTCAATGCTTTTCCTTTTCAAGTCTTTGAAAGTAATTAAGAAACTTGGTACCTGTAAAGTGGTATTGAGCTACACTGGGTTGCGTTCAGGGTACTGTGTTTGAGAAGAGAATCACGGAGCTGTCTGTCTCGGAATTCCTCTGCTACGGCCCTCAGAGAGAAGCAGGCAAAGTGGGAAAGTCTCTGCTGAGGAAATCCAAAGACAGGAAAATCATGGAGTGGAGCGTCGAAACAGACGACTCGCTCTGCACTCTCCAAGAAGCCTTGGAGAAAGTGGAGCCTTCTCTGGGCTTTAACGTCGAGTTGAAATTCGACGACCACATCGTCTACGAGCATGACTACCTCAATCACGTCCTCCAAGCCGTCTTACAGGTTGTCTCTGCTTATGCCAAAGAAAGGCCCATCATCTTCTCTTCCTTCAACCCCGACGCCGCCTTGCTCGTTAGAAAGCTGCAGGACAAGTACCCTGTAAACATCTTCTCTCTTTCATTTTGTGAGCTCTGCTTATTCGAAAATTCGGGTTTTGCTAATCGTGTCGTTTCGCGTGGCGATGAATGGTGAATGGCAGGTCTTCTTTCTGACAAATGGAGGGACGGAGATATTCTACGACGTGAGGAGGAATTCGCTAGAGGAAGCCATAAAGGTGTGCTTGGGAGGGGGCCTCCAAGGAATCGTGTCCGAGGTGAGAGGAGTCTTCAGAAATCCTGGCGCCGTCACCAAAATCAAAGACGCCAAGCTTTCTCTCCTCACCTATGGCAAATTGAAGTAAGTAAAGCTCTCTCTTGAGTTTTGCTCTCTTAATTCTTGATGCCTGCAGATTGTGTTATGATGTTGTGTGTGGTGGCAGTAATGTGGCGGAGGCGGTTTATTTGCAACACCTGATGGGAATAGATGGCGTCATAGTCGATCTCGTCAAAGAGATCACAAAAGCAGTCTCTGATTTGATAAAGCCGTCTTCATCGAGCGATGATCAGAGCAGCGTCGGTGAAGGAGATGAGACTGTTGAAGTGCAATCAAAGCCTAAGTTCTCGCAGCAGGAGCTCTCCTTTCTGTTGAAACTCATTCCTGAGTTGATACAGCTTTGAATTTTGATATATAAACACTATTCACTCTGTGCCTGAATTTTTTACTCCTCTTTTCATTTGTTTTCCCTCTATATATTTCCACCTTTGAGTGGCGCCATACTTACAATGATGTACATAATTTTTATAATCATACCCTCTCAAGATTTTACACCAATTTTCGTTTTGCTTTATATGCATGCCTTGAAATTTTCATCTTGCAAGTGTTTGGAATTTTTTTTTTTCCCTGCCAATGGTACTCTGTTTCCTCTTTTCTCTTTAAAGTTGGTCTTTCAACTACTAAAGTTATTTCGTTGCCAATCGCCTCTTCATATTCGTGTCTGAGAAATTATAAATCTTAATTTTTTGGAAAATATAACAAGATACTCGAGTGATTTAGTTATTTAGATAATGATAGTAATTTACCGAATGGTCAGAATTATGTGCAAATAAATAATGAATAGATTAGTTTCTTTTACAAAGAATAATGAATAGATTAGTTATTCAATTATTTTGAACACTTGAGTATTTATTTTTATTATTGTGTAAATCTTGAGTATTTTTATACTTCCTACTTATTGTTATTGGAATGTGAAAGTCAACGAAGTAGTACGAGCATTTTCAAAACAACTTTTGACTTTTGCCTCGCTTTCAAATTGAAATAACGGAGCATTTTCCTATGGAATGGCATTTTGAATTAAGAAAAAATAGAACACAGAATCAACTTCCACGAAGGGGCAAATAGCAAATATAAAAAAAAAAAAACAAACAAACGAAGATGAGTGTAAAGCATTTTAGTGATATATATATATATATATATAATATGGCACAGTGAATATATAAAGAGGCAGCTTAAGAAGTGATGATGAGTGTCAATCAAAGTTGTATTATGGACAACGAAGATGCCAACCAAATCTTCAATATCAATGGACACCTTCCTTAAACGCTTGCTAGTGTTTATTTCCAACTGGCCAATTGTTTTATACACTTTCCACAGTTATAAGTTAAACAGGCTTTCTTCAGATTTATTTTTAGCCGTTGCTTCAAAAGAAAGGATAGCTCATTTTTAGAACATTTTTTAGATTTCTAGTATTATTATTTATTGGGTGAAGTAGGCAAATACCCAGAATTTATATAACAATAAAAATAAATACCCAAGCTTTTGAAGTAATTGAGTTTCTAGCCAATTTGTGAATTACTTGCACATGCTTTTGGTAACTAAGTGAATTACCACCACATGCTTTTGGTAACTAAGTGAATTACTTGCACATGCTTTTGGGTAGTTGGTTACATTTTTCAAAAGATTGGGTAATAACTTACATTAAGTTTTAAAAATTGGGTATTCACTATAATTTCTCATTATTTATTTATAATATCGACACAAATGCATCTTTGTTCTAATGTAAAAATTTAGTAAGGTTCTCGAACTGAAAATAGAAATCCTGATACGAATAGGAAACTTACTTAGGATATATAAGAACCTAATAATAATAATAGGAAACAAGTATAAGTAAATAGATAACTAATAAATAATATATTCTAACGTATAGATTGGCTGCTTTATTGTTTTTCACTGTATCTTCATTATAAACTTTGGAAAACCATTAAAAATGGAAAATATGAAAAATAAATAAATAAAAATGACATGACGCTGCATAAACGACAACAAAAAATAAACTAAATTGATAAGTCCAGAAAACATGGAATGAAAGTGGCAGTAGGTCGGTACTAAAGGGGAAATACATTTAACATGAAAAAGGATCAAAATTAGGACTTCAAAACGGGGAACAAGGGGCAATTTTGAAAAATGACAAGAAAAAAGCATACAACATGAAGTCATGAACGATTATAGAAACGAAAATTTCAAGAAAACGGTGAATATGAAAGTGACAGTGAGAAAAGAAAATATATATATATATATATATTTAATGCTCAAAATCAGAAAAATGGGAACACATGCATGAACAACTGTTGAAATAGAAAAAACGACACGAAACTACATAAACGACAATAATGCATACGACATGAACTAGTATAGAAACGACAAATTACAGAAAACAGTGAATATGAAAGTGACAGTGCCAAAAAAAAAAAACAATATTTAACGCTCAAAACCAGAAAAATGGGAACAGAAGCACGAAAAACTGGGTAAATAAGAAAAACGACACGAAACTATATAAACGACAACAAGAATGCAGACGACATGAACAAATATGGAAACGACAAATTCCAGAATACAGTAAATATGAAAGTGAAACTGACAGAAGAAAAGAATATTTAATGCTAAAAACCAGAAGAATGGGAACAAATGCATGAAAAACTGTTGAAATAAGAAAAACGACACAAAACTACGTAAACGACAAGAAGAACGCATACGACATGAACGAATATAGAAACGACATAAAACAATGAATATGAAAGTGACAGTGGCAAAAGAAAACAATATTTAATGCTCAAAACCAGAAAAATGAGAACAGGTGCACGAAAAACTGGCGAAATATGAAAAACGACACGAAACTACATAAACGACAAGAAGAATGCATACGACATGAACGAATATGGAAACGACAAATTCCAGAATGTTATATGAAAGTGACACTGACAAAAGAAAAGAATATTTAATGGTCAAAACTCAAAACCAGAAAAATGGGAACAGGTGCATGAAAAACTGGTGAAAAATAAAAACGACACAAAACTATATAAACGACAAGAAGAATGCAAACGACATGAACGAATATGGAAACGACAAATTCCATAAAACATTAAATATGAAAGTGACACAGGCAAAAGAAAAGAATATTTAATGGTCAAAACCAGAAAAATGGGAAAAGGTGCGCGAAAAACTGGTGAAATGTGAAAAACGACACAAAACTATATAAACGACAAGAAGAATGCATACGACATGAACGAATACAGAAACGACAAATTCCAGAAAACAGTAAATATGAAAGTGACACCGACAAAAGAAAATAATATTTAATGCTCAAAACCAGAAAAATGGGAACAAATGAACGAAAGCTGTTGAAATAATAAAAACGACACGAAACTACATAAACGACAAGAATAACGCATACGACATGAACGAGTATAGAAACGACAAATTAACGGGGAAAAAACATGGAAAATTAAAGAGACAACAATAAATAAAGCTAAAAATGAAAAATTTTGACCCACAGTAGGAAAGCAAGAGGAAATACCCAAAAAAAAAAAAAAACGACATAAAATTACATGTGATGGTAAAAATGTTCATGGTATGTCAACGCGCAAAAACAAGAAAGTCCAAAAAAAAAATATGGAAAATGCAATAATACGAGAAAATGGCGCTTAACAGTAAAAACCAAGAAAGTTTTGGACTTAGTAGGAAAACAAGAGAGAAATAAGAAAAACCATATGAAAATAGATAAAGGATAGTAAAAAGGCATACGACATGTTAGAACAGAGAAACGACAGAGTCCAAATAACAAGGAAGATGAAATCGAGAGTATTAAAGGATAATCACATAATTGTGGAATCAAAGTAGGAAACAAGTGGATACGAGAAAAACAAATGAAGCTTTATAAATGACAAGAAAATTTTCTTCGACATCTTAGAATACAGACACAACAGAGTTCATAAAATATGGAAGATGAAATCTTCAGTCGTAAATGAGTACGACATTTAATGCAAAATATGAGAAATGTGAAACAACATTAATTTTTTACCAAAAAAAAAAATCTTTTTTTCTCAGAAATACGATAGTAACATCTATAAGTACAAAAGAACGACAGCTCAAATTAAATTATCAGAAAAAAAGAAAAAAAAAATGTGAAAGGATCTCTCTAACCCCCATATATAAGTCTTGACGTTGTTAGCAAATATGTTTTGGTGCATCATTTTGACATTTTCTCGAGTATCTTCTAGCATCAAAACAATAGATTTTAGACATATCTCTCTCTCTCTCTCTCTTTCACACACACACACATATATTATACACCGTAGTTCGGAAATTTCTAACATAATGACTTTTCTTTAAGTAACATTACTTTCCATTCGCATGAGTTTAGATATCATTTTGGCTGTTACAATTTTGTTTATGTTTAAACAGATAATAGGAACAAAGTTGCCAAATAATTTTTCGGGCTAAATCGGACTACGCCGTTCTATTTTAAGACGTTTCGCGGTTCTGCCCAAGATTATGTAAGTAGTAAGTCACACCGTCTCCAGGATAAAACAATCACGAATTACATCTGTCTTGGCCTTTTATGCACAGAAGAAAATTGGAATCCGAACACCCTTATGCTTACATATTGCCCTGAATGTTGCGGAATAATACACGCAAAGAAAGCTGAAAAACGTGTTTTGGTTTATCAAGAGATAGCAACGACAGAAGAATAAAAGATAGTTTTTTGTATGTTTAATTGAGAGCATAGCTTATGTATTTATAGATTAATATAAGCAACGGGAAAGTGAGAACGTGGACTGCGACGAGAAGAACAAAAAATCGAGAATACTTCAATGAGTCTAATTGGATTTGTTGAGTTAACAAAAATAATAATAATAAATAGGTTGACAGATAGCGTCAATATGCATCCTCAGCCTTGTACAAAACTGGTACCTTAACTGGTGCCTTGGGGCTCCAAACCCTCGTCCAAACCATGTGTTTATATGCACTACAAAGTGTTTCTAAGATTTACATCATGTGAGACAACTTATTGTGTGAGAGGAATAGCAGACCAATGTTTCCTTATTTTGAAAATTCACACAGCTCCCAACAATTGTTTTTGTTATCTCACACATTTCATGTTCAGTTTACTCTATTTCGTCTCTGTATTATCACGCATTCATTTGTGATGTACTCTTCCTCTAGGCTCTAGCGTCTTGTATTTTTCTCTCCGTCTTTGTACCTTTGTTTCTAAGAGTTATGACTTCCTTTATTTTACTAAAGAGAGAGAGAAGAGAGAGAATGAGAGAGGTACTTTTTTTTTTTTTTTGCAAACAGAATGAGAGAGGTACTTTACAAGCATAAAAAAAAGTGATCATGAAGAAAGTTACACAATCTAAAAATCTATGTCTAGATACGACATAACTTCATATACAATCAACATAGATTCGCACTAGCTTTTTCTTGCCCCTTAATGAACAAGAAACCTAAGATATCGTATAATTGCTATTCGTGTACAGAATCAACTTTTCCTGCATGTGTGTACACACACAAGTAGTAGTATTTGATTCTTTCAAGTTAAATGCTCTCTTACGTGACTTGTTGGAACCAATTTTTTGGGCATCATGTTACTATTTATCTATCATCAAGTAAAAAGCCATTAGACATACATGATTAAAAAAAAAAAAGCACAAGAAAACCGGGTATTGGTTTCTGATTCTCCAAGCCACACATGCTTGATTGTGTCTCAATCACTATTGATTCTTTTTTTTTTTTTTTGGCTGGGAAATCACTATTGATTCTTGATCATCGATTAAATGTTGATCTGTGTTCTCACAAAGATCTTTGGCTTGTATTTATTTATTTTTTTGCTGAATAGATCTTTGGCTTGTATCTTCAACCATTCAGTTATCTCAATGATTATTGTTGTTGTGGTTGCAATCCGTACGGATAATTAGAACGTGGTCAAACACAAGAAAGTTATTGGTCAAACTTTTAATACTACACTAGCTGATCCTAATATATGAGAGCCCTGTTTTGTTCTGTTGAGGAAGCTAGTAAGAAGAGTCATTTCAAGCAGGCTGAGTCTGACCGGCCACTTTGTTGGCCCTACTCCTAGGCTCATGGCTCATTTACGGTCCACTTCCACTCTTTAATAATACTTTGCTTTTCAAAGTCTCTCGTTGAGGCTTGGACAACCAAACTGCCTTTGCAAATTGCAAATGATTTGTTTAGGGGGTCATCTGTAATATCATGAAACACGGCACCAAGACTTTCACTGTTTACATATAGTTAATAGTTTTGAATATCACTAACGTCCTTTAATTGTTTTGTGACCAAAGCGCTTGTCAATGCTCTTTGGCAAATGAAATGGCTATACCTGGAACATGGGGACCATATTCAAGTATTGGAATCTGCAATTCACACCGCAACTTAAGGAAAGCACTACTTATAGAATCTAGCTCCTTTTGTCTTTTTCTGTTAAAAAAAAAATTACCCACTAAAGTTAGATTAACAAAGAAAAATATCATTTGCGGTCGATTATATTTATTAGCATCATTTGATTTGGCTTCTTCTTCATAATGGGCGTAGCGAGACAATGTATTGAATTTGTTTTTTGTGTTGATATCGAGTTTTTCAGACGTGGCTATGTGGGGGTGGTTTAGATTCTGAACTCAAATGCAATATTTGAGTCCAGTAGCAAAAAAAATAATAATAATAATATTGCAATATTTGAGTCATTTTGATTTAAGTTATTATTTTTATTGTTGATAAAATGTTCGTGAGTTTAAATTGTTATGAGTTTGATTTAATATTTGAATTAAGATTATAGTAGATAAAATTTATATTGAATTTAAAATTTACAAGTTTTTTATTATTATGGTAAGTATTCATAAATTCAATTTTTTTTGTTTTAATTTAAAAACAATGATAGTGTAATAAGAGTATATAAATAATAATTTTTTAATTCAAATTACTATTAAAACCACCTTGAAAGCCTCTCTTGGACTAAATGATCCCACAAATCATAAGACATAAGCCATTATAACTCACAACCAGATGTGATTATTGAGCGATTCCTATCAAAAAAAAAAAAAAAAAAAAAGACAGATGTGATTAATATATATATTTTGCCGCTGCATGGAAACATTGATTTCAAGCAAAGTTTTTCTCATCTTCTCATTATTAATTTAAAAACATTGGAATAGAATACAAAGTGGTGCTTTTAACAATGCGTAGCCAAAAAGCACTTAACATTTTGGAAATTGGAGAAAAGTACTTTTTTAGTTCACGGTATCAATGGATAGATATGTGCAGCCCTAGCCCCTATAATGTTTTTCTCTTTTTTTTTGTGATGAGGATTGAGAAATACTATGGAAGAAAGAACAACCAGCTAAGGCTTTCTTGAAGACAACAACAAAAAAAGGAATAAATTTATAGACAAGGGTTGAGATGATAATATATTCTAAAGAAGAAAACAGTAAATAAATGAGAGGCACGAATAAAAGAAAATCTCGTAGCTGCAATATTGAAGATTGTCAATTCCAATTCCAAGAACAACAGTATACATATATATATATATATATATCAGATGCTAAGTTATAGTATATATTGTTAATTAATTTGTGCTTCTCAAAGTCCAAAGAAGTACGTGCTTTAACGAAATCCACTTTTGAAAAATGGAAATTTATGCGTTCAAAACACGCTTCTTCAGGTACGGTGTCGTCGAGTGTTCTGTTTTTCCACATTTATTAAATTCTGATGCACTACGAGCTTTTAATTTTAATTTTATTTTTTATTTTAGATAATATATGGCGTGTACATGTGTATGATCATTAGTATTATTATCATCGTGTTTGACTTCTTTTGGCATTTCGAGCATCGTTTTAATGCTTTGTTTGAGTTTAAGTATTCAAATCATTTACCCCATTGTGTTTGGGCAAATCATTTTGGTCATTCCATTCCATTTATTGAAATGGTCAAAATGATTTGAAAATGGTTTGGAATGGTTTGAAAAAAAAATGATGTTGAATGGTTTGACTTTGTGAATTTCGAGATGGTATAAATGGTTGAGATTTAAAGATATTGTATAGGGATTTGGAAAGTTGAAAAAAAAGGTTGAAAAAAAATAGAATGGAATGGAATGGTTTGTAGAATTAAAAAGTTAAATGGTTTGGAATAGTTTAAAATGGAATGGAATGGGTAGAATGGTTTACCCTTTCGACAAAATATTTTGCTTATTTTTTACATTTTGAATGGTTTAAAAAATTATTAGAAAAATTATTAAAATAGTTTGACTTTATGAATTTTGAGGTGGTATAAATAGTTGAGATTTAAAGATATTGTATAAGAATTTTGAAAGTTAAAAAAAAATAAAATGAAATAGAATGGAATAGTTTGGAAGATTAAAAAAGTTGAGAAAAATAAAAAAATAAAATGAAATGGAATGGTTGGAATGAGGGGGCTAAATAGGGAGTTAATTTATAATGATTTTGATTTTACGAATTTTGATGTGACATAAATAGTTGAAGTTTAAAAATTAAGATTAAAAAAATTAAATTCAATAATATTGTGAATCGTATAGACAAACAAGGAGTAAGTGCTCGTACCCAAAAAAAAAGGAGTAAGTGCTATTCAATAACTTATGTCTTAAACAGTGCTAATAATAAGCATATCTCTAATTAAATTAAGTTTTCACGTCTTCTTTATACATGGAATTCTTCGATATACAATCCTAATAATAAAGAGTCACAACACAGATTATACAATTAGACAAAATCTATTCCTAGACCAACACAATTTATGGAACTAGTGAAAATATAGTTATATATCTTAGAACGTCTTCTAGGTTAATACTAAATTTGGTATCGGAAATGGCAATGGATTGGAAAATAATTTTGACATTTACACATCAATTTGGCATTATATTAAAGATGCTCTAATAATGATTTATTTGATATTTAATACCACAATGCACAATGCTATTTTGTTAATTTATTATTTTTTTAGTAGTAAAACTCAATAAAAGTTGTTATTGTTAGTCAGTAATAAATAAAACTACAAATGTTTATGATGACTTCTCGATAAGATTTTTTTAATATAATATTATTTTTTTAATTAAAATTTTAAAAATTGGCCAATTAATATTCAATTTCAAATGTCAAATTTTTTATATTTTACTATATTTAACGTCAAATTTGACATCATGCATACTTGCATAGCATTTGCCAAAATTAATATTATGCCGTTGAGTAACTTTTATATCAAAATATCATTATAATATTAATAGGAAGATTTTGATGAATGCCACATTCACTGTACAATGATAATCTATGCTCCATATGTATTGCACTTTTAATTTATACTTCAAAATTTGCATTACAAACATACAGTGAAAATAAAAGAAACACACTACTTAGATTATAAATTATTAAATGACATAAAAAATGATTTTATTTTGAAATTCTACCTAATATTAACAAACAAAATGTACATTACCATAGAGATTAAAATAACCGAAAAATTCTCAGGTGGGGAATTCCCCATCACAGGAAATAGTTCTGGATCGTCAGATTTATCTTTTTAAGCTGTTGGACCCACTGAAAAAGTAAACTTGACTATCCAAAATCGTTCTCTGTGGTGGAAAATTTTCCACCTGAGACTCTTCCTAAAATAACCAAACAAAAAACCAAAGTACTTATTTACGGAAAATTCTCAGGTGAGAAATTTCCCACAATGATTCTGAATCATCAAATTTACTTTTTAAAGTAATGAAATCCACTAAAAAAATAACCTCTTGTTTGGTTTGGTCATCTTTGACTATTTTTTGGTATGGAAAAAAGAGTTTGAAAATGGTTTGGAATAGTTTGAAAATGGTTTGTAAAAATGATGCAAGAATGGTTTGACTTTGCTAATTTCAAGGTGATATGAATGGTTGAGATTTAAAGATATTGTATAGAGATTTGGAAAGTTGAAAAAAAATGATTGAAAAAAAAAGGAATGAAATAGAATAGTTTGAAGGATTTAAAAAGTTGAAAAAAATAAAAAATGAGAATGAAATAGAGTGGGAGAAATGAATTATACAAACAAAGAGTAAATTTGACGATCCAAAATGCGTCAGACTCTTCCTTTATTTACGCCTCCAAAATTTGTTTCGGTGAAGTTTATGCAAAAAGGAAAAAACAAAAAAAAAGGATTTATTTATAGGGAAAGGATTAGGAAGACCACGAAAAGTCAAATCAAACATAATTAGAAATTAGATTTTGGTATTTAAACAAAACAAAACAAAAAGCAGTATACACAACGTGGCACACATGGTCTCACCGTACACGAGTTCATCCTCGTTGACTAGTCTTTTTTTGTCCTTTTCGATTTCCTACACGTTTGTGAATGAAACCAAACGACCGTCAAAAAAACCAAGCAAACCAATTCTTCTTATTTTTTAAAGATTCTAAAATAGTGTACGACTTTTTAGAATATAAATAGTGCACAACCTTTAAAGTTTAAGAAATACATAAAATATTTATCTAAAAAAAAAACATAAAATAAATTTTTTGGCACATTAATATATTGTATCTTTTATTTTTATATTATTGATTTAGATTTCAAATTTAATACTAAAATTATGAGATGAAAAATATAAGTACATTTTTTGTTTGTTTTTCCTTGATTCTACATTTCTATCCCTGATTAAACCTAATTTTATTTTCAAATTTAGAAAATGAATTAATAATAGGGAAAAAAATGTAATGTGTTTAATGTGTGAAAAAAAATTTACTTTTATGCACTTTTTGAAGTTATAATAGATCGTGAATTATCGATAGTGCTAAAAGTTATATGCTATTATAGAATCACTATTCTTTTTTGGAAGTTTTATTTTCAAATAAATCCTTCTTGTACTCCACTTAATTTTTTTTTATATTAATGATTTTACTGATAGTTGTTTGTAAAAAATTTCAGTTTCGCCCAATAAAATTTATAGAGATGATATAATTTTTTTTTGTTTATCTTTAATTTTTATATAATATTTTGTCCCTATTGAATTATGATTCTAAATCCGTGCAATGTGCATAATTAACATATAAACTGACATTAAAATATGGGTAAAAGAGTTAATATGCATAGGATTATAGGCGATGTTTCATGGGCACTATATTTTTTTAGTAGTGGGTCCTACGATATTCTAGTTAGCCAATAGAAGATGATTAGTTGTTTGTGAAGCGTGGCCAATTCAAATGGTATTCCATAATAGAAGTTCCCTTAATCTATAAGCTGAAAAACGGTTTCCGAGTCGTAATGCTAATAGGACTCGGAGTTTCCTATTTTCCGTTTTCACATTTCCAATTTGGGATTCCGAGTCCGAGTAGGAATCGGACTCAAATTCCAAAGCTCGATCGCTGTGTATAAATAAACACACAAAAATCGATTTCTTTTGGCCAAGTCCCAAACGCCAACCACAACCCGACTCACCAATTCATCTTCTCAAATCTCTCTTCCCCGTTTTGAGTATGGTTTTGTTTACCCGTCAATTTCACGCCTCCTCTGCCTAATCCACAACAACATTAACGTTGTCTAATTTTCCTATTGATTCACGATTTTGATTAATCCGATAACGACATGGAAAAAGCACACAACATTATTGCAATGAATAGAGGCCTAAATTTGCCCATTGGGTATCGGTTCCGGCCAACCGACGAAGAGCTTGTCGTTCACTACTTGAAGAAGAAAGTGCTTTCCCTTCCATTGCCCGCTTCGGTCATTCCCGAATTCGATGTTTTCCGCATTGATCCTTTGGCCTTGCCAGGTAAAGTAAAAGGACATTTATTATTATTATTTTTTAATTTGGTTTTCGCGTAAGCGTAAGCGCAGAAGGCTTTGAGGCTTGAGGATTGAGCTGTGTGGTTTTCTTTAATTTAATTAGGCGATGTGAAGGAAAAGAGGTACTTCTTTTGCAACAAAAGGAAGGGCAACGATGGCGTCAATATCATCAGCGTGGCGGGTCAGAAGAAGAGAGCTTTTTTTGGTTCTGGTTATTGGAAACCCATCGGCAAAGACAGGCTGATTTTGGCTTCTGATGACCCAAACCGTGGTGTTGGGCTTCGGAGAACGATGGTGTTTTGTCAAGGAAAGCGTTTTTCTGACACTAACACTCGCTGGCTTATGCATGAATATCACCTTGTTCGCTCCGGACCAACTTTAAACTCAATCCATCTGGTAATTACCACTATGTCTTCGATCTCAACATCCATCTAATTGACCGCTTTATTCTTTCTATTATTCAATACTTTGTTAAATACGAGCCAGTTCTGTCATATCTGCAGGTCTCTGGTGTGGAGAGGAACGAGCACTGGGTTGTGTGTGGAGTGTTTCAGAAGAAGAGAAGGTCCATTAAGAGAATGAGAAACAAGATGGTATTGAAGAAGAGAGTCGAAGAGATGTCTAATTCGGGTCCAAACACACAAAAAATGTCATGTTCAGGTGGAATCACTGAGGTCACATCCCAATCCCATGGCCTAGATTATGATCAAGAACATAATCTCGGCTGTTTTCGGTGACAGTTCTTGTAACAGAGAATTACAGTAAAAGATTATGCCAAGTTAGAGAGGTCATTTGTTAATGGAAAGCAAAATTAGGCTATTTCTGTACTGTCGCGTCATGGTCATGTGCCGGCAAGACAAAGTAACAATAATAATAAGAGTCGAGTAACAATATAAAAAGGATGAGGTAACGATTATTTTAAATTCGTTGCGTCTCTGTTTTGTATTGATACTTCATTTTTATTGTTATTATATCGTCTTACCCGACGTACCAAATCGTCCAAAAATTACCAAGAGAGTAATGTTCTGATCATGATCATGGATGTGCAAGGGCATAGGTGACAAAAGGCATTCGTTTTACTTTTTTATCAAAGGGCTTATGAGATTATGTTTGATATTCTTCTTTCCCCACCTGCTTTATTAGCTCTTTTTCTAATTCCATGCAATAATGACACTCACTGTTTTTTCCCATCAGTATCTAAAAGCTTTTATTATGAAGAGGCCAAATTTTGTTCGGGCAAAAAGGCTAAGCAAAGTATAAATAGTTAAAAGTGTTAAACACACACCACATTGAGGCATCCAAAGAAGCATAGAAAAGACAGGTCTTTTTTTTTCCTTCTTTCATGTAGAAAAATTTCGTCACTTGATGCCAATTGCCATAAAGCAAAAGCACTTTTATTTTCCCTTTCTTCCATTGTTGATGAATGAAGAGAAAAAAGAGGTTCTGCAAAATCTAATGATGAGTGAGTAAGTGAGTGGAAAAGTAGAGATCCTTTGTAGGTGGGCAGGGCACATGAAGATGCAAATTAAGTGGCAAAAATAAATCCAACACCATGTGGGCCGGCGTCACTGCCATCCATCTTTCACTGCACCAACTTGTATAATATATCATTTATGTGTATATAATATATAGCGTCACATAATAAACAAATGATTTATCCTCATATCGAATCTTGATGCGATACCTTTCGCCTTTTTTTTTTTTTTTTCTTTCCAAAATATTGAAAATCGTCGTCTCGTCTGAAGGCGAAAGATTCTTCTGGCGTAGCTGCGATGGCATATTGGATGGTATTGTATATATTTAAAGGTAAATGCACTCTTTCACGGTTTCACCTAAAGAATGGTGTTAGTTGTCTTAGAGGAAAACAACAAACAACCCCACTCCATTATAGACGTTTATAATAAAATTAGATTCTCTTTGTAAACCATTAATGAGACATCCATATTTTTTTAATATCTTACAATAATATTTCATTAACACTAGGAACTCAAATGTGATCCGGATATGCTATATGATATGTTGTCATTTTTTAATTTTGGTTGAATTTTGTAATTCGTTCGATTTTTATACGATTAATAGAAAAGAGAAACCTTGTCACAATTATCATTATTTATTTATTAAAAAAGAGGACTGATACATACAAATGAGACCTTTTTTTTGCCTTGTATTTTGTTAGCCAGTCTGGTTGGAACTGGAAGACAAGACATTCTTAGAGGTTGGTAGTGAAGTAGCCAATAGTTGCCCAGCTGGTCGTTGTTTCTCACTAGTTTCCAAGTTTCTACACGTTCTAACCGTGGGTGCGTGGGTCCTCCATAGTTAAAGAGAGATTTGATAGCTGTTTTCTTTGTTTGGCACAAAAGCTACCGACCAACAAGTTTTCTTGAACAAGTCGTTTAAGAATCTTGTCTTAATGAGAGGGCAAAAACAAAAAAAAAAAAAAAATCTCCGGTTTTGGAATAGTGATTACCAAAGGGCAAAGGCCTGATACAAAACAACCTTATTATTAGAAGTACAAAAATTAGAATTTGAGCCCTGTGACTAGCGTAGATTGCTGACTTTTTTATTTCTGTTTTTTTGTGTTTGAGAGACCAGTTGCTCAATAGTCCTTATGGTAGGCCCGGCCATCAGATCATAATATCCAAACTCCGATCTATTCATATACTAATATGCATCACAAGAACTAGTCTACATGTATTCATTTTAAGTCCTACATAAATTTTGAAAACACTATGACAATTGGCAAAACAAGGTTATTCGAAAACCAACGACGTTTTGCTAACGTCTCTTAGCCGTGAATAAAGATAAATTGTGTGGCCTGGATTTGATCCTTGAGCTTAAAGGAAATAATATTCTTTGGCACAGTAATAGGGAATTGTCAAACTATCTGCACGGAATAAGTACTGAATTTAATTCTGATTTATTTTTTAATCGCTATGTAACACTGCTTCCTCTGTAACCATCCAATGGTAATCTAGCTTATCATGATGACAGAAAAATAATCCAACGACTGACTTTGATGATAGCACTTCACTAATTGGAAACAAATAGTATTCAGTTGGCAAAAACAGAGATAGAGAGAAGAGAGATATACGTGAGAAAGAATTGAAGTATTCTTTGAGATAGAAGGAACTCTGGTAGGAACATATATCTCTAGAAACTCTGGATACGAAATAATATATATATATATATATATATATATATATATGAGAAGCTATAAAAGGTGTCAACGAATTACCATATGGATTTTACAGAATTTGGCTTAAAACAAAAATAACAGAACTATTGCTAGTGAAAGTCAAGAATCTGGCACAACTGACATTAATTGTGAATGTCATGATACCAAAATTTGTTCACATTTATAAAAACTGTGTTACATGATATATGAGTACATATAGTTTTAAGAAATTGTAATGTCTTCCGCATTAATAGTCCCTGAACTTGTCATGTTTTGGCAAGTTGGTCCTTTTACATTTTTTCTTGACAAGTTGCACTTTGAACTCACAAAATTCAGCTAATTAATCCCCGTTGTTAATACTTAATAGAATTAATTTGTCAAATCTTATAAGTTTAGGGTGCAACTTGTCAAGAAAAAATATTCAGGGCCAACTTGCCAAAGCATGATAAGTTCATGGGCTATTGGTGCCAATTACTCTTTCTTCAAAATCAATTGCTTAAACAATCAAGGAAATCGGATCCAAAAAGAGCTAGCCGAAAATGTTATTACAAGGGATAGCTAATGACAAAATTATACATCAACTTTGTATTCCTATCTATGTAGTTAAGACCGGTCTATTTCTCTGTTTTTCTCGTACGAGACGAGACAGTAATGTAATGACACTAACAAATCAATTTTCAACGGTACAGACAGAGCAAGTGATATGGTAAATTTTTAGCAGAAGTACAACGTGTCCAACCAAAAGGTTTGAAAATGTCTTTTGAAAACTTATGCAGTGATCCAACATATATGCAACGTCTAGCACAGAGACATGATCTCCCATACATAGGCAAAGCTTTAAAAAAAACACAAGTTTCTGGAAACGATAGTAAATTCAACATGATAATTTTTCTTTTAGCAAGAATTCAACATAAATTACCTTTCTCTATTTATTGCATGGTTTGCAAATTCATAGACTTTTGTACTGCAATTGGCGCGGTAGTTTTTGCAGCCTTAATGTTTTTTGCTGGTTGTTCCATTATCACAAAGCTGCTCTAAAATTGGCTTAGTTGGGAAAACTCTCCTGAAATTATAACTTTTAGCGGAAGCACTTTTGCATACAATCAATTAATATCATATAATACACAAAATTTAACGTGGATCGACTAATTAAGCCTTCCTACATGACTCAGGTACAATTTAATATACATTCTCTAACTCTTTACTAGATCAATAAAATCTCACAAGTGACTATCTCACTCACACCCAATACAAGTAAAATATGTACTCTTAATATTAAGCAAAGGTGTTGAACTTGAACCCTCTTAGTCGGACTGATGTGGTTGATTTACATAAAAACTGGAACATATACAATCCATTTGAGGGCAAAACCCTTACAAAAATGAATCAAATTCCGAGAACGAACTGATTAATATAAACGAAAGAACTGATTAATGCATGGCTGATTATAATCAACCCAATTCCCGCAAACCTCGTTGGATCATTTATTTTATTTTTAGTTGTTGTTGTTGTTTTTTTTTTTAATTTTATTTTTGGGACTGTCTCCATAATTACGTGGCTCCTCTTTCGAATGTGCTATCAATCAGTCCATTATATATCGTTAATTAATAAACTGATAAATGGGTTGTGGTGTTTCCAGGTTTGAACAAGAATGAAGAGGCGGGGGCGACGAGTACTCACAAGTATGACTATATATATATATATATATATATATCCCACAGTTAAGCGGCCTATCAAAACTAATGATGATGATGATGATGATCAGATTGAGCAAGCAGATGGAAATTATAAACTAGTCGACGCGACGGATCATATGATGATGACGAGCTTGATGGTCGGAGAAGCGTTTCTTTGGAGCGGCACGTGATATCGTATAGAGCTAGCGATGCGGCGCGGCGGTGCTTCTTATTTCTTATATAAGGTCGATCATATAATAATGATGAAGACGTACGGCCAAAAAACACGGAACCAATAAATAATATCATAAATTAATTACAAGAGAAAGAGCAGCAGGAACACTACTACTACTACTAGTGTTATGAATCTGATCATCATCATATATATATAGGGACGATCGCTTATAATATTCCCAGCTGGATATATTTCCTAGCTAGCTAGCTAGCTAGCTAGTCTAATTAGAGTGTATTGCAATCCCCACGACGCGGTTACTCACTTCAAATACTAGCATATGTATATATATATATATATATATAATATATCCAACACTAGTAATTACTCAGTTTTCTTGCTTTTTTTCCTAATTTCCTTCGCAATCAAACTGTTAGTTTATTGAATTTTATGTACTTATAAGAACTTTAATGTTTTGCCGGGCTATCATATATATATATACACCAATTGAATAATTCCGATGAGTTATGATCAAAGGATATGAGTAATATGCATGCGTATGATGATCAGTGATGTGATTCCTTAGAAGACTAGAATAATATAGATCAGCACTATTCATATATATATCAAGGAATAACTAATTTGAGTCCTTGACTGGTTAATAATATATACAATTAATGGGTTACGTGCAGGTAATGTTGATGATGATCATGTGGCAAAGAGAAAATTAATGTACGTGTCAAAGAATATATGGACGAACCTCCGGACAGTAGTGGATACTATAGAGACAAGGTTCGCAACTCTCTCTATATATATATCTAAAATATAATGTACTTGTAATCGATTAATATGACATATAATTTGGTTATTTTTTCACAATATGGGACCGTATATGATTCCCTTGGCCTGGATTTCCTTAATTTCAACAAAAAGAAAAAAAATAAGATAATATATATGCTTACGGGTAATAAATAGAAAATCTCACCGCAAATCCTGACCAAATAATTATAAAGATGTCGTTGATCTAGATCTTTGCGCGTGTTCAAGTATTCAACAACGTTGTCAACACACAGAAAAATTCTGCGTAATCTTCGCTTAAAGATATGATTTGATTTGCCCTAATTATAACAACAAATATAACTACTAAATTGGAAAACAGGAAGATTATGTATTGTATGGTTTCTTTGTAATATTAAAAGCTATTGAATTTGAATTACCTACTATTTCCTAGTTGCCTTTCTTGTATTAAATGCTACGTACATAAAGTAAAAACTAATAATGGGCTCATTTGTTAAATAATCTCGTAATTGTGGTTGATCATTGTTAAGCAGGGATCAATATCAGCTGGAGAGTTCAATCTTCAGTACCGAAAAAAGAAATTAGCAGAGTAAGAAGATTTACATGCTCAATATTATTGCGGACCGGGTACGTCACAACCCAGAAAGTCCCTTCAGATCACCAAAAGCCCTCATCTTGATTAATATCTATTTTTCAAATTGTTTTGCTTCATGATCCTATAGATATATACATGAATTAAAGACTCTAGTTCTGTGTTTTTTTTTTCTTTGCATGATTGGATTTAGTTTTTTTTTTCCTCAATCTTTTGACATTTATTTTGCTATATTTTTTCAGTAGAACTGTTGTTTTATTTTTGCTTTTGTTTTAGTTTTAGGTTTTTTTTTTTTTAGTCTTTGACAAAATTTAAAAGTGTCCCAAATATTTTATTAAATAATAGATTGTCCCCTAATTTGGTTGAAATGACAATAATATGCAAAATTAATATTATAATGAACAATTTTAATAAATAAAAAAAAATTACATGGCTCGCAAAAAGAAAAAATTACATAGGGCTAGCATACACACTGTGCGTGTATTACGAACAAATTCGTTATTATATTTAATAATGTCTTAACCATGTTAGCTAATTGGATCTCAATTTATCTCCAAAAAGGCGGCTTTTTGAAAAATAATGCTTAGTGTGTGTTTAATACATGAAAAAAATGATATACATCGCTAGAATCTTGAAGGGAAAAAATGGAAAATGATGTGGCGATTTAATATCAGACGAAATACATAAATTATTATGTTTTACAATTAATATGTATGAGCCTCATAATTCTAGCTATTATTTAATTATGCCAAAAAATTCCGATCATGGACCAGTTTGGTATTATTTTTAGAGGTTGTTTTTAGATTATAAAAAAATCTAAAACAAATATAGGCGTTTGGTACACTTGCTTCTTAAAAAAACAGGTAACCATAATTGCTTTTACGTAGTGTAATTTGATAGAGGGTGAGTTGCAAAAATATGCCAAAATTAAATGTGTCTTTTAAATGAGGCCTATGTTTCAAAAAATTAAAAGAATAGCTATTGTAAATAATTTTGTAACAAAAACTATCAAACAAATATTTACACATCTGTAAATATTTGTAAGATACTATTTAATTTTTCAAAAAATAATAAGTAAAACTTGAAGTGTTACAAAATATCTTACAAATATTTACAGATGTGTAATATTTTGTGTGACACTTTTTTGTTATATAATTCGTAACATGACTATTTTTTTTAATTTTTTGAAACATGAGCTGAATTTTAAAAACAAAATTTTTTTTGGCTATTTCTGTGATTTCCCTTTGACAAACAGGTTAAATACTATTTTTCTCTAACTGAAACTGCTTCTCCAGTTTAAGTTACTAAAATATCATATAACTATCAATATTCTACTAAATAATTTTCTAAAATTATTATTTAGTAATTTTACATACTCACACTATTTTAACAATATTTTAAAAATAAAATAATTAAATACCCTGCATGTTTATAACTTCAACAGTTTTTTTCATCAATACAGTTTGAAGTATTTCTTATAAAAGCATAATAATACCAAACTGACACCATGTAGCGTTACTTTTTATATATATATTTATTTCTTTTTAGTCTATGCTGTGACCTTATCTCTCCCCTTCCTTTGTCTTAAGCTTAGGCTTCAAGAAACCGTAGCACGCCTTTTTGACCAGAAAATAAAGAAGTCTTTATTCAAACTTACAATATCTCCCCTTTTCGTTTTATGTCTCAATCATTTTGCATCATAGTTTCAAACATAATAGCACATAAATAAATAATCCGCAAGAAAATGCATACGTGAGAATCGTGTCTCTTCAAATTCCCGGGGCTATTTTATATCCGGAGAAAGAATCAATTATATATACAAATACAAATACAATACAATACATATATATGATTTAACAAAAACAAAATTTAGAGAAAGATTGAAGCAACAAACAATGAGAGAAACTTAAAGAAAGAAGCTAGGGTCCTATATAGTTGCTTTAATTAGTTGTTAAGCTTCTGTTCTAATTTTCAATCAGTTGACATATTGATTTCATCTCTGACTCAGTTTTAGCTGAGATATTTATTGGGTGAAGTAGGAAAATATCCAGAATTTATATAACAATAAAAATAAATACTCAAACTTTTGAAGTAATTGAGTTTCTAGTTAATTCGTGAATTACTTGCACTGTTGCAGATACTTTTGGTAACTAAGTGAATTATCACCACTTATCACTATGTAAGTAATTGAATTACTTGAGTAGTTGATTATATTTTTTAAAAGATTGAGTAATAACTTATATTAAGTTTTTAAAATTGAGTCATATTTATTTATGAGATCGCCTCATATTATAAATTAATGACAAAGTTTATATGAATCCACCAATATGATATAGTCAACCTATAACACACATGTGCACTTATTAATTGAATTGATAAAACAGAAAGAGAGTAACTTTGAACATACGCAATTGTGTAAATTATAGGGTTGGATTTGGAGTACCTCTCCGGCCCCATTGGCCGATAATACCTTAAATGAATACTTTCTCATTCAACACTTAACACTTACCTATTCGAATTTATAACTACACACACGCACTTGATACTTCCATCAAAACCCACACCAAACTCTCATTTTCAGTTTCACCAACTTTCTTTTCCTATTTCCTACTTTAACGCCAAGGGTACGTTTTTTATTAGAGAAATTATAGTGAATACCCAATTTTTAAAACTTAATGTAAGTTATTACCCAATCTTTTGAAAAATATAACCAACTACCCAAAAGATGCAATTACTTACACAGTGGTAAGTGGTGGTAATTCACTTTGTTACCAAAAGCATGTGCAAGTAATTCACAAATTGACTAGAAACTCAATTACTTCAAAAGTTTGGGTATTTATTTTTATTGTTATATAAATTCTGGGTATTTGCCTACTTCACCCTTTATTTTATACACATACACACACGTCCATCAACCTAACTATACACCTTCTTCTTCCTTTTTTTTTTTTGTTTTGTTTTTCTTCTTCTCTATAAAATTATCTTTTATTTATTTATTTACAGATGCGAATTTTTAGCTAGTGATTTCGTGACAATACCCAAATTGCCAATGCCAGAAATAGTGATGCGAAACATGCAAGAAAAGTGGAGGGCAAAACGGGAAATTCGGGAGAGCAGTGGAGGTGGAGAGTCTGACCCACCCACCGTGTTGGTCAAACTTCAAAGTGGTAATAAGAGAGAGTTTTTCATTCTATTCTAAAACCGAACCGCTTCTTTCCTTGTCACCATTCACCCAAATATTATATTATTATTATAATAATATCTCTGACTTTGACTGCTTCCTTAGTACAGCTACAAGCCCAGCCAGGACCAGGAGTGGGACTCGACTCTCGAGCAAAACTATTGTCATTTCCTCTAACCAATCTTATATCGCCACGTCACACTCCCATAGTTCACCAAACGTCCGTTCTCAGCGTTTCTCTTGAGAGCCGACGCAGGTATGACAAACTCTCAAATCTAGAGCCACATCTCGCCCTATCCCACCTACAACTATGCGTACATGATTTTTCTCACTACCTGCCCCAATTACCCAAACTACCCTTACGAAAAACGTGGCAATTTCTCAGTCCTCGCCACCTATTATTATTATTATTTTTGGATAAATAAAATATGAAATGACGTTAGAAATATGGATGGGCTTTTTCTAAATAATTATTTATCTCCTTTTCTTATTTTTGACCTCCGGAAAAACTTTTTTTCATGTGTAATTTCCCTCATTCCTTTTCCGTTTTCTCATTTGATTTTCGTGCTCTCTCTCTCTCTCTCTCTTTGTTTATTTCCTTGCTTGATCTATTACGAGTCGTTTTGACCCGACAAGCTCTGTCTCAGCAAGGAAGCTGTTTCCTGGCTCTTCGTCGTCCAAACTCATCAATGTCGTCGGTCGAAGCTGAGCAATTGATCTCTGCTCTGCCCTAGCCTAGCCTGGCCTGGCCTCGCAGATTTGGGTGCACTGAGTCGTCGATTTAGCTAAAGCCGATTTGATTTTGGCTCGTCGCACTCTCTGTTTCGGTCATTGCGTTGCTAGGGTTTTCAGGAGCCAAGGGAAATGAAGTCTCCGCTGGCAAAGCTCCGCAAATTCGCACTCTACAAGAACGATTCCAAGGATAAGAGAGACTTTCAATCTTCCGCTCAGTTAGATGAGCTTGCTCAGGCTTCCAAGGTAAGGGGTTTTTTTTTTTTCTTTAATTGATTCTGTTTTGGCACTATTTTTAATGCTTAACACTCTCTCGGAGCTTGGTATTTTTGTGCTTGAGAAGTAGTTGGATTTGTGAGATTAATGCCCGCGAGAGAAACTAAGTGAGAAAGCTCCAGCAGTTGATTTGGAGAGCTTTCCTTCACTCAATCGATGAGTAATTAAGATCGAATTAGTTACCATGTAGTTGCTCTTCCGCCAGTACCACTTTCCTTTGTGTTTGTCTGTTTATTTTTGGCGTTTTTCAACGTTTCATCAACAGCAAAAGAGAGTAGCAAAGGAACAAGAAACTCGAAAAGCACAGTGAACTAGAGTGCAACCATTCTTCAATAGAGATAGAAGATTGAGGTTCGAAATGAAACGATTGGGTTTTGCTCGGGAGTGACTCTTGATCATGCTAACATACTTATTACACCCAGTTAATTGCCCATTGTGACAAAATGCTTGTAATTGCCTACGGTGAATTTAAGTATTCCAGTGAAAGTGGATAGGCTTCTCTTAGCTCTAGGAAGGTGAAATTACGGACAGAGACGCATGTGTTTTCTTAACTGCATTGCTTTTTTTAAACCAGCTGGGTTTCTTAACTGAATATTTGTTCAATGTATTTGATTTTGGTTTGTTCAACTTTGTAGGACATGCAAGATATGAGAAATTGCTATGACAGCTTGCTTTCTGCTGCTGCGGCTACAGCAAACAGCGCATATGGTAACGTTCAACTGTTTAAGCCCATGATGCTAAATGTTCATGCAACAAAGCTAATGCCATGTATAGCTAGTTCACTTTTGTCCAACTTGACATCGTAGACTTCTGCCATTTGATCCAAGTTGTACTTGCAGAATTCTCAGAGTCACTACGTGAAATGGGAGCTTGTTTACTGGAGAAAACTGCATTAAATGATGATGAAGAAAGTGGTAAGTGGATGCCTATGGATCAATGGGTTTTTATTTTTCTTTCTTGGCTTTTTTGGTGGAGAATACTGCATTACTCATCAGGAAGAGGGTGGTAAGTGGAAACAAATATTCTCCTCTTTTTCTTGGTAACAAAAGAGATGGAGATATGTGCTTCTGCTCCCTTATTGTTGATGGCTATACGAATCCCAATGCAAAGGTTTCTCTCTTCAAATTTATATTTGGATGTTGCTACTGATCCCAACTCTTTTTATGTACTACTATTTAACAAGCTAATATCGCATGTGAATTATGATTCTTCCGGTAGTAAATATTATTAATTTTATTTTTAGAGAAAAATTGTATCTACCAATTGAAGAATGATAACTTTCCATATCAATTGGTGCAAGAGTTGGGATGTGTAGCATTACCCTTTTAGGGCACATTTGGTGTACAATATTGTATTGTGTTATGTTATATGGCATAAGCTTATACAATTTGTGTGTTGTCAAGATGTTATACATATTGCAATGAGAAAATAGTCTTAAGCATTAAAGTATATAATATGGCCTAAGTGTGTTTTTGTATTATACAATACAATAGTTTGCACATGCCAAACACCGTATTATATTCTCTAATGCAATATGATGAGCTTTGGTGCACCAAATGTGCCCTTAGTTGATGCGAGGACATTTTGTTTGTACAATTATTCTAGGTTTGAGTTTTTGGTATTTTGGATTACATACAACTTATGCCTGAATTGATCTGTGTTTTGTTTGCAGGTAGAGCTTTGTTAATGCTAGGAAAAGTACAATTCGAACTTCAAAAACTTGTTGATAGCTACGTGAGTGCTAACATTGCTACCAAAAAGAGATTTTTTATAGCATAGTCTAATATTGCAACTTTTCTCCTCCTTTTTTTTTTGTGGTGTTCGCTTCAATCATTTTGGTTTTGACTAACTGCTTCTCTACTTCAGCGTGCTCATATATTTCTAACAATTACAAACCCATCAGAGTCTCTTCTTAATGAACTTCGCACGGTTGAGGTTTGTTTTGTAACAGAACATATATTTGTGTTCATGTATTAATTTGCTTATAGTTTACAAATTAATCTCACTGCTTTGCTCATTGGTGCAGGAGATGAAGCGACAATGTGATGAAAAGAGGTACTTATCTTTTCAGTTTAACCGTGTTTGTCTTATGGAAGAGAATTTCTTCTTACTCTGAAGGACTTCTTCAGGTCTGTCTACGAATACATGGTAGCACAACAAAAAGAAAAGGGGAAGCCGAAAAGTGCGAAAAGTGAAACTTTTAGTTCACAGCAATTGCGAGCAGCTCACGACGCATATGATGAGGAGGCAACTTTGTGCGTTTTTCGGTTGAAATCTTTAAAGCAAGGACAGTCTCGCAGTCTTCTCACCCAGGCAGCTCGCCACCATGCAGCTCAGGTATCCTTTGATATGTCAAAGTTAAATATCTTTTGAAGCTTAACGTCCGACACATTTTTCCTCTAAACTTTTGGTGTTACTTCCTTTCTTTCCTTCTACTTCGACTTCAGTTAAATTTCTTCCGGAAAGGACTTAAATCGCTTGAGGCTGTTGAACCACATGTGAGATTGGTCTCAGAACAGCAGCATATTGAATACCAATTCAGCGGCCTTGAAGATAATCATGGAGAAGATGCAGGAGATGATGGCGACAATGACAATTATGCTAATGAAGATGGGGAATTGAGTTTTGACTATCGACCAAATAAACATGCACCTGATGTTTTGACATCAAGGAATTCGATGGAGGTGAGAATCAGTGACGTACAAGAATTGGTTACATTTAGGGGCCAGAGAAAAGTTATCGACTGTGAGGCAAATAGTTTCAATCAACACCAAATATTAATCTTTTAAGATGGAGGGGGAATGTAACCAGTTTTCTAATTGACGCTAATGAGTAATGACATTACCTCTTTGCTTTTAAATTAAGTTGTGGCTCTTATCTAATTAGGTCTCATTGTTCAAGGTTGTAACCATTGATCATTTTTACTACGAGATCTAGTATTCTAACTGTTTTCATATTTCTATTTTTTTTTCATCTTTATTTGTGGCTTCTTTTACCCTCTTTTCTTGTAAAGACGTCTGTGGTTACTTTTGTCAGATGGATGAAGATGGTATTTTATCTCCTCGAGTTTCTAAGGTGGACGATTCAGAGGTATGCACCTATATGCCTTCTCAATGGGAATTTCAAGCTCTAGGCTAGTATATAGATTTGATCTTGAGGGCAACAGATACATTCCGATTTCTCTAATCGCCTAGAAATTGCTACTGTAACATTCATCACAAACCATGCACATATAGAGACCTATAATTTTGGAGACCCGAATATTATAGATTGGCTTTGCCTAGCTTTTACAAATAAATCTCTTTTTGTTTGTGGAGGTAGAAGAGAGTGAAGTATAAAGATATCGTGCTGCTTTAAATATTCATGGTAATTTTCTGAATGTAGATGATTCTAGAAAAGACCCAAGGAGATCTCCAGGTTCCAAGTAGAGAACCAAGAATCAGCAGCCACTCGGCTCCAATCTTTGCAGAGAAGAAGTTTGATCCAGCTGAAAAAGCAAGGCAACTGCTACCATTACCTACGCGCAAATCTAGCACATATGTGCTGCCCACTCCTACGGATGCAAAGACTTTGATGTATTCAAGAAACAGCACTTCAGCTCTCCCAACAAAGCAAAGTGGGCGCACCCATAATTTGTGGCATTCTTCCCCATTGGATGAACAGAAGCATGGGAAAGATGATGGTGGTGATGACTTGCCGGGATCTAATACCTTGAAAGCACAACTTGTACTTAATGAGAACAACAACACTAAAGCCTCCAGCCTAATACCTCCTCCTCTAGCAGAGGGACTTGCACTACCACAGCTCGATGTGATCAGTATGTCTGATTCTAAGAAGATCAAAAGGCAAGCTTTCTCCGGTCCATTAACTAGCAGGCCATCATCAACAAAACCTCTTTCATCTGCCAGTGGTCCCATTGCTTCTGCTGAATTTCCACAGTTGGTATCTGGTATGGCATCTCGTTCACAAATGCCCCAGCCCTCTTCGTCTCCAAAGTTATCCCCAAGTGCTTCGCCTCCCCTTGCTTCCTCACCCAGGATAAGTGAGCTTCATGAGCTTCCTAGACCTCCGGGTGGTTTTGCTGCTAAGGCATCAAGATCTCCTGGTTTAATTGGCCACTCCGCTCCATTGGCCTTAAGAAATCAAGAGCTTAGTGCTCCAATCCCAAATAGAATGAGTATGGCATCTCCTCTTCCAACTCCACCGTTGATTGTGCCTCGGAGCTTCTCCATTCCTTCTAGCAGCCAGAGAGAGATGGCATTGAACGTGGCCAAACATTTTGTACCTTCTCAGGTTGTGAACAAGTCTGAAGATGTTGCCTCACCGCCGCTAACGCCTATTTCCCTCTCAAGGATCATCCCAGTACCGACTGTTCCTGAAGCTACCTCGCAGTCCAGTCCAATCCGAGGTGAGCACAGCATTTTTAATAGTCTTTCCAAATTTTGAATCTCTGTTTGCAGTACTGGATTGTCTGTCATATAAATAAAATACACTGGCACAAGTGAATTTCCTATGCCACTTCTTTAACTGGCCATGGTATGTGCCCGTGCCCCTAAATCATGTAGAGAATTGGAAACATTGGCCAGTCAGAACAAGAAATCTCAAATTGATAATCTGCAATTGAATGACCTTTGTTGACTATGCTGTTCTTATTCTGAGTTTTAAAAGCTCTTCAGTGGATGCAGGTGGGAGCTGAAATTCATGCACATTAGTTGAAGTTCACGTTTTGTTTCCCCTTCTTTTTGGAGGAGTCTGCCCGGAAAAGATTGTTTTTGGGCATCGTCTCATTCGGTTTTAGGTGGGAGTTGTGTAAATATGATAATGATATGGATTGTTTAGTCTCTCATCTGGGTTTGTTTGTTGTTGCTAGTTATGATGGGAACTAGACTGTACACGTTTCTGTTTTACTATTCTGTGTCGGTATATATATCTTCTTCGCACGAGGAATTTTGTGTATTTGGCCCGAGTATAATGACAAATGTTAAAAGGGAGGATTTTGCATTCATCGGACCTCCAAAACTAGTTCAATGCAAAACATTGTTATATAATAATAATAATAATAATAATAATAATATTCTATAATAATCTATAAAGCAAGCTGCTGCTTCTTGCCGTGTCACAGTGATTCGATTTGGGTGAAGTCGAGACACCTGCTTTGGCATTACTCATCTGCAATTGCCAACATAACATTCTTCGCTTCTCACTCACACTCAAGTTTTGTCAATTATTATTAGGGAAAATTCCTAAAAAAATTTGTGAGTTTTATGGAAATTCTAATTTCTTTCTTTATGTTTTTATAGTTGGTAAAATAGGTATAAAAATATCTTTTGATTCAAATTTAGTCAACATTAATATCTAAAAAGAAATTATTACCCTTTATTAAAATTACATATTATATCTTAGTCGTTTTTGTTCCCTTTACTTTTATTTTTAGAAAAACACAAGTTGTTTTTAAAAAACCTAATAAAAAAAAAAACACAAGTTGATTCAAACTTGTTTTTTTCCCCTCCGCTTCTCTATATTAGCCCCGGGCCTCCACCTCTGCCTCTCCACTAGGGGTGTAATCGAGCCGAGCCGAGCCGAGCCGAGCTTTGAAATGCTCAAGCTCGGCTCGTCAAGTTTTTCACGAGCTCGAGCTCGACAAAATTGGAAAAAATAGGCTCGAGCTCGACTCGAGCTCAGCTCGATAGTTAAGCTCGTTCGAGCTTTTTTCGAGCTCGAGCTCGTTTAGAGCTCAAAAAAGCTCGATTTGAGCTCGAGCTCGAGAAAAGCTCGTTTTGAGCTCGAGTTCGAAAAAAAGCTCGTTATGAGCTCGAGTTCGAGCTCGAACTCGAAAAAAAGCTCGTTTAGAGCTCGATTATTAATTAATTATTCTAGCACAATTAGATAATTATAAGCTGTTTGACATCATTCATACAAACATAAAATTTTAAAAATCCACCATAAAACATTACTACAACAACATAAAGAAAGTCTAGAACTAGATTAAATGAAATTAAAGTAAAAAAAAAAAAAAACTAAATCTTGAAAGTCTTAATGGTGCAAGTGCATATTCTAAGGATCATGAACTCCTTAATTTTGGCTAAAAAACTAATTTGAATTAGGTTGAAAAAATAAAATAATTAAGAAACAAAGACCAAAAATTTAAAAAATGAGTGCCAAAATAAATTTTAAAATTATAATCTACAAATATATATATGTAAATATGTAATGTACATATAATATATATATATATATATGAGCTAGCTCGCGAGCTCGTTAACGAGCCTGCTCGCGAGCTCGTAAACGAGCCTGTTCGCGAGCTCGTAAACGAGCCTGTTCGCGAACATATAATCGAGCCTGTTCGCGAGCTTCAACGAGCCGAGCTTTAGTTAGTTCAAGCTCTGTTCATTTATTATTCGAGTCCTAAAATCATGTTCAAGCTCGGCTCGTTTACACAACGAGCCGAACACGAACGAGCTTTTATCGAGCCGAACACCGAGCTGCTCATGAACGGCTCAGCTCGTTTACACCCCTACTCTCCACCTCAGCCCCTCCGCCTTTCCACCTCCGCCTCTCCGCCTCCACCTCAACCCCTCTGCCTCTCCACCTCTGCCCCTCCGCCTCTCCGCACCTCCGTTTCTCTGCCTTTCCACCTGAGCCTGCCTAATTGCCACCTTAGCCCATCCGCCTCGCCCAAGCCCCTTCGCCTCTCCACCTCTGCACCTCCGCCTTTCCACTTGAGCCCGCCTCTCCACCTCCACCTCCGCCCCTTAACCTTCGGTGCAGGGCTGGCTCAATGAATTTTGGGACCTAAAGCGAAATTCACAAAAGTGACCATTTGAACTTTTTATAAATAAAATTCAATATCTTTTATCATTCGAAATAACACAAAACTTAAAATTAATATCTAATAAACACAAAAAAAGTATGGATCAAACTAAAATTGCAACAAAGTCAATAAACATATATGTCTACAAAAGGAAAATACGCAAGTCTTCACGTTTTATCAATTTGTGGGCGGTCAAGTTGAGCTTTCTCCAATCTATAAATCCTAAAAAGATATAACAACACACAAGAAACACAAAAAGAAGTATCTACTAATTTTTTTTTTTATATATATTCCACCAAGAAATCTTTTAAAATCCATTCATTTTCCTTATTTATTTCTATATAATTCATTTTGATTATTGTGTAGAACATGTGTGGATTTTTCGGTTGATAATTGTGATTGTTGATTAATGTAAATAAGAGAGAGAGAAAGAAGTTGAAAAGTCATTCTTCATAAAAAAAAAAATCTCAATTAGTTAAATTCTCATAGATTTATTTAAAAAAATAATTATAATTTAAATAAAAATAAAATAAAAATTATATTTTAAGAAATTATGGGCCCTCCTATAGTTGGGGGCCTAAAGCAAGTGCCTAAAGCAAGTGCTTGACCTTCCTTGAGGTTAAGCCGGTACTGCTTTGGTGACGCACCGGTTCCTTCGTCTCCGCCCGTACAGTTGGTCGAAATTGCAGGGATTGTCACAAATTCAACATTTAGAATTTTGTTCCTTTGCTGGTTTTGATGCTCATGGAAGCATTAAAAAAAAAAGTTTACTTGTCATGGTTTGTTTTCCTTTCATATTATAGAACTGAAGAGAGTTTTTTTTTTTTTTTTGGCACAGTCTAGGATTCTTCATGGATTGATATTACGGTTGTGGCATTGATGAGGTTATTTTGTTAAGAGTCTTAAGTTTTTTTTTTTTTGGTCTTGATTTTGTCATCAATCTTGTTGGTTTTTTTTTTTTTAAAATCAGAATTAAAAGATTACGAGCTAAAATAGGTTCTGATTTGGTACGAAGTTGAAGTTTTTTATTTTTATTTTTTGTTGTATATATATATATATATTTTATAATTCGAAAGGTAGTTCGGCTCATTTTAGATAAAATCAAGGATACTTTTATATGGAATTGTAAAACTAAGGGATATTTTGGACTTTTAAACAACGAAAGGAAGACTAGAATTTCGATAAAAATCAACTGATTATTTAGGAATTCTCTCTTATTATTATTACTTGGTAATGTGAATTGATACATGTAATAAATGTAATCCCGCAACTTGGGAAAGCTGTAACTGGCTCGACCTGGTTTTTATTTTAATGCAACCGTTTCTCTGGCTTATTGAATAATGGGCCGGCCCAATTGCGGAAGAGAGCTCGAGTGTGTACTGTAGAAGGTAGATGCAGGAGTAGGAGGAGGAAAAGAAGAGAGAGAGAGAGAGAAGGTGCCAATCACAAACCCAAAGCGAAAGCAACAGCAAGATAAGGGTACTTATAATATGCAAGTGAGACATTAGAGAAGAGAGAAGGATAATAATAAAAAATAAAAATCAAGAGGCAGAGGCAGAGGCAGAGGCAGAGTCAGAGTTGGAATTGATTTGATTAGTGGAGATGTCCGTAGAAAGAGCGTCAAGGATCCTGCACCTGCAACTGCAATGCTCTCTTACACTTGGACTTGGCTATTCCCTTAAATCATCAGCGATTCCACTCTCTCTTTCTTTTCCGCTTCTCATCTCCTCCCTTCCCAATCCCAATCCCAAATTCCGCCCACCTTTTCCGCTCACTTGCTGCTCTCTTTCCGATGCCTCGCCTTCTTCTTCTTCTTCTTCCTCTTCCTGTGAGTTCAATCAACCTTCTTACTTACTTTTTTCCGTTGTTCGATCAAATTCAATGGATTTCGTAACAATAAAAAAAATCTTGAACTTGACTTTAATCATTCTGCAGCCACCACCACCGCTACCACTACTGCTGCGGTGCTTGATCCCTCTCTGGCTGTCAAGGTGACTCTGACTCTGACTCTGACTCTCTTTCTACTTGCACTCCTTTGCTCTGTCTTCTTTTTGGAATGGATGCTTCCACGAATCATAAATACTTTACCACCCCATCTTTCTTGTGCCATTTTGAGAATTTCATTGCGTCTTCCTGTTGATTTTTGATTCAGAGGAAAGCAGCAGATATATCTCCCCAACTCAAAGGAACTTCCATTTTTCTTGTTGGTAAGAGCATTAGCTACAGAGGACGATTCCATTTCTAGCCATGTTTGTGTAACCAACATTAACCCCTCACTCTCACTCTCTCTCTCTCTCTCTCTCTCTCTCTGGTGGAAAAGGGGTGAACAGCTCCATAAAAACCAGTTTGGGGAAACTTTTAGCAGAGGCGTTACGATACTATTACTTCGACAGGTACCGCATTTATGATAGATAGCAACATAGCATTCTCGGCCTCTCTCGTTTGCATCACCGTAAGGGCTAAAAACCCTTTCACTTGTTTTGCTCTAAATGCAGTGATAGTTTGGTTGAGGAAGCTGCTGGCGCTGTTCAATCTTTCAAGGAGACCGACGAGCAAGGATTTCGCGAATCTGAGGTTATTCGCACTTCGTGTTAATGCATCCTTCTTCTGTATGCAATCTCGGTTGTTGATGCTGTGAACGTCACAATTTTTGGTCCTAATTTGTGTGCCTTTGATCCTTTGGCTTATACTGGACCGGACCAACATGTTGGCTGCAGACCGAAGTACTGAAGCAGTTGTCGTCTATGGGTCGACTCGTGGTTTGTGCTGGAAATGGTGCAGTTCAGAGTTCAACCAATTTGTAGGAATCTTGTTTCCACTTATTATTTCATGTGGATTCATTATATACATGTTACAGCTTCGAGTCTAACGTGCTTGCCAATGCAAATGTATGCAGGGCTCTCCTGAGACATGGGATCTCATTATGGATTGATGTACCTCTGGACATGGTGGCTGTTGAAAGTGAACTTCCAGAGTCCGACACGCCACTTCCCGAGGTAGAGGCGTGTTTCTTAACTTGCAAATTTTGAGGTCATTCTAAGTTGCTTGTCCTTGTCCAAGTGCGATTCTAGATATCCTCAATGAATGTTTAACGTCTGTCTGTCTGTCTGTCGAAGCAGGTCTTGGCTCAGTTAGTTTCTGTGTATGAAGAAATGAGGGAAGGATATGCCACAGCTGATGCCACTATCTCACTCCAAAGTATGCCCTCATGATTTCACTAGAATATTGTCGTTTAGTTTTACTTGTGGGGGTTTTTTGTGTTATAATTGGTTCTAACTGTTTTGATATCCTTAAAACAGAAGTAGCATGTCAATTAGCTTATGATGACCTAAGTGCGGTTACAACGGAGGACATGACTTTAGAGGTATTGAAAGATGTTAATTATAGACAATAGTAGCAAAGTGCAGACGTGTTTAACATGAAAGAAGATAGGATAGACAAACAGCTTATATTTCCATTTCTCTCTGAAACATTCATTCAGGTTCTCAAGGAGATTGAGAAACTCACCAGAGTTAAAAAGATGATGGAAGAGGCAGCGGCACCTTTTTGACATAACACTGCGCCCCCCCCCCCCCCCCCCCCCCCCCCCCCCCCCCCCCTTTTTTTTTTTTTCTCTTTTTTTTCCCCCTCAATAACAGAGACCGTATTTAGTGTTTATACCAAAGTCTAAAAACGCTGCTTTGTTAAAATAGAATCCTGCTTTTAGTTTGTGTGTTCTTTGGTGTCATTGAAACATAGGAAACAAAACACATACATATATGTAATTGCGGCTATGCGTCCACCATAATGATATATTAGCACGTGTATCGACCTTATTGGGGGATTGTCTAGAGGGGTTTTTTTTTTTTTTTTTTTTTTTGAGGAAAGGGGATTGTCTAGAGTTGAGACAACTATCTATCTACTGTGCAATTTAACCATAACTTAGAACGATCAATATCAAGTTTTCTCATTCTCTCTTTTTTTCTTAGTGCACGATGATTTTTATACACTAATTTACTTTTAACGTTAGAGAGAATTTTGATAATACTCAAAATACAGCACCATTAAAGAATTTTATTTTATTTTTATTTTACATAATGTCTAATTAGATTGTTAAATATTGGACTTATACATTGAAATTAAGCCTAATGTCGAATAAAATTAGGACTCAAGGTGATCAGAAACGGCATATGGTAACCATCTTTTCTCCTTTAATTTACTTGTCTTCAACATTCACACTTCTGAGAAACAGAAGCTGTCTATTTCGTTAGCTTTTTAAAATATGATATTTGAGCAAGCTCACTGCTCAGCATTAAAAAGAAAAAAAAAAAAAGAAGGGTGGTAACAAATGTTGAAATGAAAGTGTTGCTACGCGTGTTGATGGTCAGCCTTTTTAAGTGAGAGAAACGCGGAAGCATATTGGAAATCCTGCTTCTGCGAATGGTAAAATATGTCCATATATATATATATATATTCAAGTGGCATAATGATTGTAGCTATTGAACGCTGTCCATGAGTGACATATGTTGTTACTCAATAATGTTGGCTTTGCTTCAACGTTATTGGGTACTTCTGTGATGGGTTTTTTTTGTGGTGGGAAACAATTTTGGACCATCAGATTCATCTTTTCGGTGGGTCCCGCATCTTAAAATTGTGAATCTCACCATTCAAAATTATTTCCCACCACAAAAAAAACCCACTACAGAATTTCCCACGTTATTTATATATAATGTAAATAAGTTTTTCCTCAACCACCATACAAATTGTTTGCCATTGCCATGCCATTAATCCAACTCCATTTTGATTTCATACAAACAACTGAACAAGGGACAAGTTGGGAAACTTTTTATAAAGCAAACGAAAAGTATATATAGAGAAAACTCTGCATTTATATGACTTATCTAGAAGAAAAAAAGAAAAGAAAAGAAAAGAAAAGAAAAACATCTATGCATGTGCCATGTCGCAGATTGATTTTGATTCGCAAACCCCATCTATCAAACACGTATGTTTGTGTTTGGAAAAAAAAAAAATTCAAACACGTATGTTTCACATTCTTCGAATCGAATAGCTTGACAAATCCCTATCTTAGCAACAAGGAAAAAAAATAAATAAATAAAACTAAGTTTTTCTCAATTGGCTAGGCAAGTCAATAACTTTAACACACAATTTCCTTTCATGATTTTTTTCAAGAGTCATTACCCGTCCTAGGTACACGGCTTAAATTGGTATTTCAGCTTTTAGGGAGAAAAAAAAAAGGGGGGGGTGGGGGATGGAAGTGAATAATGAATGTCAAATCAAGATTGATCTGATTTTGGTAGGTAAGGTTTTAGTTTCTCATGTTTTAGTCGAGAAAGAGGAGGAGATAGGATTGGAATTTGGAATATAGCATAAGCAATAGCACGCGTGTACGTATCTCCAAAAAAAAAAAAAGACAGAAAAGAAAACTCGGTAGATTACATTGGCATATATATATGGCAAGTGAAAAACATAACATATGGTTGATGCAGTCAAAAATGAAAAAGAAAAAGGCTTGACAGGTGGATAAGAGAAAATACAAATAGTTATTTAAAAAAAAAAAAAAAGGTAAGACAAGAAGAATGGTAAAAAAAAAAAAAAGGCAAGCGCAAATTGCAATGTTGTGTTTAATATTGATTTAAATAAAAAAATGAGAGGCAAAGAAAATCTAGTAGGCATGGTGGTGATGATTATGATGATGAGGCATGAGGGCATTCCCATGGTATTTTGGGATTATAAGAGAAACACCTCTTTTGCCCTACATTTCCTCCTTTCAATTCGTTTCAACCACACCGACCCAAACCCAAACCATAGCCGTATTTTCTCTCCTTAATTTATTTATTTTATTTGGGTGTCCTATTGTGAATTTTGTTGGATGGTTTTTGTGATCCGAAGAAGATAAGAATTGGGAGCAAAGATTGTTGAGATGATTTGTTTGAGTTTGAGCAGAGGCTTCATCGGTGGTGCGTTCCTTTACAATCGGATTCTTTGTTTCTCGTAATAATCTCTTCTGTTCCGTAATGACTCTGTTTCTTTTCTTTTCATTTGATTTGATTGTGCGTTTCGCTTCCGGATTGATTTTGCTGCTCTGTTTACGGCTCTTCATTTTGGATTTCTTTTGCAGTTGTAATCGCATTTCCCTGTAAAATGCCTCTGTGTTTGTAATTTGAGCTTGTCTCAACTGAATGTGTGCCGTACAAGTAAACCCTGTTGATTTTATTTTGTCTGATTGTATCCAACGAACGCTTGTTTCGTTATTTTGGGGTTTTTCTTGCGATCAATGCTCAGTATATTCTGTCTCAACATCGTTTGCTTTACCATGGAATAGAAAATGGACTGTATTGATATTTGACATGTACGTTTATTCTTGTGCACAATCCAAATGAGAGAACTTTCTAGTTATTTTTAAAAGCTTCTTGATTGATCTTTTAGAACATTCTTTGGTTTTTTCATTCTCATTACGTTCTGTTTTAATCCCCCGAATATGAATACTCAGCTAGCCAAATTTCTGTCATTAAAAATATGTGGATCAGTCTTATTGTGTGTCTCGATATCGTTTGATCCAAACAAAGTAGCTGGAGATTTCTCATTATTCAACTTGTGTCACCATCAGTCTTGAGGTTAATGTGGAATCACTTCTTTCGCTGAAAAAAAAAAAAATCTAACTTCTCGCAGTAATGTGTGTAGGTATTGGCATTTGATTCATTTGGCAACCGTGAATATGTGTTTCATATCTTGCTGGTATGGTGGTCAGGAGA
The DNA here is from genome assembly GCA_018132145.1 of Boehmeria nivea var. tenacissima. NCBI lineage: Eukaryota > Viridiplantae > Streptophyta > Magnoliopsida > Rosales > Urticaceae > Boehmeria > Boehmeria nivea. The sequence goes on from CM030876.1 coordinate 20,681,203, forward strand.
TCTTTGCTACTTGTGATCTTCATATATCCGAAATACGCTTCAATATTCCGTCACCTTTTGTTAAGAAAGCCATAGCTGAAATGTTTGAATTCCGAATGCCTTTGGTTGATACATGATATTTTCTTGTGACGATGTGTTGATCGCGAAAATAGAAGCCCAAAACTTGTGTGGTTTGGTTTGTAAGAGGAAAGTGACTGCTGCTGAGAGGAGTTAAGTGATCATCTTTAGGCAGAAAAGGCTTTTGTAAATTAAGATTACCCTTCTATAGTTAGCTAGTTGTTTCTGGAACAAATTTAATGGGGCTGCCTCAAGTTCCTGCTAGTGGCACAACTTCAGAGGAAGCCGCTGAAGCGGTATTGGGCGCCTTTTTGCAAAGCCCACCTCGGATTACAGATGAAGGCTGCCGTGATTCGGAGGGCAAGCATCATGGGAGCTCTAGCCGAATAAGTGGGAGCTCCTTATGCACTTCTTTGGGGGCAGATGTCCAAAGAAAAACCTCTTTAGAGCTTTCTAATATCCGTGATGTGTCCTCTAAATTTAGAGGTCCCTTAGAAGTTGCTACCAATGTTCATGGATTCAGGCTTGGTTCTATTGATAATGCTGGTCAATTCACTCCCAAGAGTGGAAGGAACATCCACAGTCCTCTTTCTAGGATTGTAGGATTCGAATCAGACAAAACTGGTTCTGCCAGTGACGGTTTCAAAGGTGCTTCAGCAGGTCATGCCCATTCTTCTGACGCTATCACTGTCATGGCTAGTGAACGCGTGGCTAGTGGATCGATGGTCAGGAAGCGGTTATTATCACCCCTGAATAGAATGCTTTTCCCTAACCAAAATTTTGAGGGCAATCCTTTGGACATTGGTTGCAGAAATATTGTAGCAGATTCCTCCGCCGGGCCTGTTAATTGTAGCATTTCTATCGTGAAAGATCATAAGAAAGCAAATGTTGGAAGCAATGATCGTTTTGTCATGCCAACTTGGTGTTTATCAGGTTGCTTGGAACAGACAACTGTGCCCTGTGATGACATCTTTAGTGAATCTTTTCTTTTCAGCGATGGCCCGTCTTCGGAAAATGAGGAATCATCGTCTCAAAACAGTCTTTTATCTTCACCGGGATTATCCGAATTCAGAGCATCAAGAAGTATAAAACTTCAAAGCAGGGATATATCTGTATCATCAAAAAAGGGGATTTCATCTCCACTTTCTTTGTCCCCTCTTGGTCCCAAGTTTTCTGAAAGAGTAAAAACTGCAGCGTGTTACAGGAATACCAAGAGAGAGTTGGGGGATTGTCACTCGACACTAAATGACCTATCTGAACAAGGCAGGATATTCACACATGAAGAAGATGATTATAGGATTGCAAGTAAATCATTTGAAGATGATATCTTTTACAAAGAGTTCTTTCCATCTTCTGTAGAAAACACTAGCGACACAAGATTTTCTAACTGTCAAGGTTCAGCTCCTACTTCTCAATCTGCAAGATTCCTTAGAAGCTTGAGTGGACTTCCCATTAGGAGGTCATTGGTCGGATCTTTTGAGGAATCTCTATTATCTGGTTGTTTCTTATCCAGGAAGCCAAGTCAGGTATGTGTGAACCCTTTGTTGCGTCATGATCTCTTGAACGATGGTTTCTTGAAAGATATCTGGCTGTACTCATTATGTTTGTTTTGCTACTTGTAGACAATTGATGGTTTTCTGGCGGTGCTAAGTATTACGGGAGGGAACTTCTCACCACAATCCCAAAAGCTTCCTTTCTCTGTGACTAGTGTGGATGGAGATTGCTATTTATTGTATTATGCTTCTATTGATCTTGCAAGAAATTCCTTGTTAAGCAGATGCAGAGGTCAAAAATCAAAACGAGGCCTAAGCATTGATGATTCCCAAACTGTCAGGAGCCGCCTGCGGATACCTATGAAGGGCCGTATACAACTGGTACTTCTCCTGAAATACCTATGGCGACGATAGTGTCCACCTTTAATCCATAGTGCCTGATGCCTCTCTTGTGTTTCCTGGCTTAGGATAGTTTCGTTTTGTCTTTACTAGAACTCGGTTGTCATATACTCATATTTATGATGGCCTTTGATTTTTTTTATGTTGTTGGGTGAATTCTTAGCAGCATAGCGTTCATCATACTTGTTCTTTGCTTTTGGGATGATATTCATGATTCCTAAGTCGTTAGATGTGCTTGTCTTAAACCCTCTGGAAATATTGGGTAAATAGAGAGTCTGGTTTAATCAATGGAACTTCTTTTTCAGGTTCTCAGCAATCCCGAAAAGACCCCTCTTCATACTTTCTTTTGCAATTACGACCTAAGTGACATGCCAGCTGGTACAAAAGTAAGATAAATATTTATTTGTCTTATGGGGGCCTCTTAACTATATTTGAATTCCAAAAATTTCCACATTAAGCTGTCATGTACTTGAGTAAGCTAATCCAATTATGTTTTCATGTATCCATTCCATGGGTTGTACAAATAACTTACCATGTGTCTAATTAGCATACTGATCTTTCTTTTTTTTTTTTTTCCTTGGCAGACATTTTTGCGACAGAAGCTTACCTTAGTGTCGCAGTTGAAACAAAGTAAGACTGATATGAACTTGAAAGTCGTAAACAAGAACAGCCAGGAAACAGGGAATGGAGATGAAACTGACTCTGTACATACAGAAAGATCTCTAGATCAGGGGACTGAAATTACTAGTGATGACTCTAAAATTGTAGATTCAATAGATGATGGGTACTTGTCCATTCATGCACAAAAGGACAGTGTAAATAACAATAAGGGGAACTGGAAGGACCAAAACATAGTGGATGCATGCCATGGAACCGAGAAGAAAGAAGTACATGGATGTTCAAGGATTAACGAGAATAGTAGTGGTGGTGGTGGTGCTCTTCGTTACGCCCTTCATCTCCGTTTCATATGCCCTTTACCAAAAAGCTGTAGGTCGCTTCAGAAATGCAAATCTGATCCTCTATCTAAACCTCAGAGACAAGATATGAACGTTGAACGGAGATTCTATCTGTACAATGACTTGCGAGTTGTATTCCCTCAACGCCACTCAGATGATGATGAGGGCAAGGTATGTGACTCTTGTGCGCTTTTGATAAGCCAACACAAAATGAAATTGCTCCTTTGATTTGCCTTTTTAATACTTTATGCGGGTTTATAAATATTTGTTGCTATATTTCCCTTTTTGGGCTTAAGAACTTCTGTAACAAATTGTTCCAGTGTGGTGGTAGTTGGAAGGTTTCTTCTGTAATTACTTGAGCAACAATTAATGTCCATAATCTTTTTGTTTTTGCTTTAAAAGCTTGTGTTTGGGCGTTTATCTTACATTGTGTTGTTGTACAATGGCAGTTGAACGTGGAGTACCATTACCCGGAAGATCCAAGATACTTTGACATAAACTGAAATGTATGCCATGCCATTTACCTCACTAATTGCTTTTGTTCTTTCCTTAACATGTCACTGTACATAATGCTCACATGTCATTTCTTTTTCTGATAATTTCTACTGAAATGGCACTAACCGATGTAAATATAGGTGTTGTTTGGTAAATGGATCTGGATCCATTCTGGTCCATCCAAACAAGTTTGTCAATTTAAATCGTCGTTTGGTAATTTTTTTTTAGAAAAAATCCAAATGGCCAAAATTCATTCAAATCTTTAAAATTTAAATTCTATCCACTTTAAATTTCAACAGTTTGAATCCATTTTGAATTATTCTTTTTGATTTAACATTTCAACACTCTTTTCATAACTCAAATTACATATTTCTATATATATCCAAGCAACAATTTAAATAAATTTTAATTTAAATTATTTAAGCTAAACAACAGTTTAAAATTTTCGTTTAAATTGCACAAATTAAATTTTCTAATTTAACTGAAAAAAGTTCAAATTGTCACAATTTGAGCCCATTTGCAAAAGGACACCATAGTAACTAGATTGGTCCATAATTTGTTACTTTGGTCTTCCTTGCCGATGCAAGTTATACGTTTGGACCACTTATGTTTTTCATTAATTTGGAACTTTAAAAAAAAAAAAACATGTAATTATATATTAAATTCTATTATAATAGACTTCAATATTTATATAAGTACACTTGCTTTTTGTGAGTAATTTAGAGAGTGGCCTGACCATTATGTATTGTGGACTCGATCAATATATGATAAATTAACTGACCATTATGTATTGTGGACTCAATCAATATATGATAAAGGGTTATTTACATGGATAGTCAAATTAAGGCATAATATTACACATACATTCAAGATTGGTAAGATATATTAAATCAATTCATTCACTCAATGAATAATACCATAATACCCTTTTAGGCTATAAACTGTTCCACACATGGGTAAATAAAAAATAAAAAAAGAAAAAACTGAATACCTACTGCATTAATTACAAAATAAAAAAGATTTGAAAATTAAATGATGATTTGCTTGGTTTCTAGTAATTTAAATTTGAAAATAAAATAAAAACTCATCCTTGTTGTTTAACGTCTTCCCACATTCTCTCTCCCTCATTGATGTTCAACCTCTCCTCCCCAATTTTCTCTTTCTCGTCGGCGATAAAACGCCTTATTCTATCAAGACCTCCGCCACAAAAACCTTGTTGAAAATCTCCCCAATCATCTCTTTATCACCAGTGGTTAAACGCATTCTCACCAGCGATCAAATGCCTTTCTGTAAAAAAAATCCGCCCCAAATCGCCTTTTGAAATTCACCCTTAAAAACTCCCTCTGATTCTCGAAGAAAAACTCATCTTCAACTCGCCAGAACCTTACTTATAAATACTGCTGTGAGTATGGACTTATTATTTAATATGATAGTAATAAGAATTTTTCAATATGATATTACTTAAATGCATTCCCTGTAAAATTATTTCTTTGCGATGTAATTTTTTTTTTGTTTTTTATTTTTATTTTTTGCTATAAAAATGAATGAAAAGCATGTAGGGAATGATTTTTCCCCTACACCTAACAACGAAGCATTTAGTTTTGAATACTTTTTCTATTTTTGCACCTATGATAATTTTGAATATCATATTACAAAATTAGAGACATATAGATATAAATAGTTAATATGAGTATCATATTACAAAATTAGAGACATATAGATATAAATAGTTAATATGGATATCATATTACAAAATTGGGTATATATAGGCAATTCACTATTGAATTATTATTTTTAAATATAATATTTTATTTTGAATATCATAATATAAATTTTGAAATATTCCCATTTGAATATATGAGTATTTGAATATTGATATTTAATATTTGATTGTTTAATGTCTGTTTTTCTAAATATACATGCTTTATATTTAGAAAGAAATAAAGCCGGAATGAGATTATCTTCTCCAATATGTAACATATATAATCTTCACTATTTATTTTCAATATTTATTCGTTTTCTCCATAATTGAGGAGTTTGAAACAGTTTGGTCAAAATATTAACAACTCAGCATTTGAAAAAAAATAAAATAATTCCGGTTATGTAGTATGGATCTAAAGGGTAAAATCGTCTTAGAAAAATTGCCACATAAGCAAAACGAATTGTTATAATAATATTTGTAATTATTGAATCAATATGTAATATTTGATTGTATATTGAATGATTGTGTAATAAGTTCTATGAGGGGATCTACAAACATTCAAGAGGAAATACATACCAAGATTTGAACTTTAGATCTAAACTTCACACTAAGATTTTAACTTTGGATCTCAACTTCACCGTTGCGGTGAACCAATTAAAACATATAAATGAGTGTTAAACGGTGTATTCATTATTACACTTGCGGTTTATTCCAATTCCATAAAAGAGCATACACTGTGGCCAGTGGTGGAGAGAGGAAAAAAAAAAAAAAGTATCAGGGAGGGGAAGTTTTCTTTCTTTAGCCGGTTAGCCATTTTAAAGTCTCATTTTGGAACGAAGTTCAGGTATACTTAAATATTTTAAAGAGATTTTACGATATATATATATATATATATTTAATTCCATATTCCAGTTTTAAGCCTATGATTTTAGACTTTTTGGGGTTGACTCCAACCAATTTTAGATATTAACGTGTGCAAATTAAGATTTTGCCATTTCTGTCTTTTTTTTTTTTTCAATTGCAACTTCAAAAAAATGTAATATATGCATTTGATTTAGTTCCAACGTTTACTCAAATGAAATCCCATATTAATTTTAAATGGCAATTAAGAATTTAAAAAAAAATCCAAATCATCCCAATATAGAATTTGTGAAATATAAGGGAAAATTTCAAAATAAAACTATTTTTTATGTCACTTAATAATCTATACCTTAAGTAGTGTGCTCCTTTTATTTCTACCGTATGATTGTAGTATAAATTTTGGGGTATAAATTAAAAGTGCAACTTACATGGGGTATATAGATTATCATTGTGCAAGAGGGATTTTGAAAAATACTCTATTTTTTGCACAATGATAATCTTTACCCCATGTGTGTTGCACTTTTAATTTATATCTCAAAATTTATACTAGAAACACATTGTGAAAATAAAGGAGTATACCATTCGGGATAGAGATTATTAAGTGGTAATGACTTTATTTTGAAATTCTCCCTTCCCCCGTCAAAATCCCCTAAATATTAACGCATGAAGTCATTAGGCCTGCGTAGCCGAATTGGTGGATCCTCGATGGCCCAATGGGCCTCAGAGATCACGAATGAGACCTTTCTTGCGCTCTTCAATTCTCAGAAACACAAAAGCGAACGAAGGAATATTTTTGTTACGTTAATTAGTGGTGTTTGCATCTGCATTACATTGATTAATTAGGGTTTAGTTGGAAATGGTTTTAGCATATTTATGGTAATGTGAAGGGACAGACATCGCGAAAAGCAAGAAGGCCATTTACGTAAAGTAATCATTATTAGTAATATCAGAAGCCTTCGTCCTTGTCATATACTATGGAATTAACACACGTACGATTGCAGCTTTGGCATTCCGTTTATATATCATGGACACTACATACATACATACACATACATACATACATGTATGTATGTATGTATGTATGTATGCAAATTGAATAAAAAAAGAAAGCAAAAGCTGATCAGATGTGACAGTGGTAGCTAAAGAGCAATACGTAGTTATGTACATAGTACTCGATTTCCGTCCTTTCACAGTTTTATTTATACAAAGACAAAAATCCAATAACATGATGAGAGTAGTACTAGCTTTTCTCGATCGTTATACATGTGTTACTAGTCACCACAAATATATATATATATATATATGTATGGGTGTCTCTCTAGCACACACACATGATACATAATACATGATATACATATATATATACACACACAAAGTGTATATGCATGGTAGAGAAATGCGGCGTGGATGGTCTGATGTGGTTGATTAAAAAGAGCAATGGAGTGGCAGTGGAGCAGTAATAATGTTGGTGATCAGTACTACTGGCAGTACTTAAGCTATGTATATAAGAATATGTGATCTCACTCAACAAAACGTAGACCGATATATGATTAATTATCGACTTAAAATAAATTAGTCTTATGTTCAGTATGGTCGAGTCTACTCGAACGTGGCCTTTCATAATTTATACGAATATATATATATATATATATATATATAGGATAATATCCCGGTTCCCAATCGCACCTTATTATCCTCTCAAGTCTCACCACAAGGCATTGACATACAAATGGAAAGAGAGAGAGAGAGAGAGAGATGAAAAGGGAATATATTTCTGTTGGAGCGTACAATAATATGCTGAGTGATGGATGGATGAGTAAGTGTAAGTCGTTCACCGCGCGGGCGGCTAAACCCTAAACCATATATATCTATATATATTACTAACTGCCTGCCCCTGCTGCATGTGCTTTCTATCCAATACACACACACACACACACATATATACTTTTGTCTGTTTTTGGTTGATATCGAAATTTGCAGTAAGGGCCAAGCGATTGAGCGAGCTAGCTAGCAAGTGTGCATACGTGTCACCTGATCATCTCGTTTCCGGATCCTTTGCATACCCTTCTCTCTCTCTCTCTCTCTATATATATATATATATATAAATTATTTTACTTCAAAGAAAAAAAAAAGAAAAGAAGAAGAAGAGAGAATTAGTAAAGGGAGATGATTTAGGGGTAGCGGTGTCCGACATAACAAACAGAGTAGCAGCAGCAGTGAATGAAGGTAAGTAAGTAAGTGCCACCACTTGTTAATTATTGTCCTTTCCTCTCCTTTCCTCATTATATATATATACATATCTATGAATTCAGCAAAAAATATATATATACACACACATACATATATATGTTACTTATCATCATCATCTCAATGCATCTACCATTTTTCTTTTTCTTTTTCTTTTTCTAATAATATTATAAATATTCTTCTCTTTGGTATTCCCATTTTGACCTCCACTTGATCTTCTTTTGCTGCCCCTTCAGTTCGTTTTTTCCCCTTTTATTTAAATTCTTACCATATGATATATACTTGTAGTATATTAAATTTAAGATATTAACTTATTGTTTTTCCTTGTTGCTGAAAACTCAGTTCTTGTTGGTGGTTAGACAACACAGTACCACCGAAGAGAAGAAGGCCTTTCTCTCTCTCTCTCTCTCTCTCTCTCTCTCTCTATATATATATATATATATCTATATATATACCCAAGTCATGACTTTCAAGTAAATATTATTGTATAATAAAATCACATATATTTTGAATTATTGTAGGTCGTACACGTGTCTAATCATGGTTATGACGATGTTCAATGGGCCATGCACGGATGAGCTATATATATATATATATACATATAGCGATTCATGATCAAGATTGGCCCTGCAGCCTCCCTCCCCTATCTCAACATGAAAATGAAATGGAGAAGCCATACCCTGATGAGTGTGGTCATGACCAACTTCACGTCCCTTTCATTTTTATATTTAATTAATTTCATCATTTTAATATACTCTTAAAGCTGCATATATATATATAGTATAAGTTATAAACAGTACGTACAAATGCATTTACTTAGTTTCTACCTAATCCACAGTAGTCTTAGCTTTACGCCACACATGTACGTATATATTCACATATATAATTAATATTCAAATTCACAATATCGCGACGCACATATATTATATATCTCAATATTATTTTTATTTTTTATGTCCCTCTTTCGTTTCAGCAAAAATATATATAACTGGATTTTTTTCTCGTGACATGATCATTAAAAAGATTTAAAAAAAAACTAATTTATCCTTTTCAACATTATTAAAAAAAGAGAGAGAGAGAGAGAGAGAGCGATACATTAATGTTAGAAAGTCTACTACATCAGCTTGCATCTTGTCAATAAATTAAAAAATCCCGATCGAGTCTCCCCAACTTGAAGCTGCTATTCAATTCAACTGATTTCACATGAGTAGACCAATTGCGCCCAAATGATATTGAATAATAATAATATATATATATATATATATATATATATATTATGATCAAAAGGAAAAGAAAGGAGGGAAAGAATACAAAATCCGTTAATTAGGGATTAGGCAAAGGCCAAAGGCATAGGCAAGGGCAATTCCGTCCTTTTGACAGCGCAAAAGGAATGACATTGTGGAAAGCGATTTAGAGAGAGATGAAATGATGACAAATTAAAACCCGTCCGATCCATTATATAACAACCTCACACACTCACATGAGACAGACACTATATAGCACTGCACTGCACTGCACTAGTGAGTGTAGTAGTAGTAGTACAGTAGTAGTCACACACACACACACTAACTTGTACGTACAATTTTACTACTGCTAACTTCCCATATATCTATCTATCTATACATATCTATATATCTTTCATTCTCTCTCAATTCTCAACTCTCAAACACATCAATGGCGGAGCAGGGCATTTACGACTTCTTGAACCAGCCAACCCAGCCACCGCCGCCGTCGGCGCCCAAACCCAGAAGGCCCGGCTCCGGCGGCCAGACGCCGGGTGTGACGTCGCGGCTGTTCCCGTGCCTCTACTGCCCCCGCAAATTCTACACTTCCCAGGCCCTCGGCGGCCACCAGAACGCCCACAAGCGCGAGCGAGCCGCCGCCCGCCGCAGCTACTCCGCCGAGCGCCTCAACCGCCTCGCCCACCCCGACCCTCCCCCTCCCCCTCCCCATCACCATCACCATGACACCGGCGCCGGCGCCTCTGCATACTGGGTGGACCCCACTGCTGGCGGTGCTCATCAGTACTACTACTCGGGAGGCTCGGCGTCCAGCAACAGCGCCGCCACGGCCGGGTCGTGTCAGCAGTACTACTACTCGTCTTCGTCGCCTCAGGCTCAGCAGTACCATCTTCATGCTCCGTCGCCCTCTTCTGCTTCTCTTCACCATGATCACTACTGTCATCATCATCAAGCCGGCGGCGGTGCTTCCACTCCGGAGTCCCTCTCTCCTCCCGCCACCGACGCTGACCGCTCCAACCACCACCTCGACCTCTCTCTTCACTTGTGATCCTCCTCCGCCTCCTACACTCATATCACACATGCATGTTTAATTTGTCCTCTTTTCTTTTTCTTTTTCTTGTTTGTTTCAAGGAGATCTAGCTAGCTAGGGGTTTATTTCTTAGAATATTGAAGATGAAATTATGAAAATGAAAAAAAGAGGATTGGTGTTTGGGGTTGGTAAAATACTTATGTAGTTGTCGTTGATGATATGCTTTGTTTAAAAAAGGAAAAAAGAAATCATCATCATATATATATATATATATACTCTTACTCTGAACGATAGGAGGGAGGGTTTGGGTTTCAAACATATAAGCTTTAGTTACAAAACTCATTTGTGAGGAACATTGTGACGTAGTTTAGGGTGATTAATTAGAGTGGTGTTTTGTTTTGTTTTTTGTTTTTTTTTTTTTTTTTTGCGCTGATCTTATGTTTTGTCAAATGCACTACTGATTATGGTAACTTATTTTGATGGTAACAAGCATTGTTTTATATGTTTTTAATGGCATTAAATTTTTCCTATCTGCTTATACTGTTTGTTAATTACTGCACTTAATGTATGAATTGTAGACGTTGATATTTCTCGCTTCTATATTATATATATGCACATAAAACACAGAGACATACATACATGATACATGCATTCCCACTACCAAATGCCAAAAAAGCGACATTCCATGCGAGTATGTCCGTATTTTTTATTCAGAAAATATAGTGGAGATATCAGGACAGGATTTTGGTTAACGACATAAAAACGAAAAATACCAAACAAAGCAATGCAAGAGTGACCCTGTTTGACGGCTTGAGAAAGGTTTTTTTTTTTTTTTTTTTAATTTGCTTCTTCTTCTTCAGTCTTATTTTCTTTTTCCTAGACAGATTTGATGTTTGATTGATTTATGGTATCTTCAAAGCCGATTGGTTTGGTATCGGTTTGGTGGTGATTTGGTGAAAATGACTGAGCCTACCTAGCTTGAGTAGCTTCCTACCATTCATTTTCATTCCTTCGTTTCTTTTTATTTTCCCTAGTACACGACACAGTAATGCTTAATGTAATTAGTTACTTTGTTTTTACTCGGATTAATTAATAAGTTAAACGTGAGACTCATCATCACCTGTATTTGGCACTTTGATTATCACTATTCACTAGCAAGCAAGCAATTGATGAACGTGACATTTATTTGATTCGACATTTTTATTTGGGGGTGGGGTGGGGTGGGGGGGCCAATCTAGAATTGAACTTGACCAAACATGGCATTAATATCTCAGCCATCAAGGGACGTGCCAAGTGCCCTGCCAAATGCATATACATATATATATATACAGATCGCTAACAAAGTAGAAAAGTAGTAATACTACATGTTTGAAAATGATTTCCATCATTTGGCATATTCTTCACTGAAATTGCTCCAGTGTGCTTAAAAAGGGAAAATATCAAATAATAAAGACTAGTTACTCAGCAGCAGTCGCCACTAATGGCCCTCGTGAAAAGTTCCCAGTGACAAGATTTTATCTTTTGAGAATGTCAAAGTATTTTGAGATTTTGGAGATGGCATAATGAAAGAGCTTACAGCAATAAACAACCAATTTATTCTGTAGCCAACGAAGGACATCACATGATGAAACTGGAAAGATATGACAATTTCCAAATCTATGATCTTATCATCAATTATTCAGTATTACAAAATACACTGAATTGCTAAGTCGTAGGTACTATAACCCCACAAACTAATGGACTTTATAACTTACGACTTGATTAAAATAATTAGTAGTACATCATCTTTCTTTTTCTTTTTTTCTTTTTTTTTTTTTTTTTTTTTGCCGGGATGAAAGAGTACATCACCTCCTTTTCACCCAAATGATGAAGGTAACTCAGAATGCAAAATGATCAAATTTCAAATGTAGGAACTTCAGATGTAAAACCATGTGTTGCCTGGTAAACTAGCCGAGGCAATATGTTTCTGTAAGGATCGTTTTCTCTTTTCTCTTTCAGATAAGCAATGCATCTCTCGACCTCCGACTTGATGTGTAAATACAGTTCATGAGATTTTTCCCTATCTCCCAGTTCATGCTTCCTCCCTATTCGGATCACAATTATATTATTGTCAGTTATATGAAATACATGGTCTACTCATAACCAGGAAAAACTTTGGAGAAATCAACTCCAATTGTTGTACCTTCTGTTTCGATTGGCTTCCCAAAATAATAGTAAAACCGGCCAGGAAGTTTTGGTAGAACCCCTGGGAGGTGTACGGGTTGGTTTGCTACTTCTCCATTTGTCTCGTTCCTACACTCGCATGATCAAATTAGCATTAAGACACGAAATCAGCGTCGATAAACTTAATTTGACAAGGGAAAGAAGAATGAATGCCTGAGTGGATAGACCTAAAATGAGAGTGGGCTTTACTGAAATCAGACAGAATCTGCAAGTACCTTAGCTTCACAACATGATTTGTCAATTCCTCAATGTAATCCCTGAAGTATGGAATCTTCATTTGGTCTTCGTAATCAAAAAAGAGCTGAACAATGAAGTCATCTATGAGTTATCACAATAAAGGAGAAATAGCAACCATCATTGACATATATATCCGTCAAGTTGATAGAGATAAAGAAGATGCCCGTAAATAAGCGATGTTATGTAGCAGCATTGGATGTGGTGATGAATCAGGTATTTGTCCACCAAAAAGAAAAGGCTTACAATAGACCACAAGACCATCTTTCTTTTTGTTTACGCAAGCGCTTATGATTATGATACATGTGTTAAATGCATTATAACATCTTAGGAACAATACTGCTATGCAGTATCTATATAAATAAGTATGTAAGACAGTCAGATTGATATTACCTATTAATGAGGTGCAGGTACATACATTCACACTCTTGGGTGTTCAAAATTATAAGAATATCGATCAAAGTACAATAATTATTTCGAATTAAACATAGATGACCTACTCTCCTTATCATTCATTTGTCTAAGTGCAAAGAGTGTCCTGTGAGCAAATGTAGATCAAAGAAAGGCAACATTTGGTTCTTACCTCTCCTATATCATCTTCCCCAACAACTCCAAATGGTACAATTTTGGCCCCAAATCTAAGCGCCATCCTCACAAACTCCGACTGTTCTGGCCAGAATAACTTATATTCTTCACCCTGAAAAGTACGATTTCAGTGAGGTGCCAATGACAGTGTTTTGTATATTGAGAAGCTAGCTAATATTTCTTGAAAGCACTCTAATCACTCTCACAACATTATGAAGCCTACTAACAAGCATTCAAATCATTTATATATGGCTCTATAAGAGTATTTATGGCGGTAACTAATATTCTAAAGAGAATTAACTGCGCAATATGAATAGAAAGGATGTTAAAAGAAGACAAACTGTCACCTTCCTGTGAAGAGCCTCACGCATTCCACCTGGATAGAGTAGGACATGAGATTTGGAAGAAAAGAGTTTGAAGAAGTTCTTTCCAGAGACGGGAACTGCTCCCATAATTCTGTAGGTGTCAAAATGCGTCATCTCAGTTAGACTTCCTTTTTTAAGTTTCATGAACATCATAGGATGTGCTATTCCTCTGACAAGGATATTTTTTTCTATAAACAGCTGGCATACAAGGGGGGCCAACTCAAGTCCCAGCAACATGTGATAGCCAACGAACAAGACAGGACCCTCTGAAGGGATCCCGGCAAGGCCTCTCACAATCTTCCCGCTGTCTAAGGTTGAGAGCATCACTGGGCTGGTAGCCAAGTAAATCCATCTAGGACAATCATATTTAACAATCATCAGAAACCATGTAGTAACAAAGAGTCACCAGATTAGCTTGGGAATGCTTTGTACACGGTGCACTAAAGAAACAAGAGAATTTATCTGTTGACTTCTTCAGATGAAGGAGATTAAAGATTTTATTTTTCTATATCTAATGAGAGAAAGTGAGGAACGGCCAGGTAAACTACTTCCAAGTGCAAACCAATCTCATGTTCATCCGACAATCTAAAGAATAATAGTTTTCTTGTTTCATACATGATTGATTCTCATGTCTACTTTCATCAATAGACAAGACATATACGTCTATGTTTCACCAAGATATACTTACCGAGTTGATTCTAATAAATCTTTGAATTCAGAAGGGGTCGGTGGAATGTAATCAGAAACATAGTCAGGGTGTTTCGTACGACGGTAGAAACTAGCGCGCTTGATAATAGTAACCAAATCAACATTGTCTTCCTGTATGGATTCGCAGAAATAATACTTCTATCAGAGATAAAACTTCTAGCATGAAAATTCATATAAGAACGCAAAATATTACCTAAACAAAATGAATGCGCCCATTATCAATTTTTCATTCCTGTATAATTGTATAAGTGAAGCCTTTCATTGAAAAAAACAAAATGTATATGTAAAGCTGGCTTTATAGTCTACGTGGTTCAGCCAGTAAAGTAACCCTACCAAGAGGATGAAATGACCACTCTCCTCGAAGTTACGAAGCATACAATTAGGAAGTATTTGGTGCAGTCTTGCGCCTTCTTCCCGACTTGGCAGCAATGGATCCCTTCCACTAATAAAACAAACAGCACACTCAGCCCAGTCATTCTGGATATATCTTGAGCAGGATGAGCTATGAGCTTCAATTACACTTAAAGGGTAACATTCCTGGATTCCATTTATGTGTTAAGCTTTAAGGGAAAAAAGGGGATGCTCTATGAGCTAAAAAGAGAAAATATTCCATTATATAGGTAGCCGTACTCAATCCATAAGCTCTCCAAAACCTTTGCATTATCAGAACTTGAAAGAATCATTCAAGTTGCAAAGTACCAATCAGTAACACAATTATGACCCTAAGCCAAATTGATATGAAAAAGAAATCGATATAGACCTGGAAAGTATCAGAGTTTCAGATTTCACAGCATGCAGACGCGAATTGGAAAATGCAGAAGCTGATTTAAGCATCTTTAGCTTCCAAATAAGTGTTTTTCTTGGTAAGATATCGGCAAGAACCTGCCAACTTCAACCGTCAATCCAGGCCAACCACACAAAAGTCAAAACAATGTAATGCGATGAAAAATATACAAGAAGCCTAATATCTAAAGATCCAAGAGATATCTCCATACAATCTCTTTTTCTTTCACAAACAAAAAGATTCAAGTCTTGGTATAAATTCCTGCCAGATAAGCAGAGTGTCTCTTACAGAAAGGTAACCTGACATTGCAACCAGATCATGTGATAGCTCTTGAAACATTGGCAGAGGAAGTCCCTTCTCAACATTAGCCCTGGCCACCGTTAAAGAGTCACCTATATGCACCATCACAAATATGGTTGCAGTCAAAATCACTTGGTGTTAAGGTCCAGCTTAGATAACTAATCACCATATCCATCTCTTGATTTAATTAGTCTACTAAGGAATGGTTGAAAGAAAATAAAAAATAATTTGAAGAACTAGTAAAGCAGACCTGTAAGTAAGTTGAGCATAGAAGGTTGGCTAAGTTGGAGAAACTCTGGCATGACTTCTAAGAAAGGTATTAGAAGCTGAAGTTGTGACTTGCTGAAAGATGTAGCTGGACACAAGAACATCAAATTCATCATGGATGTCAGCCACTTAATAGATGATTTACTAATATGATCAGCACATTGCTTTAGCAAGAGTTCATTGATTCAAATGAAAGCTTATGAAGATTTTTCATATATATATGTGTGTGTGTGTGTGTGTGTGTCACATAATTAGAATTTATTTTTTGTTTATCCGTCTCAACAAGTAATGTCTTTTCACCCTATAAGCTAAGGGCTAATGGCTGAATATTTGTAAAACTAAGAATATATCCAACACCAAGAATCTCATCAACCTGAAGGAAGAAAAGGCTTACCTGGATTGACTAAGATAAGCACGAGGTCGATATCGGGGTTAAAAGCAGCCACAGATAGCGCAAGGCATGCTCCAATAGTTTCTCCGACGAGATATATTGGCCTATTTGGCGAATGATGATGCTCTGATATAATTGTTCTTTCAACCAACTTTACTAACTCTGACATGGAAAATAGGCAAAAGGTTTAAGACATCTTAGTCCACATTTTTTTTTTTTTATTGGAGTGATATGAAACAGCTGAGAGCTGACTTTCCACTTTTAATGACAAATTGTAATCTTAAATAAGTTGTGTAATCTATTCTTTCGGTTGGATGCGTAGGACTCGGAATGCTGAGGCTGACTTATTGTCTAAATGGGCTCTGGTAGAGTTGATGTTGAGGAGGTAGACCCCTCTATGGCTACCATGTTTTAATTTCTGTTCTTTAATGAAGATTTTTGTTTCTTAGACCCAACAAACCACCAGTGCCTATCACACTATTCTAGTACATAGAAATAGAGAAAACACACACCTTCAAAAGATGTTCGATCCTCAACTGGAATATGCAAGCACCATATGTCAAACATTCTTCATCCAAAAAATTAACAGTCAGAACAGATTTTTTTTAGGTGGTAAGCAACTCAATGCAATGTCAATTTGTTAGAGATTATCAATGGCTGCAAAATAGTAAAATGTAATATTATATGCCATTGAGAGTAGGAATCAGCATTGTCATCTCCAATTTCCATGACCACTTACTCTCCAAGTTTTTGATGATGCATTGCAAGTCCAAGTCCAACGCCATCAATTCCTGCCAAATTTCAGGACAAAGACGGAAACGTAAAAAACACTCGTAACTTTTGTTTAATTAACACAACATTTTTTTGCTAGTAATTGAAGAAAAAGATAAATAAGATGAAGCAAAACTAAAAAGTAGTAACAAAAAAGAAAAAGAAAAAGAACAGTAGCAGTAGCAGTCAATTCAAAGTAGGACCATAACCTTTATTAGTTAATCATCATTTTGTTTACTTTTAAATCAAAACCATTAAGATAACGTAGAAATAGAGAGAGAGAAAGAGACCAGGTAAATAGAGAAGCAGAGGAGAGCCGTGGGGGCGAGAAGCAGATTCGAAAGGAGAGAACCAGCGAGGAGGTCCACCGTCGTGTTTGATCAAATCTTTTGCGTGCTCCATTAAATCCGTCGGCTTTCCGCTCTGCGCCGCCGCGTGAGCTACGACCTCGTGCGTCTTCTCCGACCGCTTCGTCTCCATCGACGACGCGAACAGCCGCGTCCGAATCGGAATCGGATTAGAAGCTGAAGCTCTGAAGTTGGTCGCAGATAAGCAGACGAAGGGGAAGAGAGAAGCCCCGGCGGAGGCCATTAATCTGATTGCCACTTCACACTTCAGAGTTACAATTTGACTATTCGTAATTGATTGATTTGATTGGCTCCTTTACTTCTCGATTTCATCTATAATATTCAATAATCCTGTATGATGTATATATTTCATAATATAATATTATTAATACTGCTAAAAAAAAAAAAAAGCGCAATCGCATGTAAATGTTTGCTCTTTGTTAAAGCGGCTTCTTGTCAAAGAATTATGCAATAACGGACAATAGTTATGCAATATACTGATCAATAGCTAGAATGACGATTGACGAGGCATGTGAAGTGACGGATCCGAAAATTTTAATTAAGTGGAGCTAAAATTAAGAGTAAATCTAAACCAAATATAATTAGAAATGATAATACAATTATAGAGAAATTAGAATGAACACCCAATTTTTAAAACTTAATATAAGTTATTACCCAATTTTTTGATAAATATAACCAACTACCTAAGTGATTTATTAATTACTTACATAGTGATAAGTAGTGGTAATTCACTTAGTTACCAA
The DNA here is from genome assembly GCA_018132145.1 of Boehmeria nivea var. tenacissima. Taxonomy (NCBI): domain Eukaryota; kingdom Viridiplantae; phylum Streptophyta; class Magnoliopsida; order Rosales; family Urticaceae; genus Boehmeria; species Boehmeria nivea. The sequence continues at coordinate 20,699,423 of CM030876.1, forward strand.
AAATATGTGCAAGCAATTCACGAATTGACTAAAAACTCAATTACTTCAAAAGTTTGAATATTTCTTTTTATTGTTATATAAATTATGGGTATTTACCTATTTTACCTTATAAAATTTGAAACATAGAAATATATAATTAATATTATTAATTAGATTTTAAAATCTACTAATAAAAAATAGAGAAATACCCAAGTTTATACAATAATAAAAATAAATATCCAATCTTTTGAAGTAATTGAATAATAATTTCGTTAATTACTTGCACATATTTTTGGTAGCTAAGTTAATTAGCACTAGCTACCGTTATGTAAGTAATTTAATCACTTGGTATTTTGTTATATTTTTCAAAAAATTAGATATTAATTTAAATTAGGTGTTAAAAATTATGTATTCAGTATTCACTATAATTTTTTATAGCTAAGTTAATTAGCACTAGCTAAGTTTTTTTTTTTTTTTTTTTTTGGCAACGTTTAATCATACTAAGTTGATAGAAAGAACTGATGCAAAAAGACACACAACAACTAACACTAATTTTATATCTAGTTGCTTTTGCATTAATGCAAAGGGCCCATAACAATAAGCTAATGCAGTTTTGCTGATTGATTAATTCCGTAGCTTTATTATTTGGAAAGATGGGAAAGTGAAGCAAAGACCAACTACTTTTCTTGAATATCATATACATTTCATTAAAATAAATAAATAAATAATTGACCAGGCTGTATATCTGACATTTGTACAAGTTACATTAACCCATTTTAATGCTAACTTCTGAGCTAGAACGGAGGGATTTTAATATATATATATCAAGAAATGTGTTTTTAAATAGTAACTTGTATTACTGTGAAACAACAAATAGATGAAATCAATGCATAATTGTAAAAAATTAGCAATAAAAAGCTTTAGTTGTCACGAAGACATCAGATGATGTATTGTGTTCATTGCCACATGTTACTTTCGCCAGTCAAACTGTCAAAGTGAAACTTAACAATACTTTTGGTAGGGTGAAGTCGGATTCGGTTATCCGTTTTTTTTGCAATTTTTATAACCGAAATCAAATATTCGGTTAATAAAAAAAATCAAAACTAAAAACCGGTTTTTTTTTTATAACCGAAACCGAATTTTTAGTTTTTTTAATTCGGTTTTTTCGGTTAATAACCGAATCAAATATAATTTAAATTTTAATTCGGTTATTCGGTAAAAAATTCGGTTATTCGGTTAAAAATTCGATTTTTTCGGTTAAAAATCGGTTTTTTGTTAAAAAAATTTTGGTTTTCCTGTTTTTAAATTCGGTTTTTTCGGTTAAAAATTCGATTGTTCGGTTAATTAGTGAGAAAAATTGAATAATCGCACTGAATTTTTGATTAATTCGGTTTTGAAGCACCGAATTTCGGTTTTTTTAAAAAATTCAGTTTTCGGTTACGATTTAAAAAAAATCGGCTAATTTTTTCGATTTTTTGACTTTTTCGGTTTTAATTTTCATCCCTAACTTTTGGTTTGCAAATAATTGGAATCATGCAACAGCAAATTGAGTTTTTCTTTTTAATTATTTTTGGGAATTTTAAAGAAATAGCAACTGTTTACAAAATAATTTTAAAAAATAACCACAGTTTCAAAAAATTTAAAAACTAATCATGTAAGAAATTTTTTATAAATTTTTGCCTAATGTCAGAAATTTCTTACAATTTTTTTTGTGTATTTTTGTTATTGTAAGAAATTTCTTATAATTTTATGGCTAGTTTTTAAATTTTTTGAAACTGTGGCTATTTTTTAAAAATACACAGTCCAAAATGACTATTTACCTAACTGACCCTTTATTTTTTTTTATAATTAATTAATCATAGTTATAAAAAAAAATTATATCTATTATTAGTTTATTAGATAATAGAGATACGTGCCTCTTTTTGCTGATAAATAAATACAAGAATGATTAGATTAGTCGCCCCAAATAATGATAAAAGCAATTATACGATCAAGTTATCAATCAATGTTGTTCAAAATTAGAGTTCGTCAAAGTTAGCACCAAAAGGAAATTAAGTGGATAGAGTGACTTAATTACATAATAGAGATCACCGACAATTTTTTTTTTCTTAAAAGGAAATTGAGATATTAGCGAAATAACAAATAAGAGGAAAAAATAATAACAAAAAAGAAATCATTTTACAAAATTTGCACCCACCATATGTCAGCGCAAACGTCCTCCAGAAACTGCTAGAGCCAAAGCAACAAATGGCATGTTATTAAAGATAATAAAAACTGTATTTTGGTATTCTTGTATTCCAATAAGAAGATGGTGTTATTTGTGTTTATAAACAAAATGATTGTGACAATAAGTTAATAATATTTTTTTAATAAAATAATAATAAAAATTAAATATGAATATACCGATGGTAGCAGTAGAATTTAAAATTCAAAGTATAAATTATCAAAGCAATTTTGTACAACAAATTATGAAAAAAAAAAACCGAAAAATTTCAAAAATAACTCCAGTAGTTTCTCATCATTCTCTAGTCGCTTATTAATATATAAAATGTATCAAATAAGTCCCTGAAATTTGAGCCGGCAATCATAGTAGCCCCTTTATTATAAACATAAAACGAAAGATGAGGTGGCATCTAATTTTAATTTTTTATTATTTTTTAAGATAAGTTTTCAAATAAATCCCAAATAATTTTTAAAAAATTCACTCAGTGCCCCACATTTTATAAATCTCATATAAATTCAAAATTCACATATTTCATATTTGAAATCAATCTCTTGCAATGATCAAGATCACGAATTGATAGAGTTCCCTTTTGATTGATCAAAACCGTATTCAACCAAAAAGCAAAACGAAGACCTCATGATCATAGAATAAAAATATCTATAGTTTAGCAATTATGACTATTCAAACATCATAATCACAATTTCTTCCAACCCTTGTAACCATACTCAAAGTCCTACAAATCAATTTTCTTCCAACCCGCTAGAAGAAACCATATCCAAACTTTCTTCAACAATCAAATAATCTTCAATAGATCAAACCACCAAAATCACAATCACATATGAGTCACAATCAAACTTATAGTACAAAAATAACAAAATCACAACATAAGAGAGAGGAAGGTAAAAGAGGGCAAGGCGGTGTCCTATAAAATAAAAAAAAAATAAAGATAGCTTCCGTCCATTTAAACTAACGAAAGGGACAATATGATTGACGACTCAAACTTTAATGGCTTTTTTGACACTTTTTATACATTAAGGGACAACTTGAAAATGATGTCAAACTATGAGGGTTATTTTTGAAATTTTTCCAAAAAAGAAACCATCAAACGCGCCATTTGACCGCACATTATTGCAGAACGACAAGAGAATCTTTAAAAACACACTAAACTTGGTCTACAATTTTATTTTTATTTTTTTGGTAAGACAAACTTGGTCTGCATAGATAGACGGTCTCGCGTAGTTTATAGGTCTTGAGGCTTGACCCTATAACGCAATAACTAGAAGAAAACCGACCACACAAAAGAACTTAAGGAGAAAAAAAAAAGTGAACATAGGTTACCTCTATTCTATACGGATACGAGAAAAGACAAAGACAGAGACTCAAAGGTAAAAACAAGTCAAGTAAAGTAATTAGCCCCACAGTCACAACTCACACCACCGCACCGCACCCAGGCCTTTATTTTAAACATATTAAATTCAAGCTGAGCGATCCTTTTCTGATTTTCATTGCATGCAATTATCAATTACTGCAGTAAATAGTTACTAGTAACTAGTAATACGGGTGTTACCAAACCCGACCCGTTATTGGGCATCACTGTTTGGGTCCGGTTTGGCGTCTTGACCTACTTCTCCTTGGAATGAATTTAAGTATTAGTAGTACTATCACTGCTACTTCTCAAAGTCACGGTCCTTTTTCTTTTGCAGACGAGGCCTTGTTGTTGAATGCTGAGTCCATTTCATACTTACCCAATGAAATGCCTATAAATGCATTGCCTATCTCTCTCTTTGCTTTGTTTCTCGGTATAATTACCAGCCTAGCAAGCAAGCAACCAGCCAGCCAAAGCGTAGTTGGACTCATTAACAGCTCTCTACAAAATAGAAAAAAAACCAAATCCAAGCAAGCGACCTCTCTCCGTGTACCCTCAGCTCAGCGATAAGCCAAGTGCTTAGGCCTTATTAGCTTTAAGTAGTGAGAGCTGTAAGTTATCAGTCCAGTTGACGTACGGCCTTAATTAATTAGAGTAACTAGTGTACGGTACGTGTTTCGATGGCTCCAGAGATGGAGAAGAGCTTCGGTGTTCAACAAGCGTCGTCAGCTGGGAAATCTCCAGGCGGCGTCTCAATGGCAAAGCCGACTCCGAGAAGTGTGTTCATGATGGTTCAAATCACACTCAGAATCTTAGCCATGTTTTCGACGCTCATCGCCATATCTCTCATAGTCACAGACAAGCAAACCATCACTGTTTTCACCATCCAGTTCAAAGCACGCTACAAATACTCTTCCGCCTTCAGGTGATCAACATCACACTCCAACTAATTGCTAATTACAACTTTTTCTTTTTTAGAAAAAATTTGTGTATATGATCATCCACTTGTACTCGCAGGTTTCTGGTCGGCACTAACGCCGTCGTTTGCGCCTTCTCCGGGCTGTCGTTGGTGTTTCTCTACCTCATGAGGCGCTCGGAGTCGTCGGACTCAAAACTCAAGATGATTAACAAGTACTTCTTTCTGTTCCTCCATGACACGGTAATTAAGCCAAGTTGTTGTTGCTGCCCAATCATTTCCTTTGTGTTTTTTTTTTTTGTTTTGGAAGTTAGGTGGAAATTGAATGTAATGTTGGGTTGGTTTGGTGTGGTGTGATGAGAGACAGGTAATATTGGTGTTGGCAGTGTCGGGATGCGCGGCGGCGACGGCAATCGGGTATGTGGGGAGGCACGGCGAGCCCCACATGACGTGGGAAGCGGTGTGCGATGAGGTCCCAAAGTTCTGCAACAGAATGTTTCTTGGTGGGGTGTTCTCTTACTTGCCTTTCTTTGCTTATTTCGCTTTGACTCTCACCTCTGCTCGCCGACTCATCACCATCTCTTTCCCTCCTCCACTCCTTAATTTATTCATCACACCACTGAGCTACCACTCCAACGTGCTTTTGTGTTGTTTGTGTCTACATGTGAGATAGATAAGGGTTTTTTTTTTTTCCTAGTTTTTATTGATGAAATAACAAACTGTCGTAATATTGTTGTTATTACTCTGTTTTGGTACTGCTACTTTTGTTTTGTTTTGTTTTGTTTGTGGCTGTGTTTATTTAGGCAATGTTGTGCAAAAAGCTGTAATAGATCACATATATCCCTTTTATAGTCCATCATGTTAATCGTATTCCCGTTACTTCCAGACATGGAATGATTTTGAAAGCTTGTTTGTGGGGCTTTCTTGTTCTGCGAGTGTGAGAGAAGACCCCTCGACATAAAAAAAAATATTTACCACGCTTTCTGATTCTATTATGATCAAACCTAACATTGATCACTCAACCGCTCTTATCTGGCTGCTTAATATATTTTGCTGATGACTTGGCGATAGAGCTAACAACCCTTTTTCCTCTTTTTAAATGCACCGCAACAGTAACACAAAGTACATAATAAACGTTTAACCAATATATATATTTCTTTTTACTGATGCAATAGAGGAGAGACTCGTGAAATGGAGTCCATAGCGAAAGGGGTAGATGCAGGTCTGTTAATTAAGTCATTTCAACTACTTACTCGCTCAAATGCGAAAAACGCATTTAATTCAAACAAAAGAAAACGACAAAACAACTCAGGCCCCAAAATGTTGGGTTTGCGCCGAACGACTTTTGTGGACCATCGTGGTCTTAAATTCTCACTCTGCCATTATACGTGGCCATATATTGCCAACTTAGCAAAATGATATAAATGCAAGCTCTCTCTCTCTCTCTCTCTCTCTCTCTCTCTCTCTCTCTTCTTTCTTTCTAAATGCGTACTTGAATTAATTACACGCCACCAATCAACGTTCCACCGTTGTCCTTGTGCTCATCGAAACATAACAAAATGAAACATAACACTCTGAGGAAAAGCAGAGCTGGCAATATGGCAACCCATCCAAAGCTTTCTAGGATCGTCCATAACCATAAACTTCCCTTGATAGTTGATGCCAATTCCAGTTTCTGTGGTCCAATCTAATCCATTTAACTTCAATCATCATCAACCGATTTGTTCCTCAGTTGACTGCCCATGTGGTTTCCGTTGACTGATAACAACATCAATTAGAATTAAACACATAGTAAAGTGGTACAAACAAGACAAGTAAGCTTGTAACTTCTGTTTTTTTTTTTCTTCTCATCCTGTAGATATACAATTGGTTTGTGTAAGAGTGTTGCCATTGTGTAGGAGGCTTATGATTGGGTTTCAGTCTCGTCTTCGACATCCTTGAGGTGCTCTTTCAGTGTGTGCTCCTGTGTTTCCCATTTTTCGCTGTCCCAAGCTGAATCGATCTTAGGCAATCGAAAGGCTTCGGGTGCTAATGACAGTTGGAATTCTGGTAAATCGGGCAATTGTTGGAGAGCCCTGAGTTTATCACAAAAAGTTCAGTAATTAAGACTAAGAGATCATCCATATTTCTCATTAGGCAATATTTATATCCTCAATTGTAAACAAGTCTCTTACTTTTCTTGTTCCAAGAGATAGCCATACATCTGCGACTTCCTTGATGCAACTTCTGGAACTTTCTGATGCAAATGCTTCATAGCACCCCAGAGCGGAGGAGCCCTTGTATCACAATGCAAAAAGTTTTTTTTTTTTTTTGGTTCTATTTAGAAAAGAAGCAATAAGACCATACTAGTTCATATTTTACATGTCTCAGAAATTCAAAACCAACCTAGTGACTGGAGGTGCAAGGCAAAAGCTCAAGCAAGCCTTCTTGCTCTCTGATAGAAGTTGTTCAGAAGCAAGAAAACAACACACGGCGCTGATGTGGCTGGATGGCTCACTGCCCTTGTCGAGTATGAGGCCGTGGTAGTAGTAAGCGGCAGCCTGGTAACACCGAAGATAAATGAGTACTAGTTATTTTATATGGCAGCGAACAGAACGTCCATTTCTCGATGAGAGAACTGTGTGTTGATTGTATCGTAAGTAACTAACCTTTGCTTCGATAAATTTCCACTTGATGAACCAAAGGTGCTTCTTGTCATTCTCAGGGGTGGTGTCAGATCCTCCCGACAAGCAGTGATAAGCCTGGTGACAAATAGGAGCAAAAAACTTAGCATAACATGTATTTAATGCTGTGTTCAACAGTGCTCCATAGACACATACACATGCATTTTGAACAAACAAACAAAGGAAGAAACATATAACATAGTCGTTTATTGTCTTTGCACTGATGTAAATTAGAATGGATTTCGAACCTGGCTAAAGTAGCTCATCTGTTCACACGCCAACCTCCTTTTCACTGATAAAGTGGCCTTTTGGCAATCAACTGCTAAACCAAGCTGGATTTCTGTCCCCTGCATTCATCGTATTATTAAAATCTTTAGAGATCATTATCAACGCAAGCCTCTAAAAATAATACACCTTTGTTGTTGCGTACCTGGCCTAGAGCTTGAATTGAAATGGCCTCTAAGACATTATCTTGAAGATCCTTTGGCAGTCTTTTCCTGGAGGGGTTTGGATATGCGATTTTTGTAAAACGTGTTAAAAAAAAAAAAAAAGGCTTCTTCTTGGCTATTTGTTTCATAAGGAATCAAACTACTGATTTGACTGACTTAATATCTTGTGGGATGCGAACAAGTACATCCTGGATGCAGAACTGCAAGTACCCCGATGCCCTGAGCAATAAGTCCACAGCTTCCCTCTTGCAATCTGGATCGGGACACTAATTAAGATTAACAAACCTAGACTGGGCTCTGTCTGAGAGTCAGAAAAAACAAATACAACTTCATCAAATGGATAAGAATGCGAACCTGAAGATACAACCCTTATTCCCGAACCAGAGTGGTCCTTCGGGATCATCAATGAGTCAACCTCAGCCAAAGTGAGCATAGCCATCTGATGAATCACCGATAGTACTTCGTACCACGAGTTTGCTACACTTATTTCCTGCTCGTAGAATTTCAAAGCTCAATTGTATCAAGAAGCCAAGGCATATCTGTCAAAGTACAAGGAAGTAGTGCTGAGCTGGCCTGTCTGTAACATTCGTACCTGTCGTCCCTCTTGTAAGCATTTCCATTTAAATTCTATCAGCCCCTGAACTCCAAACTCTGGTACACAGTATCAAGGTTAGTCTTTGAGTGATCAATAATAAAATTTTCCAAAAAAGTTAATAACAGCAATAATCGAAACCTTTCATAGTGAGACCAATGAGAAGAGACAAGTACTCCTCCAGAGATCGCCTGAGTTCAGTTGTAGCAGATCCATCTGCAATATAAGACAGCAAAATCTCCACATACATCAATGGGTTCAATTCATAGTAGAGAATTTTCCGATGATTCTTAACAAAATTATTAAAAAAATTTAAAAAAAAAAGGTCAAAAGAATTTCACAAGTCAAACATATCTGAACTATTCATTTCTCGTCTTAAAACTTCCCAAGAGAGGCAAGAATAGCGAAGAGAAGAGGACAACGAATAAAACTGACCGGTGTCCTGCGACACTAACACAATCTGGTTGCGAAGCGAATGAAGCCTGCTGGCAAGATCTTTCGGAATCATGCCTTTAATAGGCCTTCGGAGATCGGACTGCACCGGAATTCGCATCGATGGAACGAACACCACGGTTTCGGGGATACAAGGCTTCTTCTTCTTCTTCCAAGGAACAACGCATACAGAAGAAACGCATCCCATAGTTGTTGCTGGTTTTTTGTTTGCGTAGTGGCAAGTGCTAGTTTGAAACATAACGTCCTACGCCAATCATTTATCAAACTATTATGCCGTTTTTAAGTCCAACCATAAGTGTTAAAAGTAATTTGCGAACAGAAAAGTAATTTAATTCAGTAAGCTTTCATATTAATTGAAAGAACTGAAAGTTAGGAGCTTGAAAACGAGGATGCAATAAATGAGCTATATAGGAATGTAACACCAAACAAGTGGTTCATAATAATTCACTCCATGTGAAGTGGAAATAGATTAGAAGCAACAAGTAGAGAATAATGGTGGTGACAAAAGTTACTAGGATGACCAAAATCTCTATATTCGAATCTAATATAATCTTTGAGGAAGGAAAATAATAATATTTACAAACAGTGCAAGTTGATGATGAAAGTGAATAAGAGAAAAAGTGAGAGAAGACTCACAGTCACCGGGTACAGAGAGGAGATCAGCTGTCAAGCTTCGAGGTTTCATAAGAAACGGTAATTATATTATTATCATTTCCATAGTCATATCTCGACCGCTCTTATTATTAATGAAAAGAGAGAGAAAGAGGAATCAAGAAAATAGGAAGAGCTCAAGGACCAAGACATATTTCACATGGCCAGGACGTACCTCTCTCTCTCACATTCATGATATTAATCCAAGCGTGGAATGGAACAAATAAAATATCACATTCTTTACTTTTTGTTGTTTTATCCAAAGTGGCGGGTCTGTTCAGTTCGTTAAAAAGTCAGATGTGGGAGTGGGACCCAGTCCCAGACAGGCAAACGTGGACTTTTTCTTTTTCCAAACTACGGCAAATCAGGTAGGGACCACCAGCTTCTACACATAACAAATGGTGTTATCCGCGCAATTGGCCGACAGACGATGACTTCTGTGACTCATTCTCACCCATTCGATCTGCCACGTCAAACTAAATTCCTTTTATTCCTTTTCGCTTTTTGGATCTCTCTCTTTAATTCTACTCTTCCCAAGATCCTAAAATAGACTTTTTTTTTTTTTTTTGTTTCTACTTGGCAACAATTTTCTTTTCTTTTGATCATCATCATGGAGAAAAGAATGGAAGTTAAAAAGGCTTGATAAATTTTGAATCTTGATCTAGAAGATTCGAAGGTGATCAGTCAACTTTATAATACACGTGGGTTGCAAATGATATGATAATGAATGGGAAAATAAAAATTTGACGAGAAATAAATGAACAAATTGTTGAGGTGGGTGTGAATGAACCTGGCAATTGATCAGATCTGTTGGTTTAAGGACATTAAACATTTGGCATTTGAGTGATCAATTATCAATATAATTAGAGATTGTAGCGTTCCAACAACAGATCCATCATGTTATCGAAGATGACCACAGCCTGGCTTCGCAGTCGCAGCTCATCATGTCCCTTCTATGAAATATGTCAAATGTTTCTTAAACTTTGCAATACACACCAATATATATATATATATAATATTGTCTTAATAGTCTTATTTGCTTCTCACCATTTTTGAGACTTTGGAGTTGCGGCTAATAATGAGTTTTAACTTTTAAGTCTCAAGTCAACCCGAGAGTACGGCAAAATAGACAAGTATAACATTCCCGTATGATCTCATCTCCAATCATACTATAGGGATTGGATGTACATTCATTTTATACAAGTACTATGTACAATACAAGATCTGGGACAACTCAATACATTAATGTTAAATATACAACTCACAATATTCTTTTTTTTTTTTTTCCTCTTTGGGTGAGGGAAGATGAATATACAAATGTGGAAGAGTGCATGAATGTGCTTAAGTTACAATATCAACATAAAAGTAGAGCCTTGCACTAGCGATGACAAATGAGGTTAATGTGCTCCAAAACTTTACTTAAACGAAACCGTTGGTAGCTTTACTTGACTTGACAAACCGACCTTTCACTCGTTTGCGCGTATCAGCCCTGGCCTTTCTTGATTCATAACGGATGTGTTTATCGTACCTGTCATCAGATTCCGTTGAGTAAGCAAAGACATATAAAGTGATAAGAGATTGAATTTCCACAAAAAATGGCTATAATAGTAACAGAAGTATTGCCTTCGAGTTTTCTTCTTCTCCATGTAGCGTAACATGGCATTGCCTCTATTTAGTGCTAGCATGTCCGTGCCCTCCTCAGATTTTGGCTCTTTCGCAGTGTCATTTCCAGCCGGAAGAAGATGTCCTGAGTCATATCTAGGGCTATTCTTATTCTGGGATTTAGCCAAATCCAATTCTGCTAATGTGCTATTGCTTTGTAGTGATGCGAGTGCACAATTTGATAGTTGTCGACTTGAGCAATTCTGCCATTTTTGTATCGTGATCAAGACCATGTTTTAGAAGACCAAGTGAGATATGAGAATAGACGAGTTTAAAAGCTTAGTTACAGATAAGAAGTGCTTAATCAAAAAGTATTTTCAAATTTTGTACAAGCACTCTGGTTCAATAAAGAGATGTATATGTTGTTCATATTCATTTTAGCTATTTCTTAGTGAAACCATAGAAGTGAGGACATGCTTTTTAACAATTAAAGTTTGAAGCATAGTTTTAGATGGCAAAGATTATGTCCATCTTTTTCTAAACATGCATAGTTTGTTTCTCATTTGGTAAAGATTCTAGAATAAGAATTTTAAAGAACGACTACTAAAAGCAGTCGAGATGGCTTACACTTTCCGACAGGGCGGCGTCAAATGCAAAAGAGATCTCATGCTTTGGTGTTAACAAGCGGGGTCTGTTTATGCCACGTTCTGTGGCTCGTGAACCACAATCTTTTGGGTTTTCCAGTTGAAAGTCCCACATCTGCACAGCATAGGTTAAATCATCTATAAAATATCATACATTTAGTAATATTATGATGTATATGGCTGTAATGATGCTAGACAACAAGTGGACCTAATAAATCTCCACAGGTATATAATATACCAAGTTCAAGCCGATGATTCAGTTTGGAAACTAAATCCTATCTTTTTTTTGTTCCTTAATCCAATATTACATCAAGACAATCGAGGCCTCAGCTTGTTCTAAAACAAATATTCACTAAGAGCAGCTTTGAAATAACAAGAGAAGAATTATCCATGCATACCAGAGGCGAATCATATGTCGGATTATAGTCCCACAGAAGATCTTGTTCATCGACTGAAGCACTCATCGGCAACATAAGCAACGACGCAAATGTCGTTTCTTGCCTCAACAATCCATCATCATCATCATCATCATACTCATACTCATGCCGTTGATCATCAGGACACTCGATATGATTCCCCTGAAGAGCAAGTCTACTCGGAGGGGGAGTCGTAGCCGTAGGCCTCAGCTCAACACCACCTGCATCCACCCGCAGCAGATCTCCCCTCGCCATCTCCGCCAACTGCTCATACACCTCCTTCATCCTCTTTCCACGTCCCAAACTTGAGCCCACAAAGCCACGAATACTCGAACCCCTCAGAATATTATCCTCCGAACTAAACCCAAGAGTAGAGGCCAATCCAGAAGCCGATGGACAGCCCGAGAAGCCTTCAACAGGAGGGGCCGATATCGAGCAGTCATCAAAGTCGCAGTCTGAGCAGAGCAAAAGATGGTGGTTTGAGCAGAGAATGGAAGCCGGTTTGCGAGCGCAGTGGTGACAGATCCAGAAGCGAGTGTGGCTGAGAGAGAGGGCATTAGCGGAGTGGACATGGCGGTCGCAGAGCAAGCAGAGACTCGCCGAGTCAGCGCCGCAGTAGAGAATTGCAAGACTCGAGTCGCAGAAGTCGCACAGCGGAAACATCTCCGACGCAGAGGAAGTGGAAATGCGACGGAAAAGGAATAATGAGATATAATTATATATGAGGAGTTCGGCAATACGATAAGAATGAATAATGAAATAAATGACTTTAGTCTAGTTTTCCAGTTCCAGCAGTAATATGTCTATTCAATTTCAATCAAGCGAGACTGAAGTGGCAGACGTAATCAGTATTAGCCTTTAGGATATGAATGAATGAATATGATATGGGACATCAACAACTTGCATATGTTATGAGCAATTTTGTGTGGGTCCACAGAGAGAAAAGTGCTAAAAAAATACAATTGGTGGGTGTAGACCTTTTTGCCAACCTGGCACCAAAAAGTGCATGTGCATGTGCATGTCAGTAGTTGGACGATTTCGACTTGAATGACGTGGCGTGTCTTTGATGGGCCTCTGTTGTTGTTCTTGCTCACTTTGTTTGGGCGGGTTTGCCCCAAATCATGCGCTGGGCCATCTGCATTGGATGTGGGAATGAAGGCCTATTTTAAATAATATATGATGTCAGAGAGAATTTCAAAATAAAGTCATTCTTGATGCCATTTAATAATCTATACGTGCTCCTTTCATTTTCACTCTATATTTGTAGTGTAAATTTTGGGGTATAAATTAAAAGTGCAATACACATGGGGTATAGATTATCATTGTATCAAGAATGGAGTATTCTTCAAAATCCCCCTTTAATGTCAAACTCATTCTGTGAATTTTGAGAAATGCCCTATTTTGCCACTGTGATAATTTATGCACGACGCGTGTTATACTATAAATTAGTAAGTGGTACTAAGAATGGTCTTGTTTTGTAATTTCTCTAACTCCTTCGTAATAATAAAAAGGAAGAATTGCAAAGGGGATTGCAAAATAATATCATTTTTTGAATACTTAATAATCTATGCCCTAAGTGGTATGCTCCATTTATTAATATCATAATAATCATATTTGATACATGCGTATCATATTATGGTACATATATTTCAAAATATGATTCACATATATGAAATATGAAAAAGCTTAATTTTATAAAACTATGGCTAATTCTTAAAAAAAAAGCCAAAAGTTTAGTTAAATCCTTAAAAAGCTCTTTCTTTAACACATGGATAAAAAATGAATAAATACCAAATAGATCTAAAAAATTTTGTCAATAATTTTGTACAAAAGACAGTAATAATGATAAAAATAGAGATAATTGAGTAAATATCTATTTTTTTAATGATGTTTCAATAAAATAGTTAATGTTTTGATTAATTAAAAAATTAGTAATTTTTTTAACTAAATGATGATGTACATTTACCTTTATGTTCTTAGTTCTCTTATGTATTAGTAGCCAATAACTTAATTTTTTGAAATATTGGTCAAGAAATAACAAATACAAGATGAAAAGAAATTGAATAAGAAAAAGAAAAGGGGTTAAAAGAGTAAATAGCAATACAGTGGCAGGTTGATGAATGAGCTGGCAAAGCACTTAGACGATGGCAAGTACTCTACGACTACGAGCCTCCTCGCACTAATTTATTAATCTTATCTTGCACAAAAAATAAAAATAAAATAATAAGGTTAACATGGTTACTTCTATAATGAGTTTTTTTTTGTTTTTATGGTGGAAAATAATTATGCACCGTCGGATTCATATTTTTAATGAATCTCGCATCTTAAAAATTTAAATCTTACCATTTGAAATTATTTTTTACCACAAAAAAAATTCACTATAGAATTTTTCGATTAAACATAAGAAAATATTTAAAATTTATACAATAATAAAAATAAAAATAAAAATTATACTCATATCTTTAAAATAATTGAATAATTATTTATTTTATTAATTATCTATATATATTTTTAATGATTTAATCAATTATTATAAATTATCATCACCTCAGTAATTAAATCTTTAAATATTTTGTTATATTTTTTTAAAAATTTATTTAAATTAATGGTTAAAAATTGAGTATTTGCTATCCTTATTTAATAAGTAAATAAATAAAATCCGAAATCCGAACTGGGACGATCCGATCTAGGTAGCTTCGGGTTCTCGACCTAATAAAAACCCATCATCAGATTGAGGGGAAGGGAAGAGGAAGCAGTCGAAGCTTAAACCAATCGAAGATGTCGAACAACTCGATCTCCCAGCCGCTGATCTGTGCTCTGCTAGCTATGCTGATGGTGTCGCTGACACTCGGCGCCTCCGACGTTCCGTTCATCGTGGCCCACAAGAAGGCTTCGCTCAACAGGCTCAAGTCCGGGGCCGAGCGCGTCTCCGTCTCCATCGACATCTACAACCAAGGATCTGTGTATGTGCTTCCACAATTTTAATTCTTTCTTGTTTATAGTTCAGATCCAGGTTTGGGTTTGGCTTTTCGTTTTCTATTGTCCGATGCTCTAGATCCGTTTGACCTTTTTTGCTTGCTTGCTCTTTGATCTTTCTTTTGAAAGTTTACGTCTAGATTTATGACCTTCAGTCTATGGACTCGTTTATCCTTGAATTATGGTATATTATGTTGATTAAGACATACATATTATTGATGCTTCGTGTGGTGTCATCAATTATTGATTTTCAGATTTTTTTACTATGCATTTAATTCATGCACTCGGTACATGGTTGTTGTAGAATAGCAAAAATTGACGCCAATACGCTATTGAGAAACGATGGAGAGCTTGTTATTATGCCTATATTACATATTTCCTTTAATTTTGTTTGCATCTCTGATTTATGCAATGATAATGTTTTTAGTTTCGCTGCTTTAGCGCTGATCAGATATATATAAACTTGTAAAGTAGGATTATCAAGTAGTGCATGCATGAGTCAATGTGCTAGACTTTCTAGTGTTTATGTGGTTCAAGTGATTGTGTGCGTCAAAGGGTGTTTGGAAGGTGTGGTAAAGTTATGCAGAGGAGAAATTACATGATTGGTTAAAAGGTCAAGTTGGTAAAAAAAAAGTGTAGCATCTAGCACTTCTAATTCCATTGAGCAGCTCCTTATTGTATTCTGAATAAAGCATACGAATTCAAGGAGTTGTGGATCAATGTAGTTTTCGCTGGCTTTATTCCTGTCAAATTTCTGTTCATGTTTGCGTGATTCTTCTGCTCTAAATTGATATGTCGTAGTTATTTATTATATGGTTTATTGTCTTTTACATGGTTCTAATTCAACTTTTTTTCCAAATACTTTTCCAGGACCGCGTATGATGTAGCTTTGACTGATGATAGCTGGCCTCAGGACGGCTTTGATGTGGTCAGTGGCAACACTTCAACTTCATGGGAGAGACTTGATGCGTAAGTGCCACCTATTTGTTATTGTGTTTCTTACCTCTATCTCCATAGCCTGATGTCCGCCTGTATGTTTTCAAATCCAGCGGCGGTATCTTGTCCCATTCGTTTGAATTGGAGGCTAAAGCCAAAGGTCTTTTCAATGGTGCACCAGCTATGATCACATTCCGCATTCCCACAAAGTCCGCTCTACAGGAGGCTTATTCAACTCCGATCCTGCCTCTAGATGTTCTCGCAGATAGGCCTCCTGAGAAGAAGTTTGAGTGGGTAAGTTATTGTCGATACTTGCTGAATTTCCATTTTATGCATTCTGATCTTGAACACCTCCCATGTTAACCGAATCTTTTTGTTTTTGTTTCATGGTTATCATCACTTTGGCACAAATTTCTACAGGTTAAGGTATGACTCAGTGCTTATGCTTGGAAGCATTTTAGATTATAAATGTTCCCAAAAAACATTTCTTTTTTTTAGATTAGCATGCATGCTTGTCTGTATAGCACGAACTAAGTGACAGTTAATCTCTTGCAATAATCTGTGACCTGTGGCGTGCATGAAATCTTTTGATTGCATCTGAAATCTTGACATTATGACCATTTTGCAGAGGCTGTTAGCGAAATATGGGTCTCTTGTGTCGGTCATCACCATTGTGGTCCTGTTTGTCTTCCTGGTCGCCACCCCTTCCAAATCCAGTGCCGCGAAAGGAAGCAAGAAGAAGCGCTAATCTCCGGCCATGACAATAGAAAAAGCATTGCGCTTGGTCTTATAGAAGCAGTGGCATGGTTCTCTGTGCCAATTAATTTTATACGCATGTTAGTGATCCATATGATCAGCCTTTGTTAGAGACTTGATGAGAATAGTTGTTGATGCTAGTGCCAGCATTTACTTGAAACAGGTATTTGGACATCCGGAATCAGTGACTTGCTATCAATTTTGGAAGAGACGTTTACTTTTCTTCTGATATGACACAAATTTCATAACTCCATTCCGATTTTTCTTAAGCTACTTGTACTTGATAATTTTGTCGCCAAAAGATGTAAAACTAGTACTCTTTTCTCGTCTTTACTCATTGGAGTCAATTTACAAAGAGAGACTCAACATCTAAATAATAATTATAGAATAGCAAGAGGATACTTATATCTTTCTATAGAAAAAGCTTCTCTCGTTCAAGCACCGTGTTATTAGCAACGTTTAATACACCAAAATGGGGCTTTATAACGCTTGATGAATGGCAAGAAATTTAGAATTTTGGATGTTTTGTTGCACCGCCTTTTTTATAATCATGGTATCGTGAGTTTCCATGAATAAACGATATAATACAGTACATTCGTATGGTGCACCTGTTTGGATGGATTGAATGAGATAGATTATTCGTGTGAGATTGGATAGGATAAGTTAGATTATATTTAATCTATGGGGTTTTGAGGAATGTACCTCTTTTGGCACAATGATATCGTGAGTTTTCATGAATAAATGAGGTGCTTGTGAGATTGGATATGATAAGTTAGATTATATTTAATCTAGGGAGATTTCGAGGAATGTCTCTATTTTGGCACAATAAAAATCTATGCTCTATGTGTATTGCACTTTTAATTTATGTTTCAAAATTTACAGCATACTACTTAGAGCATAGATTATTAAGTGGCATTAAGAATGACCTTGTTTTGCCGTCTTTTTAAAAATCTAATCACGTGTTTGGAATAATATTAAATTAGAGTTGATTGAATATGATATTGAGACATTATAGTGAATACCCAATTTTTGTCACATAATTTAAATTAATAGTCAATCTTTTAAAAAATATGACAAAATACCTAAGTGATTGAATTACCTACATAGTGTTAAGTGGTGGTAATTAACTTAGTTACTAAAAGCATGTGCAAGTAATTAACGAATTGACTAGTTATTCAATTACTTCAAAAGTTTGGGTATTTATTTTTATTGTTATATAAATTCTAGGTATTTTTCTATTTCACCTTATGATAGTTACTTTAAATAAAAAAAATGATTTAATTAATCAATTATAAAATAATTTTTGAATCTATTTAGTATTTAATAATTTCTAATTCATGTTTTAAGAGAATAGTCATCGTTTTTCAAAATTGAGAAACTAGTCATTAGCCATTTAAAAAGTAGGGCATAAATTAACATTATGTAGGTTATCTTAATTAATAAAAACGTTAGTTATTTTCTTAAAACATCATCTAAAAAATGACTATTTACTAAATGATGTCATAATTTTTTTGCTTTTTTTCCTTATTAAGAAATTTAATAATCAATTAAAGCAGTGGGGCCTATAATATTTAGTTATATCTAATGTACCCCGTGTTTGGGCAACTCATTTTGCCCATTCCATCTTATTCTTGGGATGGTTTGGAAAATGGTTTGGAAAAATAATTAGAATGGTTAGACTTTGCAAATTTCGATGTGGTATAAATGGTTGAGATAACCCACTGTTTGGGGCACTCATTTTGACCATTATTGGATGGTTTGAAAATAGTTTGGAAAAATAATTAGAATGGTTTGATTTTGCGAATTTTGAGGTGGTATAAATGGTAGTGATTTATAGATATTGTATAAGAATTTGGAAAGTGGAAAAAAATTGAATGGTTTGTAGGATTAGGAAGGTTGAAAAAAATAAAAAAAAAATGGAATAGTTCGAATGGGGGGCCAAACGAGGGGTTAAAGATATTGTATAGGGATTTGAAAAGTTGAAAAAAAAAATGGAATAGAATGAGATGGATTGTAGGATTAAGAAAGTTGAAAAAAAAAATAGTTGAATGAAATGGAATAGAATAAGGAGAATGAGTAGACAAATACGGGGATAATTTCTCCACTTTTAAAAGAAAGTTTGAATAATCTCATCCAATATTTATACTAAATATAGCATAAGAATCTAATCTCATCTCCTTCCCACTAAACACACCTATTATATCTTATCATTTTAACAAGAGGATCCGAAAAGTGCATTGAAATATGATTATAATCTTTTTGCTTGCGCAGCTAAATGACTTTGATTTGGCATTGATTATAGTCAAATAAATCGATGACAGTAGTAACGGTTGCAAATTAAAAAAGAATAGAGAATTTCAAAATAAAGTTCTTAATGCCACTTAATAATTTATATCTCAATTAATTATTCTCTTTATTTTTCTTTTATATTTGTAATGTAAATTTTAGAATATAAATTAAAAGTACATCTCATATAAGACATAAATTATCACTGTGCCAATGAGGCATTCCTCAAAATCCCCTTGAGAAATACGAGGGCTAATAGTTGAGTTAATCCCATGTTTGGCTCAACCATCTACACTATTCTATTCAATTCTATTTTTTCATTTTTTTTAACTTTCCTAATCCTACAAATCATTTTATTTCATTCTATTTTTTCAATCATTTTTTTTTAATTTTGTAAATAATCCCTGTTGGTGTATAATTTGAACCAACGCCGTGATCCGTATCTCTAGTGTGTGATACGGCAATGAATATTATGAATTTGCAGGAAATAATCACTCAAGAAAGTTTTTAAGTGGTTCGACCCTCCAATGGAGAAAAAGTCTACGTCCACTGTGTTTTTGATATATTGTCGAATGAGAGTTTTTTTACAGAGTAAGTTTTTCCAACCCCTTCCCCTTCAACTTTCCCGCCTTTTATACTTATCCGGCAAGAGAGAGAGAGGAAAGTGCATTAAATGCGCCCCACCTAATCGCCCTTAAATCAAGGGATTAGGTGGCCTTATCTTAATTGACCATACCCTGCCCGAAAATCAGGGGGTTGGTTACTAACTAATCACTTCATGTCATTCACCGATGAGGCCTGTACAGTGCCTGTCAGAGGGAGTTATCATCAAGATTATCCGACTGTCGCTGCTTGAGCGTTACCCTTTGTCCGGGGTTCTCTCCCTTCGCGAAGAGTACCTCGAGCTTCCGGGTCCATCGGGAGCATGATGCCGGCTATAAGGTTCACAAGTCCCCGAGCTTGGCGGGTCTCCATTCCACTGGTCCTCTCCGAGGACTCAGCTATGTGTCGAATTATACCTTCGGGGGGGGGGGGGTGGCTGTCAACCTTCACTATGACGTGGCGGTTCATTCGTCACGATGACTCTTTCTCCAGAAGCTTCTAGCCTTCTGAGAAGGCTTTCTTGAAAGGAGATCCTCGAACCAAAATCGGCTAACAACATCTGCCCCCCAATTCCTGAGGACAAGTGCCGTGTCCTCTGGGATTTCTTCCTGGGTACGATTTTCCACTGAAGAGCCGCGCCGTTTGAGTGACGGGCATTTAATGCTCTGACACACTTTTCGGGGAGTATACACTTTGCCTTTCTCGGTAACATATGCTGACGTCAGGTAATAATTACCCCTTATCGAAAATCTTCCCGATCGTTAGATGTTGATGGGGATATTCTTATCCAACGGTCTATGAGCGAGCTCGAGGTCCGGAGACGAAAAGTTGTGAAACGAAAAGGCGGAAGGCGAAAAGACGCGAAGTGACTCCGCCACTTTTGTATTCTTCGCCTATAAAGCTCTCCTTACTTCTATTTCTTCAAATCTTTTGCTCCCTTTGACATTTCTTTCCGACTTCAAACTCGCTCACCTGCATTCCGACGCCCTGCAACTCTTCTACGACGCTGCGACCTTCCCGGAGTTTAAAGGTGTTGCCGGCATTTCCGTCTTGTCCTTCCTGGTAAGTCTTCCGTTTACTATCTTGCCCTCTCTTTCTTGCGTGAGGTTATCTTTTCTGTTGGGGGTGACTTTGCGGGTTTGTCGTCGTCTTTAGAAAAGAAAATGTCTCACTCATCTTCACCTCCTGCCGCCGCTGGGCGCGAAGCCGGCTCCGTCATTCCGTCGGCAGTATCTCCGCCAGCACCGCACTCCGCCGCTAGAAAGGCGAAGACGAAGGCGAAAGCTTCATCGGCTACGCCGGGCTCAGCCTCAGAGCCCGCCATGGAGAGACCCACCGGGTCCACCGCCACCGCCGCTGCTTCTCGACCCAACGCGGTTGGAGAGGCCCGACCGTCGGGAGCATCGTCCGCCGCCATTCTTCATCCCCCAGAGACTTCGGCCAATCTTGCTGCGGATGACAAAATTTCCAAATGCTCCAAGGCCGACGTGAAGCACATTCGCCACCAGTTCCATCTCCCCGCGACCATCACTACCAGGGCTATGTCCGCGGAGGAACGTTCAACACGCCCTCCGCCGTCGCAGGTGGCCTTCAACAAAGCCATCATGAAGCATGGGGCAAGACTTCCGCTCCATCCTTTAGTTCGCGGGGTCTTGGCGCACTGGGGCCTTGCTCCCAGCCAGCTCAACCCCAACGCCTACAAGATCATGGCTGGAATGCACATCTTTTGGAGGGTGTGGTTCACGGAGGATGTAACCATGGAGGAGGTGTGCCACCTCTACAAACCCTCGTCCAAAAAGTCCGAGGCGGGGTACTTCTTCTTGGCGCCGTGGGAGAAGAAGAAGATCCTGATGACGAACCTGTCTTCGTCTTGCGAGGGGTGGAAAGACAGGAACTTCTGGGTCGGGGGAGATTTCGACCCATGCGGCTCAGAAGAAGGAGCCCCGACTCTTCCGCGAGCGTACCAAGTTCCTGGTGAGTTTGGATTCTCGCGATCTTGTTCTTCTTCGCTTTTCTCGTATGCCGCCGTTGTACTAATGCCGGTGGTTGTGAACAGGTTCTTTCGTGCGTGCTTCCGTGTCCGCGGCGCAGGAAGAACGGATTACCAGTGCTCTGTCCTCTCCTGATGAGGCCAGGGACGTCCGGGCCCTCGTGGTTGAAGAGAACTTGTTCTTCCATGGGTGGATCGGGACCCGCATGGAGCTGGATCCGGACCAGCTTCGAGGGCAGAAGTCGGGGTCTAAGCAGACCAAGGCTTCAGCGGGGGCTTCTGGGAGCACGACCACTCCCCCTCCAACCAGAAAGAGGGCGGCCACTTCTTCGAAGAAGCCCGCCAGCTCCAAGCTCAAGGTTGCTCCCCCTCCCCCCCCCTCCCAAGAGGCCGAGAACGAAGAAGAGGCCTCGGAGACACCCGAGGAACCCCTCAAGAGGAGGAAACGATCACGGACGGAGTCTGCCGCGGCTCCAGAGGTCAGGCCTCCCGCGGCTCCTCAAGCCCCGGAGGTTGCCGAGACGACCCTCGGGGGTATCCCGTTTGGTGAGGCAGCACGCCAAGTGCTCTCCGATGCCGCGGACATTTTCAGTGAGCAACCGCCTGCTCCTAGCCCGCCAGCTAATCTGGCGCGGGATCCTCTATTAAGCGTGGAGGATTTTGTGATGGAGCCGACCGATCCGTCTCCTTCAGGGGCGGCTCCAACACCAGATCGGGCGACGCCTGCTGGGCCTTCGACCCAGTTCGCCCCGGGAACACGCCCAACGGTTCCCATCGAGATAGATGATGGTAAGCAACTTCTTTACGCTCGTTTGTTTTAACGGTAAGCAGGGACTAACAAACTTTATTTACAGATGAACTTTTCGGGAGGCTATGGTCGTCGCCTTCGGGGAATACACCCAGCCGACCGACCCTTCCCCGCGAGTCTCCCATCAAGGACAAGGGTAAGCGCCCGATGGAGGAGACCATTCCTTCCGAGGCCTCGTCTTCGGAGGAAGTGGAAGCACCACCTACGGCGGGCGCTTCTTCGCAAGCTCAAGCCTTGCCGTCTCCGGGGGACGATCTCACCGAGAATCCTCCGAGTCCTCCTGCGATAACCACCTCCGCCAGAGACCCGTTGGAGGACTTCGAGGTTCCCCCGGCTGGGGCTCCTTTTGGAGCGGGGTCGCCTGCCCCGTCCGGGGGCTTCCCCTGGATGCCAGAACTCGGCCCTATGCTAGACGAGCTCTGGTCGGAGGAGACCTTCAGGCAACTCTCCAAGGAGCCGCTTCAGGCCGGGAATCGCGAGGGCATGAGGCTGTTCGCGAAGGTATGCCCCTTTTCCGTTTGTATTCCCTTTTATTTTGTCTTGTTATTAATCTTAACTGTTGCAGGCATTCCTGGCGAACTTCACCTACTCCCGGAGGTCGGAGGCAATCTACGCCCAGGGACGGGATGCTCTACTCCAGGCTCGAGAAGAGAGGGAGAAGCTCAAGGCTCAGGTCCGCGGACTTTCGGATGAACTTCGCGAACTCCGGGCTCAGTCTGACATGTCCATCAGAATGACGGACCAAGCTACCCGGAGCTTAGCGAAGACGAGGGAAGAGCGGAAGTCCTTCACGACGGAGATCGCTAAGCTTCGGGAGGAGCTGGAGAGAGAAAGGGAGGCCCATACCGCGACTAAAGTCCGGTTCGAGCAGGAGCTCGCTCAGGCAACGGCCCAGCAATCAGAAGCGTGGGAGATTCTGGCTGAGGAGCGCCGTGCTCGCGAAGAAAGTATTCTCTCCGAGAAGGCTGTCTTCGGGGCCACCCTCGAGGAGGAAAAGGCCTTGAGAGGTGCGGCGGAGTCGCGAGTCCAAGCCCTCGAGGAAGAGCTCAAGGCGGAGCGGGGGAGCAAACAGCTGGTAGAGCACGAACTTAACGGGGTCAGAGCAAGGATACGCTCCGCAGTGGCTGATTTTAAGAAGAGCCCTGCGTTTGAGAGTATCATAGAGCTGAGACGACAAGATTGGCTCGCCAACTACCACCAGAGCGCGGGGTACCGGGACGAAATCCTTCAAGCTATGCTCACAGGCGCTAACCGGGCTTTGGACAGACTTAGGACCCTTCACCCCGAATGGGACTTTGTCGAGGAAATCCGCCGTGAGTACCCGCGACCCCGACAGCCACCTCCGCAGCACCCGCCTCGGCCTTAAGCTTTTTTTTTTTTTTTTTTTTTTTTTTTTTTTGGGTCCTTATATGGACGCCCGCCCTTTGTACAGTTTCCCTTGATTAATAAATGACAATTTTCTCATACCTTTCTTAAACTGATCAAGTCCCTTCGGGATCTACTAACTAACTCAGCTAACCGATCATCCCTTCGGGATCCGATCAGTCAACTAAATCCCTTCGGGATTTTACTAACTAATTCACCAAACAATAGTCCCTCCGAGACTATCCGTGATTAGTTTCGGTCCCTTCGGGACTGCATATCCTCTCCGAGGGTATGTTTAACGAGTGACTTCTTATTTCCCACGCTCTGGCCTACTTCGTCTGCCTCGGAATTCTTCCTTCGAGCGTGCCTAGTTCTTCTATTTTCTTAGAAGAATAGAATGGTTCTAGGAATAAGTTAGTCTGACTTCCCAAGCTAGTCTCCGAACAGGTTTCCTTCTTCGAAGGAATGCCCCTGACAAGATAAGCCTTTGGGATAGGAAGTCTCAACAAGTATGGCCTGTGTGAGCCCTTCGGAACTCACATGTTCTAGCCCCACTTGCCTTCGAGGTACCTATAGAGCGCATCTATTTTCCTTCTGGTACCCCGGATGCCCCCCGGCTTCTTGATCGCTTTAGCGGTCGAGAAGACAGGGTAGTGTTTTTAGGATTTATCCACTTCGCAGTTCTATCCTTTATACACAGAGTTTATAGTCTACTCCGCAGACTTTTAATTGGACGCATTTGGAAATATAACATATTTTTTCATTCATAAATAATTTACAAGTACAAATGTGAGAAAAATTATAAGGAAATAAACATACAAATTAAGGGAACCTACTGATAATACTTCTTGAGATGCTCCGCATTCCAGGGAAGTCTCAGTGGAACCCCAGCGAGATCCGCGAGCCGGTAAGCTCCCGATCGCAGAACTTCGGTGATCTGGTATGGCCCTTCCCATGAGTACCCCAACGCCCCCGCGCCCGGCTCCTTGGTATTCTGGAAAACTTGTCTGAGGACGGTGTCCCCGACTTTAAATTTTCTCTCCTTTACCTTAGAGTCATAATACCTCGCCATACGTTGCTTCTGGGCCTCCATTCGTATCCTTGCGATTTCTCGCCGTTCTTCGATCATATCTCGCTCCGCGGCAAGGAGCGAATCGTTGACCGTTGCATCGAAATTTTCGTATCGGAACGAGGGGATTTTGACTTCTGCTGGAATCATCGCCTCTGTGCCATACGCCATGGAGAATGGTGTTTCCCCGGTGGCCGTTCGGGCAGTGGTGCGATAACTCCAGAGGACCAGAGGCAGCTCCACTGCCCATCGCCCCTTGAGGGCGTCGAGTCGCCTCTTCAACGTGGTCTTGATGATCTTGTTGACGGCTTCGACTTGGCCATTACTCTGAGGGTGGTAAGGTGCAGAGAAATCTTTATTGATGCCAAACTGGTCGCAGAGGTCACGTACAGCTTGGTTGTCGAACTGAAGGGCGTTGTCCGAGACCAAGGATTGAGGCACCCCGAACCTGAAGATGAGATGCTCGCGAATGAACTTCGTCAGGTTCTTCTCGGTAATTGTGGCCAAAGGGATCGCTTCGGCCCACTTGGTAAAGTAGTCCACTGCTACCACAGCAAACTTGAGCCCTCCGGGCGCTGTGGGCAGTGGTCCGATTATGTCGATCCCCCATTTGGCGAAGGGCCATGGGCAGAAGATGAAGGTGAGTCGCTCCGGGTGAGCTCGAATGAGCGCAGAGTATCTCTGGCATTTATCACACTTTTTCGCATATTCAAACGCGTCTCGCTTCATCGTGGGCCAGAAAAATCCCTGCAACAATGCCTTATGAGCGAGTGATTGCCCACCCGAGTGGTTTCCACAAACTCCGTCGTGGATTTCATTAAGGACTCGCTTGGCTTCCTCGTTGTTAAGGCAACGCAGCAGCGGGGTTGAGACTCCTCTCTTGTACAGCTTATCGTTGAGCAACAAGTAGTGCTCGGCGTGATATCTGACCTTCCGCGCTAAGTCTCGGTCTTCGGGTAGTTTATCGTCTCTCAGGTAGACAACAATATCATCCATCCACGAAGGTTGGGAGGCAACCGCCTTCACTGCATCCTGCTTGGTGATACTGGGTTCTACCACAACTTCGACCGGGACCAGGCGCAGGAGCTCCGCATCTCGGCTAGTGGCCAATTTTGCCAGGGCATCGGCGTTCGCGTTATCTTCTCGGTCGATATGCTTCACTTCGTACCTGGGGAAGTTCTGAAGTTCGGACTTGACTTTTTCTAGATATGCGGCCATTCTATCATCACGGGCTTGAAACTCGCCTAGAACTTGAGAGACTACCAGCTTTGAGTCGCTATAGACTACTAGCGAGTCTACTTGGAGTTCTCTGGCGAGTCTTAGCCCAGCGAGAAAAGCTTCATACTCGGCCTCGTTGTTTGATGCCCTGAAAGCGAATCGTAAGGCGCTGCTGACTCGATGATTCTCGGGGCTGACGAGCATAAGCCCAGCCCCCGAACCATTCTCGTTTGACGACCCATCTACGAAGAGTTTCCACTTCGGGGGTTCGACCAGACCATCTCGATCCTCCTCCGAAGGAAACGTGAACTCGGCGATGAAGTCGGCAAGTGCTTGCCCTTTGATCGCTGTCCGTGGTTGGTACTGGATGTCGAACTGTGTCAACTCGACAGCCCATTTGACAAGTCTGCCCGAGGCCTCCGGCCTGCGCAGGACCTGCTTCATAGGGTGATTAGTGAAAACTATCACCGGGTGAGCCATAAAGTAATGGCGAAGCTTTCTGGTAGAAACGATAAGGGCTAGTGCTAATCGCTCTAGCTCCGGATATCTTATCTCGGCATCAAGAAGACGCTTACTGACATAGTACACGGGCACCTGTATTCCAGCCGCCTCTTTGACTAGCACTGAACTAACCGCGTGCTGGGATACCGCGAGGTAAGTGAAGAGCTTCTCTCCTGCCACTGGCTTTGCCAGGACGGGAGTATGACCAAGGTAAGCCTTGAGTTCTTCGAATGCTTGTTCACATTCGTCGGTCCACACAAATTCTTTACTGCCGCGTAGAGCATTGAAGAAGGGAAGACATTTATCAGTTGACCTAGATACAAACCTGTTGAGGGCTGCGATGCATCCGGTAAGCTTCTGAACTTCTTTCCCTCTCCGAGGAGCCCTCATGTCAATGATGGCTTGGATCTTCTCAGGATTAGCTTCTATTCCTCGCTGACTCACCATGAATCCCAAAAACTTGCCAGCTCTAACGGCAAAAGTGCACTTGTTTGGGTTGAGCATCATGTTGGTCTTTCTGAGGACTGAGAAAGTCTGATCCAGGTGCTCGACGTGGTCTTGTGCCTTCGCGCTTTTTACTAACATGTCATCAATGTAGACCTCCATCGAGACACCAAGCAACTCCGAGAAGATCTTGTTCACCAACCTCTGATAAGTTGCGCCCGCGTTCTTGAGGCCAAACGGCATGACCTTGTAGCAGTACAACCCCCGATCAGTAATAAAAGCCGTGTGCTCTTCATCACGGTGATACATAGGGATTTGGTTGTAGCCAGAATATGCATCCATGAAGCTGAGGAGCTCATGGCCCGCGGTCGCGTCAACCATTTGATCGATTCGGGGCACTGGGAAGCTGTCCTTTGGACAGGCTTCGTTGAGGTTGGTGAAATCGATACAGCATCTCCATCTGCCATCCGGCTTGGGAACCAGCACTGGATTAGAGACCCATTCCGGGTATTTTGCTTCGCGAATAAATCCGGCCCCGATGAGCCTATCAACTTCATCTTTAAGAGCTTGGGCTCTTTCGGGGTTGAGAGGCCTTCTCTTCTGCCGACGGGCCGGGTGCCGAGGATCTATGTTGAGACGGTGGCACATCACATCCGGGTCTACACCCTTCATATCGCTATGGCTCCATGCAAACACGTCTCGGTTCCTCCGTAGACAAGCAATGATGGCCCTGCGCACTTCGGGGCTTAAAGAAGTCCCGATTTTAACTTTTCGCGCGGTGCCAAGATCGTCTATGTCTACTTCTTCGGTGTCCTCGGCCGGGCCCGCTAATTGCTATGGGGTCGGGAGTCGAGGGTCCAGCTCACTCCGACCCTCGGACATGCCGATAGTTAAGGTCGCCTCACCCAAAGCAGCTTCGTCGGCCGTGCGCTTCCCTTTTGGGTCGGCGGGGGCCATTCTAATGCTCGTCGTGTAACACATCCGGGCCTCGTACTGATTGCCACGGATCACTCCTACACCACCAGGCGTAGGGAATTTGAGGCAGAGATGGTAGATGGAGGTGACTGCTTTCATCGCTACTAACGTAGGTCGCCCAAGGATGGCGTTGTAGGAGGAACTGCCCTTAACCACCATGAAATTCGAGATGGTGGTTGATCTTGTTGGCTCTTCGCCGAATGAAACGGCTAACTCTAAGCTTCCCTCCGGGAAGATAGAATCTCCTGTAAAGCCGTGCAGCGGGCTAGCGACAGCTCGCAAACTCCGAGGGCTGATCCTCATTTTCTCGAGGACATCCAAATAAAGGATGTCCACCGAGCTGCCGTCGTCCACCAGACACCGGTGGACGAGATGATTTCCGATCATCGCAGAAATGACGAGCGGATCATGGTGCGGAAAACGGACGCCTTCGGCATCCGCATCTGAGAATGTGAGCGTGTTCACGCTCTTCTGGGGGGGCTGTGGAGACCTCCGCGACACATGGAACACTCCTCCGGAGGATTCTCGTCGCGCTTCTCGGGCGTAACCCTTCATGGATCGCTGGGAGTGCCCCCCAGGATAAGGACCTCCCGCGATCGTCCGGATTTCACCGTCGATCTCCCGATTCTGCTGGTTTCGATTATTGGGATTCGTCTCTTTGCGATATCCCTCAAGTTTCCCTCGGCGGATGAGATATTCTATCTCATCCTTCAGATCGAAGCAGGTCGCGGTCGTATGTCCCGCCGCATTGTGGAACAAGCAGAACTTGTCCTTGTGTTTCTCCGGCACCTTCCCTTTCAAAGGTGCAGGGGGTCGAAAGTCAACCTCGCTTCGCGAGTTGACAAATATCTCTTCGATAGAGGCCGTTAATTCCTGGTATTTTTCATACCGCGGCCTGCGAAAGCGAGATGCGCCGGACCCTGACGAGGGGATGGAGTCACGAGGTCGCTTCTCGTCGCGATGTTGCCGATTGTGGCCCGTTGAGACTTCGACCGGCCTCTTATCTTTTCGGCGGTCCCCTTCGGGATTGCCGCGGAGGGCCTTCGCAGAGACGGACTTCTTCGAAGTCGCCGATTCCGCGTTGATATAGTTCCGCGCACGCCCCAAAAAGTCAGCATATACCCTAGGGGGTTTTTTGCTGATGGAAAAGGCAAAGGGAGTGTCCTCTCGAACCGCGGAACTAGCAGCCAGGAGTAGGGCATCGTCGGACAGATGTCCCACCTCTACTGTAGCCTTGGTGAACCGTTGTAGCCAAGCTTGGAGGCTTTCGTTCTCTCCTTGCTTGACCCGGGAGAGGTATGCCGGGTTCCTGAGGTGTCTCCGACCCCCCAAGAACTGGGCTGCAAACCTCGTCCTCAAATCTTGCCAACTTCCGATAGAGTTGGCTGGGAGCCGATACCACCATCGGCGGGCTTCCCCCGATAGAGTAGTGTCAAAGAGTTTGCACCAGATGGCTTCCGGATAGCCATAAGCGCGCGCCCATGAAGAGTAAACCCCTAAATGGTCGGAGGGGTCTCCGCTTCCGTCAAACAGGCTCACCTTCGGCAGCCTGAGGCGGTCTGGAACAGGAGTTGCCAAGAGAGCCTCCGTGAGAGGGGTGAAGTCCCCATCTAGGATCCCATCGCGTGAGGGCTCACCAAGAATCACGCGGATGCGCTCTATCTCCGCGGGGGAAAATTCCTGGGACATCTCGGTCTGACGACTAGCGTCCGTGTTGACCGAGCCCTCGCGGAGGCGCTCCCTCACCGGGAACCGCACGTCTTCGGGGACGGCTCCAGGGCGCGATGGGGCTCCCTGGGTAGTATCCCGCTGAAAAGGGCCTAACCTGGCAAACACCGAACCAGGCTGGACTGGCGCTACGCCTTCGACCATGGGTCTAGATGGTCCGGCCGGGTCGGTCGGTATCTGCTGTCCTCCAGGATGGGCGGTGGATGTAGGAACCGGTACAGTCCTACGCCGACGGGACTGGAGAGCCCCGCGCGCCAGGTCACACTCCGACGAGCCCTCTTCAGGCGTCGTTTCGACGTTGCCTGCGTTCTGGAGGTTATTAGCAACCTCCTCGGCTCTTCGCCGTGCTCGGAGCACACTTATGTGCTCAGCGTCCGTTAAAAGCGGAGGGGAGCTTTGTTTCTGAACCAGAGTTTCCATCAATCCGTTCATTCTAGTCATGGATTCTTCCATGCGCCGGATTCTTTCCTCGAGCGCCTCTTGCTCAGCAGTCAAAGGACTTTTACCGCTACTTCTCAGGATGGGCCCCATTTGATCTCCGATCAACTAGAGCGATGAGAAATAGAGAAGGCGGGGAAACTCTTTCAACTAAGATGGCGGAAGCCCTCCTTCTAGCGCCAAGCTGTTGGTGTATAATTTGAACCAACGCCGTGATCCGTATCTCTAGTGTGTGATACGGCAATGAATATTATGAATTTGCAGGAAATAATCACTCAAGAAAGTTTTTAAGTGGTTCGACCCTCCAATGGAGAAAAAGTCTACGTCCACTGTGTTTTTGATATATTGTCGAATGAGAGTTTTTTTACAGAGTAAGTTTTTCCAACCCCTTCCCCTTCAACTTTCCCGCCTTTTATACTTATCCGGCAAGAGAGAGAGAGGAAAGTGCATTAAATGCGCCCCACCTAATCGCCCTTAAATCAAGGGATTAGGTGGCCTTATCTTAATTGACCATACCCTGCCCGAAAATCAGGGGGTTGGTTACTAACTAATCACTTCATGTCATTCACCGATGAGGCCTGTACAGTGCCTGTCAGAGGGAGTTATCATCAAGATTATCCGACTGTCGCTGCTTGAGCGTTACCCTTTGTCCGGGGTTCTCTCCCTTCGCGAAGAGTACCTCGAGCTTCCGGGTCCATCGGGAGCATGATGCCGGCTATAAGGTTCACAAGTCCCCGAGCTTGGCGGGTCTCCATTCCACTGGTCCTCTCCGAGGACTCAGCTATGTGTCGAATTATACCTTCGGGGGGGGGGTGGCTGTCAACCTTCACTATGACGTGGCGGTTCATTCGTCACGATGACTCTTTCTCCAGAAGCTTCTAGCCTTCTGAGAAGGCTTTCTTGAAAGGAGATCCTCGAACCAAAATCGGCTAACAACAATCCCTATATAATATCTTTAAATCCTAACTATTTATACTATATCAAAATTTACAAAGTCAAATCATTTTAATTATTTTTTTAAATTATTTTTAAATTATATTTCAAACTATTTTTAAATCATCTAAAAATGATAAAAATGGACTGGGATGAGTGGCCCAGACCCGGGGGGGGGGGGGGGGGGGGGGGGGGGGGGGCGGGGGGGCGGCGGCGTCGTCGGGGTAAGTTTAGGTCGCCCATTTCTATTAGACTATTACTATTAGGACAATTCCGGATATAATTGCAATTGGTAGCCCCCAATTCCCAAAGGCCAAACGAATAAGCTAAAAGAAAAGCCGAGAGGGCAAGTTCGGTATTTAATAGTTGTCTGTTTAGTACACTACTCGATGAAGTGAGTGAACGTCACCGAGAAAATCAGCGCCAAAAAAAAAAAAAAAAAGTGGTTTTGCAAGTTTTGCGGCAAAAGCTTTCGATATATTACGTTGCCTAAATCTATTTTTTCTTAGGGGTCCTTAGCTTAAGAGCAGGTATTGAGGTAGTTTCTTCTTCGTCTTCATTTCTTTTCAATATTTCCATTTTCACTTATTTATTTGTTTCTCGACTTCATTCGAAAAGAATCGGTGTTCAAGGTGCTTCTAATTTTCCAAGTTTTTCTGAAATGTGCAATGTTGATCTGTGGCTCACTAGTATTCCTGTTTCTAGCCTCTGATTTCGCACTAGTTAGCTTGCTTCTCAAGTTATTTTGTCGATTTGCTCATAGCCGTGGTTTAGATTATGCAATCGATCATCAAATACTTTTCAGTTTTGAGTATCAAATGACTGAATATTTATCGGAATTTTTATTGCTTTTATTTATTTATTTTAAAAAAAATTAGACTAACAGCCAGTGTAATATGTGATGGTTTATGGCGATCTCGATGGTTTTCATCTGTTTATTCCTTTCCATTTTCAGTTACAAATATCGATATCATCATTCTTAAAAGCAATTCTAACATTTGATTATCTGAAAATAAATAAATAAATAAATAAATAAATAAAGGATTTCAGACTAAGAGAGAATGAGCACTCCTCCTGAGTACACCAAGAATGAGACGTTGTCCAACAATGACATTGCCTCCATGAGGAGGGAATTTAATTTCCCGGCAGGCGTGAAGCTGCGAATCCCTTCGGCGGAGGACAAGGCGAGCTGTCCGAAGCCAGGAGAGATTAGTTTGCACCCCATCGCCTTTGATTGCGGCCTGAGGTTGCCCTTTCACCCATTTATCAGGACTGTTCTTTCATATTTCGGACTGGCTCCGTCTCAATTGGGTCCTAATGTGTGGAGGCACATCATAGGCGCTATCATCT
The DNA here is from genome assembly GCA_018132145.1 of Boehmeria nivea var. tenacissima. Taxonomy (NCBI): domain Eukaryota; kingdom Viridiplantae; phylum Streptophyta; class Magnoliopsida; order Rosales; family Urticaceae; genus Boehmeria; species Boehmeria nivea. The sequence continues at coordinate 20,731,754 of CM030876.1, forward strand.
TGTGGCGCATCTGCAGTGAGGATCAAGACCATATCACCTTGGACGAATTCCATTACTGTTATCAATTTAAGTACAAGGGTAAAACTGGACACTGGTACCTATTCTCACGGGAGGGTCGTACTTTGGTATTGGATTGCCCGACCTATTCGGCTGAGCGCTGGTTTGACAAATTTTTCTTCGCCAGTGGTAAGGGTTGGGAGTTCAGTCCTGAAGAAGGAACTCTAGCTCCAGTTCCGCCGGTCCCTAAGGAGTGGGGTTCTATTGGTGTGGTTTCTCTCTCTCATCTTCTGTTTCTTTTCTAGTGTAACCTATTTTTATCCATTTTCTTCCTTTGACTCTCTTTTGCTACTGTGTTTGCGTTTAGATAAAGACAAGTTGCAAGAACCCATTATCAGTGACATGTACAAGTGCCGAGTTAATAGAGCTCTTGCATTTGACAGTAGCTACAGGAATTACCGGAATCTGATTACGGAGGAGAACATCAACAAATACTTGTTAGACAATGCTCCTATTCTATCTTCTCCTTTGCCTCGTGATGGTACATTACTGCAAATGTTTTTTTTTTTTTTTTTCGGTATTTTTTTACTCTCACATCTCCTATTTGCTAAAGACTCTCAACTGTTAACAGCTTCACTTTGCTCGAACCCCAATATTTTCCCTGAATCCTCAAGGCGCGCAAAGGGTAGAAAAAGAAAAATATCTAATATGGAGCACGGTCCAGTTAATTGTCGATCGACCAAGGAGCTTTGCTCCGTTGCTAGAAGCAAACTCATGAAGAGGTCAAATCCAAGGGCTGCCCAAGCTACCACTGCTCTGCTTAATCCTTCGCCTTCTAACCAACTCCGTGGTCATACTAGACGCTTCGTCGTAGAGTCATCTTCTAGTGAAAGTTCTGTAGAGATTGTTGACAAAGAGAAGAAAGTTCCGCCTCTTCCTTATAGAGATGACTTGATTTTGGAGCGAGCAAAACAATTTCTTACACGCGATGAGATGAAGCAGATGGAGGATTTGGGGTATGATAAGGCACTGGAGAAAGGCATTTGCTACTCTGCCAAGGTATCCTTTCATTCAAGAAGTTGAGAGGAAAAAAAAGAAAGGGAAAACAAAAACATTTCCTATGCTTTGTGGTTGCATTGGTCTCATTGTTCTTTCTTTTTCTAGGCTCTAGCCATGATGGTTTCTCTCTGTGGTCGACTGGGAACAGAGCTTGGGAACAAGCAGGTTTCTAAGCAAGAGGAGAATCACTCTGCTTTGAAGAAAGCAAAAAATGCTTACTTGGTCCAGCTGGCGACCACATACATGCTCTCTAAAGAGCTAGAGACAATCAAGGTGAAACTTGCGGAGACAGAAAAGTCAGTCAAGGACCGAGAAGAAGCAATTCATGCTAAGGATGTGGAGCTTCGCTCTCGAGAAGAAGAAATCCTTGCTAAGAATGATGAGCTCCATGCTAAGGATGAGATGATCCAGGCTCTCCAGGATGCTGCAGTGAATGCTGTCAAACAGTTCAAAGAGTCAAGCAAGTATGAGAGTTTAATGGCACAGTACTTCCTACAGGGCTACGAAGCTTTCTGCTCTCAGGCGTCGTCAATTCCTTCCTATGCAGAGTGGTCTTCCTTGGAGCCCTCTGGTCATGAACAGAATCAACACGATCAGTTTCAGAGTTCAGAGCAAAGGTAGTTTCGTTTCGATTTCATAAAATAGCTGTTGTATTTAGAACTCCAGAAATTGTAAGGGTTCACGTATCATTTACAATTGACTGGATGGTAACTTAGAAGCAGCCTTCTTCAGTTAGTTTTTTCAGACAAGCTTATATTTGTTCGTTTTCGTGTTCAAGTAATTGTATGTGGACTACACATTGTAAATCTCTGCTTACCATATGTTTAACCGAATAAAAAAAACTATATTCACAATATATGGTACGTTACTCTTTTTCTCAGGGACTCTGGCATAAAAGAATCAAAGAGAGTAATGAAAAGCTAACGAATGAGGGCAAATGGGGGTCAGCAAAAAGATCAGATGGAAATATCAAGGAATGAAAGCGAGATTCTGAGCTTTGCCAAGCACTAGTTTTTCTGCTACTGTCCCACTTAATTTGTTGTTGATCTTTCTTTTACACTCAGCTATATATCCTGAAAATTCCCTGAAACTCATCTAACTCTTCTACGGTGACGAAGGTCTCTCTTCCAAGCCTATGTTCAGGTGGTTACAGTGTGAGAAATTGCCACTTCGCGCACCTTTGTCATCAAATAATGTGGAAATCTTTTCTCAACTAGTTTTTCAGGTTTCTCAACAGCATATTCACATTTTGAATATGAAAATACATGTGGATTTGAATTTTCTGGCAATCAAGCTAAAATTATTCATTACAATATACCGTTCACCATCAAATTTACAGGAAGTCTAAAGCATTGAAACTGGGAATTGCCCATCACATTTGCCGGCCGTTTGCTTTGATATATTGTTATCCTTCATAACCAATTTGTTGATTGTGTTTATTTTACCAATAAGTAAAACTATATAGCGATTGAATAAATTATTATTAACATTGTTTTACCTCTGTCAGGTGAATTTATTTGAACAAGAAGGAAAAAAAAAAAAAAAACAGATTTTTAACTTCAAATAAAATATGTTGCAGAATATTCTCATTTTCTATGATTCAAGGTGTGTTGGTTACATTGAATAAGATTGCAATTGGATTATTGAATTTACCCAAGTTTTACCTTAATCTAATAGTAGATAAATTATGGGATCTTTTTCACCAAAAAGCAAAAGAGTATTATGTCCGTAAGATTCATCCAAGGTGGAATAATATGGAATAAGTGTGGGCACCACTATCAGGCACTAGTCGAACCAGCAAAAAGCTTTACGGATGCTCTCAACTATTTTGAAAATCATTGCCCAATTGTCATTTGTCACAATTTTGCAGATTTTGGATTTAACATTTGCAATAGACCGCAACTTGAGTCAATCTCTTGAATAATTCTTGCCAGTTCAAATGTGTCTGCTCTCGTTTTGGTCAGTTCTAATCTATGCCGGTAGTATAGGATTAGGAAATTGTTGTTTTCAATGCAAAGAAAAGTAAAATGCACGAAAAATATACAATCCGAAGATTAACAATGTGATGAGACCAGTTTTTATTAACAACTCAAAACCTGAGAAAAATGCACGAGAGAATTCAAACATAATAGTTGAAACAAGGATAACTGGAGAGAAAAGAAAATCTCCGCCAAATATATCTGACATAGCAAGTGACTGAAACAATCCATCAATACAATGGCTACGCTTGGTGCTTCTCAACGACCGGTGGTGCGGCATAACCAGGTGCCACAAAACTGGAGATGCTTTCGGTGAGATGCCTCGATGCCTTGTCATAATTCACAAACCCCATGAACCAGAAATCCTGTCCGTCGATCGTGACGACCTGGATGTATCTCTCTGTTGGATTTTCCCTCATCACGACTGGATTGATGGTGCCAACATTCGGCAATGGTACCATAACCTGTGTCCAACCAAAACATCAATCATATAGCTTCAGACTACGCATATCGACACAGATTAGGCGGTAGTCAAAATTACCTTGTAGTAGCTCCAGCTCTGCTGGCCAGAGGGGGCGGTGAACGACAAGGGGCGATCGCTGCAGAAGGCGACATGGACATTGGACAAGTAAAGAGTTCCAGCAACTGGTCCGGTTGATGTTGAGAGGTAGCAAGCGAAGGTCTTCTTGAGCTTCTCATTGGGGTATGTAGCGAATGTCTGCTTGTAGAGAGGCTCGTATCCGCCGCCGGTTATTGCCTTGGCCGTCAGGTTCACCTTCGCCCACGCAGCTCCAGACACAGAGGATCCCGTTTTAACTGATTCGAATTCAAGAGGCATCAGTATCAAACAACTCAACTCACTGTATCGTATGAAGAGTCTTCATTTGATGGAAAGGAAAGGAAAGGAAAGGAAAGGAAAGAGAAGGGATTACGGTTGTGCCAGATGTTGTTGGCCATTGTCTCGGCCTTGTTGCTCCAAGAGTTGAAGACGTGAAGAATGGACTGACCGCCTCCGCCTCCGCCTCCGCCTCCGCTAGTGTTGTTGGACCTCTCAACGGGGCTGTATTGGAGGTAAGGGTAGTGGAGCCTCTGTGCTTCCTCGCTGGGAGCGCCCCACAACGCCGCCTTCTTATTGCCAGGGTGGCACGTCGGCACCGCTGGGTGCCCCATCACGTGAGTGCCCCATTTCTCCGCGCTCTCGTCGTACGCCGGCGGCTGCGGGGTCGAGCACGACGGGCCTGCCGCCGCCAGATCATCAGCTTGTCTCTTCTCTTCGCTTTTCGACTGCGTCTCGTGCGTGGCAGCCTGCCCTGTTTCCTTGGGCGCCACCGTAGCCTCGGCAGAAACGGGAGGGCCTGCAGGGTGTGGCTGTGGCTGTGGCTGTGGCTGGTAAAAAGGATTTGCACCCATTGGCGTTGGATGAGGGTTTGAGGTTGGTGTTGGTGTTTGAAGAAAAGGGTTTGTTTCTTTTGGCTGTTGGTTTGTTCCGTTGTCTGAATCTGATTTGATATTATGGAAAGGGTTGATCTCCTCTGGCGTCGGATAAGAAACTGTGGCGTTGGTGTTGCCGTTCATCTTTGTCTCGGCTTTGGACGATGATTAATGATGAAAAATGGTACCAAAAAGAACACACGAGACTGCAATTTCTGATTTGTATGAATTGTAATATGCTTGTGGATTAGTAGATTGGGAGATAAGTTCGTTTATCTTATATATAACCAATTGAAATAACCTGTTGATTGTGGGTCGTTTGAAGACTTTCTAGAAGGCGACTAAATTATATCTAGAATAGATCCACAACTTTTCTCAGGAGGAAAAGGAAAGGAAAGAAAAAGTAAACAGAAGACACATGACATGAAAGCGATAAGTTTGACTTGTGAACTCCAATACGCGGATACTCAATATTGGTAATTGGAAAAACCTCTTGCTTAACCGTGTTTTGTTTCTTTTTTCCTTGATATGATATTAAAGTCATCGTTTCTCATAAATTGTTTTCTTGAAAACTAAAATATGTTAGATGTATGGAATGGAGCTCAACAGCCACGTGGACGTGGTGGTAGCATCCAATTAAATATGCAATGCAACTTCTTCTTTAAGGAAGAGGAAGGTCATAAAAGAGCAACTCCTTTCCGAGCAATGCGAATTCGATCACCTTACCTTAAGTCATGTAAAAACCCATCTAGTATTGGCACTATAACCTGTTGTTCATTGTTTGCAATTTTGCGTAAGAAACCATATATGCTTATTTCACATTAGGTAAAATTTGATAACTTTATTTGAACTTTTGCTATCGTGCCACTACAACTAATGTCTGCCAAGTTTTACCCTGCGTATTGCTTTGCTTTTTTTCTTTCTTTTAAAAAAAAAAATGAATTAGCATTAGTAATATTTAGATCTTATAATAAGCTATATGACAAGAATGATAAATGACAATAAGGGGAAAACGAAATAAATTAGAAATCAACTTCTACAAAAGAAAAAAAAATCAACATGCTGATACGAAATATACACATACAAACAGATCACTACAGTCATATTATTAACACATAAATATCTCAAACTCAACTGAAAATTGAAAATAAGAACAAAAACTATTACAATAAATTGAAAAATGAAAACTTACCTGTTAATTTTAATGGCGAACCCAAAAATAGTGCGAAACAAATACTTTTTTACTGGCACTCGATCCCCACAACAGGGAAAGACTATTTATCTTCGAGGAAAAAATTAGACAGTGAATGTGATACGAGCTTCGGTGAATTTCTGGTTGTCGATCGGAATAGACACTCTTCGAGTGAGTGTGAACTCTTAAGAATTATAAAGGGAAAGGGGAGAGAGAGACTAGCGAGAAGATAGAGAGTAAAGACTAATTCATTTCATTCATAATTCTTAGTTTTAACGAGCTCGGCCACCTTTGCTTCATCGCCGACGAGATCCGCCGTGATCACACTCACTCTTTTTCATTCATAATTCAGAATTAGTCTTTCTAATTCTTAGGAGTTCACACTCACTCGAAGAGTGTCTATCATGATCGACAATCAGAAATTCACCTGGGGGTCGTATCAGAATGAGTATAAAATAAAAATGAGAAAAATAGAAAAATCAATTCAAAATAGGAAACATAAAAAAAAAAAAAAATTTAGACGATACCGTGCGCATTATTGAAAATTCTTCTATTTAAAAAAAGAGAAATTATGGTGAATATTTAATTTTTATCACCTAATTAAATTATTGCCTAATTTTTTAAAAAATATAACAAAATACTCAAATGATTGAATTACTTATATAATGATAAGTGGTGATAATTCAAAAAATTTAGATATTTATTTATATTATTATATAAATTCTGTGTATTTTTATACTTCACTTTTTAAAGAATTAAATTTCAAAAGGAAAAATTACACATCTATATTCTTTAGACATGATATTTACAAAAATATTTGACAAAATTAGAAATTTACAAAAATATTCTAACATTCCTTAATTAGATTTCAATTTTTTTAATTATAATTGTACCATTAAAAAGAATACTCATTACCCAGTTGACTTTAATTATACCCTTAAAAAGAATACTCATTACCCTTAAAAGGAATACCCATTACCCATATCTGACTTTGGTTTGTTATTCCTTACCGTTTGTATTCATATGATAAGTGTAATATCATATTCACCTATAATATATTAACCAATAAATATTACATATACTGTAACTATAACATTTACCGAGGAAAACTTTCTCAATTAATTATGAAACATTTGTCACATAGAAATCTACAGTCAATCTTATATTTACCAAGAATAATAACATATTATGTTGTAAATATAATATTGTCAATTTTATAATGTACATGTTGTCAATACTGTAAATATAAAAAACACGTTTCACATATGAACAATATCAATATAGTAAATATTATATTATCCAGGTAATATTATATAAACCAAAACTACTATAGATCACACATTAAACTCAAAAAATTTAATGAAAAATATTTGGTAGTTGAAGTTTCCATCCCAATGCAAACGAGGTATTCAATAAATAATATATTAACTGGTATATATCATATTTCCAAACAACAAATTCAGTAGTTATTTGAAATGCAATATCATATCAGCAATACTGTAAATATTATATTAACAAAGAAATATTACATATACCGTAACTATAATATTTTTCCGTGATAATATTAATCAATTCCTATTATTAATCAATTCGGAGAATATTAATCAAATTCTATTATTTATTAATCAGCATACCTTTTTATTTTTAAATCCCACAATAATAGGAATTTTGTTTTGAATTTTTTTTGGCAATATCCATTTCTAAAATTGGGTTTTTTTTAAAAACCAGATCTAGAGTCCTCTTTAATAATTACACACTTTATAAAATATTAATATAAAAACCCTAATATAGAAATTAAATTTGTAAATATCTAATTTAAGGGGACTAGTTATAATATTCTCCCATTTCAAAAATCCTAAAAATTCCTTAAAAAAGAAAAACCTAAAAGATGACGTGCTTTTCCTTCGTGTAAAAGAAATAGAATCCGGTTGGGTTTGCAAAACGGCAGCGTTTCTTTAGATAACGTGTGGAATAATGAATGGGGACAGCCTAGCAATAAGAAGAATACAAAACAAACAGACAGGTCAAATAAGAGAGGATATCCTGTAAATCATACAATACATTACCCCCATTATCTATAATAATAATAATAATAATAATAATAGTCATAAAATCGGAAACAATTGAGGCTAAGCGATCGCAATTCCTAATTCGCGGCGAGGAAACGGAAATATGAGTTACGACAGAGTCCACCACGAAGCCTACCCTCCACCGCCTGGTAAAGCAACAACCAACAAAGATTACTGTATTTTTTATTTTTTTATCTTGTTACTATTTTTACCGTTCAATTCTCTATTAGTCAGTTATTCAGTCAGTCAGTCTCAATGTTCCAATCGAATTCCATCGATCTAAACATCTGTGTGTGTTGATCTAATAATAATAATAATAATAATAATAATAATAAAAGGATACGGATCCCCATATCAAGCGCCGCCACCGCCGCCGGGATTCCCATCAGCGCCGCCGCCGCCTGGGTATCCGGGATATAATGCTCCGCCGCCGCCGCCATACGGAGGAGGCTATCAGAGCTATTTCGGCGGACCGCCTCCTCCGCCGCCGCCTCAAGTTTACCAGCAGCACTGTCACTACGAGCATCACCATTGCCATGACAACAACGGTTGTCTTTCCTTTCTCCAAGGCTGGTATGCTCTCCTTTCCTGTGAATTTTTATTTCTTTCTTCATTTTATTGCTTTTTTTGTGATTTGTGGTTAAGGATGAATGCACTTGTGTGTGTTCCTTTGGATCTTTTGTGCAAATGATTGGTTGGCTTATTTTAATGGACAAGTAAGAGAATCAGATCTGACTGAGTTATGAGAAAGCAGCATTACATCAGCTAAACTTTCAATGTTTGTATAGTTTCTATATAATATCGTAGAGATAGCTGCTAAAACTAATAAGGGGAAGAAGTTTTATAATTTTTTTTTTTTATAGCTTTTTGCCAAATGGCAGCACCTAAAGCCAACTAGCAGGCTTCGATATTATGTATTTGTTGCTCTCACTCTTTTTGTAGCTGTTTAATCGTCCCCTAATTAAATTCCTCTTTTTTTTAAAAAGTTGTATCTTATTACAACACTTGCATTGAATCTATCTGCAGTTTGGCCATGCTTTGCTGCTGCTGTGTGTTGGAGGAGTGTTGCTGCTTCCTGTGATGATCACATAAATATTAAAAGCTCTCTCTTATTATAAACAAACACTGCATTACGTTATGTCTGTAATGTACATCAAAATATGGCTTCCTTTATTTATTGTGTGAGTGAGTAACATGAAAAAAGGCATAATTTGTTATCAACGGTTGTGTGGTGTGGTTATATTCCTTTCCTAGTGTTTCAAACTACCCAAGAACACAGACCAGTAGGGACTTAGAAACTTTGAACATAAACTAAGCAAAGCATCCACCTTGCCTAAGCGTGCATATAATTTGGCATCTCCGGAGCTGGACAACTCGTCTGCAGAAAGAAAATTATTTCAACCATAAAACTAGGTTGCCGTAGAACACCAAGCTTCATTGCCATCCTCTAATCTCTATCTGCTCTGGTTTTGATCTATATATGAAATCTATAACTAAAATCCAATCATGGTTGCAAAAAAAAAAAAAAAAAAAGTTCTATTGTTTTTTCACAATGCAGACTTGGGGGAGGAAATCTGATTGTGTCATCTTCTTTTTCATATGTCAAATTTCGTATTGCTTATTGCGTATGTGTTATCCTCATCTCCAATTGTGTAGCAAATGTCTTTTTAGAAGAACTAGCTTATGCCCCTTGTATTGCCCTTCGATTTGACCGAAAGAACTTTGTTTTTAGATTTTTGTCTATATATTCGAGCTTATGAATGTTAGGTGATCTTTAAAACTGGTGGATTTGATTTGAGATTTGTGTCCCTGGACCTAATTTTTACAATTAGGTTGCCTACGTAGTCAGTCCACCTAGTTATGATTTTTAGGATTTGGTAGTTGATAATTTAGGATGGTTCAGAGGTGAATGACCACTTTAAATTTCTTTTAAGGTTTATTGATTTCCACTTAGCATGAATTTGGTGGGTGTTGAGGTGAATGAATTTTTAGATCTCTCATAAACTTGAGAATTTTCCATTTTGTAGGAATTTGATGGTTTTCGAGGTAAATGAGTTTATGTACTTACATATCCTTTGCATATCATACGCACGCATTAATGATTCTGCTATAGGGGAATTTTGGAAATGTCTATTTTAGTCACATTAGTAATTATGTTCTTTTGCGTTGCACTCATTTTTACATATAAATACAAAGTAAAAAATCAAACAAGCATATTATCAGGAACATAAATTATTAAGTGACACTTTGAATGATTTTGTTTTGCAAACTCCCCCGTCTGTTGTTTTGTTGTTGTTTGCTAAACCGAGACCAAATTTTGTTATCATTTGGCCTTTGACACCTCGATGTTAAATGAAAAGGGCCGAGTATTAAGCTGCATTGCCATCTATTTGCTTGCTTTCTGAAGCCTCTGGGCACAATAGCAGTCAACGCGATGGTCTTATGAAAAGAAAATGATAATTTCTTTTGCTTTATACTTGTGTGGAATTAACATGTTATCATTACTCTCATTAATTTCTCCACAGTGGTAAACTGGTAATAAGAGAACTGGTTCTTGTGGCCGAGAGTTGTTCATAGTTATTAGTGATTGGTTGTGTTCGTTGATGAGTTGTTACTTTTTCACTTAAGGACACTTGAATTGATTTAGCCAGATTTACAGTCACCTAAACGAGTCGACAGTTGACACAGCCAAATCCTTATCTTTTTTTTAGGTCTCTTATTTTCTGTTGTAAATAGCCACCTTAAAAAAAAATTTATTACAGTCTATTTCGGACTTCAGTAGTAAATGACTGAATTTCTTCATAATATGAGAAAGACGAGTAATGGCACAACAGTAATGGTATGATTTGTAAATGGCTAGTTAATTATATTTGAATTTGAAAGGTAGCATTAGATATGATTAAATCCTTTTAATTCCAAGAAGTTTATTTCATTTTTTTTCTTTTTTTTTTAACGGGAATCAAAATGGCAAAAAAACACGCACACATCTGAAACCATCAATTGAAACTTCAACGTGGCAACGTCTAAGAGAGATTATTTTTGTTTTTCTTTTGGAAAAATATCATGAAATTCAATTTAAGACCGAAGTGGTTTTATAGTCCATCAATAGTAATTTATATTTTTTTGTCACAAAGGACTTTTCATGTATTCCAATTGTGGACCAATCTTTTTACAAGAAGTCCAATTATTTGTTGGAACAACGTCGAGGCTTTTAATGCAGTTACGCACCAGCGCTAGCTTTTAATGTAGTTAAGCAGAGAAGTTATAACGAACCAATGTCCAATAGTACTATGTTGGTGGTTTTAATTAATAATAAAAAATAAATAAATAAAATCCTCCACGTGCTTGGCTTCATCTTTGTTTTGATTTATTATTATTATTATTATTATTTTTTGAAAAAAGGCTCAACTGCAAGTGCTAAAAGATGTCTATATATAACATGGAATCCAATAGTCAACCCCTGGTGAACCAACACAAATAAACATACAACTAACCCCCAAAAGGAGTGAAGTCCATTTTAGCCGAGTAAAAGTTGCAACTACTTAAATATGCGGGGAAAAAAAAGAAAAGGAAGCTATAAGGTAACCCAAACTGCACCTTCTACTGCTACAGAGTCCACACAAAGTCCGGTGCATCGTTCCTCGGCCCTACCAATGATCGATATAGATACATCTTCTCTACCTTCTGCTCATCATCATCAGGGCAGAACTCGGCCTGGTAGCGGTCGTTTATGATCTCCACGTTCAGATTCGGCATCTTCTTCGCAACTGTCTTGCAGCCTCCCAGGGTAACTTGACAGGACGACATCCAAAGGGATCGCATTGTTTCATACTTTCCCACGTCCGTCAGAAGTGCCACATCACCGAAGGGGCTGTCCCTGATCTCGAGCTTGCGAAGCTTCTTGCATCCATTCAACACATACAGCATTCCTTTGTCACTTTCCCCAGCAAATGCAAGAGAGAGCATTTCAAGCTGCTCAGCATACATTCCAATGTAGAGGAAGACTTGGTCTGTTAGCAGGCCAGAGAGCGACAACCGCTTAAGGTTTTTGCATGCCTGAACAATTGCCCCAAAACCTTCATCCAACGGCTTTGAGGTCAAAGGGTCCGCTTTTGTGGGGTCAAGAATGCATAACCTGAAGCGGATGAAATTAGGGCAATTCTTAGCTACAGTTGTGAGGGCAGCATTGGTCATCTGCTGGCAGAAATATAGCAAAGAATGAAGCTTCGGACAGCCTGCAGATATTGCAACGAGGCCTTCTTCTGTCACAGCATCGTGCCCCGCCCCATAAGGATCAGACGGAAAAACCCTCAATTCCTGCAACTCTTTACAAGCTGATGCCACAACTGCTAGTCCTTTGTCTCCAATACAATCCAGTATCTGTTCCGACGACAAAAGTTATTGTCACTCATTCAATCGACAAGTGAATTGATTTAACATTCAACGAAGTTGTTGTGAGAAACTTACCCACAAGCGCTGGAGTTTCGTACAATGACGAACTAGCTTGATGAGATCAGAACCGTGTATGCCCGGTGCATAACTCAGATTCAAAGATGTTAGTTGTGAGCAAACGGGGTAAAAAGCCGACAGGCACCGAGGAGCTACCTCCAAAAACCCTGACAAGCTCCTAATTGATTTACAATTTGAAAGAGCAGCTTTTAGCTTGTTGTAGCTCTCGGAATGGGGATCTTGAACGTAAGACCCGGTACCCAAGTCCACAAGCTGAGGGGCTTTCACCAATATTTTCTGCAGCGTGTCGAGGGGAACAGAACGATTTAACCTCAGCACCTTGAGATCAGGAGACCTCGCAACAAGCCTCTCGAGCGCCGTTAAGTTAATTTCCCCTTTGAGGCACGCAAAATTCAGTGACACAAGGGAGGTGCAGTTGTCAGCAAAGCAGCTAAGCCACTGGCCTCTATGGTCGTCAATCTCATTCTCTTGCAGATCCAGCTCCCTAAGATACCTATACAAGAGCAACAGAGAAGAAGCTGAGTGTCAGCTATTACTCCACAGTCCACACACTGACCTAAATACAACCACGAAAAAATTCACATACCATCTAATTTATAACACACAAACTGCTTGCATTAGTTAGCATATGATCTTTTCAGAGATCACAGCAGGTCAAATATTAGCACAAAATGAAACAAGTGAAATTGGCGCATAAATGCAGACACATTAAAATATGAGAAGATAATTGGAGTTTTGGACCAACTCACAAGCAGATCTTGTTTTTATTATCCCCAAATCTCAAAATGGTTATCCAACAGCTCAGACTAATCAAATTCCATTCCGTAAACGCATATGCAAACTATTAAAAGAGAGACTAAAAAAAAGTATTAAAAGAAAAGCGATTAGTTGTTTTGACCTGCAATTGGAAGCTATAGCAGCTAGGCCATTGGTGGTGAAACCCTCGCAGCTAACGAGAACCAAGGACTTGAAGTTGGCGAAGGAGCGAGAGAGAAAGTCCAGACTCTCGTCGGAGACGATCATCCTCTTGAGGCGGAGCTCCTCGAGGGCGACGCGGCTGGCGGCGAGGGCTTCAATCCAAGGGTGGACGACGCCACCCCAGTCGTGTGGGACCAAATTGAAGTCGGCAAAGTGAGGCTTTCCTTTGAGAGTCAGCGATTTCAGCCCCGGAAACGTCGCGATGGTTCTCTCCGGGCTGATGGCGTAGCAGTTCCCGATGAACACTCTCTGCCGGCTGTACCTCTCTATTCTGCACCACGACTTGCACACCAACGACACCGCGTTCCGATCCTTGTGCGACCTCACGTACTCAAACACATGCTCTATCACCTCGTCCGGAAAGTAGTTCATCTTTTCTCTCTCTTTCTTCTTCAACCCGTCCAACACTCGCACTCTCAAAGCACCCAAAAACAAAAAAACCAAAAAACACTCAACTTTATCGGAGAGGTGGTAGAAAAAATCTCACACTCTCTCTCTCTCTAAATCAAAGACTGAAGATCTGAATCCGGATTCTCAGTTTAACAAACTTTGACTAATTTAAGGAAAAAAAATCCAGGATCTTTCAAAGAAAATGATGGCACTGCAATAATAAACCTCGCCAAATCTCTTTCATTACTCATCAGATCTGTAATGAGAAATAGAGGGAGAGAAACGAGGAAAAATCGAATATTTCAGGAAATTAAATTTTTTTTTTTCGGGTGATCATCTTGAATCAAGTAGTTATGATTGCAGCGACGAAAAAAACGTTTTCAAAAATACAAGATAAAAAAACCCCATGGATCTCTGAGAATCTAATATTTCCTGAAATAGAAATTACAAAACGAAATCGAAAACGCTTTTGAATCTAAACTAATCTAATCTAATCAAAAAATAAAAAGAGATGGAGACTGGATGATTTTAAACAATAAAACATACAAAGCCTCTTCTTCTTCTTCAACTTGAACAATTTTCCTCTCTCTCTCTCCCTCACAATCTCTCAATGACTAAAACACAGCCTGGTGTTAAAGCTTAACTCAGAGTCAGAGAGCCACAGAGTCTGAGCTAAACCTAACCACGATTAGTTTTTTTTTTTTCCCCCTCTAAACCAAGGTTTTTGATCCAATGGTCGTAGTTGATTTAGTGAGAAATGAAGGGAATCTGGGCCGTAGAGTGGGCGATCATGCACGTGTCCTTGTCACTGCCTCCAAAGAGTAGAGTAGAGAAGGGCAACCCTCTTTCTCTCTCTGCCACTTTCATCAGTAGTTTACTAAAGAGATCACCGATGATAGATGATGGACTGTTGTGAAAATGACATTCTATGAATCGGAAATTACGAAATTGCCACGTCACAGATAAGATTGCTTTCTTTACCACGCGCACACACACACACTGACATACATTCGCAAATCGCAATGGTTGAAGTTGAAGCGAGTACACAAGATTTCTCTACGCAAGCGCGTCTCTTGTCCTTTGTAACTCGTCAAACATTTTTTTTTCTCGATCTGGTTATCCTTTAATTTGATTTTTTATTGTGTTCTCTTATTATTCTTATTTATTTATTATTTCCCTATCTATATAGAAACGGAATGTGGAAAACTGAAATAATAATGGGATTTCTTAAATGATTAGGTAGATTCAGTAAAAAAAGAAAATGATTTTGACAAAATCTAAAGACTGCTTTAAATGCATCAAAATATCAAAAGTGGTGGCAGAGAACAAGGAATAGGATGATAAACGATATTGATAAGTGATAACGATGAAGCCATTGCACTGCTCAATCTAATCCATAAGTTTATAACAATCATTGATGATTCGGTGTGCGTAGGTGCACTCTTACACTTTCTAGAATCCCCACCTAATTGGCTACATCATTTGCTTTGTTCATTTCTTTGCCAAATACTATGCTCTCTTCTCTTAACACTAAATATTAAAGTAGCTTCTCCGAATCCGAGTAATTAATATTGGCGACAAGTGCTCAGTGATTAACAAGTATTATTGGCCACTTTCTTAGCTGAACAAGGACTCATGAGTTTAATGCTGAGGACTGCGTTATACGTTAAGTAATACTGTGGTTTTTTTTTTTTTTAATCTGTATTGTTTGTATTTCTCCGTAAGTGGTAACTTTGTAGAATTTAATATGAGAAATCATATTCTTATACGTATAAGTCATAAGAGTTGTTGCACCAAAAAAAAAAAAAAAGGTTCATAAGAGTTGGAATTAGTCCTGTTTTGGGGTTTCTAAATTTGGTGGGTCAATAGAGAAATACTCATGCGCAGTGATTTGCTAAAGTTAGAAGACCAATGGTGAGTTTGTCAAAAAGCCAATTATTAGAAGAGTGATTCCTCTAATGAGTTTTACCGCTATGATGTGCAAGGCAACTATCTACCTCTCTTTGTAGTCAAGAATCATTATTGGCTATTTATGAGAGCACTTAAGCATTGCCATACCTTTTTTTTTTTTTTTTTCATATATCATCTTTACAAGCAACAAATACGTTGCTTGAATCTTTATTCAAAGTGTACTCATTAACGCATTTTATGTTTAAATGCTTTTCAAGTGGGTATCTAACTTTTCCTTGTGATGTCAAACACTCCACACTCCAGTAGTATAATTATATCAATCGCTTTGACTAAATGCCACTCTCCTTTACCACCCCCCTAATGAATAAAAAAATCTCAAACTACCACATCATAACCCACTAAACGTCTTCACCATTTACCATCCCGTCTATAAGTCACTAACCATACTCTTTTGCCTGAAATAATACTAACTAGTTCAATCCATTTTAACTAGTTTGCTCTATTTAAAACCTTGCAAGTTAATTAATTATATATATATATATATATATGACTAGGGGTATAACTTATTGCAGGTATAATCATGACATACATACATGATCAGTGATCACCGAGAGTTGAGAAGCTAAGTACTGCTGCCCGATTCGATTTCGACCAAATACATACAATGATAAATAAAAATAAAAAAGGTTTCAATATGAGGAATCCAATTAGCATCCAAAAACCAAGCAAATGCTTCCGAATGTGACTAGAAGTAGCACAAATAATTTCTTTCGCCGTTCAGTTTCTGTTTCTTTCTGGGATCATCAGATTCAGATTGCAGTGTGAAACGCCACAAGAAACAACAAGAAAATGGACTGATGTTTTTTTTTTATATTATTTAATTTGAAGATAGTCCTTATAGGTTGGTGATAGCTAGGGAATGATCAGCTTCTGCTTTGTTGTTTTTGTACAGATTCACTACTTGTAATGTAAGCATGGGCTACATTACAAGGCTGTGTTCCAACCTATTGCATTATACACTACAAACCAATACCAATACCATTCTCTTTGATTCACTGCCTCTGCCTCTGCTGACAAATTTCATTTTTTTTTTTAAAGATAGCTTTTAAGACCAGACCAATGTCTGACTTCTGGCTGGCCGGACTTTTCTTTTTTCTTTTTTTCTTTTTTCCTTCTCACTCATACATACGCATGCATTAGCAATTTTCCTTTCCCTTTATCTTTGGTGCTTTTCATGAGGGAAAAAAAAATGCGGTGCCAAGAAAAGAATTTATTAAAAAGCAAAAAATAAAAAAGGACATTTAAAACCTGTGTGTGTCACTACCTGGTTTGTACCAAAAAGAACTTAAAGAAGTATTTGCACTCTTGCTTCATTAGTGATGTATTGTTGGGACGGGTATGGATATTTGTTTCCTATAATTTGAAAGTACCTTTTTACTTCTCTCTTAGGAAAAGAAGGCAAAGAGTTGATTCAGCAAAAAAAAAAAAAAAAAAGGCAAAGAGTTGTATAGAAATTTTGATTCAATGGCTCCCAACTTCACACTTGATATGAAGTTGACGAGATTTAGTGTGGGACATATTGAAACCATCTTTTGGAAAAGTGAATTAAGGGCAATTTTGCTGATATGTATTTGTCATTCCCTTGTTACTTGTTATAGACTTTGAATTTTTCCTGCAATTAGAAATATTCCCCAAAGTTTCTAACTTGATTTTGGAGAGCTGTAATTTTCACATGTAAACTAGGACTAGGAGGGCCATGAAGTGTTTCCATTTCTTTACACTTATTCCTAATTCCTTATGTCTGGCTGTTTGTTCTCTTGTTCTTTTGTTGATGCTTGAGTTGTTTCCTGATCAATGTGAATGTCTGGCTCAACCAACATTAAACTTGACAACTGACGGCAAAAGCAAAACAAAACAAAACAAAAAAAAAAAAAAACTATCGATACTTTTAGCCTTTAGAGTATGGATTTGCGAAAACAGAAAAACCACTTTTAAATCTTATTTATGTGAATGTATATTAATTTGAAGTTTGGAGTGTCAAAGTAAACCAAACCAACTAATCTGATGCAAAAGTTGCCTAGTTCTTTACCAAATATTGAGCCTAACTTTGTTGAAATTTCTAAAGTTGGCCACTCCAATTTCTCCAAGATTAGCATGGGAAGCCACGTGATGGTGGGCCATCCTTTGGTCAATGCCTTAACATGGGCCACAACTCACAAGAGCTGTACGCTAGGCCATGCTTTTAGTTTCAGCCGGAAAGTTTTTGGTTTGGATTATACCCATATATTTATATTCTGTGCTAAATTAAAGAGCACAAAATACAAATAAAAAAATAAAAAATAAAATATCAGAAATCAATAACCTAAACGCAAGGCAAGGCAAACTTTATGAAGCTGAGCCAGGCTGCCGAAATTAGTTAGTTGGCTCAAAGTCTGATATAACCTTATGGGGCTCCAAAAGATTAGATATAAATATTATTTAAGAAAGAAAGCACTGTGATTTGATTGAGGAGGAGAGTGAGAGTGGTGGTAGCAGTGTAGTACTATTATTACACGTGGGAAAACTATTATTTGAACTAGAAGAATGGTATTTTGTGGGGATTATTGCATTATTTATTTGTAATATGAAAGAGAAAAGAGGAGGTTGTTGCCTGGCAAAAATTTGTCTGGCATTAACAACTGTGCCCGCACAAATCAAAGAAGAAAAACAAGGGGTTAGTGTTAGTTGAAGTTGAAGCACACACGACAGAGTTTAACTCAACCAATGAGAGAACATCCTAATTCTAATTCGGCAATTGAAAAAGCAGGGGGTGGTTAGGCCGCAAAAAGAAAAGAAGAGAAAAATTGTGATAATTGAACACAATTAAAGCTCCACTTGCATATAATTACAAGGAGGAGAACATAATTGAAGGTGAAAGTGTTGCAAAAGCACTCTCTCTTTTTTTTTTTTAATTGTTTTTTTTAACAAAGCTCATCATCATTTCCAACTTCGTATGCTGCTTCAATCATTAACTAGAATTGTAGCCATGTGATGTGCATGAACAAGCCCTTTCACACTTGCAATTGAACCTTATCCGCCCAAGGCAACACCTCCCAAAAAATATCACCACAATCACATATTTGGATTTCTGTATCAAATTTGTTACCATTTTTTTAAAAGGAGGGGTTTCTTCCATTATTTCCTTCTACAAGTCCTATGAATTTTGGTACCCTAAACTTATGGGCATGCGAAATCTATTTCATTAACGCATGGTCTTCTTCCTTTTTCAAAAAAAAAAAACAAAACAAAAAGAAGAAGAAAGAAAAGAGAAGAAAAATCCATATAGTGGTCCCCTGTACAATTTGGAGATGTCCCTTTGGGCACCCAAAAACCATGGTCCCAATTGGTGTCCCACTATCGGACCTTGCAAGTAATCCGAAATGGCCAAAGGACAACTGGTCGTGGTCTTGCAGAGGAAAAAGTTAGGCGGTGAAAGGAAGGGCCACATTGTTTTAAAAAAGGAAAAAAATGGTGGGGTTGACGTCAGCTTGCTTTCTTTCTTGTGAGAGAGAGAGAGAGAGAAAAGAATAGGAAAACGTACGGTATGCAAAAATCTATTGATGCTAATGTCAGCTGGTCCAGGACCAGGACCAGTCTTATCTCCCCAATCCCATAGTAATAGTTAGATCCAATACACAGCACAACACTACAAATGTGACTCATTATGCTACGATTGTTTCTCCGTAATAGCTATGCGGGCGGTTTCAGGCTTTCACAGCTTTTAAAAGCAGACCATATAATATAACATACAAGCATTTGCACTGGCTGTGGCTGAGAGAGATTTCGGCTTTCAGCAACATGATGTTTGATTGGGTCATTATTTATTAAAAGAAGATGAAGAAGATTAACAAGAGAGGTCAGAGAGGAGAGAGAGAGTTTCAACTCAAGTGGGCCGTCAGGTTTTGCCTTTTCTGATCCATTCCTTTGTAAGCATTTTATCATTCCTTTGCAAATACGAATTATCTGTAATGTACTGGTAATGCATAAGTTTCACTCACTGTGACGTTCAACTTAAAAGAAAAAAAAATCATCGGAATAAATTGTTATCTTGCATATCTTTCAAACTTTCCATAAGTTGGGATTCTCCCAACTCCTCCGAAAGCTTTTGGATTGGTTTTCGTTTTCAATCATGGTTATTTATATTATATGCCGAGAGAGAGAGATTGGGGAATGAGGGGCATAAGTGAGGGTATTGAGTGGCCTCTCACCTCACAAGGAGTTTCTTGTGCGAATGAGAATGAAGAAGATTCACGAACTAGTAGTGTAGACTAGTTTAGTGGGTCGGTCCGGTCCAAACCAATAGAAGAGAAGAGCTGACAATGATAGGAGGAAAGTAGAAAGAGGCTACTTTTTCATCAGATAAAATATGGACCATGGACCCTACTCGACTCGACTCTATACTTGTAGGAGTCAGCGCTGAATTTTCTAAGAGGTGAGAGACCATGAATTGGATTGTATTTGTTCTGGAATTGGATGGACCATTTTGAGACTGATTGACTCACTGACACCCTCTATTATTCCGACCTAAAACGATCACCATAATTTGTACTTGGCACTTGCACTTTAATGATAAATAGTATGTTCCAACACAATTTAGAAAACTAGACAACCATTAGAATGAAGGATTAGTGCCTTACCATGATAAACACCACAAGAGCAATGAGTGCGCAAAACAAAATAGCAAATCAACTTCAACAATAATTGCCCTCAAAGTCCAGCACCACCATACACATATAGAGTGACCCAAACTATCAGTATGCAAGGTATTCAACGGATCAACGTTCCATTAAGTTGTCTGAGTTGATGGCACTTTATTACCGCACATACTTCACTTCATTTAACAAGGTACAAGATGGATTGTTTTACATACGAAACCACTTTTGCTTAGTTCTACTGTATTCATTAATACATATTGAAATGTCTCTCGCTTTCGCACCAGAAAAACATGATATATGTCTTGCAAAAAACGAAGAAATGATATATTATGTATTTACACCAAAAACAACAAATGGCAGCCACGCAGTCTTCTCCCAGAAACGGAGAAGCCTACTAGCATTTTATCGAGTCACTATATGATTCATGTACACAATGCACTAAAAAGGAGCTCGCATACATCACACTGTATCAATTACTTCTCAATAGTCACATACTAAACACAACAGGGAATCCTGAATATCCAAGTGAGAATGAAGAACACTAGAATGAAACATTCTTAACTAAATCACAATCCAATCGAAATCCTTATAAGAATTAGGAATCGACACTCATGGGCTTGAACGATACCGAAAAACGGACCTGTCTTTGACATAATTGAATTGGAATAAAAACAAGCATGTGGTTCCCTATTTTCTTAACTTAATGAACTTTCTACTTCAATAAACAGTTCATTGACAGCTATGAGAAGAAAACAGCTCTACTCAAGCTTAACCTCATCGTTGATAGGAATATTGATTAAGAAAATATCTGTCACAGGATTCTGAGAAACTTTCATGTTTAGCATTGGATAATGCATAAAATAGCTGATACCATAGTCGTTTGTTCAGTTTGCAAAAACCATACTGGAAAATCTACGCCATAAATACAAAACCAGGGAAATATTGAATCAATCAAAAGAAAAGGGAATGATCTTGAACATAACTGGAGCTCTGAATATTAAGAAGAGCTTAGTTACAGCAAAGTTAGAAGAACAGAGCTGCAATTGATAGCAAGGGCAAGCAATGAACATGATAATAAACTCACAAGACTAGTGTTTCACTAACTTGAAACTATTAATATATAGATGAGGTCAACAAACTCTTGCTAAGCATGACTAACCTTCCTCACTAAACTCAATCGTCACTGTCATCGCTATCGTCGTCGTCGTCGTCGTCGTTGTTACCGAGATCGTTGGCAATGTAAACACCAGGCTGAACCTGCCTCCGCCGAGTCCTTGACGGAAGAATGTTATCCAAATCGACCTCCGCCAGCGGATCGTCCGACAAATCGCTGTCGCCGCCGTCCTCCAAATCACTCCCACCACTGCTCGAATCGTCGTTGCCGTCGTCTTCATCTTCTTCATCGACAATCAATTTCCCTTTGCCCTTGTCGCCACTCAGAATCCCCTTCCCCTTGCGGTCCGCCATGGCCTGGCCATTCGACTTCTCGGCGCCGTCTTCATCTTCGGATGCGTCTTCCTCGCCTCCAGAGCCACCGGGTTCGGCGGCGTCGAGCTGAGCCCCTTTCGAGTTGCCGTCGGAGTCCCGTGGGGTCTGGTGTAGGTCGCCGGACGGTTCGAGCTTGCGGGACTTATCGGGGCAGTCGAGGGGCTCTGCGTCGGGCTTGCGCTTGGGTTGCAATGGCGGTTCTTCTAGGCTCTTGACTTCTGCCATGAATGCGGTTGTTCGGAGGGAGTCCGATTGATTGGGGCGTTAGGGTTTTGGGATGGGTCTTCGTCCGGTACGATACGAAGGACCCAAACAGCAAAAGAAAGGGTGGTCGGGAGAGAGAGAGAGAGAGAGAGAGAGAGAGAGAGACTAATGTATGTGTAGTGTAGTTAGGGCTTCTGCGACACTCATAACGTAAACGACGACGTATCATTTCTTCGAACACCTCAAATGGCAAGGAAAACTAATGTCGTTTTGCTTCATTTTCCATTTCATGGAACGACACGTATTTTCACGTTCTTGTAAAACGGCAATCGTTTTCCTTTTTACCGTCAAAAATACAAGATCTCTCTCACACACACGCACACGCGTATGTGTGTGTATATATATATATATATATATATATATATTTTAAGAATATTATACACTCGCACAAATAAGTAGAATATTTTCATCTCCTAAACTTATTTTCATCTTTCTCGTGCCATTTTACCATTACATCAGCTGCAATGTTTTCAAACATTAATAAGATTTGGATATGGATAATCCGAATTTAAATTTATTCCTTCTTTCATACTATTTTTCCACACTTTCTGTGAGCACAAAAATGTCAAAAGTGGCAAACTATTTTTTAGGGCCTTTAATTTTAGCTTGAAACGATATGTGGTTTGTATGTAGGGAGAAGAAATGAAAATGGGAAACGACATGTAGTAAGAAAAGGACAAAAAAGGAAAATGAAAGAACCGTTCCATGTATAGATTAGTTCGGTAAAAATACGGCTGCTTGGGGTGACTCTGTCTCTGGTGGCTGAGTCCACCAAACAAACGCACTAATCAGCAGTGGCGGAGGTAGACGGTGGCGAGTGACTGGCCCATAATCAAATTTTTGAAAATTAAATTTTATATTGCAGTTTTTTAAAAAATTAAGTATTCACTCATAAAATATTAAAAATTTAAAATAGGCCCCTACTCAAAATTTTGAAAACTAAATTTTATATCATAAATTTTTAAAAGATTATGAGTTTGTCTGCATAAAAATTAATTTTTTTTTAAATTTGTCAAATAATTAAATGAATTTATAGATATATGCTCCAACTAATTAATTTTTTTTTTGAATGTGATGCCACTGAGATAAAATCCTTGCACTGCCACTGCTAATCAGGATCCCTTTCTTCCAGTTCCCTTCCCTCCCCTTCAACTGTATAACACCAATTGTATCGACGAGCGGAGGCGTAAAGCCTGCAATAATTTTATTTAGAAGTTGTTGTGTAAGCAGTTTAAATATTAAAAAAAAATTCAAGTATCCTTATTATAGTTTTAACATCTTTTGGCAAAATATCTAAATTTATAACTTAGTTTTTTTATTATATTTTAATCTCTTTGGTACAGTAAAAATTATTAATTCAATTCTCATTACAAATTTTCATTCTTATAATCTCAAATTTAAATACTACAAGTCTACAATCAAACTCCTATATAATATGAATTTCAAGATTTTGTCAAGCAATAATTCAAATAAAAATGTTGCTTACCAAACTGCCCTTAAATATTGTAGCAATGATGAATCACAGAGGACACGTCAATAGAATGGAAAAAAGAAAAAGAATATATATGGAAAATTCTTATAATTCATAAACGCTACGTAATTTTTATAAAATGTATTTGACACGTTATATATATGGAAAGTTTTGGATAGGAATATTTTTGGGTGGGAATATTTAATTTTTATAAAATGCTTATTAACCGTTAGATTAACTTTAAAAATTAATCTAATAATCTAAAATCGTTTTAAATTATTCTCACTACAAAATATTCCTACCACGTATGGTTATATATATAAAAGGAAGAGTCTTCGTTTTCTTTCCCTATCATAGAGAACAATCCAAATTTCATATATAAATATGATTTAAAGGAAGATTTTGTTCTAATGAATTTTATAATAGAGCACGATTTCGTATGTCAGATTAACTTTTTTAAGCCGTATGACTCAATAAAAAGATAAATGTGATAATTCAGAATCGTTTTTTACCGTAGTGTATCCTACTAGACACCACAAAAACATTAAATTACGAAAAGCATGCCTACATTTGATTATTGGCCTCTATTTCCTTTTAGTTTTTTCCCTTTCAATCTCCCATCTTACGCCCACACACACACACTGAGTAGATCGACACTCGTGTTCTTCGTGGAGATAGTATTTTCGAGGCTTCAATTGTTGAATTTTGTCTTTCTGTTTCAGTTCTGTACAAATTTAGCTCTTAGATGTTGCTAACATTTTTATCTTACTATCTGTAATTTGTACAATATTTTTCTGGTCATTGCCTGTTGGGACATAATAAGTTCCCGAGTAACTAATTATCAAGACTCGTTTTCTTTTTTAACATTATGATATTTTCTCTCCTTTTCCTTTTTGGTTCATTTAGTTCATTTCCGGTTCTTATTTTGCCAGTTATTGATGGCAATGCAAAGGAAAAGTAGACATTTTCGTCTCGCTTCCCCGTTTTAAACCTCTTTTTGTAACTTACTACACATTATTAGTTGACCACTCGAGTAATGGAAATTTTTGCTGCAATTGTGGACGAAACCAACTTATCTCTAATGGTTGGACCAACAAAAGTAGCCACAAATTGTCCGTTGCAGATTGTAACGGTACTCTATTTTCCTTTTTCTGAAATTTATTGCTGCATTGGCAGAGGTAATAAACTACCAAATAAGTTTTTTTTTTTTTTTTTGGTAATTCCAAATAAGCTTTAATTGTTGAACAAACAATTAATGAGACGGATCTTTAGTTTGTGTCCCAACCGAGCCAATATTGTTTTGTTGTTACCATAATTCGGAAGCCAATCACTAATTAAAGTGTCCAAACCCCTTGAAGGCGTGTATTATGTTATAAAGATTAGGGAAAATCCCTAAATAATCCCTGAGTTTCATCATAATTCTAGTTTTATCCCTGTGTTTTTATAAATTCTTAAATAATCATTCAGTTGTTTAAATCGGTATAGAATCGTCCTTTTGCGTTGACTAATTTCAAAATATTTTAAAAATGGCCAAAATACCCTTTGCATAAAAGATAAACAAATTCTTAGCAAATAAAAGATGTAAAATATAAAAAGCAAAGACGCAGACTACATTGAATGTCAATTAAAACTGAAAAAAAAAAAAATCATTTTGAAGCACATGACTTATGTCCCAAGAATGTAGTGCCTTAAAAATTGATATAAGAGAGTTTGAAATTAAAGTTGAGCACTCACATATTGAAAATTAATTTGAGTTGAGTAGTAACGAATTTGAAAGTCAGGTGAAGCACCTTTGCATGCATGCAACGTGTCGTCCAAGTTTCAGAATAGCTGTAGAGACGCTAAATCTCCTTCAAAGACATATATGCACCCAATTTTGAAACGAATATATATAAGGCACCAATACGAATCGCCAACCTCAGTGTGAGTGGGTCCCACAGTCAGGCCTGGGCCAATGAGGAGACACTCTTCGGTAGGAGCTTTCGCACCCAATAATTAATACGTGCAAGTATATATATCGAGACATTCATAGACAGCTTCACAGCTGCAATGGCACCACGTACGTCAAACCAGTGCGTCTTCTCCATTCAAAAGCCGATCGTCTCTCTCCTACAATATATATATATATATATATATATCATATGATGCCTTCGTCGTAATGTGTATAGAAAGAGATAAAAGAGAGAGAGAGAGAGAGAAAATGTGGTGGTCACATGGGGGAAAGAGAAGAGAAGGAGAAGAAATTAGAGGATTCATAATTTTGAAAAAGAAGAAGCGTAATTAAAATATGGGAAGAGAGGGCATTGATTTCTGTTGCATGGCCTCAGAACTTTAGCAACAGCTGTATCATATGCGTTCCTTCTCTCCTTCCCCATCCGTCACTCTTCTCTTGGCCTTTCCCCAAACCCACCACTCTCTCTCCCTCCTCTCCACGCTTCTCAACGCTAACCACACCAGCAATGCATTGCTTAACTATGGTTATATATATATATATATATATATATGTATTTATGTAATACAATTTCATGGATCACATAACCAGCAGTTTCACAAAAATATATACATTAGCAAACCCAATGAGAAAAGGAGTTGGAGTCGAAACGTGAATGCACATTTCACATTTGTCATCTCTCCTTGTATTCACCGAAAACCCTAGCTGCTGATCTCCTACCCCTTTTCTTTTCTTTTCTTTTCTTTTTGATCTCCTCTTTATTCTGAGTCCTCTCATTAGCTGCTAGCTACCCATTTTGCATAAATATCAGTAAAACTACACACTCACACACTGATACACCATATATATATATGTGTGTGTGTGTGTGTGTGAACAAAAACGTATGCAGTAGTACTATAAGATCATCATCATCATCATCATCATCTTTGAGTGAATGCAGATTGCACAAATGGCATCTCCGCTGCCAAGCGCTGCTGCGTTCGCCCAAAGCCCTTGCTAAAAATAGAACCCCCCAAAAAGAGAAAAGCTTAGAAGATTAAAAAGAAAAACAAAAAAGAAAGACAGAGAGAGAGAGAGTGTGTGAGTGAGTGATATCGTGTAATAATTTAGGCCAATCGATCATCTCAACTCACTCTTCTTTTTGCACCAACCCCACCGCCAATACCCACCCAACTCACTCACTCACTCACTCACTCAATCTCACTGCTACATTAGCTAATTAAACTGAGAGCGAGCTCTTATTATATATATATATTATGATATGATGATGATGATAATGGAGAAACTTGGCGATGGGTCTGAGGAAGACAAGAAGACCCGAATCAATGGGGCTTCGGACGCTGTCGGGTTGACCCGATACCTCGTGGGCACAGTGCACAGGAAGAAACGGAACAGCAAATCCAGGCTGAGGCGTTCCACCACCTTCGACCTCAGCCTCTTCTTCCCACACACCGCCGCTAATTCGCCCATCTCGCACGTGCCACTTCCCCCTCCTCCCTCTCTTCCCTCCGCACGTGTGAGCTTCACGTCTTGTCTTACACTACTTTCAATTGATTTTTTATTTCTACATTCTACGATTCTTATAATTTTCTTATTTGCTTTGTAATATGAATTGGCTTAATTTCATCTGTTCTGTGTAATATATATTGCTTTTCTTTTGTTTTTCTTAATTATAATTAAAACTATGAGTGCTTTTAATTTTTTAGGCAGGTGATCATGTATAGTATTTACTGTATATATATATAGTAGCATTACGTTCAAATGGAGAAATGTTTGAAAATATATTAAAACCATTAACTAATCCATCCTTGCATATGCACTTAATTAGATCTGTATACAGCAACATCCTCAAATAATATTTATGCGCCTTTTAGTGTTGTTTGTGGAATTTCAAATCACTGGGCCTAATTATAAGCTCTGAAATCAATTAGTCAATCGCCTCCGCCACTGATCTTAGATGTCTGAGACTCTGTTTGACCTTGCAATTTAGTTTCCGAAATTTGTTTGTATTCGTACATTTGGGGTAAATGTCCCAACAATATTATGATGGTGGTAGAAATGTTTGTGGCTGTTCATTCATTTCAGGGGATTGATCGGAGAAGATTGAGATTCCTTTTCCAAAAGGAGCTCAAAAACAGCGACGTTAGCTCTCTTAGAAGAATGATTCTCCCTAAGGTTGTCATTTTACTTCAAATTCATGTTTTCACAACTCGATTTGTTTGTAGTTCGCTTTCAAAACCAAATTACCTCTACTAAAATAAAATAATAATAAATAATAAAAAAGGGAATCAAATGGTATATATATCAATATGTTGGAGTTCCGTTTTCACTGACGAGCTCAAAATATCATTGCAGAAAGCTGCGGAGGCTCACCTTCCCGTCCTCGAATCGAAAGAAGGAATGGCAATCAGTATGAATGACTTGGACGGACTGCACGTTTGGAGCTTCAAATACAGGTTAAATCTAATCTCTTTATGGTCCTTGTCTTGCTATTACGCACTTCCATTTTAGTTTGTTCCTTTCCAGTCCGCTAATCATATGAAGATTTACAAGCTACGCCAATTGTGGATGGAACTCGCATAATGTTGAGATGTTTATTAGATATACATTCTAATTCATGAGACAATGTAGGTATTGGCCTAACAACAACAGCAGGATGTACGTCCTTGAAAATACCGGTATGCATTTGTATTTACTAATGCTCTAATGTCAACATTACATAATTGATAGGGTGAATTCCCCTCTTTTTTCAGGGGACTTTGTTAACACACATGGGCTACGACTTGGAGACTTTATCATGGTTTATCAAGATAATGAAAGCCATAATTATGTAATACTTTGACCCTCCAACCACATGTTATAAATGTCATCATAAAATTTGTTTTTAATTTCCTATCTCGAAACTTGATGAATTCCTTATAAAGTAGGTATTGAGTTTTAACTTGTGAGTAATTCTTCGCGAACAGGTGATTCAGGGTTCCAAAAAGACTTCAGCCGGTCAACAAGAAGACCATGTTGAATATGCTGACATAACTGCTGAAAGTAGCAACATCGATGTTGCTCTGACCGTGAAGCAAGAGGCGCTAATCAATCAAGACGATCAGGAAGCTAACAGTGTTAACACATCAGCTACTAATTGCTTCTACATGAACTACCCTGCTTCTGTGGTGGATCATGAAACAAGCATGTCGTTCGTCTATGACACCACCAATGTCTTCTCCAACGAATCTATGCTTGACTTTTGGGGCGAATCCTTGTCCCTCAACTATTCCAGATCCAACAATATCGGAGCCTTTGAAAGCTTTGGGTCTGTAGACAACTTAGCTCTTGACGACTACTACTAATTATGAAGTTTGGCATTACTTAACCATAAATAGCCCTTTGGACTGCGATAAGCTGCAGAAACCCGATCTTTTGAGAATTCCGGATCAGTATGACTTTGGATCCTTTTTTTGCTAGCTGCTCACTATGTATTTTGGTGTCATCAGTACACGCATAGTCATATATAGTGTAATAAAGAGCGGCTAAGTTCAGTTAAAAACCTTTTCTTTCTTTTTTTGTTAATGTGCCCCCTCTTTTTAAGAAATTCTCGATCTTGTATAAAGACTTTTTTCATTCCTGTTATAGTGTACTCCTAATTTTAACTTCGACGGAAAATGGTTATATTTTCCATGCCACAATCGGTGTTAGCATTATTCTTTCCAAAAACCTACACAGAAACCACATTTGCTATACATAACCAAATCTGCCAATCAATTCAAAAAATGTTTGCCCTTGGTGTTTTTCACCAATAACCTCCACAAGAACATAGACCGCCCCTAAAATGATGGAACCGCCTCAAATCTCTGACTACAATTTCCCGGTTAACAACTTTGGATATCAGTTTAAGTGCGGTGTGACAGTCGCTGCACACCCTCAGATTCTTAATGATCTGGATCGTCGTCCCAGGAACAGAATTCATGATTCCAAAGGCAACAGCCAGCTTCTCGCTATGAACCCGCAGGTTCATCTCTTTCTCTTCCTCATCGACATCATGTAAAACTGATGTTTTATTGGGTGTGTAGCCGACTTGTTGCAACTTCACAGTTAGTTCTTCCAAATACTTGTAGATCTTCTCGTGTTGAGGATGCTCTCTATCTCCAACTAAAAATATATGCAACTTACCTTTCATTTCAACAAGACTGAACCCGGGTGGTTTAATCAGTCCACGGTTCTTCATTACTACTCTCATCCTCTCAACATCTTCCCATCTACCAGCGTCGGCATATATGTTTGAGAGCAAGACATAGTAGCCGCAATTATTTGGATCTAACTCGAACAATTTTCTAGCAGATATCTCCCCAAGCTCCACGTTCTTGTGTACTCCACAAGCTCCGAGAAGGCAACCCCAGACTACGCAATCAGGGCTTACTTTCATTTGCTTTATAAGATCATAAGCCTTGTTTAGATAACCTGTGCGACCAAGCAGATCAACCATGCACCCATAGTGCTCGACCCCAGGTTCTATGCCGAAATCATCTTTCATGGCATTGAACCAATGCCAACCTTCTTTTAGTTGGCCAGCATGACTACAAGCAGCCAGAACTGATACAAAGGTTATGTAATTTGGTTTGGCCCCATTCTGAATCATCTTGTGAAAGACTTCCAAAGCTTCTCTGGCACGACCATGCATTCCGTAACCAGCAACCATTGCCGTCCACGACTTAACATTCTTCCGCTTCATGCAATCGAACGCCTTCCTCGCGATGTCTACTTTCCCACATTTACAATACATGTCAATTATGGCAGTACTCACAACCACATTCTCTTCCCAGCCCTTCCTTAGAACCTATCGCAGTGAAATATGCAATTTACAAAAGGAATACAAGAACCAACAGAATAAACATGTAGCTGAATTTGTGAGCTTGTTCACGCTAAACTACAGATAACAAAACGAAACGAAAAATTAGGTAGTACCTGGTTGTGTGTGCATTTTCCAATGCGCAAAGTTCCTGAATGTGCACAGGCTAATAGCAAAGCAGACAAGGTCACAACATTATAGTTGATACGTCCATCCTGAATCATCTCATAGAAAACTTCCAAAGCCTCTGTGGAGAATCCATTTTGTGCATACACTGCAATCATCGAATTCCATGAAACTACATCCTTCGGAGACATTCCATCAAACACTTTCCTGGAGAGAGACAGCTCGCTGCACTTGGCATACGCATCCATCAAAGTGTTTCCGACGCCCAAATCTCTGTTGAATCCCCTTTTCACCACAAATCCGTGAAGCCCCTCAGTCGCTACCTTGTCCGACACGCGTGAACAAGCCCAAAGAACAGAAACCATGACGACCGGGTCCATAGAAAGTAAAACACCAGCATGGCCGCTTTCCTCGACCAAGAATTCCTTAAAAAGCAACAAGGCCGAGCGGGGGTCACCATTTTGGGCGTAGGCATTGACCATGGACGTCCACGAGACAACATTTCTGCGATGCGCAATAGAATCAAACAGCTTCCGTGCGTCCCACAGTTGGCCGCACTTAGCGTACATGTCAATGAGAGCCGAGGACACGAAAAGGTCCAAGTCTAAGCCGAAGACCAAGGCTTGCTGGTGGGCTTGCTGGCCGGAGCGGAGATCGGAGAGAGACGAACAGGACTTGAGGACGCAAGGGAGTGTAGAGGTGTTGGGGATGAGAGAGAGCTTGCGCATGGACGAGAACGCCCCAAGAGCTTCGAGGGAGTCGCCGCTGCGAGCCAAGTCGGCAATGACGGAGTTCCAAGAAGAGACATTGGTTTTGTCCACATACTTGTCGAACCATACGCGGAGGTTGGGATTGGATGAATAATGGCTTCTTCTCGATAAATTCACAACACTCCTCGTCAACAACCAACTTGATTTTTGAACCTTCATTCATTTCCACTTGTATTACTCCCAGTCAGACACATGCTCTTCTATCATCACCTCGTCCGGAAAGAAGTAGTTCGTCTCTCTTCCTCTTTCTTTTTCAACCAACACTCACACTCTCAGACAGAACACCAACAAAACAAATATCAACTTTATCTGAGAAGAGGTAGAAAAACTCTCACGCACAATCTCTCAATTAAAGACTGAAGGTCTGAATCCGGATACTCACTTTAACAAACTTTCACTGATTTGAGCAAACAAACTTTGACTAAAGAAATCCAGGATCTTTGAAAGAAAATGATGGCTGTGCAATAATAAACCTCGCCAAATCTCTCTCATTGCTCATCAGACCTGTAATGAGAAAGAGAGAAACGAGTAAAAATCAAATATTTCGAAGTGTATTACCAAATTGCCCGTCTAGCTCAGTTGGTAGAGCGCAAGGCTCTTAACCTTGTGGTCGTGGGTTCGAGCCCCACGGTGGGCGGCTTTTATATATATATATATACACACATCTTTTCGATTTCACCGGATTTATATATATTTTTTCAGTATAAAAATAATAATGGGAGCCTAGGTGACTAATTAATCACCGCTTATATGTTTGCTATTTTTTTATTCCTTTTTCGATTTAACCGGGTATTTTACTATTTTTTTATATATAAAAAAAAGGAATAAAATGGGACTTTTGAACGAAATTGAAGAATAATTGGATCTGCCTGTGCGTTTCAGTGATAGTCGAGAGAGAGAGGAGAGAGAGAAGAGAGGTTGAATGGCTAGCAGATACTGGGTTGTGTCTCTTCCCGTTCAGGGATCTCAATCTTCGTTATGGAATCGTCTTCAAGAACAAATCTCCAAGCATTCCTTCGACACGCCTCTTTACAGAGTAATTCCATTTTCTTTCTTTACTAATTCTTACTTGTCAGATCTGATTCTCACTCTCTAACTTGTTATCGTTTCCGATTCTTTTGTATTCTCAGTTCAATATACCTAATCTGCGCGTTGGAACTCTGGATTCTCTCCTCTCTCTCAGCGACGATCTCCTGAAGGTATGTATATCTTCTTCACTTTCTTGTATCATGTCCAATTATCGCAAGTTACTTGACGATTAAAGCTTCTTTTCGATCATCTTCCTTTGGATGTTGATTTCGATTATTGGTGTATAATTGCACTGATACAATGCGGGACAGTTTGATTTTATTATTTGGCAATTTGAATAAACGCTCTGCTCTGATCCGATCCGTGGATATTGATGTGAATTCTGGGGATTATTGGAGTGTGCAGTCCAACAGCTTTGTGGAAGGAGTGTCGCACAAGATCAGAAGGCAGATCGAGGATCTGGAAAGGGTTTCAGGCGTCGAGAGCAGCGCTCTCACGGTCGATGGAGTGCCGGTCGATTCGTACCTCACTAGGTTAGACTTTTTCTATTGATTTGAGCTCAATTAGATTCGTAGGATCAGAGGTTTTTCGGATTCGGCCTTCAATGCTATCTGTATCTCAATACTTTGGTTACTGAATTTCAGGTTTTTTGTGATGTAGGTTTGTTTGGGATGAAGCCAAGTATCCGACCATGTCTCCTTTGAGGGAGATTGTGGATGGTATTCACAGTCAAGTGGCAAAGATTGAAGATGATCTTAAGGTGAGGCTTCTTTCATTGATATTTGACTTTACTGTTGTTGATCCAAGTAGGAAAAGAATAAGGTTGTTGGGCAAAGAGGGAGCTATAAATGTTTAATAGAAAGAGCAAGAAATACTACTTTGAACTCAGAGCAACTCAATAATTTGGTCCTTGCTGTCAAATAGGAGTTCATGTTGGCTATGGGGGATATTTTCTTGTTCAGTCGTGGATCCTTCAGATTTTGTAATTAATTAAGTTACCCAGTTGAGAATGAGATTGTTTTAATTTCCATCACTTGGTAAATGTATGACAACAATGAAGCCAAGGCATTTGTGAATCTTGCACAATTACCAAACCTATTTCTTGTGAAGCGTCTTTCTAATTTAGTTTTTTGAAGCTAAGGTGCTTGAGAGACATTGAAGCAAAGGTGTTTTTGAATTTTGCTCAGTCAATAAGCCTATTGATGGTGGAGTGTTTCTCATTTAGGTCACAACGCAAAGACACTCTTTGAGATTTCAGTCTTATTTATTTGAGTTTTATCTTATGTTAGGTACGGGTGGCTGAGTATAACAATGTGCGTAGTCAGCTTAATGCTATCAATCGAAAGCAAGCTGGAAGGTATTTTTTTTATTCGGGAATTTTTTGTTGGCCATTCTATTATGCATCCTACTTGACCTACCTCCTGTCCCTTTTCAGCTTAGCAGTCCGTGATCTTTCCAATCTAGTTAAACCAGAAGATATTATTACCTCAGAGCATCTGTTGACGCTGCTTGCAGTCATTCCCAAGTATTCACAGAAGGATTGGTTGTCAAGCTATGAAACATTGGCCAGCTATGTGGTAAATTTGTCATTTGATCTCTAAATTCTAACTGGTAGTGTTGACATCTGGGCTGGCACATGCTCTCTGTAGTGACGAGCTAATTCTTCTCCTGAATTTCATTTTTAGAATTTGTGAATTGAAATTCTCCATAGCTTCTGTCGTCTGCCTTATTTGGCCTCAGATATTCTAATCTTGCTAATCATGATAGGCATTTTCCAGGTCCCGAGATCCACCAAGAAGTTGTATGAAGATAATGAATATGCTCTCTACACTGTTACTCTATTTAATCGTGTGGCAGACAACTTTAGAACAAGTGCGCGTGAAAAAGGGTTCCAAGTGAGTTTATTTTACACCACATATATGATGTTTTTGTTCTTCCAACAAAAGTGAACCTGCACTGATCTCTATTAATGAAATTTGCTCTCTTACATGCAAGCATCTTGATGGATCTCCTTTCTGTATTGGTTTGAAATCCGCACATGTTCCCAAGAAATGTTGATCGGTGTGTATTGAGAATATGCAATTGTTTATTACTGGTTCAGATTCGCGATTTTGAACATAGTTCAGAAGCTCAAGAGAGCCGAAAGCAAGAGTTAGAAAAATTGATGCAAGACCAAGAGAGTTTGAGAAACTCCCTTTTACAGTGGTGCTATACCAGTTATGGCGAGGTATTTTCTTATCTTTCTATCTATTACAAATGGATATGAAAAAAAAAAAAAAAAGCTCTATAAGGCTGGTCATCGTTTATTTAGGTGTACGTAACTTTGAAGTGTGTATCATAGAAATGGCAATGAAGATGATCCCAAAATTATTCCCTTTTTTAAGTATCCAAAACCATCTTTGCAAAATCTCTCATTGCTACATGACTGCATCTGTCTGTTGTCGTCCCCATTTTCATATTTTCATATATGAAATCTTAATGATTCTTGATTATCAACGTTTTCATGAATTCACGATCTTTAGTTTTCTTCCACGGTTGTTGTATTCGCAATGTATGCTTTCAGCTCCGGGTTTCACTTCCATTTGACTCGTCTTGCAACAATTGTTTTGCTTCTAGTTCGATCTTTATCACATATGATGATACTTTAATGGGAAGAATTTCATATAGCCATGTTATGCATTCCCTTCACAAATCATGAGGTTCTTTTTTTTTTTCGCTGGCGCAGGTTTTCAGCTCCTGGATGCACTTTTGTGCAGTGCGTGTCTTTGCAGAGAGTATTCTTAGATATGGTCTGCCGCCGTCTTTCTTGGTATGTAGCCACTTATGCGATGACAGTTTGTCAACAACCACTTGCAATTTCACTAACAAGGCATGGTATTGAAATGATTTTCAGTCATGCGTTTTAGCTCCATCTGTGAAAAGTGAGAAGAAAGTTCGCTCAATCCTCGAAGGGTTATGTGACAGCACGAACAGGCAAGGCTCTAAGCTTTTCATGGTTTTCTGATACCATAAGGGTCTTTTTTGATGTAACTTGTTCATTAATATTAAAACTGAATTTCAAACCTAATTGTACGTAGAGACCCAATCTTGTTTTTATCCATTTTTATGACATTATGAAATTGTGCTCATGTCCTGGATCTTTACTACTGCAGTGATTGACCTCCTTTCATTAGGGTAGATCCTTATGTTCATTAGATATTCTTAACCTAGCAGTAACTTGTTCTAATGATTGCTTGCTGATATGGTGTTTTTTGTTGTTTGATGACAGCGCATATTGGAAAACCGAAGACGAGGCTGGCGGAGGGATTGCTGGTTTAGGAAGTGATGCTGATGCCCATCCATACGTCTCCTTTACAATTAATCTTGTTTGATTCCAGTTTCCTATCCATTTTTATGAAGCCTAAACCTGCAGATTCCTACAGAATAAATGCGTGCGGGATGAAAACATATTTATTCTGTTTGTATATTAGCATTAAGAGCCATATTCTTTGGTGGTTAATATTTATATAAATTGCTGCTTTTGGATTGGATTTGCGAAGGTTTATTGAAATATGAGATTATATTTGTAGTGTATTGTCTCGAGCTTTTCTAAGACTCGTTGCGAAGAGTTCTTATTTTCTATTTATTGTGTCGACTAGCGATATCTATGAGTTAAAAACAGATGATCGCTCTTGTAATCATTTACTTACAAGACGTTGAATTGTTCAGCATCGTGTCTTTCTAAACAAAGATGGTATATCC
Source organism: Boehmeria nivea var. tenacissima (assembly GCA_018132145.1). Classification (NCBI taxonomy): domain Eukaryota; kingdom Viridiplantae; phylum Streptophyta; class Magnoliopsida; order Rosales; family Urticaceae; genus Boehmeria; species Boehmeria nivea. The sequence goes on from CM030876.1 coordinate 20,767,604, forward strand.
ACTCGTTATTGTATGGTTCAGCTTTTGCAGCTTTATTATAATGAAGTCTGTGCAGGTGCTCATTCACCTTCTCAAATCAGATATTTCCTTGTTGAATAGCTCAAATCACTTTTTGAAAATTTTGTGGTGGAATAGCTGAAACCAACACGGACGGACATCCTAGTCTTGAATTATGTGTCGTTTTTTCGTGCGAGGAAAAGAGAAAATCTGCATGCTAAATTCTCGTAAAATCTACCTAACTAGATTTGTTTGTGGAAGGTAGTAAATATGATACCAGTGTATCTGGTTAATTCAGCTCTTCGAATTTCAATTGACCACATTTTAGGATGAGACAACGTAAAATAAAACACAATGGAGAGTAAGTGGCAAGCATTGCGCTTCCCTTTAAATAAAAAAAAAAAAAAAGAAAAGAGCATTGCACAAAAGGCAGTTTGTAAAATAAATTGAAAACAACATATATTAAAGAGGCATGGATACCATGCCCAAGAACTCTTCAAATAGCAATGAAAATCCCCCAAACTTCGGTTATTTTTATGCTGCCTATACCTAACAGAAGGGGGCAAAATAATCCCGCCATCAAAGTTCGAATTCATCTTTGATCTAAACTAAGAAGTTTATCAGGAGAATGAGAACAAAACCATCCTCCCAAAATATGTAGTCAAAACGAAAATCTTGGAGATGAGCCTCTCCTAAATGAAAATTATATCCCCCACTTCTTTGAGGATCCATTCAAGCAACTTCAGCAAATCCTATGTTTATTTCACTCCCCATAACCGTCGCATTCTTCCCATTTTTAAAAACTAAATTGGTTTAACAAAAAAAAAAACTCATGCCATGGTCGACTTCCCTTCAACATTTTACACCTTCGCAAGCTCAGTAGCAGCAGTGGCAGCAGGAGCAACGCCGCCGGTGGTTGGCCTGAACATAAGTTATCAAATCTCAGAATAAGCAAACTATTAAGTACGTAGCCAAATCAAATAGACAAGTGCTCCGAGAAACTCACAGTCCCACAAAAACTTTGAATGCGTCATAGATACCCCATTGAGCTCCAGTAAGAGTTCCAATCATGACAATACGTAGAGGAAGTCCACGGGTAAAGAGACCCCATAAACCCATCTTCTTTACAGCCTGCACAATCCACACACCCGTCAGAACTGATAAGATATATAACATATGCAAATACATGGAAGAAAACCAGGAACTATATGGTACGTGGCACTTACATCACCAACGGTTGCTCCTTTGGCGTTGTTGAGGAAAGAGACAAGATTGTCAGCAGGATGAGACACGATAGCACAGAAAACACCCGCAACATATCCACCGGCAAAACTCACACCAAGCTGCAAAGATTTGCTGCACTGGTCCTTTGGCGTGGGGATGCCGTACTTGTAGATCATCTCCACAATAGTCTCAAAGGATGCAAACTTCATCATTGTATCTGCAAGTGACAACAAGTTACTACAGCATCTACCAGTTGCAAGTAACACTTACTGCTGAAGCTTGTGGATTCATGCAAGCTAGTTTAAGAGTTTAGCTAGACATCAACAATTGCTACAAAGTAAAGATCAGACAAAATATATGGGTCAAAAAAAATAGAAAGACGTGGAGCATACAGAGATTTCAAATGAGAATTCGCTACAGGTTTCATACTTTGCAAAGAGCCACATTACATAATACTAGTTGCACAAGCCAAAAAAAAATGATCACAAATGTAATAATGTATCATTTGCAATCATGAGCAAACTGAAAACACCGTAAATGATTGGAAAGGACAAACTATCGATCAGGAACAAGAAAACAACAACTTCAATCACCAACTTACATGGAATTTGACGACCCCAGAGTGGGACGATGCCCTTATACAACCTGCAAAATCCAATTGTTTAGATATACATCCTGAACATACAATGGCTCATATGATCTCAAGTAAATAAAAGGTTCTCAGGTTAAAAAAAAAAAAAAGGAAAAGAAGAAAGAGACATACCCAAGAGCCCCTTCAGACTTGACAAACTTTGGAAAGCCATCTGACAATCCACGAGCAAATCCAGGTTGAGTTTGAACCCGGACCTTCACTGCCTCCATTGGGCAGAGCGCAACATCTGCTATGACCTCAGCAGATGCAGATCCAGCAAGGTAGATTAGAGTCTTGTACTTGGCAGCATACTCCGGACCAGCAATGTCGGAGTAGTACTTCTTGAAGTACTCGTAAAATCCAAACTTGCAAGCACCCTGCGCACTGTAACCAAGCAAAGTAGGCACCCAACCCCTGAAGAAACCTCTGACGCCCTGCTCCTTCAGTAGAACTCCGAAACCAGATGAGATGCTTTTGTACTTTGCAGGGTCGATCTGATATGGAAAATACCGACGTTAATTTACAACCATTAGGAAGCCTACACAACAGAAGATATCATCCATTCATTTAAAGACAAATCACTCGAGAAACACAGGCAATTTGTAATCGCAGGAACTCATACTGACACAAATTTTTAGATTCTGATTAATATTTCTAAAGATTGTGATCTAACATTCATGAACTGTAGCAAACACATACATATGTATGCTTATGATCCACAAACTGCAGCTATGCATGTTAAAAACTCCTGTCTGCAAGGATAGCTGATAATTTGATGTTCAACTCATAAATTGAAGAATACAAAACCATAATACGAATATAAAATGGATACACGAACATGAAGTAAACGAAATTAACCATCGATCTGAAATAGCGTGCATATATACCACCTGAATACTCATATCTTACTGAGAGTTGAGCAAAAAGACATACAAAGTTTACAAGCATATTTATTGTGCAGATATCATATGCATACGAATCCAAAGACGGATGGATCACGACAATGAAAATCACAGAATTCTGAATCAGAAAGAGAGAGTTGATATGGCGTGAAAATGAAAATAAATCGCAGATCTAATCAGGAAGAGGAAAAAGAACAGGCAGATCTAATCATCGAGGAGAGAAAACGAGAGATCAAAATGAAAAGAGTAGGGATCTGAAGGAAGAGGACCTGCATATTGCACTTGACGAGGTCAAGAGGAGTGACGGCCATGTGAGTGAGACCACAGCTGAGGATTCCTCCGGCCGTACAGGCGGCGTAGAAGGCCGGCGAGTACATCTCGATCTTCCTGCTCGGCTCGGCCGGAGACGCCGCCACGACGACGCTCTTCCTGGGAGCCTCGGGGCCCGGGATGGGGCTGGGGCTGGGGCGGCCTTGGAGCATCCTGTCGATGGCTAGGGCTTTGGAGGAGGTGGACGAGTAGAGGAAGTTGGGGATCAGAGAGTGACGCGAGGGTTTCTCAGAGAGCGCCATGGGAGAGAGAGAGAGAGAGAGATTTAGAGTTATGGAAAGTGAAATGAGTCAATTTTCTCTCCCAAACTCACTCTCGCTGCCAAAAACAGAAGAAGAAGAAGAAGAAGGATTGCTATTGCTATTGATTTGTCCTTAAAACACACAAATAGGGCTTTGGGCTTTGGCCTTGCGATTTCCAACCAACCCTTATGTTTTTAAAATAAAGAATAAATTGCCCTAAGCGTTGCGTTGCGTTGCGTTTTTAATACGAGATGAGATGTCCGTCTTACTCTCTCTCCCAACAAATGACCTTCTGCTTCTACCAAAATTACCACCTTGTCATTCGTAATGCTGTAACGCCTCTTTGCATGCCTGCCATTCTCTCTCTCTTTTTTTTTTTTTTTCCCCTTAGTTTTTATCTCGTCCATTGAAAAACCATAAAAATGAGTCACCGTGATCTTTGAAATTTTAAAATTAAGACTTAGGAATCGTTTAGCAAGCAATTTAGATACAAAAATTATGATTATTTTGCTTTTAGTTTTTATTTGGCAAAAATCTTCTACTTCAAATCAGTGTTTGAATGGTAGCTTGATTGTAATATTTAAATTGAGGTTGCAATAAAAATTGCATTGAAACTTGAAATTTTTAATTATCAAGAGTATTAAAACACTGATGAATAAATAATTAAGTTAAAAATTTGTAATAGATAAATATTTGAATCAAAAAATTTTGTATCTGAATTGCTCCATATTTTTAACTTAAATTACACTATCTCATTATCCTAAGAATCCAACCTCCCGAAAAATAAATAAAACTCGGTAGAACATTGTTTGTGTCTCTCACATTTCTCATTTGATCTCTCTGTGCATATCAAATTAATCTTTTTTATTATTTGAAAGTTAAAAGATCAATCACTTGATTTTTCAATTAGTTTGTATTGTGTATGGGCGTAACCCATTGCTCCAAGTCAAGCAAGTTAACTGTGAAGTTCTTATGTGATGGGCTATTAAAAAGAATATGCATCGTGTTGGTATAAATAGTACCATCAAATCATTTAAGTGCTCGTATTTGCACGCTAATTTGACATTGCACTAGAGATACTTTAAGTAACCAAAATGACATTGTTTGGAGATCGTAGTTATCAAGGTTTGCTAGAGGGATTTCTAATAACCTAACCTCTAGGGTCACTGAGAGAATGATTTGTATGTCAAAAGTGTAAAAGAATGTGTTTTAAACTATCTAGCGAGATCCCAAACTCGAGAATAGCAAACTAATGTCTTGTTTGCTCCACTATCCCTCACATTCCATTCTATTTTTTTTTTTACTTTCTTTACCACATTGAAATTCGCAGAGTCGAATTGTTCAAAAATAAAATGATTTGGATGTTTATCCCAAACAACTCATAATATGACATGTTATGCCCAAGAAGGAAATTCAAAGTTCTCGAAACCAAAAAGATTTCTCGTTCACAAACCTTTAGATCCCAAACCTCAACGTTCGTGGAGTTTTTCGCTCACAATAGAATTTAGCATTAAGAATTACATTCAAACTTTACAGATTCTTTTAGTCAAAATCTTAGAATCTCGAGACGACTTCATGAGATAAATCAAGTCGAGTAGATTTATTAGTTTAGCAATTTCGTATAATTTGATGACGAGGAGCTCTGATTGCTGAGATAATAATCTAAGATGAGAAATATAATTTTTGCTGTTTTTTCTTCTTTTTTTTTTTTATGAACACGTTGTTTTGTCATTTAATTTTACTCATTATATGGTTTCAATTGTGTTTTTTCTTTTTTCCTTCCCTCCTTTCACAAAGATTGCCTAAAGGCAACAAGCATCCTGGCCTGGGACATTCGAGGGCATTTTGTCAACGTTAAAATAGCATTACTTTCATATACATTCATGTGTAATGCAATATTTTAGTATTTTGAAGAATCGCATTAACAAATATTCTTTAACAACCAACACTATAAATCTAAAACATATAGGTATTTTTTAGAGGATAAATAGCTTAAGTATTTGATTACTTAAAAAATATTTTAAACATCTTATTAATTTAAGACAAGTTTTTTTTTTTTAAATAACAAACCTAATCAATAAGAGCTCTGTTTTGTTTATTATTGTCTTCTAAAATGCTCTAACTAAATAAAATGAAATGACTAGTCTTCAGTTCTCAAGGGTGAGAAAGTGATCATGCTTAGTGGACTTTTATTTTGTTCTTTTTGTAAAACAGAAAAAAAAAAGAGTATAAATAGTTATATAAAAAAAGATTGGGTCAAATAGCAAGCAAAGCACATTATAAAAGAGTTGAAGTCTAACCTTTATTTTTTATTCCTTCAATGATATTATAACAACTCATCAATATATATATATATTTTTAAAAATATTAAATACAGGTATAGATTTAACAAAAATTAATGAGTTGTGGTTAAATAATTAAAAGATACAAAGAAAGAGAAAAAAAAGATTTAGGTTCAAAAGAGTTGTGGTGGGAATAAGCATGCACAAAGGGTAAAAATTTTTTACTCGGTCAAAAATTTCGGACAATTTCTGGGTAATAACCCTTATTTATCCGCCGGATAATTACCCGAAAAATGTATCTTTTTTAACAAATTACCCAAATATGTTCATGGGGACTGAGAAATAGAATGAAGCAAAAAAACAAAAGTTACACGGGTAAACTCTGGGTAAACCCCGGGTAATTTTTTTTTTTTTTTTTATATAACAAAAAACTGGGCAAAACCAGGTATTACGCAGTTTTTGCCTGAAAATTTCGTCCGAATAATCTTCAGGCAATTTGCCCGCACCCGTATGTGCATGCTTAGGTGGGAAGGGGAAAAGTGGCGCGTGCTTAATGTCGTAATTTGAATGGAATGTCAATGGCATTTGTTGTGGACGCTTGTCAAAAAAATTTATTGAAAAAAAAAAAGACCAGCCTGTGTCTGTGCGGGAGCCAATTTGGCATATTCCTCCTCTTTCTCAATGCGCCTCTTGGAAAAATCAATTCCAAGTTGCTAATTTGCTACACACCGTCGTCATAATATTAAATTTCTTGTTCCGACTTCGTTTTTTTTATTTTTTATTTTTTTTCTCAAAGGAAGCAGGCATATTTTATGACACTAGTCACTACAACAAATATCTCATCCTTTGACTTTAACAAGGCACTTGAATTCGATAAATTATAATCATTAGAGCTTAGATCAATTGAGCAAACCACATCCGAATGAAATGCTAGTTGAGACAAATTTCTCAACGATGGAACCGCTTCATTCTTAACTTGTTTTGTTTATCAATATTAATATTGTTGGTTGTCTTTAAATCAGTGTCGTTATCGGTGCTTAATCCCTTTTTTTTTTTTTAAATTAAATAAATCGGATTGTAGTGGGAATTGAGACACCAAGGAGACAATATTGGTTAGAAGTTGGAGGTTGGGATTGCAAGAAGAAGGTGACGATGAGATCATCATGTCATGAACAACTTGGCACAATTAACCAACTGGTAGTGGTCTGGACTCTGGACTCTGGAATAATATTCCATTAGAAACGAGTCTGAGTTGAGTCGTGAATGTTGCGATGCAATAAATAAATGTTGGACAACTGCTGTTGCTGCCTCTTCTTTGTGGTATAATACGAATTACGATTACTTATTGCGTAGGCTTAGCTAGTAGCTAGCTGGGAACTTATGACTTTGGACCCAACTTTCGCTTAGCGTGCAATCTAAAACCGATAATATATTCCTTATTTCGTTACTCGGAGTCGGAGCTGAGAGTATCAAATTAGAAATTTTATTACTACGCACTAACTCATGCTTTCTTTTTCTTCTCTTTTTCTCTGTTTCTTTCTTTGTTTTCGTCTTGTGGGACATCAGTATCACAATTAGTCGACAACAAAGTTTGATATTATTATGCTAATTGTGATTTTTTTTCCCCCTCGAAGCCAATTGGTGTCGCCAATCTTTAACCAATATGCAGAGAATATAATTAATTACAGTACACAAGTATGTATTTGAAAACAAAAAAGTATGTTGAATGCCACTTTTCCTTACTCGTCATTTCTTCACTACTAAAGAAAAACACCATCTATTATTAGTAGAGCTACACATTTATTATAGAAGATTGGCTCTCCTTTACTCACCCCAAAGGCCGAGATAAGGAAAAACAGAAATAGTCCGAGACTGAAGACTATGAAATTCAGCACATGTTACAAGCTTATCAACACAACTAATTAAAGTAAGTCTTAAAGAGAGCAAATGCTGCAACAAAACAAATGAATTTGTGGTGTGACTAAATAATAGCATACACAAATTTGAAGACATGAAAGAAGGCACAGAGTGGCAAAGCTGCTGCATTGGACGCAGCCGAAGAAATCCTTCCCACAAACTCCCCGGATGTCGGCACTGGCGTAGCCTCCGCTGCCGGCTGCTCAGCACTAGTCGGAGTCGGAGTCGGAGAGGGAAAGAATGATGAGTTATCATAGTTTGGCTTCATGGCAGCGCTTGTTGAGGATACAGCATCAACATTAATATTAGCAAATAGCACATGAGCTATGCCTAATATGGCTAAAGCAGCACACAATTTGAGGGAGACGGCCATGGATGTAGGATAGGAGAGGATGGCCTGGTATGTACTATGTAGAGAAGAGACAATGGGATTGTATTTGTGGGTGATAGAGATAAGAGTGACGAAAGGATAAAAAAGGAATAAATATATATATATATATGCATCCACTCTGTATATATGTATTTCTTTGAAATGTGATGGCCACTGTGCCTGTGGCTTTCCTTTCACGGGTTAGCAGTGCTGCAGTGGCACTCTTAATAGTTGCTGTCTTTTTATGCTGATATATATATATATATATATATATTTTGCTCATGCACTGTCCGGTGCTGTTGCGATTTGGGAATAGGACAGATTCCTCTGGATCTTCATTATGTTCGTGGACAAAGGTTTTGCAGGCATATTATTATTGCCCCATTCCACGGAAAGTATAGTATTAAAATATACATTTATACTGAAGTTATGATTCCATGTCATTACCATGTGACGTTGCTTTTTATTTTTATGTGGCATGTGTGAGTTCTGTTCCCTATAAGAGTGATGGATGCATAAATTTTGTTCAGTTAGACAAAATTATAATTAAATTTGAATTAAAAATGATATAAATATATAAAGTAATTTTTTTAAAAATGTAACTAAAATATGGGCCCCTTTCAAATATATATTTTCTAGTAAAGGTAAAATCAAAATTTTTTGAAGAAATTAGGCATAGCATTTGAAATTAAAAAATATATATATATATATATTGAAGGCAAACGTGAAAGTTTTTAAGAAAATTATAGGTAAAGTTATGAATATTTAAAATTGTGGGGATGAGTAAAGAATATAATTGGAAAAAAATTTAAACTTTGGGGCAATTTGCCCCCTGTCTCAACATAGATTCGTCCCTGCGCTCACAGTCCAATAAGTTGTTGCTATTGTGCGTGATTTTGATTAATTTGGTCAAGATTAAGCGCATGGATGGAAGAAGAGTAGGTAACTCTTGGTTCAGCCAAAGTTTATTGTTGTCACTTTCACATAAAGAGAGAACTGACATGAATAAACAAACCAGTTCCTCGGTATTTTAGGTTGTCGTTCTTCATAATTGTGTCATCAGTGCTTGTTTTTCCATTACCCAAACTATTAACATATGTTTGGTACAAATCTACTTGTTTGATAGGGAAAAATAAAAAAAAAAATTAAAAAAAAAAAGAATAGAGGATGAAAAAGGAAAAAACATATGTGAGGCCCATTATTTTTTGTCATTCTAATTATGGATGAAAAATTATTTTCTATCCATTTAAGTGCAAAATTATTTTTTTTATCAACATCTTAAATTAAATAATAAAATAAATGAACAAAATAATAAATGTTTAATCAAATGTTTTCCTTCAAACACTATAAAGAAAGCTATTTTCTCTTAGCAGGATTGATTCTCTATTCTCAAATAACTGACATGTATTCGTCTTTGCAAGCAAAGCAAGCAGCTTTTCTTTTCAATCTTTTTCTTGTTGATGTCCTTTCCTCAATTGCACACATCGAGAAAAAGCTATCACCCTCAAACACCGCTCCCGCTTTCTAGGAAAACAAACAAATATTACAAAATGGCATTTCAGATTTGGGTGTAACTAACCTACCCTCAAACAAGCCGTCGAAAGCCAGATAAAAATATTCGAATAAGAAGCATGGTTATCTTCACTACCATTTGTCATGGGCGGGCATGAAAATTTATTTATTTACGTAACTATTTAGTATGTAAAACCTTGAGCCATCAAGCATGCCGAAAGTTTACATCCACCTATGAAGTAATTTTGTTGTTGAACAAACAAAGAACGATCTAATCTAACATGCTTGCTAACAATCTCACAACAGTGATCAAATTTTGAATATTAATTAAAATAAAAACTTTTCTTTCTGTTACAGGAAATACACTCTTTTTTAGTAACTACAAAAACTCTTGCAAAAATGCTACAAATCAAAAGAATAACCCAATACAGAGATCCAACTCCCACAACAATAAGTTTTCCTTCCAGTTGGTATATCTTGAAATAAATATGAGAAAAAATTACAACAAAGAGCTTCGCGATGTGATTTTATCGTAGTAATCATTCATGGTGATGCCAGGCCTTGCCCAATAATTTTGACACCTCCGTTTCCAGCAAATGAATTTCAGATTTGAAAAACTCAAACTAGAGAAGTCTAAGGTGGGCTGTATCATTCAACTTCTTTATCTGCCAACCAGTTTTCCATGTATGTTGCAACACCGTCACGGAAGAATCTTCCACACAGATCTTATGAGACATCAGCGGACTGCAACCAAGGATTCCTGTGAGCAGGCACTTAATTGGCACTGCATGACTGAAAATGCCAATACAAGAGGGTGTGAAGGAGGAGCTCCTGCCACTTAAATCGTGTAAAGAACTTTGATGATTGGGTTCTTGAGGGGAAATCTCATCCTCAGCCTCATGATCTCCCGCAGTAGTCATATATTGCAGCCTACTCTTCCCTGGCTTTTTCCCTGGCCGTGGCCTCTGAAGCGCGTCCCAGTGTGGTGTTGCGAGCGAATGCCCTTCTTGGTCATGAATTGTGTTGTTTAAAGTATGGGGGTTGAGTGAAAATCCTTGGTTCTCAATCTGGTGGAGTGATGAGATTTCAGACCTTAGCCTTTCAGGCAGTTCCAAGACTGTCCCATTTAGAAAACTAACCATTCTGAATTCCACTTGCCTAAGAGACTCCCCGGCCGGTGCAGAGAAATCAGGCTGAACACTTTCTATGAAGCTTAAAATCTCAGTCGAGTATATTTCCGAGCGGAGGCAGCCCTCCCAATGCCCCTGACTAATCTCCATGAGTGTGTCCGAGGTTTGTATCTGTTCCTCTGCGAAGTTCATTTCCTGCGTGATTTTATGTTGTTACAGAGAAATTGTTCAATTTCAACAAATGGCTAAAAAGGTTTTTCTAGTCCAAAAATTCTCGTGACACGCCTCAAGACATGATAGACAAGCGTTTGCATTTAGATCATAGAATCATCATAAACATACAGCATGATGGATAGAGAGCCAAATTTGGAGCTCAAATCGAAACACTTTCAGATTTGTTGTTTTAGGTTTCTAGCTAAGAGAATTCTAAGTTCTGTAAAAGGCCAACCAACTCTTTTAACTCATTGGCTAAATATCATAACATCAACATATTCCGTTTCTTCTAGTAAGGCCAAACATTAAAAGATCCGATCTTTCGACTCACACTCAGTATAACCGGTAATACCCAACTATAATTGAAGCCAAATCCTATTCTTTCACCAAGTTATCAAATCTATCGTCTTTGATTGGTCCAAACTAGTATTAGTAACAAATAATTGAACAAAAGTGCACTTCCTCTATGACCATAGAAGCTCTAAGAGCATTCAGACTAACCATCCCAAAAATAAAAAATAAAAATCAAAGGTTAGCTCAATAATGGCCTCAAAAGTTGAGTAAATCGGTCAGTGCACTGGGTAATCAGGGTGGCTCGAACCGAATCCTTTTCAAATACAAAGTTGAGAGAAGAAGGACAAAAATAAAAAAATAAAAAAAAGTACCTGACAGACCAAAACTGCCATGGATCGTGCGCGATCCAAGGGCGAGGAGTAAACGGCATTGAAGCGGACGCCCTGGGAATTCAAGAAGACGGCCAATGCCCTTGCTTGGCGCTTCCCGTTGGCGGTGAGCGAAGCCTCGGGGCACCTTCCGCCGACCAAATCGGGCCTCAGATTCAGCTGGCACTCGCCATGGCTGATCAGAAACACCTCCGTGGCCCGATCTTCGTCCATCGCGCCGGACGAGAAGCTCCGGGAGAAGGCCGGGTGCGGCCGCGGCGGCGGCGGAGGCGGAGTAAGGACGTTGTAAGGGTCCCAGACCTTGATGGAGGGGCCGAGTCGCGGCGTGCCGAGAGAGGAGAGCTGCGGAGAGAGCGGCGACGCGGAGGCGTAGCAGGGGAGCATCTCGGGCTCCTGTTGGAGGACCTTCTTCTTCACCAGATGGTTGTCGGCCAAATCCAATTCCCCACTCCGCCGGTCTGGCTCGCCATTGTGCTCCTCTTCTTCTTCTTCTTCTTCTTCTTCGTCTTCGTCTTCGTCGTCGCTGTCTTGTGGCACCTGTACGGACTGGGTGGAACCCATATGCGCTGAGATTGCTATAAATAATCGGACGTCGGCGTCAAATCACAACCGTCGACGTTCGTAATCATGCATTCCTGCTGAGCATTGCCATTGCCACTGCCTCGGCAAATCCAATCTAATCTAATGTAGCCCTAGGGTTCGCATCATACGAAATTAAGGAAAGGAACTGTGACCAAACCATAGGTAAAATTGGTAAGATCTGTTCGTCGGGAATAAAATGAAATAATTGTGTGTTTTTTTTTTAATATTTAATGTGGGAAATTTTGAAAAGGTGAAGTAGGTAAATATTCAGAATTTATATAGCAATTGAATTTCTAGTCAATTTGTGAATTACTTGCATATATTTTTGTAATTAAGTAAATTACCATCACTTATCACTGTGTAAGTAATTGAATTATTTGAGTAATTAGTTACGTTTTTCAAAAGATTGTGTAATAACTTACATTAAGTTTTAAAAATTAGGTATTCACTATAATTTCTCATTTTGAAAAATGCTACTTTTGCGCGGCTTGTTTTGAAAAATATCGCTATAGAAAAAGGGTTGCATTATATGTCATGTTTTAGTAGTAAATTTAACCTGAATTATCTTTTTTTTTTTTTAATGAGTTAGACAAGAAGGAGGAAGGGGAGCAATAAAGTAATTTGATAATAAAAAAAGTGACATGACGTATAATAGTGACATATGTTGTAAACTTGAATGTCAAATTACGGCGAAGAAGAAGAAGAAGAATGAGATCCAATTTCTCCTAATAAGCAGCAATGATTCATACATATATTTTAAAGGAGAGAGGGTTTCGCGGCGAAGGTCTGGTAAGCAGCGACGGTGCTGAGCTCCGCTTCGCACAAGCACACAATAGCAGGTAGAGATTCACTGTGATTTGCGGCATACGGTGGCAGCGTTTTGAGGGAAAGCTTCGTGCAAACTACAATGGCTGGTGAAGCATAGACGGAGATTGAGGTTTTTCGGGAAGGCTGATTGGCGTTTTCTCTGGGTTTCTCGGCAAGAGGTGTGGCCGAAATTTCTTCGTTGACGACACTCGGAGCAGAGGTACATAGAGGGAAAGAGAGAGTGCGATTGGGACATGAAATCTGGGATATTGATGGGAGTACTTTGAGGTTTCTTTGCTATAGTTTTGCTATGCTTTCATTTTTTTGGGTGAATTTGAATATAAGTTTGATGGGGATTTTTTTTGTATGCTTTGAGATGTTTTAACGTTACTTACTTGTGTTCTCAGTTTTTATTTATTATTTATTATTTTTTCAATCCCACTATCTTATAAACTTTTAATTGAATCTCAATCTTAACAATTACATTTGCTTAGATTTTATTTTCTCAAACTCATTATATTGTATTGTCTCATGAGTGTTTTTTTAAACAAGATTCAAATTCAAGTTTGGTTTTTTGAAAATAGAAAAAAAAAAATTCAATGTTAAATTGTTCTTCTAGGTGATTTTAATACGTGTTTTATTAAATATTGTTTAAATTACAAAAATCCAACTACCAACTTAAGGACAATACAACAATTTCAACAATTTTCCAAGCTCAAAGCACCTAAAAACGTGAATCCTCTGCTATTTTTTGTCAAATAATTGAAATGATGGACAATGTGACAAAATTCTATAGATAAGAAGAAACAGATCTACGTCTGCTCTCTATAAATTTAATAGTATCATGAAACCGACCCAAAATTTTAGGGCAGATGTAATATTTACCCACAACTTAATTAATGACACATTTGATTTAGTGGGATGTACTGTTAGTGCTAAATACTGTGCGTTTATAAAAAATAATTACAATTTCAAAAAATTTAAAAACTAAACATTACACATATAAGAAATTTCTGACAACAATTAAATTACATATAAAAATTACTTTAAGAAAATTTCTGATACGCGTAAAAAAAATTAAAAAATGACTAATTTTTAAATTTGTTGAAACTATAACTATTTTTTAAAATTATTTTTCTAAAAAATAATTATTTTTTTAAAACTCTCTTTTATTATTTTATAAATTTGAATATTTCCATACTTTACCCGTTGGACCGTTTGTTTTCGTCGTAGACTTAGGTCACCGATATCGCGAGTCGTTGATTAGTCAAAAATTTGAAACCGATGTGTGTAGAAAACGAAAAAACGACGACAACATATGACAATGGAAACGACAATGAACTTTTAAACGATAAAGCACAGATAACGACAGCAATGGAACATATTCAGCTTGAAGATAAAACAAAAATATAAAAGCATACACGATAATAGAATACGAAAATGCGGACAACGACAGACAATTGAAAAACGAGCGAAGACTAATGCAACTCGTAAATGCATTAAACTTAAAGAGTGGACACAAAAGAAAAGGAGAAAACCATGAAAACGACAGCCACAACATCAAGAAACAAATTGTAATGCGAGAAGAAAAGAAAAAACGACAACATGATTACTTGAGCGGCCATACTGAGATTTGCTTTTAGCACCATAATTACACGAAAGTTTATCTGCTTAATATTATAATATAATTGCCATACACACGGTTTTGATGAATTTTTTTTTTTTTTCAAGAGACAACAATAAAATGTTTCCAATTACTTTGTGGGGTTGGTACGTGGTTGTATGATCCTTGTCTCTACAAGGTCACATTACAATTGCATTACACCTGTGACAACTCTTACTAGTTTATAAATCTGACAAAGTTATGAGAGAATAAGAACTTGTTGTGCAGTATAGTATTGTACCCAATAATGAAGCTTTAGTTTTGCAAATTCTAATATCTATCGTTAATGTCACGCCGGTGATACTGCTGGGTTTTTGTATTCCCCACCAAATATATACATATATATAATTAAGCATCTCCTTTACCTCCTCAAGAAAAGTAAGTAGGTTAGCCATATATAGCCATGATGATTTATGCTAGCCTAGCTACCGCCTACGTAGAGTAGAACCCTCAAATTGATTAGCGCATAGGCCTTGGCAAATGAGTTTGAACAATCTTGGGCCCTTCAAACGAATTTGTCAATTTAAATCGTCGTTTGGTAATTTTTTTTAGAATAAAATCCAAATGAAAAAAATCATTCAAACCCTTCAAAATCAAATTCTTCTATCCCTCAAATTTTAACAGTTTGAATCTATTTTGAATAGTATTTTTTAATTTGACATTTCAACCACTCTTTTTATAACTCAAAATCACACATTTCATATCAACCCAAACAACAATCCAAATAATATTTTCAATTAAGATTATTTGAGCCAAACAAAAATTTAAATTTTTCTTTCAAATTACCCAATTCAAAATTTATAATTCAAATGAAGAAAGTTTAAATTATCATAATTTAAACTTTTTTGCCAAACAACCCCTAAAACATGCACTAATTTAAATTAAGCCATAGCCACTCATATATATATAAGTCCGGTTGGTGTCTTGCAAAAAAAAAAAAATATATATATATATATATATATATATATATAGTCTGGTTTGCAAAGCTTCCCACTTTTAATTGCTTGACAACATTTTAAAAGTATTTGGGCCTCGTAAAAGAGCTATAAGTTAAAGTTAAAAAAAAAAAAAAGGACTTTCTTATAGAGCTCTTTTGAAATTTTTTGAAATTTGTGTAAAGAGTTATAAAAAAAACACTATAAATGTAATATTAATTCGTTTGTTGTTTATAACTATTAATTTTAGATGAGAGATGAGCATCAATGGCTCCTGATTTTTTTTTACCATTTGCACTTTAAATTTATAAAATTTGACAAATTATTCCTTATTGGTAATAGAAGTATAAATTTTGATGACATTGGGCATAATAGATGGTGTAAATTATTGAAGTAGACAAAGTTCAAGAGGCAGTTTTTCAAAACTCGACAAATTTAAGGATTGTCGTTGCAAATTATTCTAAAAAAAATTAATATCCACTATCAATTTGCAATGATAACCCTTAAACTTTTCAAATTTTGACAAATTACCTGTTGGACTTTGTCTACATTAGTAATATGCACCCTTCATTCCATATAATTTCGTCAAAATTTAAACTTCAGTTACCAATGGCAATATGGACTAATTTGCTAAATTTTATAAGTTAAAGGTGAAATTGTTAGGAAAAAAAAAAATCAAAGGGCAACTTGTCAGCACAACAAATTCAGAGCCCATTCATGCCAAATACTCGTTTTAGATCATTAGGGGGAAAGAAAGACTTTTTGGTGAGATTATTGATCTTAAGTTGATTTGCAGAACATATGTATACAAAGTTACAGACTAATATGCTGATATGATCCTAATGCGCTATAACACCATGTGTGGTGCTTGACGACTGTAATACCCGATGCGCATGTGTGAGGCCTCACGCGCTGTAATACACTAATACTACGTCTAACTCCATTTTCTTTTTGCGCATTTTGATTTTATTTTTTTATGTAACTCCCCTATTTTTGTTTGCCCTCAACTTCTATATATTTAAACTTGGATTCTATATATAAAAAAAATTTCACTTGATCCCCCATAAACCTTTTTTTTTTCCCCGAAGGAACGCGAAAATAAAGCCAATATATATCTATTCAGCATTAGCACAAATGTTAATTGTTAGCTTTCTAATTACTGCAATTTCAAGAACAAAGATCGCTAATAATTGCACACAACTGTCTCTTTTATTTTTTCTTTTTTTTTGGTATTTGTTTTTCTATTTTGGCCATGGCCTTGAATGTCCTACCTACTGTCTGTTACTAAGAAATGTTTGTGAGTCATATAGTAATCAAATACTTGTGCTCTCATCTCATTATGGGAATCATCAATGTTGGTCCCATTGCGGGCCTCTCCTCCATCTTCGACCCTAAAATTCCCCACTACCTACCTATATCTATCCCCTTTTTTTTTTTTCCTCTCTCTCTCTCTCTCTCTCTCTCTTTTGGTTCGTTTACTCTATAAGGCGACAGATAAGTCTGTTGAAACCGAAAACCTTCAAATTAAGGTTATTTAATTAATTTTAGTAATCGTATTTAATTTAATTTACCAATAATTAACTGAAAGAAGAGATTATAGGTAAATTATTAATGGTCCATAATTAAGAAGGAGGTACTAAAGAGTGTGTGTAGGTTACAATTTATATGTAGGAGAGTCTTCTGAAAAGTAAAAATAATATGTTTATTAATATTGCATTGAGACAAATGATCGGTCCAGCTAGCAAGGAAACATCATCTTTTTTTTATTTTGCTTTTCTTTTCCTTCTCCTTTCCAATTATATGGCTTGCTTCTTGCCGTCTAATTTAATACTAAAGTCCGGTAGTGCAGTTTTCATTTCGTAAAAATAACAAAACCAAGATGAAATTAACAAATATCCATCCAGGAGATGTACCTATGGCTATACGTATGTCGATCTATGATCTTTTTCTTGTTTATAATTACAGGAAATACTGGTTAGCTGCCACTAATAAATACTGGGGGACCTCTACTCAATTGTTTTCTAAGACAAATTGGCGATAGAATTGAAAATGTGAAACAAATTAAGCCTTTCCTTTATACGATAAGGACTAATTTAATATATGATGACCAGACCAGCTATTTATAAAAGTTTATTCTTGTAAATAATCTTCAGCATGTGGTAGCTAACACTTGTTTGACTTGAAAGGTTTTGGCAAAGTTTGGCTTACAGTGCTTAGTAGATATCAAATCCACATACAAATTACGCAAGCTAACATTTATTTATGCTTATCGTTATGTTAATACCAGCACCGATATTGACTTTATTCAAAATATGCATGTTATCAGATCGAAACTGATACAGTGTTAATTACAGATCATCTATATCTAAATGAATGTGTCAAATTTAATAATCCACAAATCACCAATAGTTTTCAGTAGTTGTAGTGGTTTGTCTGTCCCGTGCAGAGCCAAGAGTACTACTTTAAATCGCTTCAAAAGTTTAATTTGATTCACATTCCCTAATTATAAAAATATATTTATTGGAAGCAATTACCTTTGTGAGACTGTGCAATGTGGGAGAACTACCGTTGACTAACTAGTGGGTTACATATATATATATATAAAGGGTAATCAAAGCACATATATATGATTCCCATTCCCTGCTAATAAATTAGTTTGAATTCCACAAAGCAGGGCCAATAAATAGGTCGTCTGTTCCCATAGTTAAACACACACACATGACACACCTCGTAAGTTTTAATTTGCTACTACTTCAAAGTTCAAACCGCTCTCTCTCTCATGGCATGGAAGTTCGTGTTGTTATCAGACAATTACAATACTGCATATTTCACAAGAGGAGGTTTTTTATTGCCGCTCCACTGATTACATATATATAATACTAGTCTAATTTGCTATGTATATGCATGTCGATCTGTCAGAAATTTTCTATACAATATATAGAAGCCAAGATCCACCATATTAGAGTCTTGAATTTCTCTTCCAACATTATATATATATATATATATATATATATCTCATCTTTCATCTTCTTGATTCCCCGTAAAGACAAGAGATCCATCGATATGCTCAGATCATTTGCCAGGTTCCTTTTTCTTCCCCTAATTCTAATTTCCTCTACCGCTCTTCTTCGTTAGTTGCTTATAAATGCTACTTCGATATACATTCAAACCCACGCATACAAACATTAACGTCTATAATCATAAATTTGAAGCATTCAATTTCCTATAATTATGCAAAATTTGTGGACTAATTAGCATGGTGGTATGCATGATTTTAGTTGATCAGCAACGCAATTTGGTTAATTTAAATTTGAACCTTTTTTTTTTGGTCTTCGTACAGAGAGTTTAAGCTCGTAATTGGCCATGGTTTGGGAAGTAAGGGCACAAGACTTCACTCCACTAAGGCCTTTGCCAGGTAATATCTTATTGATATATGAAATTCATTTTGCCATTCCTTCATCTAACCTTTTCTTTTTACGATTTCTCGAGCATATTCCCTTTGTTCCGAAGAATTCATCATATATAGTTTGATTTTTTTTTTTTCCCTTTCAGTGATAGATCCTTGAAATTCAATTTTTGAGACATAGACTTCATTTTTTGCTAGAGCGAACGTAGAAACTAGGAAGATATTTTTACATCTCAATAAATATTTTAGAAAAAATTAAAAAAAAATAAATAAATAAGTCAACGTCGTGACACCTAAAATCTCGAAAAATTATTTAGTACTTATCAGTTGCTTGACGTTACATGTTTGTTTTTTCCCACACAAGAGCTCAAGTATTATTCTTTTACTGGTAAATTTGGTTCGCAGATTGCAATAGTAATTATTTTTTCTTTTATTAAACGGAGAACTCTTTTCAGTTTGTTACACTTACATCAGAGCATCTAGCATTATGATCAAGTTAATTAATGTTAATCATTAATGAGTAATGACTCACACACTTTGAATTTTGCTTTGGTTAATAGCGTTTGACAGAAGTTAAAAAAGTTCCAGCTGGAGTTGATCCATGTTCCATGCATATACCGATCGATATACGAAATAACAGTATTTAGCCTTCGTGGCGTATTCACGGATGTGACACGCAGACAAACACATATATACATATAATAGTAATAAATTATATATATGCATATATATACACTTAGAAATGACAGAAATCTGAAAGAGATAGGTGTCCTTATTGAAATTTCTGGATCACATTCAGTGGCTTTGAATTTGCATGTTCTCCTGCCGTAAATCTAGCAGCCCGTATAGATTAGTTACTTTTGGTGGCTATGTTTATTTATATATATATATATCTCTGCTAGTTGTCCATTGATCATGAACCATTAATTAGCATATATGATCAATATGTGAATTTTCTATATATTCATCCATTAGAAATGTATTGTTATTTTTCTTTTTATAATGATGATGATGATGATGATGTTAGATAATAATAATAATAATGTGTAAATTTGTACCTATGTGACGGGAGCTAGGTGTTATTTTGTACCTATGTTAGAAATTAAATGCTTTGGCAACTTTGTTGGAATGATACGGATCTCTTCTCTCGATCAATATTTTTATAATCAAAATGGTTAGACTTAGAGAGGCTTTTTCCCATTAATTATCTACCATCATGTCCATATATGTATGCATTGTTGAATTTGGATGCAAGCGGGGCTGGCTATATAGTTAGTTGGTCCACAAATTAAAGAGACAGCCTAAAATAATGTTGTTGTTGTTTGGAGGGTGATGGAGATTAGGCTTCGCATCAATCATTATAAACATTCCTTATTCTCGCATAACACACGAAACTCATGTGACACTGTGTCCACAAAAGCAGGCTAGAAGGGAAGGTGGCCCTCATAACGGGGGGTGCCAGTGGCATTGGCAAGGCCACGGCCCAGGAGTTCATTCAAAATGGGGCCCACGTCGTAATCGCAGACATCAACACTGATTTGGGCCCACAAGTCGCCAAGGATCTGGGCCCTTCGGCCCATTTCGTGCCATGCGATGTTGCGGAGGAGGCCCAGATCGCCCAAGCGGTAGAAGCGGCGGTGGCCCGCCACGGAAAACTCGACATCATGTACAACAACGCGGGGATAACGGGGCCGGCCTTGCCGCCGAGCATCGCCGAGCTGGATCTGGGCACGTTCGACCGGGTCATGAGCATCAACGTCAGGGGCACGATGGCCGGCATCAAGCACGCGGCCCGCTTCATGATCCCGGCGGGCTCTGGCTCAATCCTCTGCACTGCCAGCATCAGCGGCCTTTTGGGTGGCCTTGGCCCTCATTCCTACACAATTTCAAAGTCCACAATACCCGCCATAGTCAGGTCCATGGCCTCGGAGCTCTGCCGGGCTGGGGTCCGAATCAACTGCATATCGCCAGGCCCAATTGCGACCCCGCTTGCGCTGGCTGAATTAGCCAAAATATACCAAGGAGCCACCATAGAGCAAGTGGCTGAAATATTGAATGGGTTTGGAGAGCTAAAAGGTGCAAAGTGCGAGGAAATTGATGTGGCCAATGCTGCTTTGTATTTGGCGTCAGACGAAGCCAAATACGTTACAGGTCATAACCTTGTTGTGGACGGAGGTTTTACCTGCTTTAAAACTCTTAATCTACCTTATCTGGATCAATTCTCAAAATCATAGGCTTGTCACTGCAACCGCATTATTGTTGTGTTTTTTTTTTTTCGTTATCTTTGTGGATTTGTAATTTAGACAGTCGCCATCGTTATGGTCGCTGTGTGGTTGTTTGTACCTTGTGATAAGCAAATTGATAATAAGAAAATGTTTTTGTGTTTCTGAATGAAACGTGGAAAAGTGGGGTGAAGGGTAAAATAAAAACTAAATGATCATTAACTTGTATATATATATATATATATGCGTTTAATTTGAAGATAAATAGTGCTTTCTTCTTGAATAGTGTACTAATTAATTGAAAAAGGATAAAAAAAAACAAAAAACAGAAGAAGATATTGCCTTCTGTAGTCTGTAGTAGAGCTTGTAAATTGAGGAAAAGATTTCAATTCAAAAATAATGGTAATATAATGAATAGAGATGATAATAAATGTGGTAGCTAGCAAGGTATATTTAAGTGAGTCTGAATATTGAGAGTTGTCGTTCTATCATATTAGGTCACGAGAGATGGTATCCCCGCATTAATTATGGTCAGCTATATATATTGCCCCTTAGATATTGTACACTTCCCTTTGCCAATATTAATCAATATATAAAATATCATTTGTCTCTGTCTCATAACTTGATATTGTATCATTGTCTTTGTCCGGCACTTGATGATAGCTCGTAACATTTAATTAGTTCACACTCTCTCCTCTTAATTATTGATATATATTGGCGGACACTACATGCATGTTCTTGTTTTGTTTCTAGATAACAAATTAAAAGGGAAACACAAACATTAACTAATAACTCTTCTGCTTGAAATTTAAAGTATATAATTAATAAATATTGTTTTTAATCTGAGATGATAATTTGTGGGGTAAAGGCAAGAGGGTCACCGAGTCAGCAAACACAAACGTAGCGGCGCGCAGGGACAATATATATATATATATATATATATATATATTAGTAACCCATCGAACTGTGACTTGCGCAATACTTTGAACTATACTCCTCGGACATTGCATTATTATTTTTTATATACTTTTCATGCACTAGTAAAGCCAAAAATCTTTTATATATATATATATAGCAATATTGGGTTGGGCTCAGAAGTTACGAGTTCCTCTCTGTTTCTCAATTAGTTGCATGTTTGCCACGTCCCACAGCATTGGAGAAGTTGCGTCACGTGAACAGAGCGAACAAGTTTGATTATTAAGCTCGCTAATAATTGTTACATATGAGTCATGATTTCGAATTGATGTGTAGATATATTCGTAACAAAAATGCGTTATATAATTTAAGTTTAAGGAAAAACAATATTTAAAACTTAATATAATTTAAGAAATCATATAGCGTATTCTTATTTTGAGCACAATTATAAGTATTAATTTGAGAACAACATATTTGGATCGATTCAATAAAACTAAAAATTAAGGACTGCTAGATTAAGCCAAGCGCTCCTACGTATCATTGTCTATATAACTAATATATATATATATATATTGCATTCGATCGGTTTAGAATGAAGTATAAAAGGCACTGAATGTTAAAAAAGAAAAGAAGAAGAAGAAGAAAAAAGCTGCAAGGTGGTATAAATGGGAAGAGGTAAATAATAATTAGCGAGGGAATGAAGGACGATTAAAAAAGCCACGTTGGCAATTGGTAATTAAGGAGAAAGAAGAGTACTAAGTGGCAAAGAAGAAAGAGCTGTAGCTAGCTGATGGAGCTCAATGCACATGTACGTATATGCATGTATAAATCAAGTTCAATATGGTGATATATATATAGCGAAATTAAAATAATATATTAAGAGAGAGAGAGAGAGTAGTAGTAGTAATTAATGTAGAGTTAATTAATTAGAATAAGTAGAGGCAGAGGGAAGATTGAAGAGGGAAGTGAGTAGGTGCGGTGAATGGAAAGGAATCACGAGATACCCGGGCGTTCCTGTGGAATATTTATTCCCATTATTCAAATTCACTTTTGCTGCTTTCATTTTATTACCATTGCCATACCACTTAATTCAAGTTGCATGGCAGCAAAGCAAAGCGAAGCAATGGCAATAATATTATCATTATGTGGGAAGGGATTTTTCATTTACTTTTCTATGGAAACACTAATTATCATGCATATTATTTATTATAAATTATACAATAAGATTTTCCACTGCCAATTGCCACCCAATCGGGTCTTCACACTTTCATCTTTTATGTATTTCGTGGGACCCACCTCATTAACACCACTGTATTCAATTTATATTTCTTTTTTCTTAATTTATGTGATAGCGCGCGCATCATGTCTCTCTCTTTTTCTCTAGTTCCTTGAACATTTGAAGAAATTAATAGTCATAATTAATAAAGAAACATAATTAGCACACCACTAAATAAGTGGAATATGTATTTTCTACCATTTCTACCATATTCTTTACACATTTTTTATACTCATAGATAGAATATCAATGAGTATGAAACAATACATAATTATGAAAATATCATGGTAGTCAACTTAAAGCTTTTTAAGAAATGTATAGTTACTTTCTCACCACGCTTTTGGTACCTCTAGGAGGGTTGATCATAAACAATTTGAATAAGTTTCAACACTAGCTAGGCATTCAAACATGAACGTTCAATAATAATCACATATGTGTGATTAAGAACTTGCCATGACGTTATATATTGACCATTATATTATGCTTTATATGAATACATGTGAATTGTGATGCCCATATATACCATTCTTCCTTCTATAAGGAGATGAACTATTTGCATATTTGAGGAACTTAATCACTACTGTCTGATTAAAAAAGTCGGCTTTTTTGAACGCGTTTTATCAATATATATATATATATATATATATATATACTTAGAGCATAATCAGAAGTGGAAAGATTTTTGGCAGGGAAAAGCTATGTAGATTATATATATATATATAGAATACGTATGATTCTAGTATATATTAGTATATATGTAAATACTAAATTCAGAAATTAATTAGCTAGAGTTATAATAGTTATTGTTGAAATTGAAAAATGAAGCAGAGGAAGAAGGAAACAGATAACTTGCTTGTCTAAAAGTAGTCTTACTTTCCCTTAATTAACGCAAGTGAACATGCCTAATTTGCATCTCATGTTGTGTTTAACATTTTTGCATACATATATTTTCTAATTGTAACAGTCGTCAATTCATAATCATTACAGTTGGTTTGATGACATGTAAGCATGAGCGTTATATACAAATTGTATTTTAGCTAATTAGCAATCAGGACCGTCCATTTGTATGGATCAACGTCCCATGACGATAATATGTAGTCCACAGCCACTTCTCCGCGTAGAGTTTGTTTCAGAAAAGTTCGTCTGCTCTTTCTACGCGTAATTGTCATTCACTGGTTTCTTTCTCTCTCAAAATTTTTTTAATTAATATTTATTTTAGGGCAGCCGTTACATTTCGCTGTATAAACGGACAAGTTTAGAAGAAAAGGGGAAAGAAGATAAAAATGTAACAACCCGGAAAAAGAAAAGATAGCGTGGTTTGGTAATGAGAGAAGAAGATTGAGAAGGGTAAATTGGTCCGCAGGGGCAGGGCAAAATCGTAAAAAAGAGGACATGTACATGTAAGAAAGGCAGGGCATAATAAGATAACCCACAGAGCGGTCTCCATTCATTCAGTTTCAGTTTCAGTTTCAGTAGCAGCTAGTAACAACACCAAGCTAGCGCTCTTCAGACTAGCAAAAAAGAAAAAGAAAAAGAAAAAGGAAAAGAGAAGAGGGACTAGTAATTCACAGCAGATATTAAAAAGTGAGAAGTAGGAAATATGCTTCCTCGGGTTTGGATGGAAGGGGAGGAAGAGGATGCGGCGTCGTGGACCAAGAACAACGACGGAGGAGGAGAGCTTAACAACAACAACAACAATAATAATAATGAGGAAGAAGAAGACCATATGATGGCGGTGGGAGCCGGAGGTGGTGGTGGAAGTGGTTCCTTGTCTTCTTTCAAGTCAATGCTGGAAGGGGATTGGTACCTGAACCCACCGCCTCTGCACAATCAGGACATTAATGGCTTCTCCGCCTCCGCCTCCGACCACGGCCACGGCCTTCTCCTTCACCCCATAGACTCCTCCGCCTCTTGTTCCCCTTCTCAGGCCTTCAACGCTACTAGTCTCGATCACACCCACCTCCACTTCTTTCCTCCCAAGCCCTCCTCCTCCTCCACCTGCTTCTCTTCCCTCCTGCTCAACAACACCAACACCGGCTTCGACCCCACCAGCGGCTTCGACCAGCTGGCCTGCGACAGCGCTTTCCTCGCCCCATTCCAGCAGCATCCCAACCCCAACTCCATGGGCTTCGCCGCTCCCGACCTCATGCCCCTCTCCGGGGGTTTCGAGGGTTTCGAGGCCGCCAATGCCACGGCAAGCGCACTCTTCCTGAACAGACCCAAGGTGCTCAGACCGCTCGACGTCTTCCCTCCGGTGGGCGCTCAGCCCACGCTGTTCCAGAAGCGGGCGGCTCTCAGGCACAACTCCGGACCCGACAAGCTGGGCAATCTGGACATTTCGGGTCCCAGGTTCGGAGACGGCCTGGATAGCGTGGAGAGGAAGAGGAGGAAGAGCAGCGAGGAGGGTGAGGTTGACGAGGCCAGCATCGACGTCTCTGCCCTCAATTACGACTCCGACGATCCTAATTACGACTACACCACTAAGATGGACGACAGCGGCAAGATCTATGCCGGCGCCGGCGCCACCAACTCCAACGCCAACAGCAGCGTCACCGGCGTCGACCAGAAGGGCAAGAAGAAGGGCTTGCCGGCCAAGAATTTGATGGCCGAGAGGCGCCGCCGGAAGAAGCTCAACGACAGGCTCTACATGCTTCGCTCTGTTGTCCCCAAAATCAGCAAGGTAACCACTTTTTCTTTTTGAATTTATCATGTGCCTCGTTCGTTTCAACAATTCTGTTTTTTTTTTTTCCTCTTCTTTTTTGATCATTTCATGCTTTTGGTTTTTGAATATTGAGACTTTATTATAGCTTGGTTCACGTGTTCCAGGTTTTCTAGTCGGTGTTTCTCTTGTGTTTAGTTTCATATTATTCTGTTTCATCTGGAATTCTTTTTCTTGCTGCCGAAGTAGGGCACTTTTTAGTTTGCCTTCTCAAATGATTTCATGGAGTTGAGAACTCATCTTTCTCCGAAAAGTGCGTGCGAGCTTGCTTTGTTGAATAATAGACTTTGTTGGACAGATGGACAGAGCTTCAATACTTGGGGATGCCATAGACTACTTGAAGGAGCTGCTACAAAGGATCAATGATCTACATAACGAGCTGGAATCAAACCCGTCTGGATCTCTGATGCCGCCTTCTTCAAGCTTTCATCCTTTGACACCCACGCCGCCCACACTTCCCTGCCGTGTCAAGGAAGAGCTTTTCCCTGGCTCCTTGCCTAGTCCTAAAAACCAACCTGCCAGGGTCTACTTCTTACACCTCCATTCTCCTTACCATTCAACTCGCTAACTTGTTTCATAATATGGAAATTTCTCTATGTTTCTCTTGTTTTGAATCCGATCTATAAGAATTGACCCAGAACACTAGTGCAATTTTTTATATTGACGACTCCACAGGTTGGTGTATGAACCTTTGAAAATGGTGTATGTGCTGAAATGTTTTATTGCTAGTACTTGTGTATCATCCATTGTCATATTGTCTAGGCAGATAATCATTGTTTTTTTCTTTCTGCACGAAACGTGCTCAACAGTTTTAGAAGTGCTCACAACATTATTGTGTTTTAAAGCTTTAGCAGAATAATAACCTTGAGAGAATGTGTTTTCGCGTATTTTGTAGGTGGAGGTTCGGCTGCGGGAAGGGAGAGCTGTTAACATCCACATGTTTTGTGCACGCAGACCGGGCCTCTTGCTCTCCACCATGAGGGCATTGGACAATCTCGGGTTGGACATCCAGCAGGCTGTCATCAGCTGCTTCAATGGCTTTGCTTTGGATGTGTTCCGAGCCGAGGTATGCTTCTCTTGCAAGAAAATCCAGTTGTTAGGGTGTGTTTGATAACACTTTTATTTTTAAACAAAAAAGTGCAATTCTATTTTTAAAAACGCGTTTAGTAAATCTGTTTTCGTTTTCTATTTTTTTAAATTGGAAACATATTTTAAAAAATAGAGGAAATGAAAAATTCTTGTTTTCAAAATTTTTTTTAAACAAAATATCAAATCTTAAAACTTTTTTTTGTGTGTTTTCTCAATTCTACACTCTTACCATATTTCATTTTTACGTTTTTTATCTTTTTACTCCTTTTTTATCATCATTTTGCACTTTCGTTTTTAAAAACAAGTAACAAATAGTGATTACCAAATATGTTTTGTGTTTTTAAAAATTTTGAAAACAAAATAGTAAAAACACTTTCAAATTTTTATTTTTAAAAACAAAAAATAAAAATGTTATCAAACATGGCTAAGTTATGATTGTTTTTTATTTCTGTAAATGTTGCCTTTGCTCTTTTACTTTTACTTTTACTTCGTCCACCTTGATTTGCCTATGAAGCATTAGAAAACCTCAGCTGATCCGCAAAAAGTTGTAATTTTTATTGTTCCTCGGAAGTCTTCTGTTATCATACGGGGTTGGCCTTGATTGTTTCTCTCTCTCTTTTTTTTTTTTTGGTTGGTAAGCAGCAATGCAGGGAAGGGCAGGAGGTGTTGCCGGAGCAGATAAAGGCGGTGCTTTTGGATTCGGCTGGCTTCCATGCTATGATGTAACGCTGCTTTTATGCAAGAATTTGGAGGCACTTGTCTGTAAATGCAATGCACTATTTAATTGCTTTTGTCATTCTCATATCAATATTCAAGCAAAGTTAGGGCAGCCGGACAGCCAAATGTATTCCTAGTCAAGTTTTATCAAATATTTTATGTTGAATGAATCCCCTCTAAAACTCTCTCCTTTTTGGAGTGATCACTATTAGCTTTTTAGCATAAAATTCTCCTTCTTTTCACTCATTTCTCAACTGCAAAACAGAATGCTACATAGTAGTAAATTGACCATGACGATGATGATGATTTTTAAAGAAATAGCCATAAATAATTAGCCGTCGCTTTGGGTTGGTCTTTGTAAGTAAAGAAGATTTCGAGAAGTAAAATATATGTTGCATTTTTAATTTATGCACTAAATTTTACACTAAAAACAAAGAAGAGAAGCAAATAAAGCATACCACTTAGGGTATAGATTATTATAATTGAGAAAATTTGATGTCATATCATATTTGACATTTAAGTTTGCAATATATACTACAATTGCATGTTATGTCACTTTTTTTTCTCTATCAAATTACCATATTGTCTCTCTTATCTCATATTGTCTTTCTCATTTGTAATAAAAAAAAAAAAGAGTAATTCGATCAAATCTACTACTAAAAAGTGACATGAACAGCAAATTTATTTTCAGAGCAAGCTTTCCATATTTCAAAATTTCCCTTATTAATTGGTACTTAAGAAGCGGTAAGCATGGGTGTCGTGGGCTGGGCCTTAGAGCGATGTTTGCCCAAGAGATGAGGTGATCTTTATGGGCCTCCACCAGGTAGCCTAACTTGAACAGGGCCATGAGCCTCACTCTCATTCGCTGCTGAGTGATGATTTTGGCACAATGTTTCCACCAAATTATACTGGAGACGTAACACTACTCAATTTGTATATTGTTTGATTTGATTTGATTAGGTTTCTTTAAGTATTATTTGCTAATATTTAAGTAGCGAAGAAGACAGTTTACGTGATGGACGGCGGTAAAAGAAAGAGAGATTGGTATGATGGTATCATATGTTGGACTAAAGAATTGCGTTCTATTTGTTGTCAAAATTTCACATCGAGTTGGATTGGGTTAGGGTTATTCGGGTTGGGTTAGGCGGGTTGTTCGGATTGGCGAGTTATTTGCACACCTCTAGACATATATGATAAGATTGGAGTAGAAAGCGCATTTGTGTTTGAGAATGCGTACTTGGTTGTAAATGTAATGAGATATTATACTTGGCGTTGGCAAATGGCAAGCAGCATTATAACCTCTTATTATACACAAAAAAAGAAAAAAGAAAAGAATGTAAGCAGGGAAGGTGTGATTGTGAACGAGGAGTTTCGATCCAAACCAATTGGTTTGGAAATGAATCAAAGAATGGATTGGAAAGGAAGCCAACAGGAACGCTTGGAATGCGTTGGTGGACGAGACGAGAGACGAGACGAGACGAGAGAGACCACATCTCTAGACTAGAGTGCAGCATCAGCAGCATGGATGGACCACTTGAATTTTACTCAGCCTACCATCCCCTCATTAAATTATTGATTGCCTATTATATATAATTCAATGGCTAGCCACTCTGCAACCCAGGAGACAAAGGTCCACGTCAGATCCCAATTTTAGACTTTCAAGTTCAACCCAACGCAATTACTTTGCAAATCAACCTGCAACATCATTCATTCAATTAAAAATAAAATCTTTTTTTTCGGCAAAAGAAAAGGCCAATTTGTATATTATTTTATTCCGTTTGTTTGTTTGCTCGTAAGTGGAGATATTGCGAACATGCCCGATGCGATGCGATGCGATGCATGAATAACAGTCACCAACGTGTCGGATGGTCTTTGTCCATGGCCCGCTTTTAGCTTTGACTAGTCCATTGTCAAACATTCAATCTCAGCCGTTGATCTTCCGGACGCCCAAATAATAAAACAAGTTATATAAAGCACGTTGTTAGGAATGATTATAGGAGTTCAAAGGGTTATTATCAGTGTTGAGACACAAAAAGAGAGAGGCGGCGAGTCGAGTTGAGTTGAGTTGAGTTCGTCGTCTCGTCTCTTACATTGCTCGCTCGCTCGCTCGCTCTTTCTCTCTCCAAAGTCTGAAGGCTGACTTCAGGTGGCTTTCTACGGTCTTAAGTCTAAAGTCTAACTTGGACGGCCAGTTTTCTTCACTGTTTACACATTCATCTCTCTACCAGCAAGGTGCTCTCAAAATTTTTTTTGTTTTCCTTTTCTAATTGATGTCTCATAGAGTTGAATGAAAAAAAAAAAAAGCAATCTTTCTCATTCGCGGTAATGATTCGATGGAGTAACTAATGAAAAAAAAAAAAGCTGTTTTTGTTGTTGTTACATTTACACATGCTTGTTTGTTCCTATTGTCCATTTTTGCAGGTTTGGCTGCTGAAATTCCTGATTTTTTTTTTGGTCCAAATAAGTTTTATGAATTTGGATCTTTAAGGATTTCCAAATCCAATCAATTTGTCGAGATAGCATTTTGTAATAAGCCGGATCCCGTTTCGTTCTTGTAACTTATATTAGCTTTGAGGCTTGTTAAGACTTAGCAATGGAGATGGCGTTGCGATTTTGCGGGGCTAAAAGTGCATCCCCAGTGGCCCCCTTTAGCTCTGCGTTGTCTCAGCGCCTTCATTTTGCTGGCAGCGGTAGGGGAAGGGGATTCTGTATTACTGGAAACAAATTATCTTGTAGGAACACCAGAGCTTTAAGAATTATCTGCGAGGGACGAGCAGTTGATGTCATCGAAAGAAATCAGTTAGAGATTCCAAGTGTTGCCGAAAATGAGAAACAGTTGTCGTGTGTAATGAAGTTTGGCGGCTCGTCTGTCGCCTCTGCGGACAGAATGAGAGAGGTCGCCGAGCTTATACTTGGCTTTCCCGAGGAGAGGCCTGTCATTGTTCTCTCTGCCATGGGAAAGACAACTAACAAGCTTTTACTGGTATGCTATAAGTGGTTTGCCCACGCTCTCTATTTTCCTTTCCTTTGTCCATTCTATGAACTAAGACTCGCTTGAACATGGTCTTTCATTAATCAGGCTGGGGAAAAAGCTGTAAGTTGTGGCACTACTAACGTGTCAAACATCGATGAGTTGCACTTCATCAAAGAATTGCATCTCAGGTCAGACAAGGGATTTTGTTTTTCTAATAACCAGAATCGTGTATAGGAATTTGTTCTTCTCACGGTACATGAATTTTCTCTGTACAGGACTGTGGGCGAGCTTGATGTAGATAAGTCTATAATTACACGTGAGTTCTTCTCTCACTTTGTGTTTGTTTTGTCGGTAATTCTGTAACTCATGTTTAGGTTGTGTAATTCTTAACTACGAGACAATAATCTGCAGCATTTCTGGAAGAATTGGAACAACTTTTGAAGGGAATTGCTATGATGAAAGAGTTGACCCTGCGAACAAAAGATTATTTGGTCTCATTTGGAGAGTGCATGTCAACCAGGATTTTTGCGGCTTATTTAAATAAGATTGGTGTTAAGGCCCGTCAAGTATGTTGTTTCTCTAGTCTCTTATGTTTGCATTTCAATGAAAAAATGTAACAGTGATATGTTTGCTGAATTAGTGAAGCTATAGCGACTGCATTCAGTATTTTAATTGTGGTTTTACAGACATTTCTATGGCTAAAGCTGCTATGAGTGGTAGCAAATCATAGTAACTTCTTTTATGTTGCAGTATGATGCTTTTGAAATAGGCTTTATAACCACTGACGACTTCACTAATGCGGATATTATGGAAGCCACCTATCCAGCCGTTGCAAAAAGGTTACACAATGATTGGATTACTGATCCTGCAATACCGATTGTTACTGGCTTCCTTGGAAAGGTATTGCAGCCGGATAACTGACTGCATTTCGTTCGTTTGCTGATGGTCACTCAAGTATTTGCATCACTGATCTGAAATTTTCTTTTTGTAGGGGTGGAGGTCATGTGCAGTCACTACACTTGGTAGGGGTGGTAGCGATTTGACAGCCACAACCATTGGCAAAGCATTGGGTTTGCGAGAAATTCAGGTAATTGCCCTATTTATGATACTTCATTATGGCCATAAGGTCTTACAAAATTGAGCAGTCAAAAGTATTTATTTTCCTTACATGTAAAATTTGCTTCGAGTTATATGATTTATTATCATATAGAATCTAGCTTGTAAATATTAAATTCCTTGTTCAGTTCAAATAAATAAAGTACAAGAACTAATAACAATCTGTTACAGGTTTGGAAGGATGTTGATGGTGTTTTGACCTGTGATCCAAACATATATTCACGTGCAGAACCTGTCCCTTATTTGACATTTGATGAGGCTGCTGAACTTGCATATTTTGGCGCTCAGGTATCGCTATATTTCCCTTTTAATCTGTTTGGGAAAGCAAATTTCCCAGCCTCCATTTAGGTTATCAAATCTGCCAAGGAGTTGAATTAATGAACAATCCCTATTCTACAACCAGGGTGAATCTCTTTCCTGCTTTACTCTTTTCTGGTGGGATTGAGATATGTTGCTTTGCAGTAGTCTAGCTTTGCCAAATACCATAGTAATCTCTTTCAAACCGACTTTTTCAATATATGAATTTTTTACTGGCACCAGTAGATGCTTCTTATCCTCTCAACAGCAACCTTATGTTTCAAAATTTGGTAGTTGCAAATTCATATGCATTATAACTTATAGTGATGCCTTATGCAGATGCGATGAAATGGCATTAATGTTGAACATAAAGAAAGATGTTTGTAGTAAAATTTTGATAGAAAGTAAAAATGATAGGGAATGAACTCATGAATTTTGGGACTGTTTTGTTTCTTTTGCAGGTCTTGCATCCACAGTCAATGAGACCAGCTAGAGAGGGTGATATTCCCGTAAGGGTTAAGAATTCTTATAACCCAAAAGCTCCGGGCACTCTCATCACTCGGACAAGAGATATGAGTAAGGTATGTAAGCACATAGTATTACAAAAGTGAATACTGCAACTGTACGAATCTGAAAACATCAATCATCTATTCATCTAATTCTGTTTTTTTTTTTTTGAATTGCAGGCAGTACTTACCAGTATTGTTTTGAAGCGGAATGTGACCATGTTGGATATTGTTAGCACTCGCATGCTTGGTCAATTTGGTTTCCTTGCTAAAGTGAGTAAGCAAAATCTCTGCCCTGTACTTTTTGGTGTCTCACTCCTCATGCACTCTAATTAGCTACACGTATTTGTTTTTCTGTGTAGGTGTTTTCAATTTTTGAGGATTTGGGCATATCCGTAGATGTTGTAGCCACTAGTGAAGTCAGCATATCTTTGACATTGGATCCCTCAAAGCTTTGGAGCAGAGAGCTAATTCAGCAGGCAAGCGTATGGCGTCATGCTCAACATGCAATGATTGTTATTGTTCTGTGGAAACCAGAATTCTCTTGTTCTGATTGCAACTATACTCCCTTCTTATGCCTGGCAGGAACTCGACCATGTTGTGGAAGAACTGGAGAAAATTGCTATCGTCAATCTTCTTCAGCACAGATCAATCATCTCTCTCATTGGAAATGTCCAGAGATCATCTTTAATCCTAGAAAAGGTGCTGCGCGGTGTT
The DNA here is from genome assembly GCA_018132145.1 of Boehmeria nivea var. tenacissima. NCBI lineage: Eukaryota > Viridiplantae > Streptophyta > Magnoliopsida > Rosales > Urticaceae > Boehmeria > Boehmeria nivea. The sequence continues at coordinate 20,800,978 of CM030876.1, forward strand.
ATTCCCTATGCATTACTTTAATCCAATTACTTCTTTTTTCACAAATCATGAACATCTGGTTCTGCCGTTTTGGTATTTTATAACAGGCATTTAATGTTCTTCGAACCAACGGAGTCAATGTTCAGATGATCTCTCAGGGGGCATCTAAGGTTGGTTGTTGACTAGTGACTAGTGTATTTCGTATTGATCCAGCAATGGTGTTGTGGCTCAGTATTTCTGGTTTTGTATTGGCTAGGTTAACATCTCATTGATTGTAAATGACGATGAAGCGGAGCAGTGTGTTAGAGCTCTCCATCAGGCTTTCTTTGAGAGCAATTTCTCGGACTTGGGTTGTAGATCACAGAATGGTAATGGTTCTATCTCGTGATTGTTACCAATAGCAATAAGGGGCGTTTGATTTCCCCAATGGTGATGTTTAGCGTTAAAAAAAAAAAAAAAAAGAAATGGGGTAAAGGAATAAGAATCTCTCCCTCCCTCCGTTGAAACTAAGTATGTTTTAGTTGGTTGGTGTAATCCTCTAAGCATCAAACCAGGTTGTCATCTCAACTATCTGTCTGATAAGGTTTTAGCTGTGCTGTGGTGTTAGCGTAGTTGACTTGCCCATTTGTTGTAGTCTCAAGTTTTGAGCCCTATTCCATTACTAATACTAATACAGCCAGGGCTGGATCGTTTACTACTATTATTTCTTATTTTATTTCTTATGCATTATCACTTGTACTTTTTAATCCATTATTTGTGCATACAATATTATCTTTTTTGTTTCTCTGTTGGATAATTTGTGAGGCCACACTGTAACCACATTACCAAAACCACAAAAGCCATGACAAACACAGAATCGACTATATAATGAAGATGATATATCGACAAAGAAAATGGCAACATAATAAAAATAAATAAATAAATAAAGAGAGAAACACAAATTGGAAACTGACGGTAAGCTTCGGAAACGTCGTTGTAAAGGAAACGACAACCACCGAAAAATTACGACAAAACCTTAAAAGAGTACAGAAACGAGTCAGACAGTCAGACACAACCTTTATTCTAAATAGAGAGCGCATAAAGTTGAACAGCAACAGAGCAGGCGACAATGTATGTAAGCAGAAACGACATAAAAAAGAAAACGACAACGACGTCAAACAAAAAAACGACAATAGCTTTGTTAAGCCATCAACATCATGTATTGAAGCCTGTAGCCATTCCAACTAGGCCGACCCGAAAAGTAAAAGGTGATGTCCAAAATTCATTCCCCCTTTCGGGGTCCCAAATGGATCGCAATTGGGCCAAGCCCGACCCGCAACTCAACTGTATAGATATAGAGCTGATGAGGAGAAGATCCGACTTGACTTTGCGTCTAGGGTTTTGATTGCGGAGCGCGGCCAAGAGGTAAAGCATAACTATAAGCATGGCGTGCATGATCGATTTCCGGTGCCTGGACGAAGGTTTCGGCGGCAAAACCTACAAACGCAAGAGACAGTCCCAAAGCATCAACAACGACAACGATGCCGCCATGGAGATCGACGACGCGCTTGCTCCGGCGGCGAAGCGGTCGGCGGTGGGTTCGTCTGAGAACCCGGACAAGCCTGTTTTCGGGAATTCGACGTACGACGGCGTGATTGCGGGGAAGGTGTCGGGACGCAAGTGGAAGCAAGCGAGGAAGCGGCGGGCGTCGGCGGCGCAGGTGAGCCGGAAAGGTAGCGACTTCGAGGAGAGGGCGAGGCAGAAAGATATCAAGAGAGCCTTCAGAGAGAGGAAGGAAGAGCTCAAGGAGGAGATTCGGAAGAACAAAGTGGAGAAGAGGAGGCTGAGAGAGGAGCGAGAGAAGAAGAAGCAGGAAAACATACTCAGGTCTGGCACTAAGCTCCAGAAGATTACCAATCCAAACACTCTCAAGAAGATCGCCAAGTCTAAGCAGAGGAAGCTTCTCAAAGTTGTTCCTGACGATTTGCTCTCCAAAAGGAAATAACTTATAATTTTCATTTTCTTCTTTCAGAGCTGTTCCTTGTTTTTGGTTTTGTTTTTGTTTTTCTAAGCAAATATGGAAGTAATTTATTGTGTTGTCTCAAATGATCTCTTCTTGCCGCTTCTCATTTTGTCATCTTACACAACGAATTCTGAGAGCCATTATTGAGCATGACCTGACCACCAATCTTTTCATGTTTATTGGGTAACCTACTGAGCTTTTTCGTTGGATTAATAAACACTTAACATGTGGTTTTTCTTATTAAAAAAGATGTTATATAATCCAATATTGATTGCCAAAAAATTGAAGCGACGAGAATTACCAAAAATCTCCACAAGAGCAAACTCCGTCCCTAAAATGATGGAACCTGTTGGAATCCCGGACGGTGATTTCCCTATTGACCATCTTAGAGATGAACTTGATTGCTGAATGGCAGTCTGTGCAAGCTCTCAAGTTCTTCATCACCACAATGGGCGTCCCTTCTGCTGTACTTATCAGTGCAAAAGCAATGGCCAACCGCTCGCTGTGATACCTTAGCGACTCTGCTTTCATTTCCTCATCCTCGTCGTGTAAGGCGCAACTCGTGTCGGCTTTGTATCCTTCCTTTTCCATCTGCCTCGCCAAATCATCAATCTTCCTCCTAATCTCCTCCATTTGTGGGTGCGCCTTATCGTTGGCTGTAAATACATGAACCTTATGCTTAGTTTCCACCCAACTGTGTGCTGCTATCTTTCTGATCCCTCTTTCCCTCATTGCCCTCTTCACCTTCCCAACACTCTCCCATTGACCCGCTGCTGCATATATGTTCGACATGTTCACATAAGCCGCACTGTCCCTTAGCTCCGCCATGTTGAAGAGTTGGTTCGCCGCTTTTGTTGCCACTTCGTGATTCTTATGAATTCGGCAAGCGTTTAGAACTGATGACCAGATGATCTCATCGGGCTCGAAAGGCATTCGAGCCATCAATTTCTCAGCTTCGTCAAACCGTCCGCTTCGACACAGCATGTCTATCATTGATGCATAGTGTTCTCTCTTTGGAACAACTTTGTACACATATGTCATCGAGCTGAAATATTGTAATCCTTCTTCCACAAGCCCACAGTGGCTGCAGGCAGTTAGAACGCTGAGGAAGCTGACTGAGTCTGGTTCAAAACCTGACTGGACCATCTGTTCGAATGATCTAAGAGTTCCCTTACCATCCCCGTTTTGTGCATAAGCCGATATCAGGGCGTTCCAAGAGACCGGATTCCTCTTGGGCATCTCTTGAAAAGTCTCGAGTGCGTCTTTCATGGACCCACACTTTGCATACATATCAAGAAGAGCACTCCCAGAGAATACATTTGACATGAAACCTGACCTGATAAGAGATGAGTGCAACTGTCTTCCCAGCGACACCGATGCTAGACTTGCTGAGGCTCTCAAAGTACTTGCAAAAGTGGCCTGATCAGCACAGATGTTTTCTCTCGCATCTCGATAAACATCACTAGACCTTCTTCATATAGTCCATTCTGTACGTACGCTGAGATCATGGCCGTCCATGGAATGGCACTTCTGTGGGACAGATCAGAAAATAACCGTTTGGCTTCCTTAAACCTGCTACATTTTGCATACATGTCAACTAGAGCATTTGCAACCAGAATTTCTGAATCAGCCGTTGTCACAACGGTCTGGGAATGGATCTGCCGACCCATTTCCAAGTTTGAAGTAACAGCCGCTGTGCTCAGTATGGTTGCAAAAGGAAATTGTCGTCTATCAAATTCGGTAAAACATAACTTGCGGAATAAATCTAGAGACTCTTTCAATTGTCCGTCCCATGCATGTGCGGTTATAACAATGTTATAAGAAACACCATCCAGCTCTGGCATCTCGTCAAAAAGCCTCGTTGCTTCGACCACACAATCATGCTTGGAGTAGAAATCGAGCAATGCATTTCCCACAAAGACGTTCCAGACGAAGCTAGTCTTCACAGCAGAAGCATGAACTTGTTTTCCAAACACTATGTCATCCAAACCAATACCAGCACATAAGACCGCCGCCAAAGTGAAATCTGAAGGCTTGTAACCTGAAGTTTGCATTTCCAGGAAGAGCTTAATTGCTTTGTCATTAGAACCGTCCTTCGAGTAACCTGTAATCAAGGCATTGAATGTCACAGAGTCTCTATGCAGCATATACTTGAACAGTTGACGAGCCAAGTCAAGGCGATGAACTTTGCAGTAGGAATCAAGCAAGGAATTGGAGACCATAAGAAACGAATCGCATCCCAATTTAACAACGAGAGCATGAGTTTGAGCAACTTCACGGGCAGTGTCCGGGTCGACGCATCCAGATAAGAGAGTCACAAAAGTCACATGATCAGGAAGCATCCCGGACATTTGCATCTCGGCAAAAAGATAAAATGCTTGCCGAAATTCATTACGTTGGGAGTAAGCGCCGATAAGTATGGTCCAGGTGACGGCAGTTCGGTGGAGCATGCTGTCAAACAAGCGAGTAGCGAGAGCAATGTCTCCCTGTTTGACATAGCTGGAAATCATGAGGTTTGCAGTGACGGTATTCTTGTGAGGCATTTGGTCAAACATGTGGCGTGCCTGAGACAGGTGACCTCGGCGAATGGCGTCCATAAACTTGAAGTTGGAGCGCGATGTGTTGGGATCAAACCCCGTCTTCACAAGGCGGGCATCGATGAAGCTTGAAGAGTGGAAGACTCTGAGAGTGAGAGTGAGAGTGGCTAGCTTTTGAATTGAAGCACGCAACACATAAACATTTTTGGTTTGTAGAGTCATATCAAGTAAAGACAAGCCCCTTTGCCTTTGGTGAATACTTGTTTAAAGACTTTCCCTTTACGCTTCACAAGTATGAATTGACTTGCCCTTTACTTACTTGTATGACCGACTCTAGAGTAGACACTAGACAGACAGACAGACAGACAAACACTAGAGGAACATGTGATGCTCTTCCGATTATAGTCTATAGTCTCGCAGGGAACACACTGATTATTTTTAAGTGAATAATTCGCTTAGCGTTAGCGTATGCATTACCTTTATATCTAAGGTAAAATCGGTAGAAATTCCTTCAATACTGATTTTGCTACGAGGTTGAATCAATAAAGCATAATACCCAAACACTTTGGCCAAAATTAAAATATATGCAAAATTAACAACCTTGAACTTCGAAACCTTCTACTAAATTAACAAATAGCAAGGAACCGTAAAAAATATTTGTGGAAGAAATCAAGACAACAATTGGCTGGACACGACTAGTCCGACATTAGTGAAATTTATAAATAAATAGGGTCAAATTATAACTTTTTTGGGCACCAAGTCATTATTTAATAAATACTTGTACACTGGGTGCGAAATAATCTACGTTAGATCAGGCTACAAACATGTCAAAATTATAATACAATGCTTTCAATAAATGTAATACGGGTGCAAAAAGTTAATTTTTCTTTTGTTAATAATAACAATAAGACACCGCAATATAGGAAGAGCAATAGCGAGTTATTTATGCAGTTTGGAAATAAGTAACAAAAACCCAACTCGGTCACAAATCATATAGTCACTGGAAACGTTCCAAAGAATTGTAAAAAAAAAATATTCTAAAAGTTACAACTACATTATTCCATGGTCCCATAGAGATGAATTTAATTCAAACGCTTTGGTTGGACTCTGTTGTTGCATACTTTCATGTCTGACAAAAAAAAAAAAAAACAAGATTATTGAACAAATAACTATTTTTTCAATGATGTTTTAGAAAAATGAGAAACGTTTCTATTAGTTAAGACAATAGCCGTTTTCTTAATTACATGACATTGTGGTTTTACTCAAAATATGGCCAGATACCAACTAGACCCGAGAAAAAAATCTAATCAAAAAATAAAAATAATAAAAATGTAATGGTAATACAACAAATTTTCTCATTGTATTTAAAATACCCTATCTGAAAATCCCCAGTACTCAAACATCAGTTTTAATTCCATGCTAAACTCTTCTCCACAGCATATGGCAGTTGAAAATTGAAGAATAGTTGTCTTTTCAGAAAAATAGCAGCAACAAGCTCAATTCACATCAGCCGTATTTTTCAAGAATCCAACGCATACTCCATCGTCAAACTAACCCAAGGCATTGGGGATCCCCAGTTTGTTCCTATCATCTGTATGAATTGTTGTTAGAATGCCATTTCAAACTAACACTCACAAGGTTGGTTGCCTTCTATTACACGTCTGACTGTGAGGAGTGCCTAACACATACTAAATCATCCAACTTGTTTCCATCCATTTTGTATAGAGAAACTCCTTCCATTTGATTGTAATGATCCTGTGATTCTTTTCTCAAGCTCTCAAAAGGCATTATTTCCCATTTACTGTAATTTGAAAACTTTCTTATATCGCTCATGTCCGCAGATCCTGAGATGGGACCATTGCTTTCAGGGTCTGCATTGCCCCACACCTTACAGCTACCAAACTTGCCCAAATCACCATCTTGGCCCCTCTTTAAACGCAAGGCCGCTGCATGAGCTCTGCTTATCATGTCTCGATCCGGAACGTCTGACCAGTCCTGCTTCCTCTTAGCTCTCATGGGAGAGTGGATCCTAATAACCTGTCAAATATATCCACAGATTAAAACGTACATATAGGGCGTGTCTGTTTATATGGCAACAAAGCTTTTGCGTGACAAGAATCTGTGCAAAATGAAAAAATTCTTACACCAAGGCACTCTAAGAGCTGGTAGTACGCCCTTCCTTGAAGTGGATTGTGCCCTTTCTTGGGTTCAGAAAAGTATCTTGTCCTACAAGGAAGATCGGAAAGAAATAGTATAAGCAAAGATGAACACCACCAAAAACCTAAGTAACTAGATGATGATATGCATTAGAAAAGGATTCTATATAGTAATAATGCAATGATATAAAAGCTGCCAAAGAAAGTACCTATTCAGAGAAAGACAAATATAAACAGCTATTTACTCGTACCAATATCTAAGCATAACAAAAAATGAATTAGATATGAGGGATGAACTAACCACTCGGTATAGCCAGGGTCCACGGTGAAACCATATATGTTTACAATGTCACACATTGAGAGTGCTAGTTCTATGGATTTCATTCCAGTTCCTTTTGCACCTCGGCGTAGCACAATACCCTGAAAAAGATATACTGGGTTTGGAATTCTCTGCAACATGACATAATCAAAATATTAGTGGTGGATTCCACTTGTATTCCAAGGAAGCAACATGTATCAAAGCAGAGAAACAACAATCCTTTCCCAGACAATGCTGCAGGATCAAAGAACCCTGTAGCAACGATTCCTTTTCTAAAACAAGTAGAATGGTATCTACAGTGCAAGCTGCAATGCAAGAAGAGTCTAGCACATGCTTAAAAAACAGTTTTCAAAGAGACTAAGTAACAGACGAGGTATGGTAGATTAACCCAATCAATAACAACTTGTCACCTTTTATGGGTAGATCCCATGACAAAAGGAGAAAAGATAAAATAAAAACCAATCTAACATGAAAAAAAAAAAATGAAAAAAAAAATGAATCATCACCTTGATCATTGCATTAAAGTCTCTGTGTGTCACACTTTTAATTATAAGGACCTCATCAGCTGCAAAAGAAAGAAAATGAAATAAATAAATATATATATATATATATATATATGAAAACCACATCGTGGACTAACATGCATCAATAATTTCAATAATTAAGAAAAAAGAAGAAAACAAAAAAAAAGAAGAAGAAGGAAATACATCATTAGCGATTCTTGAAAACTCAAAAGTTGTTCTTAATCATTAAAAGAACTAATAACCAACACAAACCCTGATTCTTCTGTCTAAGAACGAAACCATCATAACCATAGAAGGAAAAACCGGCCCCTGTTACGAATATCTTGGTTTGACCAAAGCACTAATGCAGAAGGATAAATACAAGGGAAAAGAAAAACATAATAAACAGACAATGACTCACCAGATCCATTCATAATGGCAACCATGTTACGAGCAGCACCTCTGACTACAAGTCGAAAATCCCTCTTCAACCCAACATGCTTGGCATATTTCTGCAGAGAAAAGAACTCTCCATAAATTAAAATGGAATATCTGATCACATTGAAAAAGAAAGAAAGGTCTTGCACCCTAAAGATGGGGAGATTAGTCTGCACTGCCTAATAAGATAGTTGGATGCCAAGTTTTAGGATTAGAAATGACTATAGAATTGCTACCTCATTAACAGGAGCCTCATTGTCACGGATCACAGCATCATGACTGTCAATCTCTTTCCCAAACTCGGTCTTCAAAAGATCTCCCGAATTTCCAACAACTGCACATGTGTGGAATTGTCGAGGATGAAACGGGGGCTTTGCCGGTAAAAGCAAATTTAGGTGTTCCTCACAAAGAGTCCGATTATAGCATTTGTCAGCTCCTCTATAACCAAAAAGTCATTGGGAAACAGTTGCACTTAGACCCAAATGTATTCATGTTATCTAGTACAAAAACACAGGTATAGATAAGAGGTCTATAAGGAATGGTGCCATTTTAACACATACAATTGTGCTATCCTTTTTGCTGCGTACTCTTCCCATCCTTTAGGCCGAACATCTAGATATTCCCTTGTAAGCACCGTAGTCATGTTGCGATACTATATCCATGAAAATGTAAGTACATCTACTATACCCACCTAATTTATTGAACTATACAGCTAATGTAAAGTTACTACAAACCTGCTCCCACAGTAGAAGAGCCTCACAAACGTTGTACTTGTACTCCAATGGTTCATAAATCTTGAACTGTTCATTGTACTGCAGGGAATAAATTGGAGCACCCGCGTCAGCTGAATTTCATTTTATTCTTTTGTGTGTGTGGGAATGGAGAGAATTGAGTAATTAAGAAAAAGAACAAACCCAGGTGCTGTTGGTGCCTTGGGGGAACCTAAGAAGCAAGTTGCAATGATCAGTTATATGTGCCGTGAGTCCAAGCCCTCTGTTTGCCTACAAGTAATTTTGCGCCTTAAGAAGAAAAGGAAAAGAAAAGAATAGATGGAAGATCTAAAAGAAGCCCCTTTTTTTTGGATGATTGAATTGACAAAATTGAAAATGATGGATACAAGTGGTAACAGAAAGTTAGAGAAAGAAAAGGGTTGATGGTGGTTCGGTTAGAGCAAGTTGGTGTGAGGAGAGACGAACCACGCATTGCTCAAGATTGGACTGAAAATGCGAAAGAATTTGAATGTCTTGTAGGGTTCTCAGATCTAATTTCGCCTCCGCCTCAGCCGTAGCACCACCTGAATAAAAACAGAATTTCTTTAGGATAGGATATATAAGAGAGAGAGAGAGAGAGTGTGTGTGTGTTTATATAAAAGCAAAGCAAAGCAAAGCAAAGAAGAAAGAGACCAGTGAAGAAAGAGAACTGGATAGCGAAAACGACAAGAGCGAAAAATGCAGCAGCGAACACCAGATATACAACACTGGGTCGCCGGCTCTGGCTTTGGGTGTGGCTCTGGGTGTTGCCTGCTTTGTTAGGTCTCATCTCGAAGATCCAAAACTCAAATCAAATGGGAACCAGAGAGAGTTTATTGGGTTTTCAATTGAAACTTATCAAATCAAATCAAATCAGCATTTCCGATTCCGATCGTTTATTGTGCTACTCTCTCTCTCTCTCTCTCTCTCTCTCTCTCGACAAGTAGTGTACAGCGACGAGGACGAGGACGAGGACGCTTTGGTCGCCTTCTTTTCTTTCTGTCGGTTGAATTTTTGATGGATGTCCATACGATCGACGTCGTCTCCATCTTCTTAAACGACATATATTTATCGCTTTACGACTTCTCTGTCGTTTTTTAAGTTTTTACATTGAAAACACTGCTCGACAACTCTGGACCACTGTTTGATTTAGCAAGAATATTAAAAGGGTCTCGTTTGGTAATGAATCCAATTGGGATAATTTTGATTTGAGTTTATTATTTGATAAAAATCTTGAATTTAAATCGATATTTGGATAAGAATTTAATTGTAATATTTGAATTAAAATTGTAAGGGAGAAGATGAGCACCATGAATTAAAATGATTGTTTTCTACTATAGCAAAAAATATTTTGCTATAAATATATTGATATTCGAGTTGCTTACAAAGAATTTGTATATTATTCCAAACGAAAAAACATTATCAGATAATGTAACAAGAATATTTTGAATCAAAATTTTTCTAAAATTTATTAATCTCCATACGACGTCGTCTCCAGGTTTTTAAACGACATGCTAATCGCTTTGGGAGTTGTCTGTCGTTTTACAAGTGGTTACGTTGAAAACACTGCTCTAGTCTACTCCAGTTTATCATCATATAATAAAGAGACCATGAAAATTGAGTGTCGCATGCAGAAATAGGGGCTTTATAATATTTCATTTTGATGCAAACGACTAGCCATTTTGATGAAAAACAAGTAATGCTCACAGTCACAGGCACAGCTCGTTTTCTTTCTACAAAAGGCTTCAACCGAACGCACATCAATTCAGTAAATAACCCAATTCAACCGGAAAACAAAATAAGGAACTGTCAAAGAAAGGGTACTATACTAAACTATACAATAAAACTCTCATTTATTTATGAGATAAAGTGACTGATCACCCAAAGGAAGTGGGTAATAGTCAGACACGAGACGAGACGACCCACCAAGTAATTAAGGGGTTTGTTTTTGCACGCAAATACAAGATATGTTTTGCTTTCACGAGTGGTTGTTACACTAATAACACTAAAGTCATCTAAGCAAATATTTGCATAATATACATAACCCCACTTGTTCGTTCATCCAGGACCAGGAAACTGCCGATAGAGCTAAATGTGTAAGAAAAAACTAATAGCGCCGACCACCAGCAGTGGACAAAAGGACGCGGCTTGGTTTCTTACCCTTCTTTCCTTCATTCATCTTTGGCGTTTCCACAGCTTTGCCTCTTGATGATATTACCTTTGCAAATGATGCTGTGCCTGCATTACTTGGACCTGCACAACCAAAATATTCATTAACAAAAACAGTGCAAATCCCTGCCTCTTATGCTACAGTTCAACTTCAATGAACACTAATGGTGGATCCAACATTGTTTCAGATGTAATACAATGTAATGTACGAGAGAGAGAGTGAGAATGTTACCTCGCTAAAAACCCTATAATTGATCTTCTGATTAAAAAAAAAAAAAAAAAAAAAAGAATTCTTACCAGTTACACCAGAAGAATCACCTTTCCCTTGGTTGTTATTTTCCTCGATTTTCAAAGCTGGAGAATCATGCCCAGCAGCGAAACCAAGCTTTGTAACACTTGAAAAGAGTTTTCGTCCTCCAACAACAGGAGGGCTGGATGATTGTGCGGATGAAGTTCCCAAAGCTGATCAAAGTTATTATGGCAAGAAAATATAAGCAAACATGATATTTGACATATTAGGTCATCTTACTAATGATTACATACAGATAGAACGACAATGACAAACAAAATACAGATTGATGTTTAAAAAACTTGCAATCAAACAACATCAAGTAAAGTTTAAATAAACTACAGTGCTAAATGTCATATAGCCCTGTTCTACTGAATGATTTTTTTTTTTTCCTAAATCTTTTCCAACATAAATCATTTGGGCATCAACCACAGAACTCCTGTCTCAAAGTCTCAAGGAAAACTGCAGCTGAAGGAGTAAGATTACCTTCAAAGTCGTCCATGGAGAAAGCAGGGGATCCACCGCGAAATGAATGCTGAAAGCTGGAAAATGTAGACATTGGACCCTCGATGGCAGCTTCAGCCTTAATTTTCTCTTTTCGCTCCTGCAACAAAGAACATGAGATAACTAGAGTCAAATATATAATATCCAATGAACAACTATACCAGTAACAGGATTCAAATCTTATTCCAAACCGCAACAATACATATCAAAAGTTGTTTCCACTTAAAAATAGTGAATAGGAAATATAGTTACCTCCTTGGATGCAATTAGTAAAATAGATTAAGACTTCATATCAAAACCAAAAATTACATTCATAGCTAATGGTACCTTCCGAGCAACTTGTTTTCTTTGCTTTTCACGTTTCTTTATTTCATCCATAAATGGAAGCAGGGCATCGGGAGGTAATGACTCACTCAAATCAATTTCACACAGCTGAAATATTGAAAAAAAAAAAAGAGAATGGCACCCAACAATTAGACACTTCTAGTAATGCATTCATGAAACTTCACACAAAGTGTGCTTGTATTAACAAAATATAATTAGTAAGGTACCTGAAATGTTGTAGTTAAAGAAAAATGGCTCAAGAAGCGAAATCGCCTCCTTATGGCTTCTGACTGAGTCACCGTCTCTAATTGCAAAATCTTTCCACAGATTCTGCAAAGGAAACAATCAACTTAGCTTCTATAATCCTTCTGCTAAAAAAAAGTGCCACATTGTGAAATTGCATCCATATTATTGGGCTTGGCTAGCTCCCATGCATATTCTTAAGGATTGTGCTGCACACTTGTTCTATTAAAAATGAGGTCCTATACACAAGGCACGGAAATAGGTATTGCCATAGAACCTGTCAGGTAGCAAATCCTGGCTCCCAAAATGATGCAGAAGGCACTTCATATTCAGCGGATGAAGAATGATGTGCTGACCATCAGCAGCCTGTTATAGACAGAAACAGAGAATGGGTAACAATAGAGTAATCTTAGGGGGTGTGAAAATACCATACCCAACATGCAAGTGTTCTAGTCAGCAGATGGGAACAGTAAAACAAACAACTCTTTTGCACCAACAGATGTATTCAGTGTGGAAGAGCTAGTTTAACATATAACCTTAGTACCCTTCATTAACATTAAATCTATAAATCAAATCAAGGAGCAGAACTCTTTCCCGAGCATAATCTTTACAATGACTCATCTCCCTCAACCACAACCGTGCAGGAGCTTCACGTAACTATTTATTTAAACAACTTACAGCAGGCCTGAAGTTGTCTATGCACTAAATACTGATAATGGAATAATCTTACAAACCAACTAAAGGATGGACCTAGAAAAACATATTATAAAAGATGCATGTTTCCTGAAATTTTCTTAATATGCAATGCACACTTAATTCCAACATCTTGCCGACCAGTTTAATCTGAAACTTTCTTACATTTCTTTATCTCAATTGCTATTTTCTTTTCAAGATTTCAAATGCTATATTATGTTTGAAATTTAGAGGCCACCAAATTTTTACTTAAAAAAAAAAAATCTATTAGGCTATAATGACCAGTCACCTGGTAAAAGTTGTAGAAGTCCTTCTCCCTCACGTCTATAGAGCCCTTTGTGTTTCCATGTATACCTCTGGTTTCATCATATGAAGAAGAGAAAATATACTCTTGGCTGTCCAATGATTCAACAGCAGCTGCAGAACAAGTCTGCACATCTAAGTTATCCCTTCCTGAGCAGCCTAGCCACTTGTTCTTGTTTTGATCATCGACTTTGCGTGGCACATTTTGAATACCAAAATCCGATACTTCAGAGTTACTATGAGTAGCTTTTTCATTTGTTTGTATAATGTAAGAACAAGTACTTCGATCGGAATCTTTTGACGGTTCATTACTATGACAAACTCGGTGTTCATCCCAATACTTCTTTCTCTGTTCTAAATGTTCCATTGCAGCACATACATATGGGAGCTTCTCTATGTCATCAACAAGTCCTGAATCTGCCTTTGCCAACCAGCTATCTAAATCAGTAATTGCTTTTCTCACTGATAAGTCCACATCCAATGTAAATGTAAACTTTGAAAATGGATCATAGCTTTCCGCAGCACAATCAGCATTGGCATCTTTCACCTTTTTATTTTCATTATTATGCGACAGCGTATTCGAATCCTTCTGTCGAGTTAAAAGCAAGAACGCGACCTTGTCCCCAACATTGTACTCTCTAACATACTCGATGAAGATGGTATATAAATCCTTAGGCGATATCATCACAAAGCATAGAGGGCATCTCTTCCAGCAATCACCTTTTTCATCTTCTTTTCCCATTAACAAGTACTGAAGGATGCACGGAAAACAAAAAACGTGCCCGCATGAGGTTATTTGGGGACAAAGTGGAGATTCCAGGCAAATGGGACAGTGTACTGAAGATGGCGAAGAGAATCTCACGCATATAATGTCCTCCCACCGTAACATCTTATCGGGGTCCATAGATTCAGGTGTGTATTGTCCGGAATCTAACACCACAAATTTGTAGTTGGCCTGAAGAAATAGATCCTTGTTGTAAGGCTTAATCTTGTGGTGCCTTCTTGGAGGAGGATGTCTCTGTTGATGAGGTTGAGGACGAGAAATTGGGTCATAATGGAAATTCAACAAGTGGTTGCCATTTGTGAGATGTCCTCTTCTTCCTCCAGCTCCATGAGGATTTGCAAATCCAACAGTGTGCTGATTCCGGGGGTACACTCGGTTTGGTTGAAATTTCCCTCCAGCAGACCAAGTCTGGGAATTTGCATTCACATTTTGGTTAGGTAGAGTCTCCCCAGCAGTCAGTGTGTTTACCTAAGAACATGGACATGGACATGGACATGGGATGTGAATTAGTTCCTAGGACAAGGATAAGGACACGAACTTTGTTTGTTTGAAAAGAAACAAACTTGTATGGCTTCTATCTTCCTTACTTACAATACATACCTCTTGCTCTGGGGAAAGATCTGCCGCCGCTGAAACCGATGAGCCTGTCACAGTCACAGACACAGTGAACTCATAAAACAACACACACAATACATACATATCAAAGCTGAGAGAGTAAATATTTATTCTTAGAATTGGAAATTTGGAAGGAAGTGAATTGGGCACGAAATAGAAATAGAACAAGTGAAGGAAAAGAAGATTCTAATATTCTAGGGTTGGAAGCGAAAGGAAATAGAAATGGAAATAGCAGGCACCTGAGTAAGCGGGCGACATAGGCATAAGTTGGGGTTGAGAGGCAGAGGCAGAGTCGGGAATGGGAACGGGATCGTCATCGCCATCGCCATTGGCATTGGGAGCAGAAGAATTAGGGCAAAGAGGAGAGGAGCAAGTGGATCCTTTGGGTTGGAGTTGGACAGCAGGCAAGATGGACATCAAAATTATTAGCTTTGCTTTGCTTTGCTTTCTATTTTACTCGATCGCTTCCCCTTTCCCTCCACCGGAATCGGAATATCTCTCTCTCTCTCTCTCTCTCTCTCTCTCTCTCTCTCTCAAGTCTAATCTGCTTCTTCCTCAAACTCCCTCTTCTCTTACCCTTTTTTCTTTTAATTAATTAATAATTTATTCATGCCTCTTCTCTTCCCCTCACCGCTCGCCGCTCGCTCCTCCTAAACACGTGTACTACCTTTTTTTTTTCACAAAATACCATAAATATCCCCTCTATTTAGCTCAAATACCACATTTATACATTGTGCTTTTTATAATATAAACCTTCTTGTTTTTTAGAATGAACCAAAAGTATATTCTATCTTTAACTTCCATCGACTTCTATAATAAAATCTAATGTTATTCATTTCTTTTTTCTTTGACAATCCATAAAATAAGAAAAATCCACAAATAAAACACAAAGAAAAAAACAAAAACCAACAAAAGAATCATAAATCGTGTAAAAGGAAAAAAAATTAAGAATTTTCCTAACTAGTGTCCATCTTGTCAAGAAGTTGCATCGTCATCATTGTCATTGATGGCTGAAGCCTCTACAACGGCTTCGACAACCAAATCTTCAAGAAAGTCCTTTAATAAATTAATTTTAACTTAATTCTAGCCAAAGGTACATTTTTGGTACTATTCTAAAAACGAAGGGATATATTTTATATTATAAAAAATACAAGGTATGTTTGTGGTATTTCAACTAATTAGGAGGGATTTTTATTATTTGCAAAAAAAAAAAAAAAAAAACTAATTAGGAGGGATTTTTATGGAATTTAATCTTTTTATTTTTTAGACAAATAAGATAAATTTTGGAAACTCAAGTATATCCAGTGTTTTTTTTTTCTTTTTTTCTTTGCTTCGAATTTAAATAGTAAATATAGATAAGCGTAGCTGCAGAGTTTTGAACTCCCTAAGCTTATCTTCTGAAATTGGTTAAATTGCGACAAAATCCAAAGAAAAAACATATAATAATCACCGCCTGAGGCTTCATGAATCATGACTGTACCGTATGTTTACCGAATATGTCTCTCACTTCTCTTATTTGCAGCATGACCTTCTTCCTTTTTTCTTTTCTTTTTTGTTCGCCAAATCTACAACTTTTCTTAATTAATACAACTTACTCATCAACATGCAAGTGCTGATACCATTTTATTAAGCACTATCGCTACTACTCAGATGTATATAAGGTTATTCATAAACTTTTTTTTTTTTTGACGATTTTCGATGCATATAACATTATATTTGACATTTAATATTCCAATACATGCTATTTTATTTTGTTATTTTGACAAATCAAAAATATATATAAACTACATTGCACTACCACGCAATATTATCACCACACTTAGAAAGCTATTTTAATTTTTATTATTGGTTTATGAAAAACCAAAGATAAAGTGAGGTTTTTATTTATTTATTTATTTATTCCGCTGCAAGGAAACCACGAAGTGAGTTTAAAAAAAAAAAAAATGACAAAGTAGTGCTTGAAAGGAACTGTCTTGCAACATGAGAGACAATTGCTATGCTCTGCTCTGCTCCGCTCAAATGCTTGATAATTGGTTGGGAACAAAATAGACGATGAAGGTTCGAATCTCCATTGGAGCGAGTTCCACAACCAGCGCTGCCTGATCGATTGGGCGACCCCTTGTAATGGTAATCCCAGCGCCACTTATTAGCCGTGAAGAGCCTCCTACTTTCCACACAAGTCTCTTCTTCTCCATTTCTCTTCTTTCTTGATTGGCAGATAAACTCATCTCCGTTGCTTGGCTTATCTGAGGAAACAAAATGAGTCAGATACAAAGGAAGAAACAACTGACTGAGTGAGCCTGAGAGTGGACAAACCAAAAAAAATGTTAAAAGCGGACGAGGACTAGGACTTTATTGCATTTTCTTCTACTCCTACCTTCTTCCTCGGAAACAGCTTCTTCAGCTCCACATTCGTCACTAGAGATAGATTCTTGTCCTCTCCCATCTTCTCTTCCCATCATTTTGACAATCCAAACAAACAGCATATTAAAAAACAATCCAACCTAGCCAACACAATTACTTGGAATATCGGCAATGCTTAAAACCTCGTATAGATGTGCTAACCGAAGGAGAACTTTCCCGCCCTCAAGCTCCTGTTATAGTTTAGAGAGGAAAAAATTGGGAGATTGAAAATGGAACAAAGCAGTGCAATTATAAGAAGGTTTCCATACATTTCTAGAAGAAACTCATTTCTTCATCTAACATCACTATACCAATCTTAAGAGAGGCATTAATTATAAGGTAATAGATGGAAAATGTCATCGGATTCGGAGCAAAGCAAGCTCAACCCAGCACCTGAAGAGTAAGTATAGCAACATTGTCCGGTAAACTGTACGAGGAATCAATTGCAGAAAAAGTTGATCTATGAGAGTTAATCCAGTCGTCACTTTCCTGCAAAAAATAAATGGCCTATTAGCTAGTCACTAGTTCGGTAAACAAAAACATCTACTCTATCGTCTTGTTTCTTTTTAGGGTACAAAGATCTATTTCTCTGAACATCATTACCTGCTCAGAAAAGGCAAGCAGAAGTGGATTATAGATCTCCTGGCCAAAAGAACGACGCCACTTGGCACCTTCTCCCAGGGGATCAATTCTGTAATAAAGTTTTCCTTGTATCTGCAACCAAAAAAAAAAAAAAAAAAAAAAAAGGTAAATTAAAATTAAAAGTTGATGCTAAATTTTTAGAAATTATCGAATCTTGCATTGTTAGCAAAAATACATTAAAAAAAAAAAAAAAGGGACGGTATATGGACCATTAACACAGAACAGAAGCATTAAATTGTTGCAAATTCTGAACTTTGTAACAGCAATATTGTGTTCAGAAAGGAGAGTAGAGATACCTCGTCAACCTAGAACTTATTTTGTAAAGAGAAGAGGACTCGTGGTTAAAGAGTGTGAAGTAAACAAAATAAACTTACAGTAAGTCCCTTGCATTCATCAGCAACGCAGACTGTTTCATTCAGAGCCTCCGCCACACCTCTTGAATCATCTAAAAGCAGTCTCCTGTATGGCACCAAAAAACAATGAACTTTCAGTTGTGATATCAATTTATATGATTCTAGAGATATTAGCCTTCATGCGATTTACTCATTGCCAACTGATGATAAAAGAAAAATTCACTGAGTTTCTGCCTTCTTCATAGTCGCAACCCATAAAAACAAACAAACAAACACACTCTTTTTAAAGAAGATAACAACAGACCTGTGGAGCATCAGCTCTATTTGCCCATCCAATATGCTGGATCCCCCTACAGACCGATCAACCAAAACTGAAAACTCCTTTTCCTTGTCTTGCATGTAAATCCCAAGATTGATCTGAGAGGAAAATGCAGAAAAAGAAGTGCAATACATTGTAGCTCAATGCATGAAAAAAGAACAGCAGAAAATGAAACTTGCTGGTGGTCTTTTCCTGAGCACTGTTATTTTCATATATGAGAAACAGAGATAGTCTGTTCATGGCATAAAAGTCCCAACAATAATCAACTAGTGTGTGTGTGTAAGAAAAAAAAAACATACTGGATAATAATTTCCAGCTACAGGTTGGTTCACTTTAAGGTCCCAGTCTGATCTGTAGTCACGAATCTGCAAAATGTAAACCATTGGATGATTTGATTCTGCTAGCAATCAACTCACAGAAGTGCTTTTATGCATCTCAGCAGCTGAGTCAACTGATGGAAAGACAAATCCCTCCAATCAATCCATAAACTAATAATAGAAATAAACTAAAGGGAGTGATAAAGTGTAACATTCATTACCACACTTTGAGTCAGTCATAGACTGCCATACATTAGTCATAGAAAGAGGCCGCAGCAATAAGTTAATAAGCAGCAGTGATCGGCTGCCATACATTAGTCATAGAAAGTAGTAGTAATAAGCTACGGTACCCGCTTAATAAAATCACGTCCATTTGAATCAGTGTAGAATGTCTTGTTGCTATCCACAGTAGTTGTTATTTGAGTTACAACTTCTTTGCCAGTTCCATCAATAATAGGTATGGGCCCGACCTGAAGATGAAGAAATTTGTAACGCATAAGAACAAACTACTGACATTTAGCGCCGAAAATCAAGTAAGGATCTGATGCACTGGGATGGTAGACTAAGAGTCTAAGACTCCCTTCTAAAATGATCGCCTTCACTTTAAGAGGCAGCTCCAGAAAAGAAAACTCATACGGCAATAGATCATTAAGTAAGCTTACAGTGTATTCAACTTCAACATGTTCTTTTCCTTTGTAAAGCCTGGTGACCTGCATGCATGTTTCAACATCAATGAGAAAGGGAAACTGGAATCTCCATGTAGGAGAGTAACCACAAAACCTAGGCTCTAGCATTTTAAACTTGGAAATAAACCATCAAATAAAGAACACTTTTTCTACACTATAGAAGATTGATTGATGATAATGCAACTCCCCAAGGCAAAAAATTATGAAGACTGCTCATTAGTCGTGTTCCCAACAAGTGCCCCTTAAATAGGCAAGAAGCATACATCTCGACAAGGCAAAACAATTTCTAAGCTCAATTACCAAAGTCCCATTAAATGGTTGTAGGCTAACAAATGAATGAACGAGGGCTCTGCAGTGGTTGTAAAAGGAAACTAATAGCTAGAGGAAACATTACACTAAATAAAAAAGTGAAAAGGCACCTGATGTATCCACGAATTGATCTTTTGATGTACTTCATCTATTATTGGTCCTCGCACGATGGTGGCAGCAGCCTGAAACATACATGAGAGACCGTTTTCCATGAACTTTTAAGGCACTCATTATAACTCCTGCAACTAAGATTCTTGCATACCTCTTCGTCAGGTTTTATGAAATATGTGCCATTTGGACGGAAGATGTATGCCCCAGAATTCTAAGAATAAACAAATAAAGAACACTTCTTATATGACACAACTAACCATTCTTAAAACAGAAAAAGATTCGGAGGTATATAAAAGCAAAATTCCTATCGATTCTCTACCTGGGGAGCTTTATCATTGGTGCCATTGTATCCGGTGTAAAATCCATATGACTGTTTAACTGTTTCCTCAACCTTCGAATCAATGACATATTAGCAGCAAAGTTCTCCTTTTATAAATTAAAGATATGATGTTCCACGTCAAAGCAGTTAAGAAAAGAGCATACCAAAAGCATGAGGTCATGATGAGAAGGAAATGTAATTATCAAAGGCATTGATTAGGAAGCGCTGATGTGCATTACGTACCAAGCTTCTGCTATTGGCGTAATTAGTATTTTTCTCTTGATCCACCGAGAAAGTAAGCTTCAAATTTCCTTTCCCAACTTCAATAGTAGGTGTCTCAGTAGCTAGGAATTTGTTTACTGATGATCTTGTTAAACTAGAGCCTGCAAGGTTAAGAAAAGGAAACCAAATCATTGTTGCTGACTAAGAGAGTGCAATTGCCCACAATGGTTTCAAGAAAATAATTTGATATATAGCAACTATAAGAGGACCTGGGCTTTTAGCACTTGAGATAACGTAGCTGCTGAATCCAAGTGGCGGAACAGATACTGAAAACGCAAGCCAATATTTGGGAGTCTGCGGAGGACTTTGTCCTAAATATGCCTTAACATGGTAGGTCCTCAAGCTCGCATGGGTATCCATTAGGGGAAGAAGTTGGGAACGAATTTCTTTTCCTTCAGAATCATGAACCGTGACGTCTTCATTAATCACCTGAGAAATGATATATGATGAATGGAGATTCTAACTATAAGCAACTTATGTACAATTGTAACGAGGTTTCAGTTTTCACTGTGAAGCAGCAACCTTTCTGTTTGGTGTTTATGGAGATATTTTTTCCCCTTCCTTTATTCAAAAGAAAAGGCTAGAATTTAGTCTTCCCTCAGGGGCTGGAATTGGCATAATAATTATGATGACCAAGGGAAGATCAACTAAACTAACACATATCTTCCATTTATATATCATGATAACTATAACTGACGGGAAGACTTTTCAAATATCTGTTTTTTGTCTTGGCGCATATGGCAGCGAGAGAAAGAAAAGAAACTCATTAGCACGGATAACAATAAAACTACGAAATGCTCCCTTCAAAAATAATAGCACACACATATACATATAAAATGCAAAGACATCATGTGCAACAAATTAAAACATAATGGGACTACTTACAGGGAATCGAATAACATCTTCTCTCTTCCATCCAAGAGAATTGTAGATCACAACAATCTACACATGAGATATAGCATGAGATTATACATCCAAAAGCGGAACATAAAAGTTGCAGTTGATAAAGAGAAAAAAGAATGGGAAAGGGAAAGGTTTTCATACCAAATTTTTTCCTTGTGACAAATGAACTTCTGAAGCAGGACAGTAACTCACATTCAATAGTGGGCACTGGAAAGGGAAAGAAAAGAAACAAAAATAAATAGAAATGCAATCAGAAGGTTGTCAAAGTTCCGGTCATACAAGCATTGAAATGGAAATAACTTGCAAATCTAAGAGATCATAGTGTTTTGCCTGTTCAAACTTTGTAGTTGGTTTCTTGCATCCAGATGATGCAGGTTCAACCAAGCAAGCAAGCGAAGAAGACACTAATTGCTCAGCCTGTGTAAAGGATAATAAACAAAAGAGTGACACTTGGATTAAAGACGAATAACAGACAATTGGACAATCAGGTTAAAATGAACCTCTTTGTAGCCTATGGACAGTCGTTTGGCATAATCATTAGCCACATGCTGCTTCTCTGTACCAGTGACTGCATCATGATGTTGAGCAATTGCTAAGGCATCACCCAATGAGTCTGTATTGGCCGATTTACTCCTCCCTTTGAAAAACTCCAGTTGCCTAGCAGCCTGATAAGAAATTGAAATATAAAGATCCTGTCTCATAAAAACTCTCTCTCAACAACAGGAAAAAGGTATCAAGACTAGAGCTATTTTACCAGATAATAGCCACTCATTAGTCTAACATATCGCTTCAGGGCTGGTCTGCTGGTGAAGTATCCTGTCCAGTAACCATTCTCACGATCTGCATAACTGCAATGAATGCAATCATACATGCTATAGTTTCTAAGAAAAGATTGATAAAGGCAAATAAAATGGTAGATAATATTTCGACATCTAACTCACGGAAAGAAGTCATCGTTCTTGATTGGCCAGGCTTCATTAGCAGCATGCTTTGCATCCGTATATATGGATGGAGAAGAGTAAAGAGCATTAACACGCCCATCCTAGAACCATCCGATTGTTAGAAAACTTCCAAAAAAAGGAGAAACCAGAGAATGACACATTGTGATTCGTGAGGCAGTAACATTGTGAATGTGTCAATGGATTTACATTTAAGATTGCCATAGTACAAAAGTGGGTGAAACAGGTTCAGACTTTTAACTTGTGACTCTGTATCAGGAAATGAGAGGTGGAATCAAGAAAGGATGGTGAATTCAAACCGACAAAGAAGCATAAGAGTATTTTCTAACTCACTCATATAACTAAAACTTGCCACATTGGTTGTAGTGGCATGATAGCCTTCGTTCAAATAGAGTTGTCAATTTTTCCCCAATGTGAAACAAGCATATGGTAGTTTCTTATGCAAGTAATGAACAACCGGTATGAAGCAGATAAAAGCCATTTACATAGGTAAAGAGACAGTTACCATGTTCACATAATGAATAAGCTTGTCCAACTGCCTGAACCAGGTGTGCGCATACTGATATTTAAAATCTGTTCCCATGGTCCACATTATATGGTTTGTGCGAGTTATGTTAGCCTGACCATGAAATAATTTAAGTCAGCAGCTGAAAAAGCGTCACAACAAATGAGAAAGAGAGATGCTCTAAAGACAGCTTATTCTACTAACGGTGAGGAATAGTATCAACAGTAATCATGGTAGATGAAAGATTGCAAGAGCGTATAAACTTTTAGGAAAAATAATTTTACCTGTGCGACTGCAGCAGCAACAAAGTCATTAACTCGTTCTTGAACATTATAATCAAATAAATCCATGTCATCCTTCAAAGGAATGCAGTAAACTTTGTGAGAATCAACAAGCGACATTGAAGACAATGACTGACGATTAAAAAAAAAAGAAGTTTCAAGCTGAACTGTACTTGAACTACTGGGGAAGCATCATTGACTTCAAAATAGAAACCAGATGGAGGTTCATAGTTCTCGGGGAATGCACCAGCGAAAATCTGCAATCATTAACAATGCTTTGAAATATCCACTACCATCATTGGCATTCCATACAGCTGTAACAGAAGCAGGAAAATCACGAGAAGCAAGACTCCATTTTTTCACCTGAGACGATGAACCAAGACTCTTAGAACCACGCCAGACAACTTCAAGACTCTTTTCATTTTTGCGCTTAGCTCGGTCTTGGTAATCAATCCGGCCATAGAAGAAAGAGTCAAATCCAACCTAGCACATCAGAGGAGAAGTGGAGCGTGCAATGTGATAATGATGTATTGAGACAATGTTCAAACTTGATAACAAATTAACAATGAAGTCATAGTTAGTAAAGAATGGATTTGCAACAATGAACTTACCTCGGCCCCCAACAAGTAAGCCTGCACAGCGGAATGGCCAAATGGGTCAATCTGCCAACCAATTCTGGGAGTGACGTTAAACTCGTCCTTGATGAAGCGATGCCCAAGAGTTGTCTGATCAATCATGTCTATGTAATGCGTTGTTGCCTCATCGTGCATACACATACCCCCATTTCTGCAAGCAGTCAATTTTTGAGGTCTTTTGTTAATAACAGCATCAATGAATAATGGTGTGAAAGTCCAAAGGCACGTTACATGAACTCGAGTTGGCCTGAATCCACGAGCTGCTTGACCACAAGCTGCATTGAGGCGCTCTGGTCTCTCCACCATCGCTGAAAAAAAGCCTGAAGTTCCACAAACCCGGAAGTCAGTAAAAGTCGTTACGCCAAGACTCAAATTGAAAGCCAAAGAAAAAAAAAAAAAAAAGAAGGTGAAATTGGAGAAAGTGACCTGCTCAACATAAATAAATTTGCGATTCTTGTCGGCCAAGAGTGCGGGGATTAGGGAATCCAGAACATTTTGCACGCAAGCACCCTGAAATGAAGAAAACGAAAGGTCAAGTGCTGAAGCGGAACTGAAGAGAGAAAAGAAGAAGAAGAAGAAGAAGAGGTGACCTGGATGGAATTGTTGGAACCAACATAGTACTGATCGACGGTCTTCAACCAGCCAACGTCGTCGTGGGTGTGTGGGACCAAATGCACGTTGAGTTTACCGGCGACAATGGCCTGAGATGTGTTGTACACCATGTACTTGCACTCGCCCACTCCAATTCCCGCGAGTGCGATCGCCATCGCCATCGCCATCGCCATAGCCATCGTCATCGCCATCACCAGTCCACTGACCCACTTTTGCTTTGCTGCTAGTATTATTATTAGTCCCAATTATTCCGACCAAACCCCAAGCCCAGGATCATTTCAAGACACACACAGACAGAGTATCTCAGAAATGGATGCAAAAGTTGCCGGAGAAGAGAAATGAAAATACTAGTTTTCTTTTTCTTTTTCTTTTTTGGGGTAATAAAATAAAATATGAATTTTTGACTTGTGGTGCAATGCACAGTGGGCCTATGGACTTGATTGTTTATTATCTCTTAATCTAATATATTCATGGGAGAATTTCAAAATAAAGCCGTTCTTAATGCCACTTAATAATCTATATCCTATGTGTGTGCTCCATTCATTTACACTTTATGTTTGTAGTATAAATTTTGGGTATAAATTAAGTACAACACACATAGGGTATAGATTATCATTGTGTAAAAAATGGGGTATTCCTCAAAATCCCCCTATATTCATCATTAATCTTAAGCCACTTGCTTTGCTCTCTGTCCGTCCTTGACTTTAAAGTTAAAACTTTTCTGACCAATACCACACTTCCAATTAAATAAACGCTTGATGAAAACGTTTGGCCACGCCTTATCTATTCTGTCCGTCTTTTGGTTTATTTATGCGTTACGAGCCCAAATCGTATAGGGTCAGTTGAGGATTTACCCCTTATTTGGGGTACTAATTTTTCTCATCCTATTTTTTTTATTTTTTTCAACTTTCTTAATTTTTCAAATCATTTCATTCTATTTTTTTTAATAATTTTTTTCAACTTTCCAAATCCCTATACAATATTTTTAAATCTCAACCATTCATATTACTTCGAAATTAGCAAAGTCAAAACATTCTTACATCGTTTTTACAAATCATTTTCAAACTATTCTAAATTATTTTCAAACTATTTTTTCCATCCCAATAAATGGGATGGAATGACCAAAATGGTTTGAAAATAATTTGAAATAGTTTGAAAATAGTTCGAAAAAATAATATAGAATTATTTTACTTTGCGAATTTCGAGATGATATAAATAGTTGAGATTTAAAGATATTATATAAGAAATTGGAAAGTTGAAAAAATAGTTAAAAAAATAAAATGGAATGAGATGGATTGTAGGATTAGAAAAGTTGAAAAAAATGAAAAAAAAAATGAAATGAAATGAAATGGGTAAAATGGGTGAACAAAGTAAGAGGTTAGACCAACTCCAACGTATGCTGCAGTTGTAAACGTAAACGCATATTTGCGTTTGTGGACTGAAAAAATCAGCTCCAACCACACACTATTCTTATACCCAAAATGAGTTTTGTGAATAGTATAACACCAAATATGGTGTTGCACTATTCACCAAACTCATTTTTTATTTAAGCTTTGTTATTTGTAAAATGACCCCTTAATTTTAAGAAGTTTTTATTTTTGATCTAAATCATAATTTTTAAGTAAGATTTATATTGATTCTTTGGTTTTAATATATTTAACTTTTTTATGTAATTTATTTTTTTTTTAAAAAGCTCATCATTTTTAATAATTTAGCTTAAATGCATATCTATTATTTTTAGCTTTTCTATTTGTCTATTGTAATGTAATTTTTTTTAATTGAATGAACGTTTATTTTAGGCAATGACATAATTTTATTTAGAATTAAATTGTCAATTAATATTTTATTTTGGCTAAAATAGCCTAATAATAAATAATTCTTATTAAGTTATTGTGTAAAATATAAGTGGGTCTAATTTCTAAAGTTGATAAGTATAAGACTATCATTGAAAATGAATATAATAAGTAATATGAAAAGAAATATACTAAGAATATTTTATTTAGTGTTAAAAATGATATAATAAATTAAAAATAAATTACTATTTGATGTGATATGTACTGTATTTTAGTGTGGAGAATAAAAAAATAGGTCGGAGATGGCCTTAGTTATGTTAACAACGGATGCAGAAAGCGACATAAGCTTCTGAATTGGAGGCAAAAGGTCTCTTCTTTTTCTTTTTATACTTCATTGCTTTGCTTGAGAGCTGCTTTTTCTTTTACATTTTTTTTGAAGCTTTACACGTCAAACCAACACTGGCAGTTTGGTCTATACGTATATCGTGGCTCACATCTTTTTTTTTTTTTTTTTTTTTTTTCTTTTTGAGAACAATGATTAATGATATTCAATTACTAAAGCCTGAACCCTCAGACAGCTTAGCTAGCTCGATTGTCATCCATTTAATTCCATTTCCACATCATATTTTCGCTTTCCATTTCAAGTAGAAGGAAAACAAAGCCAGCCAGGCAGCCAGCCTACATTAGACAAAACCTTATGGCAGATTGCTTACATACGTAGCCTTATTTACAGAGGCCTACTAGAAATTACAACACCCATACCCAACCTCCCTCGTAGCGACTGAGAGTATTTATGCAAAAAACACGAAGACGAGAGGACATTGGCCAATCTATATTATATTCTGAAGCGAGAGGAGGTGTGGGATATTCTTTTGTCAGAAAACAAGCATACGGATGGTAGCAAGGTCGATGAGGAAAGTGCGGATCTCCATGGGCCCAAGTTCCACCACCAGTTTTGAAGGGTCCACTGCTCCTCCTCTCACCGCTTTCCACCCTTCACCCGATCCTTCTACTTTCCAATCTAGCCTCTTCTTCACCATATTAGCTCTTTCTTGATTTGCAGACAAACTCATCTCCGTCACTTTGTTGATCTAAAACACATTAGTAATCAACACATCCATCATTAACCAAACAATATGCCTTTATTTCAAAACAAAAAAAAGACCATTCATCCTCATGCTGCCTTCAGCTTTATCTTACCTTCCTTTTCGGGAATAGCTTCTTTAGCTCCACACTTGCCAATATGGAGTAATCCTTGTCCTCTCCACTCTTTGCATATGTCAACATCAATAATTACCGAATTTAGAATGATAAAGGAAGATATGGCAGTGGTGAGCAGAAAGACAAATTTGATATAAAAAAAAAATTTCTGATTCGAAGTGTAATATTTATGATATTCACTACTGGGTATGCAACATGTCAATCGCTAATGACATTCAGCTAATATGAGAAATGACGAGTTCATTTATGTTGGATTCAGTTCAAATGAACCTAAAATATTTTGGTGATTTTTCTTTTCAACCATTGCAGATTTGAATTATAGCAGCAACATTTCCATACTACTATTTGCCAACATTAATAAATAGCAAACTAGAGTTCCCAATAAATGACTGAGAATAAGCTTCATGAGAAGTTGAAAGATTAGTATAGTTAGAAAGTGCTAGTATCGTATGTTGTTTTTTTTCAAACTCATTAGGTCATAGAGAGATTAAAACCTCGTATAAATGGGCCAATCGAAGGAGTATTTTTCCATTTTCTAGCTCCTGCAGTTCAGAAAAGGAACAAACTTGTAACCTAGCAAGAAAAATCTACTAAAACAAATATGAGAGAAGAGGAAAGGAGATGTATGTGTATTTAAAAAAATTTGAAGTTGCATCTTCAAAACCAATAATATTTCACTGAGAATCAATATTCAGATTAACGTTCAGCATACATACCTGCAGGGTAATCACAGCAGTATTGTTCGGTAAAGCATAGGAGGGATCAATTCCGGAGAATTTTGACACATGAGAATTCATCCAGTCGCTCCCATCCTGCAAAACGAAAAATGATTGAGTGAGAACTTTGGTCAATGATAACCAATCAACTCAACTGCTATGCTTCACCTGTTCTGTAAAAGCTAGGAGAAGTGGAGTATATATCTCTTGGCCAGTTGTGCGGCGCCACTTGGCACCCTCCCCAAGAGGATCAATTTGAATATAAAATTTTCCTTGTATCTGAAACAGAAAGTCACTACAAAGTTTGGTAGCCAAGGAACCGCATCTTCAAGTATTATAAAAGTTCATATTCTGAAGTGTGAGAAATCAGAACATGTTTCCTTAACCAATCACTGGATGGCCAATGCCATAAATTAGGACTTTGTTTTTATTTGGAAAAAAGGATTCAAACTGGTATAGAAGAAAATGGCTGAGAAAACACTACCAATCATTTTCTAAATGGCTGAGAAAACACTAGGAATCATTTTCTAAAAAAAGTTATCCATGTTCAGATTTTTTTTTTCAGTAGCGATTGTGCACACACTTGTCAATACATGTTTGTAAAGTAGAGCACTTACTGTTAAACCCCTGCATTTATCATTGACACAGACTGTTTCATTCAGTACCTCACCAACTCCTCTTATATCATCATGAATTAATCTCCTATAGATTTGGAAGCTCGTTAGAGATCATGAAAGGACAACATATTAGCACATGCGAACATTGAAAACAATTACCCAGGAAAAAAAAAAAGAAACAGAAAAAAGAAAAAAAAAAAAAAAAAAAAAGGGCAAAGAAAAGAAACAAACCTATGGAGCATCAATTCTATCTGACCATCAACTAAGCTGGATCCTCCCACCGAGCGATCAACCAAAACTGAAAGTTCTGAGCTGCTATCTTGCATGTAAATTCCAAGATTAACCTGAAATGAAATAGTTGACCAATACAAAGGTGAAAAAAGAGAGGAAAAAAAAAGGAAAAAAAAAAGGAAAGAAAGAAACTATGAAAGTATAAACGAAAAAAGAAGCGTGCTGAAAGACACAAAATGAAAGATGGGTTTGTTGACACACTGCACACGTGCTATATAGACCAATTCATTCCATTTATTTGTTTTTATGAGAAGATACTGCACAGTGATACAGCTTAAGAGGCTGTGGATGAAAAACGTTTAGACAAAGTCATCCAATTGACTTTTCGGGCTTGTAACCCTTATATCGACAACAACAAGAAGCATTAGGGCAACATGAAGCTTTATTATTGAAATAGTATCCATGGAAGAAAATTGCGGATGAGCCATTTTCTTACAGAGCCCAAATCTTCTGTCACAAATTGGAGACTGCTAATAAGGGGAGAGGAAAAAACAGGTTGCTATCTTTCATTAACGAATAAATTAGGAATGCCAACGTGTTTGTATTCACATTGCAATTATTATTTTTTTAAATGGAAACAAGAAATAAACTTCCATACCGGTTCAGTTCAGTGGTTCATTCTCACAAGCAAACTCGTAAGATGGAATGCAGAAAAGAAATATTTCTAATGCGTCAAGCAAGGAAATCATACAGGATAGTAATTTCCAGCGACTGGTTGGTTAACTTGAAGTTCCCAGTCCGTTCTAAAATCTCGAATCTGCAAATCGTTAGAGAATATCAGATTTGGAACTAAATTGAGGACTAAATTAACAGTAATGAAGACATGAAAAGATATCATAATATATATCTCCCTTTCTTAACAACTCTATTGAGGTTACATCAATTAAAACCAACTATGGTGAAGTTGAGCAAAGAGAGCTGATGTTCATAGGATGAAGAGATTGCAATGACCATCCATATATTGCCCTGTTTTACTGATATAGTGTTTCTCAAAAACTATGTAATCTAAATTTCTGGTATGGTCATTGATCAGAAGTAATAAAATACCCGTTTGATAAAGTCACGTCCATTAGAATCTGTGTAGAATGTTCCATTAGTCTTCATGTCTGTGGTGATTTGAGTTATGATTTCTTTGCCGATACCATCATCAATGGGTATAGGTCCAATCTAAAATGTGGATAATGCAGCCACAAACACACCAAACAGGGAGTTTTCAGTTATACAATAGCTTGCTGGAAACTCGGCTTTATCTTAATAAATCAGAATACAGGGGTCGACTTACAGTAAACTCAACTTCAGCATGCTCCTTTTCCTTGAATACCCTCGTAGTCTGTGCATACACATGGCATTGTTACCAAAACTATAAGCAACAGTCTCCCCGAGTAGGGAAAAAACCTAAAGAACTATCCAATTAACTACCCAGAATAAGATTAAGCTTTTGGAATATGATTTTCCCAAGTCTAAAATAACTTTTCGGTTATGGTATCTAAAGCACTGAACGACCTGAGATATCCATGGATTAATCTGCTGGTGTACTTCATCCACTACTGGTCCCCGAACCACAGTTAGAGGAACCTGAGGAAATAAAAGCATTATCATTCTAGGAACTTGATTCTGCATGTAATTGAAGTGATAGTTCCGCCACCACTTCATAGTTCTATAAGAAATAACATTTAGTTACCTGGCCTTCAGGTTTTATAGGAAATGTGCCATTTGGACGGAAGACATATGCCCCAGAAGCCTTCAACAGAACGGCAGATAACAAAAAAGACAATCCAATTAAACAACTCTGCTAATCAATGAGATATAAGCAACCAATAAACAGGATTTTGTGAGCTTTCAGCATATGAATAGTTGATTACCTGAGGATCTTTATCAGTTCCATCATTTCCACTGTAATAACTGTAAGACTGCTTCGCAGATATTTTAACCTTTAGCAATGAACATTAGATAAACAAACAATCAGCCCCTCTGTACATTGATTAAGAATTGTTTAAATAATATGCAAATACATGTAACAAAAAGAAATGTAGAAGTAAACAAAAAGTGAAAAAGAAAAACAAAATAAGCATCTCGGTCTATGTGATTTGTCTTTGAGATAATCTATCTGTGCGTACTCATTTTGATTTCAGGCTGACAACAAAAGAACCATCAATGACATGACATACCAGTCTCCTGCTATTAACATAATGTGTAAGCCTTCCCTCGCGTGGAGAATAAATTAGCTTTAGACTTCCTTGTCCAACTTCTATAGTGTCCATGGTTCCTTCAGATGTGTATACAGTGGAAATGGCTGTACGAGGACCTTCATTATTTCAAAGAAAAAAGAGAGTTTCATTATTCATTATGTAATAAACTTGGAAAAGCACCTTGCAATATTGACCTCATCATGGTATACTAATGATCTAACCTGTATGTTTTCCAGTTGAGATGATGTAAGTGCTGAAACCAATCGGTGGTACTGACACTGAAAACGCTAGCCAATACTTAGTTGTTTCTCTTGGAGATTTACCTAAATATGCTCTAACATAGTAATTTCTTATGCCTAAAGTGGCATCTGATATAGGAAGAATTTGAGCTTCTACTTTTCTCCCATCAGAATCGTGAACAGAGACCTTGTCAGTGGAAACCTACAAAGAGATTCGGTTAGAGTAGCCCACATGAGTTGTGTACAAGTGCCTTGAAGAAAAAAAAAATGCACACAATTTTCCTAAACTTTTTCAAGTCAACGACAGTTAATTCTTTTATGTTCCCAAGCAAAGTGTTGGAGACAGATGAGAGTCACCTGTCCTCAAGTGTCTACATAGGAAAATTTTTGGAGAACACTGAAGAACACATGTAAAGAATAAGCAAGAAGAAACAGGAAAGGTAACCACTTACGGGGATTCGTATTACTTCCTCTCTCTTCCATCCTAGAGGATTGTAGACAAGAACAACCTAGAAGAAAATACATTATGCTGATATGAATGAAAAAGGGGACGATTCTCCATTTCAGAACTGATCAACTTAAAACTCTTTGACAGATAGAGAAAGTAATACGCTTAGTCGCTTACCAAGCTTTTCCCATCAGACAAGACAGCTTCTGATGGAGGACAATAGCTTATATTAAGGAGAGGGCACTGCAACAGAAGGAAAAAAAAAAAGCAAAAAAACTCGACTAAATATTCCTAGTTACAATGAAAGGGATCTAATAATAGGATGTCATAAGTTCAATATGAATAAATAACTATGATAACTTGCCTGCTGAAAGTTTGTGGCTCCAGAACTTGAACTTGATTGGGTCAAGTAAGACAGAGAAGAGGCAAACAGCTTCTCAGCCTACAGACAGATGCACACACAAAATAATAAAAGAAAAAAAAAGGGGGGAATTCTATGATCTTTAGTATGTAACAACGATAAAAGTTAGCACAGTTATTGAAGTAACACCAACCTCCTTATGGCCTATTGAAAGTCGTAAAGCGTAATCAGCAGCAACATGAGCTCTTTCTGTGCCACTAACTGCATCATGATGTTGAGCAATTCCTAAAGCATCAGCTAGGGCATCAGTGTTTGGTCCGGAGTCCATCCTGCCTCTGAAAAATTCCAACTGCCTCGCTGCCTAATCATAACCACAACCAATAGATATTTAAAAGGCAACCATGAAATCCTACCAGGAAATGCAGGATAACATCGTAAAAGAACTGAAACGCGTAAAAAAATATACCAGATAATATCCACTCAAGACTCTGACATAACCTTTAAGTCCTGGCCGACTAGTAAAGTATCCAGTCCAGTATGCATTTGGATGATCTGCATACCTGAAAAGGTGACATATTTTAGAAGAAATTCTTGGAAAGTAAACAAGAAAATTTACAGCATTAAAAGGACTTATCATACTCACGGGAAGAAATCATCAGTCTTGAGAGGCCATTTCTCATTAGTTGCATATTTTGCATCGGTGTAGATAGAGGGTGTTGAATATAGTGCATTCACACGCCCATCCTATGACTCAAAATTAATACAAGTCAGTTACATTACAAAATCCCGTACAGAACTTGAACTAGTACAGGTGGATGAAAGATTTGAAACCTATTATGTATATATTCCTATAGAAAAATGTACTTCTTCACAATGGATTCAGTTTATAAGGGGTTAGAAGAATACCTTGTTGACATAGTGGATGAACTTGTCCATCTGTCTGAACCATGAATTTGCATATTGATAGCGAAAATCTGTCCCCATAGCCCACATAATGTGATTGGTTCTTGTCACATTAGCCTAAAGGACAAGAACAACACAACTTGAATCAACCACAGAGTTTAAAAGCTTTAAATTTTTCTTCTTATGTTCAAAAGAACCTTTTAAGTTCTATCCTCATTTAAGGAAGTGAAATGACAATGATGAAAAGGTTTTCCGAATGCATACATAACAAATTACACACAAACAATTAAGATTTGACATTTTATGAGTCCATATTATTGGACTTTAATAATAGGGGTCTATAGAACATGGAATTTGGATAAATAGTTATGTATAGGTCTTACCTGTGCTAATGCAGCAGCGACAAAGTCATTGACTCTCTCTTGAACATTATAGTCAAACAGAAGAATGTCGTCCTAAACCCAAAAAATAAGTCACATTACAAAAGTAGTTTAGAAGAAAGATAAATAAATAAATCAAGCACTGTGATGTTTGCACGTCTAATAAGTTTACCTGAATAGGTGGTGAAACATCGTTTATTTCAAAAGTGAAACCATCAGGAGGATCGTAATGCCTGGGAAATATCCCGGTGAATATCTGTATAGAGAGGCAAAAACGATGAATTTAATAGTTCATATCAAAGCAAATTCTGGACTAGTACAAACAATAAAAGGGACCAACCTATGAAAAAAGGTAAAGACTAAAGAAGAGGGGAAGTGAAAGGGGTTACCTGCGAAGACGAAGAAAGGGACTTGGATCCCTGCCATACCACCTCAAGAGTCTTATCTTTGAGTCGCTTTGCTCTGTCTTGGTAATCAATTCGAGCGAAGAAAAGGGAATCAAATCCTAACTGCAACCAATAAAGAGACAGAAGAGAAGGGAGTAATAACTAGTCTGATAAGGAGAAGAAGAAGAAGATAGCTCAAACTTGAGAAGGAAGTAAAAGGAAACAGTGTTAGTGTCAAGATAAGACGCACCTCTGCACCAAGCAAGTAAGCTTGGACTGCGGAATGGCCAAAAGGATCAATCTGCCAACCAACACGAGGAGTCTGATCGAATTGGGTCTTTATAAACTGATGCCCCAACGTTGTCTGATCAATCAAGTCTATGTAATGCGGGGTTGCCTCGTCATGCATACACATCCCCCCGTTGCTACAAACACAAGAATTAGCAACGAAGAAGAAGAAGAAGAAGAAGATAAACAAACGTATGTTAATGTATACATACATAATAGAAGAGAATGAGAGTGAATTAGTATTAGAGTACATGAATTCGAGTTGACCAGATTTGACCAGCTCCTTCACCTTAAGCTTCATAGACTGCCTTTGCTGCCTCCACCACCGCTGGAAGAATGCCTTTCGATGGGTTGGTTGAATTAGGACAAGCAAGGCAGGCAGGCAGGCAACAGTTAATGAGTGAGTCAGGAACACATTGGCATTGCATAATAACAAACCAAACCAAACCAAAAGAAAAGAAACGGAACGAAACGGTACAATCTCAACGTAGATGAACTTGCGATTCTTGTCCTCCAACAACGCCGAAATCACAGAATCCAGCACGTTCTGAACGCAAGCGCCCTGGTGGTGGTGGTGGTGGTGGTGGAAGTCCCAATCCCAAACAAGAAGATCAAAATCCAATTGCATGTTTATTCAAATAAAAAGAGAGAGAGAGAGAGTATATTATAAATGATTGTAAGTACCCGAATCGAATTGTTGGCTCCAACGTAGTACTGGTCAACGGTCTTGAGCCAACCAACATCATCGTGGGAGTGAGGGACCAAATGGACATTGATCTTGCCGCCAACGATTCTCTGCGTGGTGTTGTACTCAATGAACTCCGATTCCACTCCCAATAAAACCCCCAAAAACACTACCACCAACAACCAAACCTTCTCCTTTGCAATCGCAACCGCCATGTCTGAGACCCACCCGACTTCCACAGAGACAGAGACAGAGCTGAGCTTTTTTTTATACTATAGTCTGAATCTGATTCACTAACGTTGGACTTGGAAGGGGAAGGCGTTTTCCTTAAGCATCTTCCAAGTGGACCATCATTCAACACTACACAATCTACACTTGCGTTCGGATCTTTCCTTTTCTTGTATTATTAGTTCATATCCTTTGTTAATTATCAGCCACACTCACAGTCGCTTACGCTCACTTTTTCCTCCCTTTGCTTCTTTGCTCGACTCAAAGTAGGCGTGCAGACTTTGCACTCGATGACTTTTTGCTTCTCTCTCTTTTTTTTCCCGACTTTTTGGATAATTCTTTCTCTTACTCCATTGCATTACATTATTACACACAAGTTTAGTAGTTGAAGGAATTGATACTCATGGATTTTTAAAATCGGGTTTGATGAGATGACTTGACAATTAAATAAACTAACAAAAAAAAAAAAAAAAACAGACAGAAATTATAATTGTGTAAAAGGAATTTCAAGAAAATAGCCGTCGTTTATAAAATAATTTTAAAAAATAAGTATAGTTTTAAAAAATTTAAAACTTAAAAAATTTGACAATAATTTTATGTTTATTTTTGTTATTGTCATAAATTTCTTAAATATTTTATGGCTAGTTTTTAAAATTTTTGAAACTGTTACTATCTTTTAAAAATACGCAGTTTAAAATTACTATTTACCTAACTGATACTTGTGTAAATTCTTTTTTCATGATCGCGGCAATAATTTATTTGGGAGAAATGCACCTTTTTTTATTTTTGTAAGGGTGAGTTTAAAAATATGCTAAAATTAAATATATTTTTTAAATGATAGTCCATGTTTCAAAAAATTTTAAAAAAAAAATCCAGTAAAGAATTTCGTAACAAAAAAATGTCAAATAAATATTTATACATTTATAAACATTTGTAAGATATTATTTAACACTTTAAAAAATGACAAATAAAAGTTAAAGTGTTAAAAAATATGTTACAAATATTTATAGATGTGTAATATTTTGTGTTACACTTTTCTGTTATACAATTTATAACATTGCTTTTTTTTTATTTCTTAAAACATAAGCTATCATTTACAAACATAAAAAAAAGTTGACAATTTGCTACAATTTTTCTTTTTTTAATACATTATTAATTTATATTTATTTTGTATTGTATTTATAATTTTTATTATTTTCATATTGTAAAAAAAGAGCGAAATCAAAGAAGTACCCTCACATAAATTATTAAAATATTTTTTTATACGACACAATAAAAAGAAGAAATTGTAAAAAAAAATATTTTTAAGCTTTACTTACCCTTTTTTGGGGAGAACATTTTGGTCACTCTATCCTATTATTTGGGATGAAAAAAATGGTTTGAAAATAATTTGGAAAAATGATGTAAAATGATTTGACTTTGCGAATTTTGACGTGGTATAAATAGTTGAGATTTTAAATATTGTATAGAAATTTAGAAAGTTGAAAAAAAATAGTTGAAAAAAATGTAATGGAATTGAATAGTTTAGAAGATTAGGAAAGTTGAAAAAAATAAAAAATAAAATGAAATAAAATGGGTAAAATGAGGGGGGTTGGTTTAATAATTTATAGGGAAATCGTAGAAAATAGCCAAAAAAAATTTTGTTTTTAAAGTCTAGTCCATGTTTTAAAAAATTAAAAAAATAGCCATGTTACAAACTATATAACAGAATTGTGTCACACAAAATATAGGGAAATCGTAGAAAATAGCCAAAAAAAATTTTGTTTTTAAAGTCTAGTCCATGTTTTAAAAAATTAAAAAAATAGCCATGTTACAAACTATATAACAGAATTGTGTCACACAAAATATAACACATTTGTAAATATTTGTAAGATATTTTGTAACACTTCAAGTTTTACTCATTATTTTTTGAAGTGTTAAATAATATCTTACAAATACTTATAGATCTGTTATATTTTTTGTGACATTTTTCTGTTATACAATTCGTAACATGACTATTTTTTTAATTTTTTAAAACATAGATTATCATTTAAAACAAACATTTAATTTTGACCTATTTTTGCAACTCACCCTAATTTATATCTCTTAATTTCTACTTATATTTATAGTGTGAAAATATAAAATAAATGGCACTTAAATCTATATCATGATCTGATCTGATCGTTTAAGCTGATCTGATCGTTTAAAGAGGCCCAAAACTGGTTGGCCCATAAATTGAAGTAGGCCTAGTGATAGGCTTTGTCCATCAAATAGCGGACGACCGTAAGAGTTGGAAGTGATGTCATCGTCCCGTATAGGGTATTCGGGTCGAAGATACAATACGTAACCCACACCCGCTTTCCAAATTGGTTCTGTTCAGACACGATAGCGAATAGGATAAGAATTACCACCGACCAAACCCAAACCCAAACCCAAACCCAAACCCAAATCCAACTATCTATACAAATTGCAAAGCTTGGAACCTCAGAAACCCTAATTTCGACTCTCTTGTTCAACTTCAGCCATGGAAGACTCCTTCAACGTTCGCGTCGGAAAAATATTCGGCTCTCTTAATTCCTCCTCATCATCATCATCATCATCTTCTTCTTCTTCTTCTTCTTCCGCAGCTGCTACGTCTCTGAGCTCGCTCTGGTGCCTAACCGACGCCGAAATCCCCAGGAGAGAGTGGAAGCGGGACAGCCCCAGCCCCAGCCCCAGCCCCGAACCCCAACCCCAACCCACCTCCGCCACCCGCCGAGTCGTTTACGGTGCTGAACCCGAAGACATTGACGGCCACGATACGTCTACGAAGCCTGCGAAGCCGGACGATTATGACGACCAAGACTGGGAGATCAAATCTTGCATCGGCTTGGATTGTACTCTCGACTACGAGGTATTCTGTTGCTTTAATTACTTATTTGACCGACCAATTAGAAAGAAAGCAGTAAAGTAAGAGATTGGAGTAATTGTGCAGGAAGAGGAAGACGAATATGATAAAGTGGCAGTTGGCGATGAAGATCGGCTGTACATGAGAGACGTGGAGGACTACGGTATCGACATTGATTCCGGCAACCAGCTGCTCCCGCTTTCTTGCAAGGACCCCAGGGCCAACCACTTGGCTGCCAAAATCAGGCTCAAAGAGGACGACGAAGCCGCTAAAAACATCCTTTCTTTGCGCGTCTCCGATAGACATGCTGAAACCACCACCACCACCACCACCGTGTCCGGCGCCGATGGAGCTTTCAATCCGAAATCCATTCTCAAGAGGAAGGACGGCCAGTTCCAGTTGGACAATAAATCACACAAGCGTGTACGGTTTGATCCCGAATGTGTGGATACGGAAGCAGAGGCCGATCAGCATCAGCATAGAGAAGCCAAAGATCATGCGTCGTCCGGGGTTCCGGATTATTTGCTGAATCCTTGTAGATATACGCGTTATACCTTCAATGATTCATCGAGTGAGGTGAATGAAGACTCTAACAAGCAAGCCTACATGGACTTTTTGCAGATTTTGGGCGAGTCAAGATCAAGTATCCAGGAGGAGCACGATGCTTGTCTTGATTCGTCGAGATCAGTCACGTTTATACCAAGAAAGAAAACGGGCGATACGAGCGCCATGATAGATAGTTGCACAGAATTAGTGCAACAGGTTGGGATTGGTAAGGATGCAGCTATTCCCCAACGCGTGCCAACGAGCATCGCAGCCGCAGCCGCAGACGCAGATACCCAAGAACAAGAGAATATGGTTTGTGCAATGGAAGAAGATGAACCTGAAGCTGTGGCATCCAAAAGGACTGCTTCGCATATATCAGGACGCCAATATCGTACAAAGGCGAGGCCGGAGCTGGACGGGTGAAAATAACTCTTTGCTGACTTCATTTCATGTAGGATTTTCAGCTTGTATGTTGAACTTGAACGGACAAACGACCGTCTGTAATATAGAATAACAAAGTTTGCAACTTAATCACCTAATCTATGATGTTTCCTTTTACGCTTTACCAGATGTACAACTAAATGCAAATATGAGCAGCTTAAGCTTAAGGGCGTTGTTTTTCGTCTCTCTAAACATTCCTAATGACGAGCTTTGAGTCTGACCGTCAGAGTTCCAAATCGTCCACTGTCTGAATAACTTTGCTTCGTTATGCTGTTGTGTCATAATAGGCATAGCCACAGCCACGAGATTTGAAGCCTGCACTCATTTGTGTAGAATAAGAAACACCACCACCACTAAAGCATGTGTGATATGAGGAGTGGATGTATGGCGGGAAAGAAAAAAAAAAAAAAAAAAAAAGGAAACCGATCGAATAAAATAATTGTCAAGCCACCTGAATTAAGTCATGACTAGACAGTGAGAAAATGGTTTTGGCTGTACCTTTGTTTTGATATAACAAGGAAAGATTACGTCATTATTGACCTTACATCATCGCCCTTGTACTAATTCATTATGTTTAATAATTGAAAAAAGTTTCATTGGGAATGCATTGAATATTATATACTTGTGCAAAACATAAATATGACAAAGTATCTCGTGTTTCGTCCGCAAGAAAACGCTTCTATATCATTTCTTTCCTATAGCTATAGGTTTAGGTTCATTTTATATACCAAAAGCATCCAAAATGTGGTATCTTTGGTGTAGCAAAATATGGGAAGGGAGACAGTAGATGGGCTTGTTAGTGGCAGTTGCCATTGCAAAAATACCAACTGGATATCAGATAGCAACATATCCAGTGGTGCAGGTGGTAGGTTCATTAGAAGATACTTATCCAAGTTAAGGTACGAAAAAGTAAAACCCCAAACCAAACCCCGCTAGAATAAGCGTTTCCTACAGTCCGCCGCACCGCAGTAACAAGGCATCTGTTTCACCTTACCATCCGCCCCAAGGACGCTATCAAGAGCATAGCCATAATCATACGTGAGCTCCTGCATTTCAGTTTCACTCGCATCACTACTCATGGAACAAAACTATTAATAAAAATTGATGCTACACAAGATTTACCTGCAAAGGAGGTATGTTGTCTGCTGCAAACAACATCACTCGAGCAAGCTTCATGTCATGGTGGGAGCTCAAAACACATTGCACAAACAGATTAGGCCCACAGCTGTGATTGATAAATCTTGCAACATTTCCACTGTTGCCAGCATCAATGCAAAACTCTGGTACACTTTCAGACCTATCTTCATGTTTCTCTACTGTATTCATTGTTGATACTGGCACATCGCTTGACCTCCGCTGTTAAGAGAGAGAATAAGATGTTAAAAAATCCTGTGACTATATTACCAAGGTAACCACAAATAAATGTAATAAATAAAATAAAATACAAATCTTTCTTCAGATGCAAAAGCAGCAGTTAAAGCCAAGCACGATAGAAGCAGTATGATAATGCTATTGCTGGCATTTTTATATTTTTTTTCGTTCTTCTTTTGACATTTCAAATTTTTCCTTCCCAATCTGGGCATATCTCAAAATAGAAACCAGTGGCGCTAGTCCCTCAGGCTTCAGATGCAAAGAGGAATGCAAGATGAATGGATTAGCAAGTTAATGAGACCGTGCTCTAATTAGCTTTATGTTTTTCTATTTCCTCTCTATTATGTTTTTTCCACTTCATTCTAACCTCATTATTATATTACTCTCTCATCATCTATAAATTTCCTCCATCATCTTGGGGATATGTAAATTTTTTAATGAAAAGAAAATTAATTGCGAGCAGAATTTTTACTTTATACATTCAGAAATTACCTAATTCAGGTTAAACAATTGCAATGGAAAATCGGAAACGTCAAGGTTTTTATCATTTAGTTAGTCAAGCTCATAAATCGACGGATATGTAAAACATTCAAATGAGAAGCACCATTGACTTTGCACATTCTGGTCCCAAAAATTTTGGGGATGTCGAGAAAATCCTGACATAGAAACCTACTCAAAACATTGTCAATCTTCCCAACAACACTTCAAAATAAAGAAGAAAGCAAGATTTTAAAAACACAGCAAGAGCCAGAATATCCACTACATCTAGTAATCAAGCAGCATTTTAAGGATTGTGAAGAAGTCATATTAGATCCTATACAAAAAAAAAAAAAGCACTTTTTTTTTTTGGTTCAGCAAGAAAAATATATAAAAAGAGCAAATACCATCTTCAAGCAAGTTTCAACAACGTTATTGAGATGAAACAAATCGAACTGCAAACATCGTTAAAAGATATTGTAATGGAATGGAATTGCGGAGCTGATACCTCTCTTCCACCAAGGCCCTTCATTGTTTGCAAGCAATCAATTTCAAAAATGTAATCATTCCCCAAGACACTATCTACATCTTCTGTCCTCCTAAGTATTCCTGTATACTCACAAATTGGTGCACCAGAAGGAATAAAGTCCCACGATCTGACAGCCCAGCCCTTCTTTGGAGTGCGAAAAACCTGCCAATAAACAATTTGTTTAGACAAAACTGATTTTGCAAACAGAAATGGATATTTGTGACAGCAATTAGCCATGTATATGTAACCTCAAGTCGATACTTCAGTCCTTTTTGAGAGGTGCGGTTAACACAGGCAGGTCCACAACCACATTTGGGGCCACATTCATATACTACGTCCTTAGCTTCAATTAATCTGGAAGGAAGAATAAATATCAGGAATACACCCAACCAAAAAGATAAAAACAAATCAGATGAGTCAACAAT
Organism: Boehmeria nivea var. tenacissima; assembly: GCA_018132145.1. Taxonomy (NCBI): domain Eukaryota; kingdom Viridiplantae; phylum Streptophyta; class Magnoliopsida; order Rosales; family Urticaceae; genus Boehmeria; species Boehmeria nivea. The sequence goes on from CM030876.1 coordinate 20,842,621, forward strand.
TCCTCACCTGCCTCCATCACGATGCACATACGGGAAGTTGCTGCCATTAAGCTTAGCACATGAGCAAGTCCTGGAATCCACACAACTACCTATGCAATTGCAGCCTGCTACATTTGGAGGAAGCTTCACAGTCTTGGAAACTTGAATGGACTTGCGATATGTAAAACCTGAAAGTAAATAAGAATTAACAAAAGATGGAACTTCCTGCACCTATTGCCATGAAAGGAAGTTTACAAGGAGAATAGAAAAGGGAAATAAATTTCCAGAATGACCACCCCAGGATAGTAACCTGTTCAAATTACAGAGCAAACAGATTAACAAAAGCTACAGAACTAATAATATTACACCCACCAATACCCTGATTGACCTTTCAATAATGATCCGGGGAACAAAGGCATGAGAAGCAACAACCTCATGTCTTAGCACGCCAAAAATAAAAAATAAAAAAATCATGTTTTTCCTAACTAGTAATCTAGCATTCTAAATTTGAGGGTACAACTTGCCTGTTGGTGCAACAGGTGGATCATCAACCAAATTTGTAGCAGGGACAGGGATATTCTCTTGACCTCCAGTAATGTCCTCGCATACCAACCTTAAGAGTACAAAACTACTATTAGATCTATATACGAGAGAAATAGTTTCAAATTATTTACAAAATTTAAAATCCATCTATTGCATACCCTCGTATTTCTGCAACTGACTGCGGAACACGTCCATAGACAAAATGAACCTGACATGGAAGCAAACCTTATTAACTAAAAGAAATTAAATTAAGTTATGCATTAAAAAAAAAAAAAAAAAAACTACTTTTTATGAAGGACTTAATTATATTTCAGTGTACATTTTGACTACCGCAATCAAACCATGTAGTTGTAAAATATCAGAACATGCTAAAATGAGAAACTTCTTATGAAGCCATATCACCTGGTTAGTTGTCAATAATGGTTGCCCTTCAAGCCGCTTTAGGCGATACTTGAAGACAGTAAATCCAGAAATACCCTTCTCTGCCCAATAGCAAACAACCTGTGAAAGAAACACAAACTTACTCAAGATGGATACAAACAAAATTCTGTAATAAATTTTTAAAAGCCATTACCTTGTACAAGCCATCATAAGTGTAAATTTTGCCAGTGTAACTACTTGCAGATTCATGGCCACGGACGACTCTAACTGGCACATCTTGCTCCACACAATTCTGAAATTAAGTGCATAAAATTTAAGATACACAGGGTATTTACCCAGAAAGCTCTACAAAGTCGCAAATACTTAAGGCTGTTTGAAAAATAACACGGGCACGTATGGTACCATGTTTTTATACTCGCATCACTAGTCATTTTGATCCAATTGTACCAAGAGCCAAAGGGACGAAAAATCAAGTTTGTTGCTAGACACTGAAATCTTAACCCTACTTGATCAATGTATAACTTTCGGAAAGTGTTCACGTTTACTATAAGAACCACCATATGTTTCCATTTCAATCAACGGCGCAGTCTACTCATCTATGACTACATGTATCGTGCTTATTTTGGGGTCTCAAGACAGGAATCAGTACTGCACCAAATAGCAACAATCAAATTTGAAACCAATTTGATAGAACAGCCATTTTCTTGTTAACTCTTCAAAGAAAAGCGCTCGAGAGAACCATTTTTTTCTCATTTTCTGCTCTTTGAAAGCACAAATAAAAAAACTAGATAACAGCAAATCATCTTAGGCTCCTACCAATATTTGAAAGGAGGATATAGGTCTCTAACATGTCTATTTAAGAAACAGAGAAATTGAACAGATCAACTTCTACCGTACAACGACAAAAGATAGGGGAGTTTCCCATAGAATTAACTTTTACACACCTTAAGTGCCAAGTTACCCCGCTCCATGACTTGATCTCGGACTTGGCGTTTATCACCATTCAAGTTATGCCCACCTTGACCAGTATACACCACATCTTCAGCATTATCTAAGTCATCCTCATACATGCCAGACAAAACAATAGCCACTGCGAGCGGGAAGGTATAGTTGCTGTACTCCTGCAATTCATTCACCAAGACCTTCAATCCAGTGCTATTGCCAATCACATCAAACATATACTCAACGTATCTATCTCTGAAACCCATTAAGCAAAGAGAAAAATGGATTTGTTACCCCTTTGCTGTAGGCCTGCCCCATATAGTCTATTCCGTTCAGCCAGTGACTATGAAAACCAACGACAACCATTTCAGCTCGAGAATAGAACTGATGCCCAACGTCAATACCTACCATTAAGAGCAAGTTCAAGTTTCAACACGCACAACTTATTAAGTTTTCAGTAAGTTAAGATGTTTATATCTCATCGTTGAATAATATCACGCTTGGAAGAGCACAGAGTGACATAATTAAGCTTTATTCCATTACAACCAAATGCAAAAGTAAATAGAAACATAGGTAAAAACCAAGTAAACTGAATCCGCTGACCAGGAATATTTCCAATTCGTTTGTCCGCATACATAACTTCTTTAGTCTCCATCATCTGCTAGGAATTTTTAACAAAATCCAGTGATAGTTGATGACAGATGAAAGATTAGAATGAGTTAGTAATGATGAGTGAGTATTTGCTGAAGAATTTGTACCCCGCCAAACCAAACACTTGCCTTAGTTATAGTCTTCAAATCAGGTCGCTTTGCTGTGTTCTTTGCATCCTTTTCCGCAGCTTCGTTCTAACCAATTTTGTAAATTAGTAATCAAAGAGGAACACTATTGGGCTTGCTCCCAGCTAAGAGGATATTAAGATTTGCATCACTAAGATATAGCGCACAACACAAAGTAGCAAACTGCATGGCATTGTTTCACTCAAATATTCTGATTTTTTGAACGAAAATTGTTTGAGATGAAATAAAGACAGAGTGAAATGAATTCTTGGCAACAAATTTATTTGTGGGATGATGCGAAGAACAAACAGTAGCCTAATGTTAGGAAGTAAACCTTTGACTTGGGAAGCTTAGAGGCCTTGTTATCACCAGTCTTATTCTTCTTCTCCTCCTCCTTCTGCGGTGCGGAGCAGTAGGGACGCGTCAAAACGTTGAACAGGTTGTGTGATGTAAAAAAGAATTTATGCTTCGCTGACCTTGGATTTGGATTTTGATTTTGATTTAGAGGGTTTGTCGTCAAGTGGGATCACTTTCTTGCAACGCTCCTCCTCTTCCTGCAGTGCATGCGCATGCGCAGGAATGAAGGAAGGAAGCTAAGTGTTAAAGCTAAACATTATTAGTGGGAAAAGAGAGAGAGAGAGAGAGAGCGCTAAGCAACCTGTACGAAATGGAGATAGTACTTGTTAAACAGCCTGAGCGTTTCCCTGATCTTAGCATGCTCACTCTTCGGGGGGGGCGGACAAGACTTGTGCGGCGGAGGAGAGGAAATGACGGCTTTCTTGCGTCGCTTGATGGGGTTGGGGTTGGGGTTGGCTGTTGATGGGGGTTGGGCGTTTGAGTCGAGCAAGTCTACCCTGCGACGCACCAGAAGCTCCTTCTCAGCCCTCAGCGTGACCTGGCGGATCCGACCACTCGATCTCCTCCGGAGCGGCGGCGAGGGAGAGGGAGAGGGAGAGGGGGAGGAGTCGGCCTTGGCCTTGCATTTGGGCGATTGCACAACCACCATCATCTATACCCAACAACCTAAACCAAAACCGATGATTGTTTTGTTGTTCATGCAATAAAATACACAATACAACTATGAACGATCTCTTTGGTTTGGTTTGGTTTGGTTCGGTGTTTGTAATGTATTGTTGTACCTGCTGTTAGTGTTACTGTGTTAGTGAGAGAGTGCGAGGGAGAGAGGAGAGAGAGCCAGGGCAGAGGGCAGTGGGCAGGGTGGGAGAGAGAGAGGGAAAACGCTTTTCTTTTTCTTTTTACTTTGCTTTGCTTTTTAGGCGTTTCGTATCGTATTTATTTAACTATTTGTTTGTTATTTTAACATTTTGGGACCCAATCCCAAAGTGAAGTCGAAGAAGAGTGAGAGTGAGAGTGAGAGTGAGGAGGTGAATTCCGGTTCCCGCCTTGGTTTCCTTTTCCCCCCCGCCTGTGCGACCCTCCAAATTCGGTTCACACGACGTGTTTCACCATCATTTGCCGCTTCGTTTCTTCACACTCCTACTAACTACAACCATTTTCAAAGGGGAGAATTTTAAAATAAAACCAATCCAAATAGTTTGCTCTTTTTATTTTCACTTATCTATATTATAAATTTTAAAGTATAAATTTAAAGTTTAATACACATATAGTATAGATTATCATTATGTCAAAAATGAGGTATTTTTTTTCATAATATACTAGTTTCCAAGCCCCATGTAACTTTTTGTTTCGCAACTCTTATATGTTTCTCGAAAAAAAATTATGAATAGAGATTATGAAGTGAATGATATTTTAAAAAAAAAAACCAATAATATATATAATAATATTTATATCGGTCAATTACGAAATTAATCATTTTAAATATAAAGTTTGAAGAATTGAGCCTTAAAATGTCAAAATTAAGGAAATAGCCATTAAATACCTTAATGGACATAAGTATCCATGATAATTACTTAAAAACTATGGCTAATCTCTAAAAAAATTAATTTAAAATTTAGCTAAATCCTTAAAATATTTTATTTATATAGGGTTTTTAAATAAAATAGCACTTGTTTGGCATATGTCTTAAAAGATTAGCCCATGTTTTCATTTACTAATAAATTAGCCATTTAGTTTAAACTAATTGAATTAGTTTTACTATTTTACCCTTAACATCCAAACAACTTGATATTAATGTGATTTTCTAGTTTTTTGTTGCAATCACTGTTACTGATACATAATCGAACTCTAATCATGATTCGTCTAGAGATTTCCTCTCATTATGTTCGTCTTCAAATCATATTTCTATCTTGATATTTTTTTGTTTTTGCTTCTTTTTTTTTTTCCTTTTTTGGGCGTGTGTTTGATATTTTGTTTTTGTTTTGTATTTGATTTTATTTAACAAATATCTTCGTAATCGATCATTGTGCATTTTTATTTTTTTTATTTTTTATTGAAGTGGTTTTGGCGAGGTTGTTTTTTTTTGTTTTTGTTTTTTTAGAGTATTAGCTGTTTTGTTTTCGTAGTAACAACGTAAGAAATTTCTAATTGTTCTTAGTAGTCGTAAAAAATCTATGACGCTTTCGGCTTGTTCTTAGTAACGTAATAAAATTTTGACACGTGCTAAAAAACGTCATAAATTTCTTACAGTGTAATTACAAACACAACACACACAAATACATCAGAAACCACAAACTCACTAAATCCAAATATGAAGTAAACATACGAACAATGAACAATATTTAATCGCACAACAACAGATTCAATGAATAAAATACAAATAAAAACCAAACTCATATTTGCAATAAGAAATTATAGGGGCATGAAAATCACAAAAACTCATCAACTACCATGGATGTTGAAATTGTTGGGTCGTCGGAGCTGCTCATCGCTGGAGTCTCAATTTCTATCGACATTCTCGAAGAAGAGAGGAAGTGAAATTAGAGTGATGGTTTTTCGTGGAAGAAGAAAAGCGAAGGGCAATTTTGTCCTTTTTTTTGTGTTTTGATGGGTACGATTTGAATATTGGAAACATATGCTAGTATTAAAAAACCTAATCTAGAAAATGGCTATATAGCTAAACCACCTTTTTTATATATTATAGTTATCATCATGTAATTAATCCAATTATATATATATATAAATGAAGTAATAATTATTTATATATAATTTTTTGTTGAGAATAGATTTTTTTATAAATGTATTTTACTTATATAATGAACAAGAGTATTGTATTTTTCGTATATATATTAATATTATAAAATAATTTTAATGATATGATTGTTTTAGTAATTATATATATTCACAGCAGTTTAATAATATTTAGTTTATCAAATACTTAAATAATATTATTTATGTAAATAATGTTGGCATGTTTACCCAAACAAAAGGGTTAATTGTTATTTGCATCTAATAATGTCCTTTGCATAAATAAGTCTACCTCCCAAAAAAGTGACATTTATCTAAATTTCTTAAAGTTTGGAGTTGGGTTCCTCCAGGCCCAACCCAAGGCGAAGTCTGATTAGCGACCCACTACAATCTCACGCATATGATATCCCTCTCTTTCTATTTTCTATATTATTTTTCGTAATAAATAATAAAAAAAAAAGAAAGAAAGAAAGAAAGAAAATCAATGGTTTCTTTCTTCTATGTGTGCGTCTTCCTGAAAGAAAGGCAAGGCAATTGGATAGATAGTTATTAGTTTCTTTCTGGGTGGCGATTGAGGGCGTCCAAGACTTGCTCTCAGTTCTCTTATCATCTTCTCTTCTCACGGGACTAGCTAGGGCATTCGATTACTTTCTTCGGCGCCTCAATATCAACTATTATTCTTCCATCCTATTCAACCCCCTTCCTTCTCATCCTATCCTATTTCCTAGCCTAGCTAGGTCTTCTCTTCTCTTCTCTTCTCTTCAAGGTAATTGTTGATTCTCCTATTCTGTTTTCTTGATGCCGTTTTTCTCTTTCTTCAATTTCTTTGTCGAATTTCTATTTTGTTTACGAGAAGAAAGCTGGTTAATTATCTATTCAAATTTCCCTTTTCTGTTTCTGCCAAATCAAATTTGCGCGTCACCGGTTATTTTTGATACTTTTACTTCAATTAATTATAATTATTTCTCGCTTCAATTCCTTTTTATCTTTTTTTTTGGAGACCTTGGCTTGGCTTGGCTTGGCTTGCCTTTATAAAATTGCTTTGCCAATTAAAATATACGTCAGCACTTTTTTCTTGAACCATTCAGCCGCCTTGCGTTACTGCAATTAGTAATACTAATTAATAGATGGTCTGGTCTGGTTGGGTTGGGTTGAGTTTGTGATTTGTGTAATATCTGAGTCTGACTGACACAAAACCTCTTTCTTGTCAAATGTTTCAAACTTTGTGGCTTCCTACGGTTGAGTTCATTTTCATTTAACTTTAAGCCTACCAATTCTAAGTGCATTTACGGGTTGGTTCTCTCGTAAAAGCTAAAAAAAAACCTCTCCTCCTACTTTTTCATTGTTCCTTCGTTTTGGATGACAGCATACTCTTACAAAGATTTTATTTATGTATTTTTTTTAATAGTTTCTCAGCATTGGTTTCCTTTTGGTCTCATTAGATAAATGCAACGTGCTCTCTGAATGGTTTTGACAGATGTTTATATTGGGATGCTGCTCATTGCAGGTAATCAAGTCCGTATTCTAATTTTTGTTTTTGTTTTTAGATCTTTTTGCAATGGCGGCTGATCAGTGGAGAAAACGGTTGAATACTACCACGATAGCTACGTGCTATGGAAGGGAACCGTATAGAGCAAAACGGAAAAACTCGGGGTTGTCACAACATGATTCAAACATGAAATCTCACATCTCTCTCGAGTGGGACGGAAATCAGAAAAAAGTTGTTGCGAGAAGGGAGCAAATTGGCGTAAGTTGGAGAGACATGCGGTCATTTGCGGGCTCTTCTACTTGTGTCAACAATGTTGTGGCTGATGTTTTTGCTCTTCCTCATGAGATTTATGCTTTGGAAAACCTTAAAGAGGTGCTCTCGTATGAGGTAGCTATTCCTGTTCTTTCATGGTTATGCACATCTCCTTATGTATGGATTGAATTATACTTGCCTACGAAGTTATCTAATGTGCTTGTTGCCTGCCTGCCTGGGAGTTCTAGGTCTGGGAGGCTTATCTATCTGAAAGCGAAAGAAACCATCTTATGCAGTTTCTACCAAGAGGCCTAGAGGCTGAGCAGGTTTTGCAAGCATTGCTAGCAGGGGATAATTTTCATTTTGGAAGCCCTTTTCTCAACTGGCAAGTATTGTTTGTAACATGATAATTATACTGGGGGTACAATTTTCTTATTTTTGCAAATCCCTTGTTAGGCGTTGTCATTATGCATGCTGACGCTTGTATGTATGTATGTATGCTTAAGTCAGTGGACAGTAGTAATTCTTATTATTGTCTTTGAACTTTAACATGTTTTCCCTTTCCCTTCTTGCCACCGCCCCCGTTTGTATATGCTCATTCTTGTTGCTTATCTACATGCTGACAAGTTCGTAATCCCTCCGTCAAATTTTAGTGCTGGGTCCCTCCTTTTTTCTTTAACTTTTTATGTTATATATATTCAAATAGTTTTGTTTTTCCCTTTATTTCCTTATCCAAATAAATTTATGCTAATGAATGGAAATAAAGAATTTTGTTTATAGAAGAAAAAAATAAATCGAGAATTTGGGCCTTAATTCATATAGATTTTTGTCTGAAGAATCACTAAAAATTGACTGTTGAAGGTGTAGCATATACTGTTTCCATCATCAGAAATGAATCTTAATCTGCTTCAAAAGGTGTAGCACGATGTTGATAATTGTTTAACTGTTTGCGTTGAATGATAATATGAGGCATCAAGTCAGAGGTCCTAACAGATGTTGTTTGAATCAGTTCTGGTTTGAACACTACTTCTTTCTATTATAAAACAGTGATTCTCTCTGATATTTTCCTTATGAACCAGCTCTGTTGTTTGGTCCCGAAAGGATTTCCTTTTTTGTGGGAATGAGCGATTCAGTGACTCTATCTGCATTGTTTGGTTGCAGGAGTTCTTCACTATGTTCAGGTGATCTCCACCCTGATGCGATTCATCAGCAACATCAGTATTTAAAGAACGAGAAGAAAGCATATTGTGCACAATTGCATAAATATCATAATAAGTGCGTGAAATGTTGCACTTTTCATAAAATAATATGTTTTTCAAAGTGCTTCTTTATTCCCTGAACAGTATAGCAATGTGCTTCTTCTGGCAGTATGATTGGCAATTTACTGAAGCTGAAGGAGAGATTTGAACGCTGTAAAGATCCAGAGAAGGAAATTGTGCAGAAGAAATGGAGGTAAATGATAGTAGAATATACTTGCCTTACTTTTACAAGCTTAATGGTGGTAAATGCTGTTCATATTCCTTTACCAGACAGCATTGCAAGAAAATACTTTCTCCATTTGGAGTTTTTTTGTGCTATTTTGTTATTGCTTCTTCTTCGAAACTGATTATTGAATTTGTTTTATGCATTTGAAGCGTTTATTAATTGACCTTTTATGACTGATAGCTAAACAGTGATGAAACTAACTAAATAAGTATACCCAAAAAGAAAAAAAAAAAAATTTCAAAGGAAGAATGGATTCCTCAAGCTAGTTAGAAACAAGCTTTTCATTGTATGTATATATTTTTTTGGGATGAGATAAATCCCTAAAATGATGATGAGTATTTCTCCTTTGCGTTTAATGGAAATGGACTGGCATTTTATCTGGCTAGTATCTTGTGCCTGTACTTCATTTTTCTGATAAATTTTGGGGAACATATGCGTGGCCATGCACTAGCTTCAAGTTCACTTGGACTCCCCTTCATGATGTTTAAGAGATACTTGGAAAACTATGACTATTTTCCTAAATTCTAATGACGTGATTGCCTAAATAATAGATAGATAGCTACTAAGGCTGGTAAATCGCTTCTACACTAAGGATGTTTTCCAACCCTTGTTTAATTCTGGAGGGTTCATGTTATTAAATTGCTCTTATCTTGTTTTTGTTCACTGCTTTTATTCTCTTTTAAATGTTGCACATGAATTATATGCAGGTCCAGGAATGATATGGACAAAAGAATTTCCCCATTTGCAAATGATTCCAGATTTAATGTTCTTGAGGACAATGTTGTCGCTTCATCTGACTCTTGTTCTTGGGATACGGATGAAAAAGCATGTAGCAGTGATAACCAGAACCCGTCTGTATTTGAAGGTGGAGAACTTCATAATAGGTAGGCCATTTAGCTTATTTATATTTGAGGTGTTTAAAGCACAAATGAGTATGATACGCGAGTTGCTTTAGCATGTTTGGACTATTTAAAATGAACTAGTTGTTTGACATAGAGAAAGAAAATATGCGATTGAGGAGGGTCATGACTAGTGTTATCTTATGTTTGTCGGCTGCGTTTGGTCATGGTGAAATTAATAATTATTTAGCATGTTTGGAACTTTCTTGGAAAAGGCTTGAGAGGAGTAGATGGTGGCAGTTTTCTTGTTGATTGATTGTTCTGGCTGTGTTTTGACATTTCGTGAGCACTTTTCTGGCTCATGTATTTTTTTTTCCTATTTAAAATTATTTTTTAAGTTATCAGAAAAATAGTGTAAATGTGTTGAAGTGGCTTCTGATGGTCATGGGTTTTGCTGCATCACTTTCCCTGGTGTGGCTTTATGGCTTGTAAGCTATTACTGATTTCTAAAGCAATATGCGATGAATGCAGAATATTGACTCTTTGAGCAGAGATTAGTGAAAAGTTCTAATCTGTTTGCTGATGGTATCAGGCTGTGTAAGAAGGATGCTCTAAAGGAATCAGCTGTTTCAAGCGACGTGCATAACACAGGAGCAAAGCCGCGAAAAGGAGACAAGAAACACCAGCAAAATAACTCTTGTAATGATGGCGCTAAATATATGTCATATTTTAAGGTTTGTATTTCTGAGACACGGTTGAGATTGTGAAGACAATGTGGAACCTACTGTTAGGTTTTGGGCAACCTAATCAACAATTCTTGAGTAAACTGCACATGCGTCCTTAGTTAGGATCAATCAGTTCTAAATATATGATTAAGGCGGTCAACTAAATATATGTCTAAAACATTGTACAAGGGAGTAAGATGGCTGGACACTCATCGGAGTGCTGCTATCTGATATGTGGTTTGATTGCATGTTGTTGGCCTGGTCAATGTGGTATAGATCAATGCTTAGGACGCATTTGATCGATACAAGGCAATAATTATATTCAAGTATGAGATGCTGGTGGGCTTCAAAACTTTTTCTAGTTTCCAAGAAGACAACTTCTTCAATTCTAGTTAATTTGTATCATGTGGCGAAGATTTGGTATTCCAAATGTTTTTAAGTTATAATGATTGTTTAGGGGGTAATGCAATCTTATGCTCTGATATTTCTTTTTTGAGCATAAAATTAGGATTTCCTGATTGTATTCCTTTTGTATATTTCAGATTAGCAAGAAGCAACATGAAATTGTTAAGAATATGAAGCAGTCTGGGAAAAGCATCCAGTCCAAGTCTCTCAACCGAGTTTTAGGGAACATAGATTGTTTTGATGTACAACCATATCAGGTGTTCATCGAAGAAGAACAGAAGAAATTGCGAGAATACTGGTCAGTATGTGTTCTAGTGAAAATTCGTTCTGTCCTTGATACATATATATATAAAATAAAAAATAATAAAATAACCAAAGAATCTTTGATTTATCTCCCTCTAATTTGCTTGGTGTATTTTATATAGGATACAAATGGCAAACAAAGCTCTCCCAGCAGCATGTTTAAACTGGAGGGACTTAAACTCTCAGAGACAACAATTGAGAAAGTCTTTGGAACAGGAAATGAAAGAAAGATCGAAGATGCTGATCGAGGTTTGTTATTCATCGTTTCAGTCTACTTCCCCTCTTCTGTGTGAGTGGATGTATGTATGATGGATATCCTACTAATTTATTGTTGAACTTTTATAGTTTCTCCTTTGTGTGTGAATTTTTTTTTTTGGGTAATTGCGTCCACATTGTCATTGTCATCTCCCTTGACCTGTTTCATATCTGATGTTTCTGTTTTAGAATGAAGACGACAGTGACAGCCACAAGACCGTTATTGAGGATCAGATTGAAAATGGAGTTGAAGACCACATTCGTACTCTGGAAGAAGATGAGGAAAAGTCTGTATCTGGTTCCCTGCAACAAGAATCTCAGCAGGAATTTTCATCTGAAAAACAGTACGACTCCATGGATATAGATTCTGAGAAAGAGGCCGTCACCAAATCTGATCACGCTACTCCGAATGTATCAGACAATGCAAACACTGCTGATGTTGACCTCAGTCAAGGAGTAGAGCTATCCTGTAGCGGTGATGTCTGGCCTGCAGCCAACATCTCGCATTCGTACTATGACTCTACTGCAAGCCATGAATACACATCCGACGATGGTCTGACGATCGCACCTCCAAAAGGGAATGAGGAGCAACAAACAGACTTGATCGAGCTGGAATCCAGCTTGCAAGTTGGAGAAACAGGAAAAGATGTGGTGCATAGGCAGCAACCGGAGGAGGTACCCTCCTTCAGACAATCAGATGATGCTTCCTTTGATTCTTACTCTAACCAAGATCGAAATGACTTGTTTCAGTCGCTTTTTAAGGGTGACGGAATGCTGATATACCATCATGAGCCGAAACAGACAGGTTTGGATTTCCATTCAACAAACCATATGCTCGTGGAAGATGGTCAGTTTCCTGGGCATTTCCAGCAGCAACCACATCCAGCGCTGCCAATCGAGCGGATACACAAGAGAGAGAATGATGCTTATGTAGCCGAGCACGTCTATTCTGACGGTGGTCGATTCTTAATCCCTAGGCAGGAGACGTTGGTGGGAGTCGATGAGCATGACTGGGCTGTGAACAGCGTCCGGGTGGCACCACCTATGCAGTCGCATTTAAATGGAGAGTTGCCAAACTGGTACTCCGGTGAGCATCAAGTCCGTGGCGGATGGACAGGGTCAGGCGGTGCTAGTGTCCCGAGTAGAAATGGCGGAGATCAGAGCTTATACAGTGTTCTATCTCAGTGTAACCAATTGCGTTCGGGCAGCCCTTATCAAGCAGCAGCGGCCTCCTCCGCAGAGCAATTCATTCCAGCGAGGAGCTACGAGATGATGGGTGGGTCTAGTACTAACCCGGGAATGAGCAATGTTCCACTTCCACCGCAATCGCTTGAGTATATGAGCGGGCGTGAAGCGGGTCCTTCGTTGATGGGTGATGACATGGGATGGATGGGGTTGCCACAACATCAACATCAACATCAGAACTCTGGTTTACATGATCCCATGGGAAAACCCTACTTGAGATCATGGAACCAATGAGTCAGACGACGAGAGGGATGGGGTATTATTTTATGTGATTGGTTCACAAGACACAAGAAGAAGAAAGGGCTGTGTGAATGTAGGTGTAGCTTAGTAGGGGGAGAGGTGTAGGTAGGACAGGACACCTTGGGTTGGGAACCTGTGCTGTGACTGACTTGTGAGTTGAGTTGAGTTGAGTCGAGTCTCACAGTCACAGTCACAATAGAAAGCAAAGCAAAGCAAAGCGGGAGATAGGTTATTGTAAATACCCAAATACATGATTCATGCATGACTCGACTCGACTCGACTCTCCTCCACTCAACACCATGTCCGTCCAGTCCATGTGTGTGTATATATATATATATATATCTATCTATCTATATATCCTTTAGCACTAGATGTTAGAGAGAGGCACCGCACCGCACCGCATGGGTTATTTTGTTAGGAAAGGATTAGATTTTCAATCTCAAAATTTTGCTGGGATTTTATTTTTTATTTTTTAAAATATCCGCCGTTGATCTTGGGAGGTATCTTCCTTTCTATAATTTTGGAGGCAAGTGGTATATAAAGCTGTTTTTGTTTATCGGGATTTGTAGCTAAATGATTTAATTTTACAACCTACTTAAAAAAAAATTAGACTAATTAAGTAATTAGTTATTTTAAACGTAAAATTTGAAGAATTTAGTTATAATTTTATGAAATTATGGATTTAATTATAAAATGTAATATTTTTTGTAACATGAAATATATATACGTGTAAAAAATATAATATTAAATATAACTTTATATTTTTTATATTTGTTTATGTTTCATGTTAAAAAAAATATTATATATTATGATTAAATTTTTAATTTTGTGAAATTACGGTTAAATTTTAAAAAATTATCTAAAAATTTGGTTAAATGCTTAAAAAACTCTAAAAAAATATCTAAACATTTTCGTTTTTTAAGTGAAACACCAGTTAAAACGATCGTATTTTGTTTATTAATTATGATATTTTTATTCACTTAGTTAAATAAAATTGTGAATATTTTTTAAAAAATGATAATAAAAAATTAACTACTAAAATTTTCTTTGTTTATTTATTGAAGAGTTTTGGCAGCGATGACTTCTCATTTTATAGCGGTTGCAACTCGGTCTTTAAACCTTTTTCAGTTTTTTTGTTTAGTTTTTTTGACAACTGTGTCTTCATCCTTGCAAAATCATTATAATTGAGTCTTTTCGTTCCAAAATTGAACGAAAATGATCAAGGATTAATGTGATTTCTATAAGATTAATTGAATGAACTATGAAGAAGGTCTATGACCACTTAAGTTAGATCGTCAGGCCTCACTCTCTCTCTCTCTCTCTCTCTCTCTCTCTTTTTTTTTTCTTTTTTTTTTAAAGGAAATAATACTTTGCCGACAATCAACGTCACGCTTGGTGGGTCTCTACTCTCTTGTTTTCTTCGCACAAATTCATGCTATTTCCGCTTTTTGTTTTTTGCTTGTGAAAGATGAAAGAGAGAGATAAATAAAGATGCTGAATTTGATTGGCAAATTGGAATGTTGGTTTTGAAACGCAAATCATTTCAAGTCTTAACAACAGAAGACCAATGAAAAGGAATTACAAATGAACACAAGAATCATCTCACTCAGTTAACGGAAAAAAGATTCACACAGTTTGGATTATATGATTTCAATTGTTGTTTGAATAAGTGTTAAAAGATGGGATTTGAATGAATATAGAATTTTATAAAGAAAAATATGGAATAACGATTTAGCGTGTTAAAAGGGTTTGGATGACCCAAAACGAGCCGTCAAATTCTCCGTTATGCAAGTGTTATGGCCTATGGGGTTGGGGGTTTCCAATCAATTAATGGTTACGGTAGCTGGCTGCTAATGGTAACTGAACAAGTAGAGAAGAGTGAGTAATTGTAACGATAATCGCTTCGTTTTTAATCCCAAACAAGTTAAGTGAAAAAGGGACAGGCAGGCAGGCAGGCATTAGGCATATATGATATGAGTTTACCCTTTCTCTTTTTCATTTATACAAAAGTAAAAGATTGAAATTAGAGTGTGCCTTGTCTTTATATATATATATATATATATATATATATATATATAGATGACTTGGTAGCGAAGAATGAATCAAATCCCCATCACATCCCGTTAGAATAGAAGAAGAAGAAGAATCCAATAAGTGATTTGTGATTTGCGAATGGCGTCGGCGATGGGGATGGGGATGGGAGAAGAGCACAAGAAGAAGAAAGAGGTGATTCGACTGGAGCGCGAGTCGGTGATTCCAATCCTGAAGCCGAAGCTCATCATGACATTGGCCAACCTCATCGGTTTGTCTCCTCTCCTCTCCTCTCCTAATTATAATTATAATTAGAATTATACGCTCCGCTCAGCTCAATTAGGGCAAGCAATTGCAATTCATTCACTCGCATTGAGTTTGAGTTTGAGTTTGAGTTTGTGCAGAACACGGTTCTGACCGCGCTGAGTTTTTGAAGCTGTGCAAGAGAGTTGAGTACACTATTCGAGCTTGGTACCTTCTACAGTTCGAGGATTTGATGGTACACTCTCATTCCACTCTTTCTTCCTCTCTCTCTTTCTTTAAGACAGTTTGGAGGAAATATTTGATTTGATTTCATAATACTCTTAAATATTTCAGCAACTCTACTCCCTGTTTGATCCTGTGCACGGGGCTCACAAATTGCAGCAACAAAATCTCTCCTCCCAAGAGACTGATGTTCTCGAACAAAATTTCCTCACCTACTTATTTCAGGTCTTTCTCTTTTTCCATCTTTTAACTACGTATATATATTGTTTTAGAAAATGTCCAAACTTGTCAAAATTAATTTAAAAAATTGACCATTTAGCTATCTATATCCCCCTTCCTTCATTTTGTTATCCACATAGACTCAGACTGACGACTCTTAGTATTGGCATTTAGACTTGCAACAATACAATGAATTTTTCCTTCCAACTCGTTGCATAACTAGCCATTTTATTATTCACACATAAACCGTGTCGATCATTGCTCTACAGTTACCGACTTTGTTTGTACTAGCCAGCCTACTAGGCATGTGACAATCGCAGTCGCTAAAAATTTGATACAGGTGATGGACAAGAGTAATTTCAAGATTGTAACTGATGATGAGATTGAAGTGGCACATTCAGGCCAGTATCTTCTCAATCTTCCTATCACCGTTGATGAGTCTAAGGTTTGTGCTTTCTTTAATCATTTATTCTCGTAGAGATGGGTAATGCAATGTACATTATCGATGTGTGTCTATTTTTCTGTGAAACTTGTGATTTTCAGGTGTTGTTCGTTTCATGATGCTGACTAATGTTGCTTTGTTGTTTTCCTCGCTGAATTTAGCTTGACAAGAAGCTTCTGATGAAATATTTTGAGGAGCATCCTTCCCAAGATCTTCCAGATTTCTCTGACAAGGTATAACTTCTTATGTAGCGACAACAGGATTTATGCGTGTCGTGAAGCCTTTAGGGAATGAAAAGGCAAATTTGCGCTTCCCTTTTATTTGGGGAGTAAAAAGGTTATGGGAAGATTGTATAGCAATTCTCTGACTGAACTTGCAACATCTGTATGGGTGTTCTTTTCATGCTTGGGTTGTGGATGTCTGATCTTATTATGTTTTTACTTCAGTATGTCATTTTCAGACGTGGCATTGGAATTGATAGAACGACTGATTACTTTTTCATGGAGAAAGTGGACATGCTCATTGGCCGATTTTGGTCGTATCTTTTACGGTTAACCAGGTAATGTTATTTTCTAAGGGGTCGTTTGGCAAACGGGTTCAAATTGTGGCAATCTGAACTTTTTTCATTTGAATTAGAAAATTTGAATCGGGTAATTTGAACGAAAAATTTAAATTGTTGTTTGGCTCAAATAATCTTAATTGAAAATATTATTTGGATTGTTGTTTGAGTAGATGTGAAATGTGTGATTTTGAGTTATGAAAAGAGTGGTTGAAATGTCAAACCAAAAAACACTATTCAAAATGGATTCAAACTGTTAAAATTTGAGGGGGGAAGAATTTGATTTTGAAGGGTTTGAATGACTTTTTTCCATTTGGATTTTATCCAAAAAAAAGTTAACAAACGACGATTTAGATTGAAAAATTCGTTTGAATGGCCCAAGATGAGTTCAAACTCATTTGCCAAACAAGGCCTAAATCTTAAAAGAAAATTTATATTGTTCCTATCCTAGCACATTTGACTTTCAGATCTAGAAAAAAAATGACTTGTTAACGTTTAGGAACTTTGTTTTTAATCTGTCTTGAGCATAGTTTTCCCCCCTCTTAATCTCTTAAAAAAATTCTTTGTGCAGGTTAGAAAAACTTTTCTCACGAAGGTCAGGTCGGAAACAGAAGAAAGATCCGAAGAAGGATGATGAGATTAGTCCTGAAGCAGATCAGGATGACCTATACGTTGAACGGAAGAGGCTCGAGAATATGGAACTGAGGTTTATATTACTCACTGTAGTTACTGCACCTGTTTGACAACGCATTTATTGTTGATCAAAGAAAGTTGAATCCTGTCTTCCTCAGTCTTGATTACTTGAATGCGTTGACTGCTTAATCACATAATACAGCGGTTACATTTCAAAATACACGGGACATAGTCAACCTTGGAGCGTCCCATTGTTTCATTTCAGATCATTGACCTTTATTTGTTGTGTCATTCAGGGTAAGTAATTTGCTTAGCAAGACAACAGTCCAAGAACCGACCTTTGATAGGATTATTGTTGTTTACAGGTACTGATTCTCATTAATGTTCTCTTTCTCAAGTTGTTCTTGGGAGTGAAGCTTTGTATTGTTGATAGTTATAGATCAAACAATGATTTCTGTAGTTTACATAGAAGTCAATTACAAATACTCATATCAGCTTTGGAATTCCATCCCCTCGCCTAATGTTTCACCAAAATATATGCTCAACTGTTTAATTATCATTTCCATCTGTTTTTCTGGATTGTTATTATTTATTTAGCATTTGAACTGGTTCTAAAAACCATGAAAGTAACAGTTTCTTAACAAGAATGATGACTCTTCAGGCGAGCAAGTCCCAAAGGAAAAACCGAAAGAGGGATATACATAAAGCATTTTAAAAACATTCCAATGGCCGATATGGAAATAGTTCTTGTGAGTCATTACTCAATGTTGATTTTCTCCATCTCGTATTTGTCTTGATGTATTTGTGATCTTTAACATTGTATTGGGCATTTTTCCTTCTACAGCCAGAGAAGAAAAATCCCGGATTAACTCCAATGGACTGGGTCAAGTTCCTTATATCAGCAGTAGTTGGGTTGGTTCGTATGTTTGTCTGGATGATATAGAAGTTTGAATGATCATGGTGGTCGCCCCTGTTTTCCATTTTGTTCAAATATTCTTAGCAAAGCTTTCTATACAGGTTGCTGTTGTTAGTTCCCTCGAAATGCCTCAAGCTGATCTGTGGGTCATGATTGCTGTTCTTTCAACTGTAGTTGGTTACTGTGCTAAGACATACTTCACGTAAGTGTGCTGTCTTTCGATTATTTTGGGTGGTCTCATTGCATTCACATCGGTAGGCTCTCCATGCTTTAGTAATGGGTTTGGTCATTGCATCCATAATTCACTAATTTGGCTGCTGCCTCTTCAACTTCCTGTAGATTTCAGCAAAATATGGCGGCATATCAGAACTTAATAACACAGTCAATGTATGATAAACAACTGGATAGTGGAAAAGGTACTCTACTTCACCTGTGCGATGATGTCATTCAACAAGAAGTAAGCTTCAAGCCTTATTGCTCTTTTCTGTTTTATTTCCTTATGGAAATAATTATTTTTATCGGCAAATATAATGTACGCTAAGCTAACTGTGTCTCATATGAAGCAGGCAAAAAGTTTCATTATCATGATGTGCTTATTTTGATTGTTCAACTTCTGATTTCAGTTTTGTTTTCCCTTAATGAAATAAATCAATAATACTCTGCAAAATTGTTGAGGACATTTCAATTGTCGATCTGCAGGTCAAGGAGGTCATCCTTTCATTCTTTATACTGATGGAACAAGGCAAAGCTACTCGACAGGTATGAATCATGT
This sequence comes from Boehmeria nivea var. tenacissima, assembly GCA_018132145.1. Classification (NCBI taxonomy): domain Eukaryota; kingdom Viridiplantae; phylum Streptophyta; class Magnoliopsida; order Rosales; family Urticaceae; genus Boehmeria; species Boehmeria nivea. Next base: position 20,861,643 of record CM030876.1, read on the forward strand.
TAAGCTCTTCTCTAATTTTGTCTTGTCAATACTTTAAGTACCCAGAAAAAAATTATTGATGACTTTTCATTCTCAAATAGGATTTGGATCGATGGTGTGAAGAGCTAATTAAAGAAGAATTTAACGAAAGCTGTAATTTTGATGTCGATGATGCAATTGAAAAGTTAGAGAAGTTGGGCATTGTAGCTCGGGTGAGTCTTCCCACTCCCCTGCCAAAGAATTGTGATAAATATAATAAATTGATGGAAAGCTTAATCCTGTGTTTGTTACTCTGTGGGATGAGTACATAGCAAATGCATATTTTTGGTAAAGTTTTACTGTTGAAAGCTTGATGCTCTTTTATGGCTGTAGCTGTTTGACTTAATTGTATGCATTGTCGTCAAAACTATCATCTTCGTCTCGTTATGTATAGTCGTGCATATGTTGAGCTCGTACACTCAATGCGGGGGCAAATCTTTTGTTATTTGGTTGCTGATAAAAGACTTTAATTGTGAGCGCAGGATTCCGTTGGGCGCTATTACTGTGTTGGGTTGAAACGGGCAAATGAGATCATCGGAACCACCACTGAAGAGCTTGTTCTTAAAGTCAAACAGGGAGGTACTAGTACATGAAATTGAGCTGAGAGCTGGTTGCTCTTTTTTTTTATTTTTTTCTAATGTAAAAATGTTATCGGAGACAAAATTTATTCTTCTTTGGAGTGAAGATGTTACTCAATTTGTTGTGCTACTGAAATGTATATTTTAAACAATTGACATTCTCAGTCCGGCTTGTTACTTTCCAGTGAAATTAAGCTGACAACAAGTCATGTCCGGCTTTGTGTTGAATACCAGTGTTGTGTTTCCACCGCTGAACCTGGCCATTTATAAATACGACAATTTATTAGTTGTTAAGGTACTTTAGGCATGCTTTTCCTGTGTTAATATTTGTTGGAATGTTTCTCTTGAATAACTCAAAATTGTGGTCCGCTTTTTCCATTATTTTAGGGGCCATGATTGACTAATTATATGGCCATAATCTAATGCAGTTTCCACCCTTTTAGGAGTATCCATTACCTCACGTTGGAAAGGTCTCTAAGCCAAAAATTTGTGTCAGAACAATACACCATTGATCAAGATCTAAAAATGCTTTAATCTTAAAATTTCTCGTTTCCATTAGCGAAATTGTTATGGCTGAAGGTACATTTACGTTCCTTGTTTTCACATTGGTATCAAATGCTATCATGATAATAAAGCACGTTTAGATGTTTACAATGTTATATTTGGTGTAGAGCCTTTTTTATGCCTTTTCTTGTACATGTTATGAGAATTTGGCTTAAGTGGCCGCGAAACTTTTTTATTTCAAAGTTTGATATTTGTAATTTTGTGATGACAAATTATATTAGAAATAATTGGGTAATTTTGGGTTATTAAGGTTTTTTTATTTTAATTTAAAGCGTTCCGGGTTGCCTAGAAACACACTTAATTCAGAAACGGGTCGAATGCCGAAATCATTTTTTTCCATCCTACCTCCTCATGAATCAAAGTCGAAAATGTGCAGTTGTAAACATTGACTACTTACCTCGTGACCAACCTATTTGGAGATTAAAGACAATGCCTGAGGACATGTCATTTTAAACCTATTTGGAGATTAAAGACAATGCCTTAGGACATGCATTTTATATGTAAAATATATCGTTTGAACAAGATAAGTTGCAGTCTTTAAATAGAAACGGCATGTCGTTTTCATCAGCTTACAACACCAAACTATATATTGTTTTTTTCACAAGAATGAATCAAAATCGTAAACTTTTTTTTAGAATTAAATTTCACTTGCTTAACTTGAACATTATTCCGTCAATTTCAAAAAATATTATGGTTTTGCATTTCAGGCAAGTTTACAACACTTTTTTGTGAGAGAAAATAGATTTGATGTGTGGATTTGAGTAAGAGAGAAGAAATTGCGGACTAAGAGAGAGAGAGAGAGAGAGAGAGAGAGAGCGCTCACAAAATGGGAAAGAAGAAGAAAGATGTGATTCGGTTGGAGAGGGAGTCAGTGGTCCCCATCGTCAAGTCTAAACTCATCAACACCTTGGCCTTTAACTTTGGTACATAACATTAATTAATTAATTAATTACCATATAATCATGCAAATGCTAATGCGAATGCAATGCATGCATATTTTGTAATTGTATGTGCAGAAGACAACAAGGAAAGGGGTGAGTTTGTCAAGTTTTGCCAAAGAGTTGAATGCACAATCAGAGCTTGGTATCTTCTTCAATTTCAAGATCTCATGGTTGCTATTCTTTCATTTCATCTTCTCAACATCTCATACTTGATATAAATATTTATCTTATTATATATAATGTTTCTCTCTCTTTTTTTTTTTTTTTTTTTTTTCTGTTCTTTTCTTTTCTTTTGGGTCAGCAACTGTATGGGATCTTTGATCCAATCCATGGGGCTCGAAAACTAGAGCAGCACAAGTTATCTTCTCAACAAATTGATGATTTTGAGCAGACTTTTCTCACCCACTTAATGAAGGTTGTTATACATTCCTTACTCCCTTTTTTTTTTTTTTTAAATTTAATTAAATAAAGTTAGTTGAGTTGAGATATAGAATGACGAGAAGCTGGGTAGGTAGCGTAGGTAATGGAGAAGAGCAACTTTAAGATTGCAAGCGATGAAGAAATAGAGGTGGCACTTTCTGCACAATATCGTCTCAATCTTCCCATCATCGTGGATGAATCCAAGGTCTCTCTCTCTACCTTTGTCTTTATCTATTTGCACTGACTGCACTCTGCACTCTGCACTTTGACTTTCATTCAAAAGTATAATTAATGGCTCTTGTCTTGTTTTGTTTTTGTAGCTGGATAAAAGGCTGCTGACAAGTTATTTTATGAAGCATCCCAAAAATGATCTCCCATATTTTGCAGATAAGGTACGTATGATTATTTATATCAATCTCCCTAAACACTAGTTTCTTACGAATTATAATTTGACTTGGTGGTGCCTCTTCTAGTATATAATCTTCCGTCGTGGTGTTGGGATTGACCACGCAACTGCTTTCTTTTTCAAAGCCAAACTCAATGCCCTCATTTTGAGAACGTGGAGATTTTTTCTAAAACTCACCCGGTAAATATACTTTTAATCCTCGTCATTTTTATACTATGATTTTTTAGTATTCTGTTATGATGTTGCAACACCTACTGCTATAGCTCTCAAGTTAAGCTTTAAAAATGTGAATATTTGCTCACATCACAATCACATGGGTTTCTAAATCTAAATCGCTGCAGGCTAAAAAGAGTTTTCTACGGTAACTCAAGCAAAAATTATAAAACTGATGCATCCAAATCTGTAGAGATTAGTGTTGACGCAGAGCAAGATGGCTTGTATGTTGAGCGGATCCGCTTAGAAAAAATGAAACTCAGGTTTGACTAGTTCATATTTGATACGGTGCTCTATCCATATACTTTTGCATGCCAATGCTTTTTCAATATTGCATTGTTTATCTCGTCTCTCATTCTCATCCTACTGTTACTGTACTGTCTTTTTCATGATTTATTGATGTTTTTATATTCAAATTCCTTGTTTGTATATACATAAATATATATATATATATATATATTGCTATCTCTAGTATACCTAAGCTGCTGGGACGAATCACTATCCAAGAACCTACGTTTGATAGAATCATTGTTGTGTACAGGTGAGCTATGATTATTCTATATATAAGCAATGATCTCAAAGCTATTACTTGAAATCAAGAATTATTGATTTTTAGAAGAAAGCAAAAAATGCAGGCGGGCGAAAACCAAAAAAGAAAACGAAAGGGGTATACACATAAAGCACTTCAAGAACATTCCAATGGCTGATTTGGAGATAGTGCTCGTGAGTTTGCAATTGCTCTGCCTTTTGGCCCAAGGATATTTAAACTAAACTAAGTAGAAAAGCCAACCTTAACATTCTATTTTAATTACTGATTGGGTTATTTGATTCAACATACAGCCAGAGAAGAAAAGTCCTGGTTTAACTCCAATGGATTGGGTCAAATTTCTTGTTTCTGCTACAGTAGGGCTGGTTAGTTGTTAAACAAGTTGAAGTTTTTTGTGTGATGTAGTCTCCTCCTTTGTTTCTATGCTTTTAAAATGCATTCTTATCCTTGTTTTTGTTTGCTCAGGTTACAGTTGTTACTTCAATTAGCATCCCTAGAGCTAACATCCGGGTTATGTTTGCCGTCCTTACTGCGGTGATTGGATACTGTGCCAAAACATATTTCTCGTAATGCGTTCATATTCTTCTTCGTCTTCTTACATGGTTTGTGATGCGTGTGTAAAAAAGCATTTTTTGTGATCACAAAGGACCCGACAGGATCACACTCAGAACATATGCTAGTTACAATGTTGTACAGTTATATGCTAAGAAGAAAATTTGTTTAACCTTTAATGTTTTTTCCTTAACATGACTAATGGTATCATCAAGTCTGTAGGTTTCAGAAGAACTTAGTTGCATATCAGAGCTTAATCACAAAGTCTGTCTATGAGAAACAACTGGATAGCGGACGGGGAACTCTTCTTCATTTGTGTGATGAAGTCATTCAGCAGGAAGTAAGTATTGCCCCAGAAGTCAGATTTTCTTTTTATTTTTTCTTTGAAACTTTAATGTCTATACTCAGTTTTGTTATTCATAAGAAGTTGCTTCAAGTTTTGAGTTCCAAATCTTTGTTTGAACTGTTAGCGGTGTTTTAGAAATTTTGCTCAAAAGCTGACAAAGTATGGAAACAAAAAAAGGAAAAAGAAAAGAAAATTAAAGCTCCCCCTTGTCTTTAATCTATATTGCTTGATTCTATCTTGAGGTCTCTAATTCAAACAGCTCATGGAACAAAATCTGACTCAAATCAATAGGCAATGTGGCCTCCAATTGCATCATAACCTTCTCAAATTTGATGAGGATAATTGTATTATAATATTCCGATCTACCTAAGCAAAGCATGTTATTGTTTGCATGTTCAGGTAAAAGAAGTTATTATTTCATTCTGCATATTGAGGGAGAGTGGAAAATGTAATAGACAGGTATTAATAGGCTAAGCTGGTTTTTTATTTTTTATTTATTTGTTTTAACTTTAAGTGGTCATGTTGTTTATGGAAGGTTTTGCAAATAAGTTAGTTTTTTATTGGTTTGTAACTTGGTGATACTGGAATAGGATCTTGACAGGCAATGTGAAGAGTTTATCAAAGGAAAATTTGAGGAAAGCTGCAATTTTGACGTGGACGATGCGGTTCAAAAATTGGAAAAGTTAGGAATTATTTGTGAGGTGAGAATGAGATATAGAGTGGTTTGAGTTATGCATGCGAATGAGAGATAACAAGTTGAAGTGAATAATTTACGGTGGTGCGGTGCGGTCTTTCGCAGGATAGTAAGGGAAGGTATTCATGTGTTGATTTGAAAAAGGCTAACGAGATAATCGGCATTACCACAGAGGAGGTCGTCCTTAAAGCCACAGCCACAGCCACAGCCACAGGCGACAGAGACAGCTTTTCCTCATCCAATCTCCTCCACTCCACCATCCATCTATCTTAAGTCTTAACCTCACTCACTCACTCACTCATTTTCCTTTTTCCTGTCAAATGTCAATCCAAGCTTCGGCTTATGACTTTTGTACAGTCTAAGCTTTCCTCTTTTCACTGCTTCCAAATCTCCAGGGCTCAGAGTTTATAAAAGACTGCCCCAATATTATATCAATGTATTCAAACAAAATTTTTCAATAATGTTAGTTAAGCATTAAAGGAGAATTTCTTTAGTTGATGTGATACAACTTGATTGTAGGATGTTTAATGTCGACGAATACAAGTAGATTTTCAAGCTATATGATTGTGTATACAATGATTTTCTTTTGCTGTAAACTTGAAAAGTATATAATCATTTGTTTAACTGTAGTGTATGTCAAGCACAATAAAAATCCTTCATTGCATTTACAGCTGGTAGGTAATGGAAATTATTCTTCTTGTCGTAATTTGTTCCCGTGTATTTGACATTAAATTTAGCAAATGCTATACATGATGTCAAATATGGCACCAAACATAGCATAATGCCAAAAATTTAGCATTTGAAGTAGAGCATTGATTAGTCAACTTTTAGACAGTTAATTAAAAATTAATATTATATTAAAAAAAGTTTCTTTTGATGATTATTTGTAGTATTATCTACTATTGGTTAACATCAGCTACTTTTATCGGTTTTTACAACTAAGAAAAATATAATAGCATATGTGCATTGAAGCATCACATGTCAAATATACCATTTTTACCTCTTTGAGTGTCAAATTTAGCATTGACATTGCCATTTACACTCGAGATGGTCTTAGATAATGCTTTTTATGCCAATATACCAAATTTTAGTCTTGACATACAAATTTAACATTGCATTTGAGATTCTCTAACTAGAATGACATTTTTTTTTACACTTCCCCCTTAATTTTATATTGTGCTCCTAAATTTTTTAAAATTTATATTTTAACCCTATAATTAAAGAAAATTTTCAAATTAATCTTTCATAGACTCTCCTGAATTTTTCAAAATTTATATTTTACATCTATAATCAAAGAAAATTTTCAAATAAATCCTTCTTGAATCCCTATTTAATATTTATAATTTTTGTCTATAATTTGTTATAAAAAATTTTAGTTTAACCCTAATATAATTTATAAATATGATACTTATTTATAATTTTATATATTATCGTGCTCTATTGAATTATAATTCTAGATCCGTAACCACGGGCAAAGAATATTAAAAAGATGAAATGGTTAATCAAGGTTGCACATGCATTGCATACAAAATTAAAGATTATTAGCGGAGCGGCGTGTATGTGTTGAAATTTGACGCAAATTAATCATCCAAGAAATTATTACAATAATACATGAATACATCATCTCTCAACATCGCCTCATGTTCTCTGCCTAATTCGGTTTCTCGTGTCTCGCACAGATACCCTTCTACCTATACCTATTTAATTAATTACTTTTTTACTTATTTTAATATAATTATCTTCTTCCGTGTCCAGACAGTTAATTTACCCTAATCTAATTTGTAACTCTGTTGCTCTAATATTACATAAATTTTTTTATTTTCTTTCTGCTAATTTAATACTTTGAAATTGGTGAAAAGACCAGAGCCAATTAAAAGTTTTATCTCCCAGATAATATATCCATATTATGATTTCCAATACTCGCTAATGATTAAATTGTCGTAATGCATATTGCAAACGCTTAAAAAATAAGAAATTATTAATCAAATAATTATTTTTTTGAATACGAAAACGATTAATCTTTTTATTAATTATTAGGAAAAAATACATCTTAATTCTTAATTATATGATTGTGTTTTTATTTTTATATCTTCAATTTTTTTAATAATTAACTAATTTTTAATTTTTGAAGACGTTAATTTTTTTTTTTTTGGGAAAAAAATGAAAATATCAAATATGAGAAGATCCTAAAGAGAATGAAAAAAAAAAAACAATGATTAATTCTTTTCATTTTCCCTCTTTAAAAAAAAAATACTATTCTCTCTCCTACGGTGATATGATTGGAAATTTGGAATTGTAATCCAAGTGATGAGAATCATTGACCGGAATGCATTTAGACAATTAAAAATTGAAGAATTATCGAACCAGACAAAATTTCCCATTATCCTGAGAAACAAACAATTAAACCCTGAAGCTGAGATGAAGAAAAGAAAAGAAAAGGGCAAATATTAAATTCAGTCCACATCCCAATACTAAAATTCACTAATTACCAAATTTCCAAATCAAAATCACCAACTTGGCCAGCCAAAAAGAGCGTGAAAAGTCTTAAAGTAATTCGATTAGGTTTTTGACCCTATAATTCAATTCAAACATTCACTCCATTGGATGAATCAAAATCCCTACCCCTACATATAATTATCAACAACGTGTGCATGTGAACTTCATGTATATCCTTCCCTATAATTTGACCTGTGAAGACTCACTCAACATTCAACTAAACTAAATACTAATGAATATAACTTCTCCCTCACGAAAATTAAATAAATAAATATAAAGTTAGAGTACCAATTATATATATATCATTCATTCATGTGATATATATATATATATATATGGATATATTCAATGCCATATAAAGATTCTAGCAATATATATTAATTAATATATACGCGTACATATTATCATATTATAATTTGTATCTAGCATGATATATATAGGAGTCGTAGTTCATCAATCAAACGGTAATTAAGTAGTTAGGTTCGATTTGATCTCTTATAGATTTGGGCAGTTTATCTTATATATATTTTCAAATTAACATGAGAAGTCAACTTTTAATTTATATGCTACGGACAGATAAAAGTATGCCGTTTGTTCAATCTTAACCATTGGTAATTGTGAACCTATAGTGGATCTCACGTAAAGCCCATATCCATCGATGACTAAGATTGGATAGACGCTAATACTTTTAATATATAATGGAAGAAGCAATGTTGAGGAGCTAGGCGTATAGGTAGGTAGGTAGCTAGCTGATGCGGATATGTAATAACGCATATATATATATATATATATATGTGTGTGTGTGTGTGTGAGTGTGTTCCATTTCCATTCTATTAATGGGGATTATTTTAAGTTTGAATGCAGAGAAACCAAAACATTGCATGCGAGGAAATGGACGCGATACCTGATCACCACGAGACATTTGGTCAAAAGGCTAGTAAATTTGGTATTCTCTTCAATATTATTATTACTACATATTATTGACCCAACCACTCACTCACTGCTACTTATAATTGGTTACTTCACTGCGGAGATCGATTATAAAAACAAACAAAAAAAAAAGAAAAAAAAGAGAGGCCTAAATAATCTTCATTCACATGCAACCCAACATGGCTTTATCGTCATTAATTTGTTATAAAACTACATTACTTTTTTTTTTTTTTCACATCACTATTTTAACAGAAATATATTTTTTTAAAAAATTGTAATGAAAAACGCCCTCTTAGAAAAAAAGAATATTGTATAGAGGAAGCTTCTGCTTGTTTGAAAAAGGTATATAGACAGTGGATTTTGTTTATTGATTTTTATGGCTCAAAAATTTGATGCACATGGATGTGCAACAATAATAGTAATCGTTAAACCGCTCACCAAAAAATTAACGTGATCTCCCATGAAATATATATATATATATATATATATATATAAATTCCCCTCTAATCCACTCTACTCGTACATCATATTATATGTAAAAGGTATAGCTAGCATAAAAATGTACACTGTATTACACACACAGATATATGTATACACATACACACATATGTATGAAAAGATGATCACATAGGCAGCCACGCCATATATATATATATATATATATATCAATATCATCAATTAGCAAATCCAGTCCAGATCAAGTTGAAGACCACACTACTACTGGTAATGATGATATATATGTAAATATATACTGATGCCCTGATTATTAAGTAAGAGACCCTATTATTGCTGATATTATCATAAATACTTGATTAATAATGATTAGCAAATATATATATCATGTGCATTGGAACTGGCATGTAATGATATTGATATGATCATGGGACCTCGCTGAGAGAGAGACGCCACAAAATATATATATATATATATATGATTAATAACCCCATATCCAACTGCTCATTCCAGTACTCCACCTGCAATGATCATTGGAATAGTGTGCAGACCCTCATTGTTGTATATAATCATATTAATTAGTCTCTTTTAATTTTCCAAAACTCCAAAAGATAAACTTTAGGATTTTGGATGATCAAACACGCTTAAATATTATATAGAGAACTTTTCTCTTCTGTTGTATTGAGGGCAGAATATTAGATTTGTTGCGGGGCAGTGTTGATTTTTAGTTCCTAGTTCATGGAATACTATACTTTCCAATATGGTATATGATTGGAGTGCATGTGACGTTTAGATAGGGACATATATGTGAATAATTAGCTAGTTATTTAATTGATCATTCGAGCATGACTTGACTGTAATTAGGTTCATTATTTGGATTGGAGTAGTACATATATAATAATATTATTGTAACAAGCCGGGTATCTAACAGAACATGCTTACTTATCATTAATACTAATAATATATATATATATATATATCATGATTTCTAAATATATACTTATATAGATTATACATCATGAATATTATTTATGCCGACCCCACTTTCTTCGCCCCTCCCTGCATGCTATGCTAGGTACTTGATCATGATAATATATATGATTGTTCTCTCTTTCTCCTTATATTAATTAATATATAATCCATAATATTTAAAATTGGCACTCGTTAATTATTTGTAACTCATGATGCATTGATTTCTTGGAAGAGGTTCAAATATATATGATTGTTTGTCACGTTAATTTGAACATGATATATATTTAAATCAGCTTAATTAATTAACCAGATCTGATCATGGATTGTTTTTGAAATATTACTATGCATGCATGCATGCATAATTAGGCAACTAGTCTGCCTGATGATAGACAATTATAGCATCCAACGGATATAATACATGTATGTGATCATGTATTTTACAAGTTAGATATTACTAATCTAGTATATATGTATGTCAGTAGCACTGTCTATATATATATATATATATATGTATATGCGAAGGTATACAAAGGCAGTGGAAACCTATTATCTCAAAGACTGATCAAATTTCATTAATTTTGCGAATAATTAATAATTACTCATTTGATCAGTTGTAAGAATATAAACTATTGGGGGACTTTCATTTGGGGACAGATTTTCATTCGTTGAAATGAATAATAATCATTGACAAAACTAATGAGGTTTTAAATAGAAATAGTAATAGAATGGATGAGTTTATAATCAATATTTGATTGATGCAAATAGCTTGGAAGACAAGATATTTCCATACATAAAGAGGAAGTGTCCTCAAATGGTTTGTCCCCAAATGGTCAAATAATGAATATATACGTATGCAGTAGTAAAATATGTAATTAAATAGAGAAGAGAAAGAGAGAAGAAATATAAAAGAAAAGTGGCGCAGTGCAAGTAGTGGGGAGTGGTAGCTACAAATTACAATTGGGGTTGAGGACTCGCTACTGGACTATTTATTTATTTAAGGATTCACAATATGCAATATTGCAAATAGCTAGCTAGAGCAGCACAACCACCTCCACATCCTCCTCTTCCTCCTCATATCATAGAGAGAGAGAGCATATCCACGACATATATATATATATATATATATATATAGTTATAGGGTAGTAGCTGCTGAAGCTTATAATATATACAACACTAATTAATTAAAGGTGCGGAGGTGAGAATTATGTCGACGGCAAATAATAATAATAATAATAATAGGGGGAAGAAGAAGAAGCAGCAGCAGCAGCAGCAGCAAGGTGGTGAAGGTGGCGCTGCAAATAATATTACGAATGCAGATAGTAATAATATTCGGTATCTTGGGGTGAGGAGGAGGCCATGGGGAAGATATGCGGCGGAGATTAGAGACCCTTCCACCAAAGAAAGGCACTGGCTGGGCACTTTCGACACCGCCGAAGAAGCTGCCCTGGCTTACGACAGAGCCGCCCGCTCCATGCGCGGCTCTCGCGCCCGCACCAACTTCGTCTACTCCGACATGCCCCCGGCCTCCTCTGTCACCTCCATTCTCTCACCACTGGAACACTACTACTACGCTTATAATAATAATAATAATAATAATAATAATAATGCAGCAGCTGCAGCTGCAGGAGGAGGAGGAGGAGGAGGACTCAACGACGGCGGCAGTAGTACTGTTGCTCTTGTAGAGCCGCAAGCAGGACATCAAGATCAGGAAGAGGCGGCCGCCGCGATGAATATGGCCAATAATTATTATTATAATGGTTGCCGCCGCAGCAGCAGCAGTCACCATATTGATCATGAAACCAACAACAACGACATGATCATATTGCAGCCGCAGGTGATGATGGGGGCAAACAACGTCAACAAGAAGCAGGAGCAGTACGACCACTACTTTGACAATAATATCAATTATTACTATTATGATGAGAAAGAAGAGGAGGTGACACTGCCTCCTTTCCCGTCTTCTTCGGACGTGATTAGCTCATGTGATCATCACATTCAGATTCAGAACTATAATTATAGTGACGAGATGGACGAGCAGGGCGGCGGCGGCGGGGAGGCCTCCAGCTCAAGTACTGAGGGATTGTTGGATTCAGTGGTACTGAATTACAAGTACAAGTACCACTACCAATACCAGTAGCATATATATATATATATATATGCCTCCCGTTTCCGCTACTAGTTCGGTGGCGCCCCTCCTCCTCCTCCTACTTTTGATTTGGCTGCCTCTTTTTTTTAATTTTTTTTAATTTTAATTTGCATGCGAGCGAGTGAGTTTAATTTGGATTAATATTGCTATGAATCTTTCTATCTATCATCTTCATTTATATAATGCATATTAGGTAATTAAGCTTCTCTGCTCTTCTATATATTCATATTCATATTCATATTGCCGGTTGTTGCACGTATCCTCTGTTTTTGTATATTGTATAATTCACACGTAGGATATATCATGTGATGTGTGTTTTGCCTCTGGGCTTTTACCCCAAACCCTATACAGAGAAGGCCGGCCCATAATAAGGAATGCAATTGTTTCGGCTCTGAACCGGTCACAGTGACAGATAGAATGCGATAGAGACTTATTGACGTGAAGTTATACGAGAAAATATCAAAGTGGAAGCTAGATAGATAGATAGATAACAAGAATAGAATAGTTAGTTAATGAGTGGTTGACTATAAGGGGCATAAATTGGCATATGAGCATGAGGGCCCGCCCAAGCAGTGACTGTGACTGAAGTAGTTCTCCCTTTTCAAATGAAGGACAAAGCTAAGGTAGGTAGGAAATTTCCAAGAAGCCCACGCTTTGTTGTTATATTATTAAGATGAGAGAGAGAGAGAGAGAGTAAGTACAACATAACATCATCGTAATCAAGTCACGCACAAGCGGGATGAGGCATGTAATGTAATGCTAATTATTTTTTGTTGACGATTTCTGAGAAATTTGCGACGCAACTATATTTACATTAATTTGTTTGACAATTGAAAGCAAAGCACAAAAGAAGAAAACAGTAAGATGAGGAATATTTTGTTGTTTTCGTTTGTTCCGCGTCCAAAACGCGGGTGGAAGTGGAAGAGACTGTATATTATCATATTATATTTAGTCAAAACCCCAATCAAATAACCATTAAAAGACAAACAAACAATGAGCCTAGCCAAGTAGCCATCCATCTCATCTTATTTTCTAACATGCCATGATTAGACATGATAAAATCAACAATTGAATTATACCAAACAAGATGCTTTTTTGATGAAAATAACAAGAAAACGAGAATATAATATTATTATTATTCCTAATTCTGTTGGATACCATAATATTGAAGCGCACAAATACAATCAAAACAAAACATTAGAGCAGAGAATTTATATTATATTAAATCATGGTTGCCTAACATTCATATTCCTTAAACAGACAGGCTTGGCTTTATTGTTGAACTTGAATCTATAAAACAGAAAAAGAGATTTGAGTTATAGCTCAGTGTAATGATCAGATAGATAGTTTGTTTGTCTCATTCATTCATCCATCCATCCATCCATGGAAGCAGAGTCTGTGATTCCCACTACTCCTACTCCTAATCCTACTACTCTGGTGAGTCACTCTCTCCTCCTATTTTCTGTTCTTCCTCTATAATCACCACTCTTTCTCTCGAATTGCTTACCTTAACCATATATATATACAAAACTTTTTTTTTTAGATGTCGCCTTTCTTTTCTTTTTTTGGGCTTTAAAATATTTTGCCAGCAGCTTATATTATATGCTTATATTCAGAAAGCTCGAATCTTGGGGCTTCTTTCTATTCAATTCCCAACCAATCAGCATTTACTTTGATTTCGAGCAGAATAACAAGTTTGGAGCTTTTATTATACATTTTGCGAAGTTGGTTCAAACAAACAGCAATACGTTTGATGTGCAAAACACGAGCAAGTATTACACATGAAAATATCATATTCATACCATACAATTGGTCGTTTGCTGATTTGCAGCTCTCGTGGGCAAGTCTGTCTAGGAATTTGATATTAGCGTATCAGAGCTTTGGTGTGGTATATGGTGACTTGAGTACATCGCCTCTCTACGTTTATTCAAGCACATTTGCAGGCAAGTTAGACAACCATATCAGCGAGGACGCAGTGTTTGGGGCTTTTTCCTTGATTTTTTGGACCCTCACTTTGATACCCTTGCTTAAGTATGTCTTTGTCCTTTTGAGTGCCGACGATAATGGTGAAGGTGCGCTCGCTCCTCAAACTCACATGTCCATTTCCTTTTCGAAATCTGCAATCTTTTGCCAAGCCTAATTGGTATTGATATTGGTATTGGTATTGGTTTCCCTTCCCTTCAGGTGGCACATTTGCTCTCTACTCGCTGCTCTGCCGCCATGCCAATTTTAGTTTACTTCCCAACCAACAAGCGGCCGATGAAGAGCTCTCAGCCTATAAATATGGCCCATCATCGCAGATTGTAGCCTCTTCTCCTTTAAAGAGATTTTTAGACAAGCATAAAACGCTGAGGACAGCCCTATTAGTTGTGGTGTTATTCGGTGCTTGCATGGTCATTGGAGATGGCGTGCTCACACCAGCCATCTCAGGTAACAGATTAAGTATGGGGAATCATCAATGCTTCTTGCCGGCCTCACTTTTACTTCGCGGACACAATTTTAAGCACCCCCCACCCTTACCCTTATGGACACGACTTGTATCTGATTCACACATATCCGTGGCTCAGATTTTCAGATGTTTCCACGTGCACATGTACCGATATTATATATGGATGAATCTTCTTACTTGTATCATGCTTCTTCAATAATTAGCTCTTTAACTATATTTTTTCATGTATAAAAGCAACTGCTTCATGGATTTACCACCCTTTTTTATTGTACGAGTTGAGCCAAATATTTTAATGGTTTTAGTTGTTGTTTTTTACTTGCAGTTCTATCATCAGTTTCAGGGCTTGAAGTTACAGAAAAGAAATTGACTAACAGTAATTTGTTCTCTGCTGCCATCTTTTCTTACTTGATTCTTTGTTTATAAATTAAAACGAACAACTTGCTCCTAGTTCTAGTTCTAGGGGTTTCGAATACGACTTAACACATTATATGCTACTTGTTATCTTCAGGTGAACTTCTCTTGCTTGCTTGTGTCATATTGGTGGGGCTGTTTGCTCTGCAGCATTGTGGCACTCACAGGGTTGCATTTCTGTTTGCACCCATCGTATTGATCTGGTTGGTGTCAATTTTCTCCATTGGGCTTTACAACACAATACGCTGGAACCCGAAAGTTGTTCATGCATTTTCGCCCCGTTATATCCTCAAATTCTTTAACGAGACTGGTAAAGATGGTTGGATTTCTCTTGGTGGGGTTCTTCTCTCAATAACCGGTATGTTGGATGTGGAAACCAGAATTCCATGGATTCCTTTAGAATTAGTATCTGTCTTGTTGGTTTGTTAAGGCCACTAGCCATCCATCTAGCCTGTTGTTTTGTTTATTAAGGAACTAAGAGTCCTTAATTCTCAAAATGATAGTGTGTGTTGTTTTGCTATTAGTTTAGTTGCCAATATATGCTTATTCTGCTCGTTACCAGGTACTGAAGCTATGTTTGCGGACCTTGGTCATTTCACTGCCTCATCAATAAGGGTTAGTTTAGAGCATGATGTGAACATACTTCCTCATTAATCAAGGAATTCTAACTTTGTAACACATTTACCTCAATTCGTCATGATATGTTAGATGATTTTTGTTTCTGTGGAGATCATTTTTTTTTTTTTGGCTGCCGTTGTTGTTGTTGTGCAGCTTGCATTTGCATTTGTTGTATACCCATGCTTGGTTGTACAATACCTTGGCCAGGCTGCTTACTTATCCAAAAACCCGAGTATGATTGATCACAGTTTTTATAAGTCAATACCTGGTTAGTGCTTGCTGCCGTATTTATTAATATTGCTCCCTCCCTGGAGCTAACTTTTGATCTCTCTTTGGACTAATGTTTATTGATGTCCTTGCTTGTCTTGTAGAGCCTGTGTTTTGGCCTGTCTTTGTTGTCGCCACGCTTGCAGCTATTGTTGGAAGTCAGGCCGTCATAACTGCTACTTTCTCCATCGTCAAGCAATGCCATGCCCTTGGTTGCTTTCCTCGAGTTAAAGTTGTCCACACATCAAAACATATATATGGCCAGATCTACATCCCTGAAATAAACTGGATACTTATGATCCTTACTCTATCCATAACCATCGGATTCCAAGATACAACCTTAATTGGGAACGCTTACGGTAAGATGTTGCTCGAGTAACACTTGAGCCTCCTTTGTGAACAACTTTTGTTCTTCGTGTTAACACATTCAGTCTTCCAACGGCTAAACAATTAAAGGATCGAAACAAAGAACTTATGCCCACACACACATCCAAAAGTCTTGATTTACTCCTCCCTAGAGCACAGCTCAGCACTTTGTGAAACTTAGTATATAAGACCATACTTTGTGTCATTGCATATTTAGTTACTTTGAAATTTCCCTTAAAGCTCTGTTCGAGTCCTCATATATTGTTGAGTTGTCGAATATGGGGTTCTGAGTGGAAATTCACGCTTTGATTCACAGGACTTGCTTGTATGACGGTTATGTTTGTGACGACATTTCTCATGGCACTCGTCATAATGTCGGTCTGGCAGAAAAGCGTGGTGGTAGCCGCAGCGTTCCTTGTTGTGTTCTGGTGCATCGAGGGTGTTTACTTGTCTGCAGCATTCATAAAAGTGCCACAAGGGGGATGGGTCCCGCTTGTGCTATCATTCATTTTTATGCTTGTTATGTATGTATGGCATTATGGGACATGCAACAAGTATAGCTTTGATCTGCACAACAAAGTTTCACTCAAGTGGTTGCTTGGCCTCGGCCCCAGCCTTGGCATTGTCCGTGTGCCTGGAATAGGCCTCATATACTCGGAGTTGGCAACGGGAGTTCCGCCTATATTCTCCCACTTTGTGACAAACCTTCCGGCGTTCCACAATGTGTTGGTCTTTGTGTGTGTAAAATCAGTGCCGGTTCCCTATGTTTCACCGGAAGAAAGATTCCTCATTGGGCGGGTTTGTCCGAGGCCGTATCGCATGTACAGGTGCATTGTGAGGTATGGGTACAAGGACATTCAACGAGACGACGGGGAGTTTGAGAACCAGCTAATACAGAGCATAGCAGAGTTCATCCAGATGGAAGCTGTAGAAGCGCAAGTTTCAGGAGGATGTGAGAGTAGTTGGTCGGATGGGAGGATGGCAGTTATAAGCACCAAAACGACGCAGTCGCAGTCGAGGTTGAGCTTGGTGGTGTCGGAACAAGAGGAGGATATGGGGGGTGCGAGCAGTTCAAAAACCATTCAGGACGAGGAGAATCCGCAAAGGAGGAGGCGGCAGGTGAGGTTTCAGTTGCCACCGTCGTCGAACCGGGGAGGAGATGGTCCAGAGTCAGAGGCAGCAGTGAGGGAGGAGCTGATGGATTTGATAGAGGCAAAGGACTCAGGGGTTGCGTATATAATGGGGCATTCATACGTGAAGGCAAGGAGGTCGTCGTCGTTTCTGAAAAGGATAGCGATCGATGTCTGCTATTCTTTTCTCAGGAAGAACTGCAGGGGCCCAGCTGTGGCTCTTAATATTCCGCATATCAGTCTCATTGAAGTTGGCATCATTTACTATGTTTAGTTTAGTTTAGTTTAGTTTAGAAAACAATACAATACAATACAATACACACACTTTGCTTTGCTTTGCTTTGCAGTCCCACCACTAGTCTAGGCACTAGGAGTGGGACAAGACAATGACAACCCAAGTCAATCCAATGATCCAATCCAATCCATGTTTCTCCCAACTCCTTTTTTCTTCACGCTGCTTCTCTTTCTCTCCACTCTGTATATAACATAGACAATAAAGAGCTATTGTAATATATATTGAGAGTAGTTGGCTTTGGTAATATAGCCCCTGAGCTTGACTTTTTTTTCCTTGGCAATTACTATATTATTTTTATTTCTTATTCGATAGAGGCGGGATAATTGTTGAATGAGTTAAAGAGTTAAGGAGAGGATAAAAGCATTTGGATAGGCAGTGCTGAGGTTTTCTTTGTTTTTGCTATCCTTTGGTTTGGTTGTTAGTGTTGAGCTTGGGGTTAGGCATGCAATGGGAGAGTAGCTTCACCTGTCTAACGCCCAACATGACCATCTTTTATAAACTCCTCTGTCTATAAAATATATATATTTTTTTTCTTAAAGACTCTCTCAACTTGGTGACCTAAGCCTTAAAAGTTAGATAACCAACCCTTAAAAGTTTAAACCAAGAGAGGGAGGGAGGGGTGGGTGTGTTTGTGCATAAAAAGGAATGGTCATCAAGCCAGAAACAATAACGCACAGCAAGAGTGAGGAAAAAGATGAGGACTTATGTGGGGATTGCGTCGGTGCTACTTGTTTTAGGGAGTATGGCGGCGGTGTATGCATCGTCGGGGGATGGTCGACATTCACATGGTGAACAAAGCAGTGGCAGTGGCGGCTCGTCATCGCCTAATTGCTTGAACGAGCTGGCACCTTGCTTAAATTACCTGAATGGCAATGGCAACGGCAATAGGAATGAAAGAAGAGGGGGAGATGATGAGCATCCGCCAGACAGCTGCTGTGATCCGCTGAAACAAGTGATAAAGAAGAAGGGAGAGTGCTTGTGCAGTTTAATAAGCAACGAGGGGAGCGCACGGGCGGAGCAGGCCGGCATCAACATCACTCGCGCTCAGCAGCTGCCTGCCCTCTGCGGACAGCATGTCAACCCGCTCTCCTGCCTTAAAACCACTCCTCCTTCTTCAACCAAGACTACTTCTTCTTCTTCCAATACTTCTTCTTCTTTCTTGTCGCCTCTCCCCACAACAATTCTTCAACTCTCTTTAATGCCTTGGGCTTTGCTTACCTGCCTTGCCTTTTTTGTGACACAGACACTCCACTCAACATAATGACTATTGCACTTGCTGCCATCTTTACCATTTTATGCGTATGTTTGTTGAAAATTCAGATTGCTTGCTTTCTTCTATTATCATTGTCTCTGTTGTTTTATCTACTTTATATTTTGTTTTTGGCTTTTCCTTGTAAACTAAGTTACATTTAAAGTATACACGCATTTTTATATGGTTCTAATTGCTTATAATAGAGGGCCAATAAAGAATTTCATCTCGCGTATATATATTGTCTTAGGGTATGTTTGGTTGGGTGGATGGAGAGTAGGAAAGAGGGAGAGTATTGGAAGGATGGAGAGTGTGAAGGATGGACATGATTATAATAATCCTTCGAGTTGTTTGGTTGGAAGGAGGGAGAGATGAGTGAATTGATAGTAATTATTTGTGTAATGACTATATTGTCCATTTTAATACTTGTTATTAATTATTTTAAAGGGTAAAATAGACTTTTTGCCAATAAAAGAGGAAGGAGAGGTTGCATTCTTCCATAAGAGGAAGGATGCAAATTTGTGGGCCCGGGGGGATGTGGTCTCCCTCCACCCCTCTCCCTCCCCCCTCTTCTCCTCCCAACCAAACACATAAATTACACCTCCCCCTCATCCTCTCCATCCTTCCACCTCTCCCTCCACCCAAACAAACACACCCTTAAAGTTTCTCAACTTTATAATTTAAAATATAAGCCAAGTGGCAAACACAATATTCAGTGAACAAATGTTTTCAACTCTTTCACAGTGTTCTAGCAGGAATATTATTGAGACGCTTCGTATAGGAAAAATATGTGCCAGAATAATACTTTATGGTTGAAAACGATTTTAGATCGTCAAATTTATTTTTTTAATGGGTCATATTTTTTAATAAAGTTAATTTGATGATTTAGAATTGTGTTCAATCCTTATATTTGGACTTAATTTTTATTTTTAAAAATATCATTTTCACCAATAAAAACATGTTCTTTTCTCGAACGAAAAAAAAATCCTCTCAGGAACCGCTTTGAAAAATTGACGAATTTGGTCCAAAATTGGCTCCACCAAGATCTTGCGTTTCAAGTCCATCAAGGTTGGGCTTCGAAGAAAGCTTGAAACGGCTTATAGATCGTTTAGAAGAATTGAAACCAAAGTCCTCCGTATCGTCCTCCAAAAGTTAATAGAAAAGAAAGTGTGGGCTTTTTATTTAATTCTCACAAGAACAAAGAAGAAATTTTTTTGTTTCTCTAAAGGGAGAGTGCCGATTTTTACAGAGAGTTTTTCTCTCTAGGAAAAGCTTTCTGATAACTTTTTGACTCTTTGGAAAACTTTGTATTATTTTTCTAAAGCTTATTTTAAATCATGAAGATAGAGGAGAGAGAAGTGGGCTAAAATTTAGTCCATTCTCTCTCATAATTTGCACCGATGTGGAAATAAAAAGTCCTCGACTAACTAACATAATATCTTTTAAAATTTAAAAATTAAATCTTCTAGATAATTATTTCATAATTATCTTTATTGATTTAAAATAAAGATATCAAATCTTATTTAAATTCTAGATAATTATCTACTTGATTTAATTAAGGGTCAGTTAGGTAAATTGCCATTTTGGATTGTGGCGGCCCAACGTCGGCGACCTCGCAAATCGCAACGCCATCTCCATTGCTAAGTCTTAACAAACCTCAAAGCTAATCTAAGTTACAAGAAAGAAACGTGATCCGGCTTATTACGAAATGCTATCTCGACAAATTGATTAGATTTGGAAATCCTTAAAGATCCAAATTCATAAAACTTATTTGGACCAAAAAAAATAATCAGGAATTTCAGCAACCATGAAGAGGATTTTCAGAGGGAACACACCACTAGATCTTTATTTGACTTGGCCATGGCCGCTCTCGCCAACGTTTCTCCAAAATTGTTTTTCTGAAGTTGGAAAGTGTAAAGACCAAAGCTTTTTATTTGACTTTTTGGAGTTGTTTGCCTCCACTTCTCCAACGGCTAAGTTTTCCTAAGTCGTTGTTTTGATTTAGATGGTATATTTTGATTCATTAAATTGAACTATATAAATTATTTACTTTTTTTTTTGTCTCTTTGGAAAAGTTGGGCATTCTTGGTTATTGTTCTTTTGACGTTGAGCCTTGGGAGCTTGCAAAGCTTCGAGTCTTTGACTTACCTGGCTACAGAGACCCACTCAAATGAAGAACATGAGAATATTGTTTAAAGTACAATTTTTAAATAAATCAAGGGTCAAATTATAATTATATTTGGTGCCACGTCATCATTTAACTGACGGATTTAGACGGAGGATGTAAAGTGGTTAAAGTTACATAATTCAAGGTGCAAACATGTCGAAAACAAATAATAGGGTGCTATCGAGAAAAGTAGCACAAATATGGGGTGCAAATGGGTATTTTTTTTCCTTTTAAAAACTTATAAATATGCCCCATGTGTCACAATCTGTAAAAAATTGATCAGATTAATAACATAACAATAATCTGTTGACACTTGTATAACTTTTTAAGGATCAAACATCTTCAAATTAAGAAAATTATAGTAATTAATTCTATAGTTATTTTCACAAACACCTTCTTATGTTGTTTTTTCTTTAATCAAAATACACCCTGATCTTTTAAAATTTTGTATTCATACCCCCTGATTTCATCTTTTTTTTTTTTAAGAGTTAAAGTGGAAGGGGTGAACATATAATGTTTTCAAACATCAGGGGCACGAGTGCAAGTTTTGAAACATCAGGGTGCAATTTGTAAAGATAGCGCAATATCTGGGGCATTTGTATAAATTACCCTTTAAATAAATAATTAGACTTAAATTATGTATTGTGATATAATATAATTAATCAACAGTAATTGTATTATATGTTTTCTCTATTAATTTTTACGGAGTCGTTCTGGGGACTCAATAATTCAAGCTCCAATAAATTGGATGATGAACTAAAACTCTGTAGTCAAAATTTTAATTTATTAATCCTAAGGTTACTCAACTAAAAATCTGGAATTGAACTATTGAAATTATTAGAATAGTTTACTCGATGAGTACGTCCATTGATATAGTCATTTCATGAGATTTGGCTCTCTAGATTAGTTCATGTCCCGAGAGGGTGAAATCACCGTTATACCTATCGGGTCATATTTTGTTCCTTAAGTACCGCCGCGTCGTTTCACTACTGAATGATTCATGTACGACATGATCGTAAATGTGCTGGCAACCGTTTAGTTATAGAATCGACACTTTAAAGGAACAAATATTTACCCATGTTATGATTAGAAGCTGAATTTCGTGTCAGTCAAAAACCCCATGCTCCATTGATCTTATTCCAAATTTCCAAAATGCAAATATTCATTCTCATTGCGATTATGGTACTTAGCGAACAAATTAAAGCAATCGTGAATGTGACCTAATAGTTTGTGACCACTCATGATTTAGATAAATTCTCATATGACTATCTTGTGACTTCATCACGAATATTGGAACAGTTTTTACACGATACTTCGTGATGAGTCGGTCTGGGTAATGTATAGTCTAATTATAGATAACGCTCCCACTAAATGTCTCTACATAATAGTCTTACACGTATGTGATTTCGGATCAAGTTGTCCGCTCTTGATCAATTACCGACAATTTATTTAAACGCATTACCTGAATGACTCGATATTTCATAAAATGCTTATAAATATTAAATTCAATGATGAATATTTAAATAAAGTAAATAAAACTCTAAACAGATACATAAAAATATCGAAAAATAATATTACAAGATAATATTACAAAACATATTTCCCAGGGCAATATTCCAGCAGTATGCTTCTTGTCGTGAATATTCCGGCGGTGATTCAGTCGACGCCGGCATAAAATTGATTTGAGGATATGTCCACGAACGCCTTCGTGATGTCCCTCCCTCCCTCCCTCCGCCACGCAACCATTTATTCTATTTCTTGTTCTCGTGATCCTACTCCTACAACAAACATCATTAATAAATAAAGCAAAGCAAAGCAAAGCCAAAGCCAAAGCCAGGCCCAGCAAGCAATAGTAAAGCATTGTTTTTCTCGTGGATTTTCATTTCAGGGAAGTTGGTAGTGAGTCGACGACGACTACACGACGAGGATCTGATTGATAGGAGAAGCAGAGTTGTGGCCGATAGATAACATAGATTACCAGTCTTTCCTTTCCTTTCCTTTCCTTTTGCTACATGAAAATGAAATATGCAAATCGGAAATTAATTATTTTGATAGGCTTTACAAATTACAACTTTTAGGGTCTAAAAGGGTCATTTAAAAAATTAGTCCACGTGTCTCACGCGGGCTGAGGCTGCCAGAGAAAAGAGACAGACTTGTTGTGGCTGGCTGGGAGTGGGACCGTCTCTCGCTCTCGTCTGTCTCGTCTCACCTCCACAATCCACATTGTGAATCTGAATCTGAATCTGAATCTGAAGAAATAACAAGTAGAAGGTAAGAGAAGAGAAGAGAAGAGATCAAAAAGAAGAGATCTGATCTGGTCTGGTCTGGTCTGGTTGGTTGTGGTTACAAAATGTGGAAGCTTAAGGTGGCGGAGGGCGGAGCAAGTCCCAGTCCGTGGCAGCTGCGCACTCTCAACGACCACGTCGGCCGCCAAATCTGGGAGTTCCACCCCGACGCCGCCTCCCCCGAAGACCTCACCCAAATCGACAACGCTCGCCGTCACTTCGCTGCCAATCGCTTCCTCAAAAAGCACAGCTCCGATCTCCTCATGCGCTTTCAGGTCTTCTACATTTCATACAAACAACCCTCTTTCCTATTTCTATTTTTTTCTTTCTTTTCAATCTAATCTCCTCAGGTCAAATTCCACAAATCCAATTCTCCAACTCAATAATTTTATTATTATCTATCCCTTTCCATTTCAATTTAATTCAACCTCTTATTCTATTCTATGTTTTATAAAGATCAAAATTAGTGTTTGTTTCAACTTTCACCTCAAAGTCAATAATAATAGAGATATCGTAAAAAAAAAAATTAAAAAAATAATCATCATTTTGCCTTGGTGATTTGACTAATGTTTTTGTTTATTAGGAAATGAATCACTAAGTAGTAGTTATGGAGAATGAAATTGATCCATGCATCTTGTACTTGTAACTTAAACCATTACTATTTTCTTAAATTTTTATTAAATCAATTGACTAAAACTTATAAAGTAATTTTCAGAATGAGCTATTTAGCTAATTCACCGGTACTAATACTTACTTTTAGTATCCAAATATAACTCATTGTATTTGTTTTTGGGTAGCTTACAAAGGAGAATCCATGCGGTGCAATGTTAGCTCAGGTCAAAGTGAAAGACACAGAAGATGTTAGTGAAGAGATGGTCACCACCACATTGAGGAGAGCTTTAAGTTTCTACTCCACTATGCAAGCCCATGACGGCCATTGGCCCGGCGACTACGGCGGTCCTATGTTTCTTTTGCCCGGCTTGGTACTTCTTACTTTTCCTTTTCGTTTTGCCGTTGTCCAATAAAAAATATCTAATTTAATAATCTCTGCTTGAGCGGTGATAATTTACAGTTGAAGCACTATTTTACAATTATTCTCTGCTGAAAAACATTTATCTAAATCGAAATGAATGAATGTATTTCTCGACTGTTTGTTTGCATGCTGTGCAACCAGATAATCACTTTGACTATCACTGGGGCACTCAACGCCGTACTGTCAGAAGAGCATAAAAAGGAGATGTGTCGATACCTTTACAATCATCAGGCAAGGGACTCATGCCGTGTTGCTATCTTATATATTTCTTTTTTCTCTTTGATTTTCTTCATGATTCTTTTGGTGCCGTTACAACTCTCCTAACCTTTTTTTCTGTTTTAATAAATTCTGTTTCGCTAGACCAGTGTGAGTAATGGTACTAAGTTTTAAACTAACTGCAGAACAAAGATGGTGGTTGGGGTTTGCACATAGAAGGGCCAAGCACCATGTTTGGTTCAGTCCTGAACTATGTTACTTTAAGATTGCTCGGCGAAGAAGCTAATGACGGACAAGGAGCAATGGAGCAAGGCCGTAGGTGGATTCTTGACCACGGTGGAGCCACTGCAATTACATCTTGGGGGAAAATGTGGTTATCAGTTGAGAACTGGACCTTTATTTATTTATCTTTTTTATTATATTTTTGCAGCCTCATATATCTATATTATATCATGATTATTTATGTGTGACAATTAGGTACTCGGTGTGTTCGATTGGTCTGGCAACAATCCCCTGCCTCCAGAGATATGGCTTCTTCCTTACACGCTTCCCTTTCATCCAGGTTCCTTCTCTTCTATATATATATATATATATAAAACAATTTACTGTTTTTTACATCTCAATTTAACTGCCGCAAGAGAAACTAATTTTCATCGGGCTGTACAGGAAGGATGTGGTGTCACTGTCGGATGGTCTATCTACCAATGTCATACTTATACGGGAAGAGGTTTGTTGGTCAAATCACACCGACAGTTTTGTCTTTGAGGAGGGAGCTTTTCAACGTCCCCTATCATGAAATAGATTGGAATGAGGCACGGAATCTATGCGCAAAGGTTGGTAAAAAAAGATATCTAATATTCAGAACAAATTCAAGCTTCTGACCAGAGATGTAGTATTCATATTAAAGCTCGTGTTTGTAATAATTTTTTGGGGGTCTTGAAAGAAACGGTCTACTGCTTGCAGGCATAAAATAAGTGAGCATGAAAAATTACATGAGTGAATATTGTGTTCCAATGATGGCCGGAGTTTACATGAAATTGTATATGCCAATTTGGTTCCAAAACAAAACTGTTTTGCTTTTGCAGGAAGATTTATACTACCCTCATCCCCTCGTTCAAGATATTCTTTGGGCATCACTTCACAAGGCAGTTGAACCAGTTCTAATGCATTGGCCAGGAAAAAAATTGAGAGAAAAGGCTCTTCAACTGGCGATGGAACATATACACTATGAAGATGAGAACACACGCTATATCTGTATTGGTCCTGTTAACAAGGTATTAGAATTTAGATGTCTTTGAAGAACTAGACACGATGAATTCAATTAACATAAGTTGTCGGTGTTAAATATGATTCACTGTTGTGTTCTTGCAGGTGTTAAATATGCTTTGCTGTTGGGTTGAAGATCCGAACTCTGAGGCTTTCAGGTTGCATCTTCCAAGAGTCTATGATTATCTGTGGATGGCTGAGGACGGTATGAAAATGCAGGTCCATATTGTCTCCTTTTTCCCCTGAACCGCTTACTTCACCTTTCCTTTTGGTCAATGAATTTGAGACAACGCTAGATTCAAATGACTTTGCAAAGTACGATAATGGAAGTGACATTTGAAATACATTTTTTGTTTACCTTTCTCAATGTACTGGCGGTACAGGGTTATAATGGAAGTCAATTATGGGACACTGCTTTTGCCACTCAAGCAATTATTTCGACCAACCTATTCGAAGAATATGGCACAACTCTAAGAAAGTCACATGCGTACATTAAAAACTCTCAGGTATAATTCAGTTAGTGCTTCTCGAAATCTATTTATCCAATTAAATGCTTCACTCACATTTTCCTAGTTGATTAATTTTTGTCCATAAATATGTTTCTCTCTCTCTCTCTCTCTTCTACAAAGGTTTTAGAAGATTGTCCTGGCAATCTGGACTTTTGGTATCGCCACATTTCAAAGGGTGCTTGGCCTTTCTCTACAGCTGATCATGGATGGCCCATATCAGATTGTACAGCAGAAGGATTAAAAGTGATTATACATAACTTTCAATTTACCTCATTTTCATACTTTTTTGTGGGGCATGATATAGAACTTTCTGGCTTCTTAGGCTGCTCTTCAGTTATCAAAACTTCCATCAGATGTTGTTGGTGAACCAATACCGTCAAAGCGATTATATGATGCTGTCAATGTCATTCTCTCATTACAGGTGGGTTGTATCAGGATGTTTCTGCTCCATTGCTTGCTGTCTTGTTCTATTAATGTCGATGTCCATATGTTTAAAAATATGTATATGTAATTGGTTTGTTGTTTTTTTGAATAAAAACATTGCAGAATGGAGATGGCGGTTTTGCAACTTATGAACTCACAAGATCGTACAGTTGGTTGGAGGTAGTCTCTCTTCAAAGTTAGTTAGTTAGTTCGTTTTTGTTTTTTTCCACTCAAGAATGTAGGTTTATACTCAACACCGGCTGTCAATAATAAATATAGGATTAGTTGGAGGAGGAGAATAACAATTATAAGATTATGTAGCACAAGCTTCCAGTGATTTCGTAGGCATCTTAAGTTGAATGCCTGGAAGTGATTTACGCATCTGACTGGTACTTCCCATAGAGGACTTTGAAACACAGTTCTCTTTTAATGTTTCTTTCTTATTTCCAGTTGATCAACCCTGCTGAAACCTTTGGTGACATTGTCATTGATTATCCGTAAGATACCGAACCTCTAGTTATTTCAATCGCTCTCTCTTCTGGTTTACCATTTGTCACTTATTTTGATGTATTGTTAGGTATGTTGAGTGTACCTCGGCTGCAATTCAAGCTCTGACATCATTTCGAAAATTATATCCTGCGCATCGACGAGAAGAAGTAGAGATTTGTATCGAGAAAGCTACTAGATTCATTGAAAAGATCCAAGCACCAGATGGCTCATGGTTTGTCCTGCATTTGTTAGAGGATTATCTCTTTCTTTTTGCCTTATATATAATCTCTTATACTGCTTGATCAATCCATACACAGATTTTCTACGTGAAAGTCTTTTGGTTCCCTTACTAATTTGATGGGCGTAAAACAGGTATGGTTCTTGGGGTGTTTGTTTCACTTATGGAACATGGTTTGGGGTCAAGGGGTTGGTGGCCGCTGGAAAAACCTATGACAATTGCTCTAGTGTCCGCAAAGCTTGCGATTTTTTGCTATCAAAGCAGCTTAAATCTGGTGGCTGGGGAGAGAGTTATCTTTCGTGC
Organism: Boehmeria nivea var. tenacissima; assembly: GCA_018132145.1. Taxonomy (NCBI): domain Eukaryota; kingdom Viridiplantae; phylum Streptophyta; class Magnoliopsida; order Rosales; family Urticaceae; genus Boehmeria; species Boehmeria nivea. Next base: position 20,889,633 of record CM030876.1, read on the forward strand.
CAAAACAAGGTGTATATTTTTTATATACATAATTTTGTATTTTTTCCCACACTTGAAAAAAAAAAAAAACTATAAGAAATGCACAACGTGATAATCTGTTGCTCAAAGACAAAATAGTGCGCCAATGCCTTTGTCAAAGTAGAGTCAGTAATATATGAACTGGTGCGGCAGAAATATTTTTGTGTAGTGAGTAGAGCCTAAATGATTGGACTTTGGTATTTTCAAGTTCTGTCCATAATGTAGAAGTTGGTTGTTTTCTGAACAGGTCTACTCGGATCTTGAGGGGAATAGGTCACATGTGGTGAATACCGGATGGGCTATGTTGGCTCTGATTGATGCTGGCCAGGTACATACATAACTCCTAATGGACAATTTTTCCAATCTTCTTTGCATGCTATCAAGTTAAGGACTTTCATGGGGAGCTGATAGACATGTGGATGGTATCAATTTCAGGCCAAGAGAGACCCAATGCCATTGCACCGAGCAGCGAGGTATTTGATAAATTCTCAAATTGAGGATGGGGATTTTCCTCAACAGGTATGTCGTTTTCAAACATATGGGATTGTGGAGAGGGTTGAGCTAGAATAAATGTTTGATGAGAAGGCTTGTCCAATGGCAGGAAATCATGGGAGTGTTCAATAAGAATTGTATGATCACATACGCGGCTTACAGAAACATATTCCCGATCTGGGCATTGGGTGAATACCGATGTCGGGTGTTACAAGCCCAGTGACTGAGACTCAGACCTTTTATTCCCCAAGGAGATAAATAAATGTCATAAATGTCCTTTCTTTTTATGTTTTTGAAGTAACTTGTTTCGAGAACTCTTCTGAATCTTAGCAAGCACTTGTTATGGTATTTCTTGGTGCTGGTTGGTTTGAGTTGACCAACTCGTAGAGCTTAAAATGGCAACCATATTGGGAAGGAAAATAAAATGCCCAAATCTCCTTGTGGATCATTGCCTTTATGAATTAACTTTGTAACTGTACTCGTTAAATGTAAGTGTTTCTGTCTCTACTCTCCACCCTGTACTCGTTGAAATTTTTGAAAGAAATAGTAAAATATCAAATATATCCAATAAGATATTGGGTCAATTAGGTAAATAATGATTTAAGATGATGTGTTTTTAAAGGTAAGAAACTTCTTATTATAACAAAATTACATATAAAATTTGCTGTAAGATAATAAATTTTTGAAATTGTTATTTTTTGAAAATTTTGAAACTATGGTAATTTTTTAAAATTATTCTCTAAAATGTGATTATTTTCTCAAAATTCTCTTAAATTTATTCGAATTCAACACTTTCTCAAACACATAAATGTTATATCTCATTTAATTTGATTGAATTCAATATTTTTTCTAAATACATGATAGTATTAATATCTTGTTTAGTTGAGTTATGCTAATCATGTCATTCCATTCAACCAAGTGGAATAGAATGGTTGGAATGACAGCCAAATAAAAGTTTAGTATTTATTAGTTTTATCCGGCCCAATCTCAAATGCACTTATAAGGGTCATTTCATACCTCTGAAAATGACCATGTGGGTTATTTATGTTTCCTTTTATTATATATTTTTAGTATAAAGTAGCGTGAGATATATTAATTCTTTGGGTCAGTTAAGTAAATAATTATTTTAGATTATGTGTTTTTAAAAAATAGTCACAGTTTTAAAGAATTTAAAAACTTGTCATAATACATGTAAGAAATTTTTGACTATAACAAATTTTTTTTTTTAAAACGTGACTATTTTTTAAAATTATTTTGTAATTATTGGCTATTTTTTTTTAAATTTCCTAATTCTTTTATTAATTTTTTAAATATAAATTAATGTGTTATATTATTATTGGTAAATATTTATCACTTAATTAGAATAATTAGGTATTCAATCAATAAAAAATGACACTTTAATTGTCATATAAGTTGGAGTTAAAAAATTAAAGACTATCTAATATTATTATTATAGAGTAGTGTTACATATACTAATTCTTTTATTAAATTTTTAATATATTTACGTGTCATATTATCAGGGTTGAATATTTATCATATAGTTAAAATGGTTTCATAATCAATCAATTAAAATATAAAACTTTAATTATTATATAAGTTGGTGTTAATAATTGTTTTTGCTTAAAAAATAAATATGTCTACCATTATTCTTATAAATATAATACGCATGGTATAAATAAATAAAAAATACAACACACAATAAAATAAAATTTAGGAAAAAAACGTTTCAGTTGTTGTAAATCTGTCTGAAAAATATCAGGGTGGGTCCTTTTCATATTGTTAGTGACTTTTTTTTTCTTTATTTATTTTTTGAGAGTTAAAACTTAAAAGAGGCAGTAGGTGGGGGATGATATTTGTTATTCCACAAAATACAAAACAGAGAGGGAAGAGGATAGTATACTCAATACTGTATACAATATTAAAGGGGGAGGAGTAAGGAGTAAGGAGTAAGGAGGGAGGGACTCTAAGGGAGAAGGAGGACAGACAGACAGACAGACAGACAGGAGCTTTGCTTTTGTAAAAAAAAATAAATAAAAATATCCATTTCCACCCCCCCCCCCCCCCCCCCCCAATCCATTTATATGTGCAAAAAACCAAAACTCAAACCCCTGCAAAACCCTCCTTACCTCCGTTGATGGCCTGCAACTGCAACTGAAGAAGAAGAAGAAGAAGAAATAGCAGTGTTACTCATGGCGCTGGTGCTGCCCAATCCCATACCATCATGGAGACACACTCACTCTCACTCTCACTCTCACTCTCACAGGCTTGGATTGCGACCCAAAGCCGTTTCGTCCTTGTCTTCTTCGCCATCGCAATCGCAATCGCACTCGCACCCAACCAGCATCGGCTTTGGGGTTTTGGCATCGCCCAATCCCAATGACAGTGTTGCGTTGAAACCAAAGACCAAAAAGGAAGCCAACCATGGCAATGGCAGTGGGATGGACGACGCCATTGCGGCCGTCAACGCCCGCATTCGGAGAGAGCAATCGCAGAGAGACGGACTCGTCGGGGCTTCCAACTCCAACTCCCTCTCTTCTTCGGAGGCCGACAAGTACATCCAAATGGTGAAGCAGCAACAGCAGAGGGGCCTCCAGATCCTCAAGAAACGAGGAGGCCTCCAAAACCACTCCGACTCCGACTCCGACGACTCCTTCTCTTACAGAGTGGACCCTTACTCTCTCCGCTCCGGCGACTACGTCGTCCATAAGAAGGTCGGCATCGGCCGCTTCGTCGCCATCAAATTCGACGCTCCCACCAACGGAGCCACCCCTGTCGAGTACGTCTTCATCGAGTACGCCGACGCCATGGCCAAGCTCCCTCTCTCCCAGGCCTCCCGTCTGCTCTATCGTTACAACCTGTAATACTAATACACTCTCTCTCTCTCTCTCTTCTCGTTTGTTAGTGTCAGTGTCAGTGGCATCAATTACAGAGCAATATGGGTGTTGTTTCACTTTCAGGCCCAACGAGGCCAAAAAGCCTCGCACATTGAGCAAATTGAGCGACACCAGTGTGTGGGAGAGACGCAAGACCAAAGGGAAGCTGGCCATCCAGAAGATGGTGGTGGACTTGATGGAGCTCTACTTGCATCGTCTCAAACAGACCCGCCCTCCATACCCCGCCACTCCTACCACCCTCTCTCACTTTGTTTCTCGCTTTCCTTATCACCCCACGCCCGATCAGCAACAGGTCCCCCCACCCCCCCTTTCTTTTCTTTCTTTGTTGATTTCTTTTTTTTCTTTTTTATTTAAATATATATATTTGTTTGTTGGCTGCACTGCAGGCTTTTATAGACGTTGAAAAAGATCTGACTGAGAGACAAACCCCAATGGACCGCCTGATTTGCGGGGATGTCGGCTTCGGCAAGACGGAGGTGGCCTTGCGTGCCATCTTTTGCGTTGTCTCCGCTGGCAAGCAAGCTATGGTTCTAGCTCCCACCATTGTTTTGGCCAAACAACACTTTGATGTCATTTCCCACAGATTTTCTCCCTACCCTAACATTAAAATTGGGCTCCTCAGCAGATTTCAGGTACCACCACTTGTGTGAGATGTCACCTGGTTGAACCAAAAAAAAAAAGAAAAAAAGAAAAGAGGCTGATCGCAACTCTTAAAACATGCAGACTAAAGCAGAGAAAGAGGAGCATCTTAACATGATTAAGAACGGTCACCTCGACATTATTGTAGGGACTCACTCACTTCTTGGAAGTCGAGTCGCGTATAACAATTTAGGCCTCCTTGTGGTTGATGAAGAACAGGTTTCTCTTCCTTTGTCAGTTTGCTTGCCATTATCTTCCATGAATCGTCTCTTGGCTGGTTCACCTACATTCTTTGTTTCTGCTTTGCCCTTCGCAGAGATTTGGCGTGAAACAGAAGGAGAAAATTGCTTCCTTTAAAACTTCCATTGATGTTCTTACTCTATCTGCAACACCTATACCACGGACCCTCTATTTAGCCTTAACTGGGTTTCGCGATGCTAGGTAATTAACTTGTCACTGGTAATTAAATGACCGTTTCTGAACAACCTGATTTCCATTTTAAATGGGTGGTGTCGGTGACATCCACAAATTTGACTACTAGCACAGCTGCATGAATTTAGGCCATTGATGGATTGAAATTCACTACCTAAAACTATAATTGTTGGGATTACCAGTCCAGATGTATTTGCATTAGTTGGACAATAATAACTGTTTGTTCTTCGTGTACTCTAAACTTGTACGTGAATAACACAGTTACTTTTCTTTCCTGATCATCTCTGATTCGTAACTGTTGAAAAAGTGATCCAAAGTTATCCTTTATCCTATGCTGGGAATGATGTTTGGCAAAAAAATAATAAAAAAGGTTCTTAAGCAGAAAGAACAAACAGTTTTGGGGTGGGTCAAATGCATGTTTACTATGGATCACGAATCAGTTGACATTCCAATATACCTAAGCTGTGCTACACATCTATCTTACATAGACTTGTCATTTTGCTTCCCCGCTCCCATAACTTGATAGTTAGTTGATGCTGTTGTTGTTCCGTATCCTTCTTGTCTCTTCAGTTTGATTTCAACTCCGCCTCCTGAAAGAGTTCCTATAAAGACCCATCTTTCAGCACACAGTACAGAAAAGGTAATATCAGCAATTCAGTATGAGCTTGATCGTGGAGGCCAAGTCTTTTATGTATTGCCTCGTATTAAAGGTAACCCTGTTTAAGTCACTTTCCATACGAGCTTTTATTGATTACGCCGTTTCTGCTTTCGTGACATTTGCTTGGAGCATTTCTGCTTCCCTTATTCAGATACCTGTAGAATATCTCTATTGTTTTGCAGCAGTAATTACGGATTATCAAACGCAAGTATAGTCATATGTAATCTTTAGGACTTGTTTTATGTTCTGGATGTTCTTGACTCGCATTTCACTTTCAGGGCTTGAAGAAGTCATGGAGTTTCTAGAGCAGTCATTTCCAAGCGTCGAAATGGCTATTGCTCATGGGAAGGTACTATCTTTCTTTGCTTAGCAGTTTCTGTTTAAGAAGAGAGCTGAGTCCGAGTATAATATGGAAATTATAATAAAAGGTTGAGCTTTCTCCACATTAGGGGGATCTAATAAGCCAAAGACATGATTGTGGTAAACCATTGCTTCTTATAGGGCTGGCTTGTACGCAAGTTTGTCAGTTGGTTTTTCCTATGAGGACGTTAATTTATAGTTAGAGACTGAATAATTACTCAGTTGATAAGTGAAATATTGAATGCACCAATCCGACCAGTGCTTCTCTGATTGCATAATGGAGATTTAGTCATTCTTCATTGTAAAAAATCGAGTGGTAAGAAATATGACCATCAGATCTTTTCATGCAATGGTAATCCTTGGTTTTAATACATTATTGATTCTTATTGCAGCAATACTCAAAGCAGCTTGAGGATACCATGGAGAGATTTGCACAAGGGGATATCAAAATTCTCCTTTGCACTAACATAGTGGAAAGTGGTCTTGACATCCAAAATGCAAACACCATCATAATTCAGGATGTTCAACAGTTTGGCCTAGCACAGTTGTACCAGGTATTCCTCTTTTCTGATTTCCTCAACTTACAGATTTTCTGATAGAGTGACACATTTGGAAGAGACGGAGTAACACTTAGAAAGCTATTTTCTTGGAATTTTGTTGTGGTTGATCGTGATAAATTCTTATTTACTTATGAGACATGAATTCGATATCTCTGTCCAGTGACAGGGTGGATGCTTGCTAAGTGCATCACCCGTGTCCCAAGTGGATTTACTATTTTCCTCATGCAGATGCATGCAACTCCATAGTATCTTTAAGTATCATGCTTATCATGTTCGGCCAAAAAAATATGAATGTTCTATTTCCCACGTATTTATTTCTTTAATGGAACAAGACGGTGGAAAGGTTTTGGAGCTACTAAATCAACCTTGGTATGCACATAGCCTGCTAGTTATTGATGCGCCTTTTGTTTTCTAAATGTGTTCTAACAGTTGCGTGGAAGGGTGGGGCGAGCTGATAAGGAGGCTCATGCACACTTATTTTATCCTGACAAGTCACTTCTATCCGATCAAGCACTGGTACTCTTTTCCTGTTTCAAACCCCGACCGTATACCTGTGATGCTGCACTGAGTGTTATTTGTACTTGTATCCGATATATCTGAGTTTCAATTTCTAAATTTTTTTTACTGTCATGATTTTTTATGTGTTTTAGATTTCATTGTTTCCACTTTGGGTTAGTTTTGAAGTGAAATTCGTTCTCGATTTATCTTTAGGAGAGACTTGCAGCTCTTGAGGAATGCCGTGAACTTGGGCAAGGTTTTCAACTTGCGGAGAGAGATATGGGCATAAGAGGCTTTGGTACCATTTTTGGTGAGCAACAAACAGGAGATGTCGGAAATGTTGGAATCGATCTCTTTTTCGAAATGCTCTTTGAGAGCTTGTCTAAGGTACGACTTTTCACCACCTTCTCATTAAATGCTAAGCTGCGTGGAAAATTTGTCTTTAATTGGGGAATACTTGCAGCGGCTAACATCCTCTGCAATGCAAAAATAGGCTGGTATTTATGTTGGTTTCTATTTGGTGTCCTACGGCTATGCTACTAATTTGGAATTTATGACCTCTTTCTTTTGTTCTTTATTGTTTTTTTAACTTCTTTTTGGGTTCTATTACCAGGTTGATGAACACCGTGTAAATTCTGTTCCATACCAGTCAGTACAGGTATATTTTTCCTTGATATAAAAGAGTTTGTTGTCATTGGTTAAACATATACTACTATCTAAATGCTGGTTCATTTGCCTCCTGTATCACCCAACCATCTATGTTTTGAAGCCCACACCAAAATCAGTAGAATTAGCATCTACTCACTTTTGTGGGATATTCTTTTCCATTGATTGTAACTATTGAGATTAGGATGCCAAATGTGTTCAGAAGCAACTGTCTGAACAATTAAGGTTATCATTTTTTCTTTTTTGATAAACAGAACATGTGATGTGATGCTTTCGCCTGGTCGTTTCTCTCGGGCAAGTTTGAAGGAAACATGATTGTCTAAATATGCTGAATATGCACGTATGCCTTGTTATTACTGTCAGTTGATTATAAGGGTGTGTTACAATATTGTTCAGGTTGACATGAACATAAATCCTCATCTCCCCTCGGATTACATAAATTATCTGGAGAACCCGTTGGAAATAATTAAAGAAGCTGAAAAAGCTGCAGAGAGAGACATGTGGAGTCTGATGCAATTTACAGAGAGTTTGCGGCGCCAGTATGGAAAAGAGCCATACTCCATGGAGACCATTCTGAAGAAACTTTATGTAAGAAGAATGGCGGCAGACCTTGGAATAAGTAAAATCTATGCTTCTGGAAAAATAGTGATTATGAAAACGAACATGAGCAGGAAGGTCTTCAAGCTGATATCAGACTCGATGGTCTCTGATGTTCACCGAAATTCTTTGGTTTTAGAGGGAAATCTAATTAAGGTAGTCTTCTGTCGGTCAATTGGTACTATTTATAATAAACGTTGAAAATTTTGCCATCTGGAAGGGAGACCATATCTGTCTTGTATGTTATAAAGCTCAAGGGAGATGGTAGATTTGACTGACATGTTGGTTTTTGCAGGCTGAACTTCTTTTGGAGCTACCAAGAGAACAACTCCTAAATTGGGTGTTCCAGTGCCTTGCTGAACTTCATGCTTCCTTACCAGCACTTATAAAGTACTAGACTAGTTTCCCACTATAGCTTTCTTCTTGTTTCCTACTTGGATATTGAATGTGCCATCGACACAAAGCAGGGTTGGCTGAATATCAGCGTGGTCAGAGGATGCGATGTTCGGAGTAAGTCACTCTACTCTAAAACACTCGCTCTCATTCTCATTCTCATTCTCATTGATGGTTACTGAGTTAAGGGTCTCGTGTATTTCAGAATAAATAAGATTTGGAGTATGAAAAGTAGAAGATGGCTTTGAGTACATTGTAAATGAAATTTGGGAAGGAGAAAGAGCATCATCACCAGTCACCAGTCACGATCCTCGGGCTCAGGAATGAAAAGGAAGCGCTTCTTTGAATGCTATGCTCCTGATGGGTAAACGAGTCGAAGTGACGAAATTAATATGGACTGACTACAAAATTTTCCCTCTCTTGAGGTGATTTGGGGATGGATATATATACACATGTATGTATAAATACTAGTAGAAAAGAAAAGAAGAGAAAGAAGCGCAATTCCTTTGCTATAGTTGAATTGTTAAAAGATGCAGTGGTGGTATTAGATTGATACTACATACATACATAAGAGGACTTAGATAGCTAGCTGTTTGTTGGACTTGGATGGTACTTAATTAAGTGTTTAAAGAAAAGATGTTTATTCTTGGCTTGGCTTAAAGAGAGAATTTGTCAATATTATAAAAGGAATTAATGGTTGATTCTTATATATCTTGACTTGAATACACGCACAAAAATGACAAGTTGGTGTTGTATTTGCGTACATTGTGTGTCATATTGTAGAATGGCGAGGACGATGTTGTTGTTCCAAGAGAAAAAGGACATTCCTGTTTTGTATATTTAATTTATTTATTTTAATAGTTTCTTGTTTTTTGTTTGGACAATAAGGACACTGCATAGCATTCCTTTCCTTTTAATGTAAAATAAATGAATTGGAATGTAATGTTGTGTGAGATGATTTGTATTTGGTTATTCAGCAATAAATTGGACAATCACCTCTGTTTGTTAATATAGTATGATTAAAAACGTGTCGTGATGTGAGAGTGAAATTGGGGTTTCCGTGAGTCGTCGTCGTCGTCGTCGTCGTATTCTATTCTTTGATTAGTTGCATTTGCATACCAGCCAGCCAGCCAGCCAGGCAGCAGGGCAATACCATTCAATTCAACGTTCTGACTTTGTGGGCCCTACCAAACCAAAGTTCCTTTCCTTTCCTTTTCTTTCGTTGTCGCGTCTGTCTCAGTCTCAGCCTCAGCTGACATTCTTTACCTTTACCCTTCCGCTTCCGCCTCCGTCTCCGTCTCCAATTCTCTTGCCTATTTCTAAGTAATCCTAATCGTAATCGTATTCGTATTCGTATTCCTACGTCAATCCTATGTCTATTTCTAACCAAACCAATCATAATTAATAAATGGGCTAAGCAAAATTATCTTTTTGTACCATATATTTGTCCCATTTTTTTTTTGTTTTGATACATTATTACACCTTGATTTATTGCTCTTAAATTATTTTGCACCCCCTCCCTAAGAAACAACTTATAAGTTATAATTTGACTTTTAATTTATTTAAAAATTTCACTAATACTCTAAATTTTTTCATTTTTAACATAAAAAAAAATTAGGGGCATTTTTGAGTAAATCAAGAATCAAATTAGGATATTAATAAAATTTTAAAATAAATCAAGAATTAAATTATAATTTCTTTTAGTGCTACATTATTATTTAATTGACACATTTGGATAAAATGTGCAAAATAATCTAAATTTAATAAATTAAGATGTAATAGTGTATCAAAAAGCACAAATATAAAGTAAAAAAGTAATTTTCCCAAATAAATAAAGAGAGTATTATTGTGTGTGTACATATTTTTTTGCCGAGTATAATAATGTATTAAAATAAAGTGATATATACAAGTATAAATACAAGTATAAGGCCGTATTGGTATTATTATTATTATTATAATATATTTACTTGGAAGCAAAAATCAAAGAAAAGAAAGGAAATCGTATTGAGGAAAGGAAAGGAAGAGGAAGATTGTGGTTTGCTTGGATCCGCAGAGCAGAGCAGAGCATAAAGAAGAAACAAAAACGTGGGCAGGCAGATTGATCCTCCGCCGAAGATCCAATTACAGGAGGTTCTTTCCTTTTTCCGGATCTATTACTATTATTATTATTATTATTATTTGTAGGTCAGGTTAGGTTATGCCCTGCCCTGGAGAAATGATGAATGAATGAATTTGTTGATGAATATGAATATGGCTTTAGGTGCATAAACATAAACATAAATAGAAATAGAAATTCAAAGGGGAAGGGGAAGGGGAAGGGGAATTGAGAATTGATATATGTGGAGTGTCGTGTGAAAATCTAACGCTAATGGGAGGAGAAGGAGAGTGGGTGGTGGGAGCTTTCATCAACCTCTTTGGAAGCATTGCCATCAACTTTGGAACTAACCTTCTCAAATTAGGTCACAATGAGGTCCGTCCCCTCTCGTCTCTCTCCCTTCTTCTTCTTCTTCTTCTTCTTCTTTTCAACTCTCTCAATGTCTCTGTCTGGTCTGGTCTCACGCAGAGGGAGAGGCATGGCAATGGCATGTTAGAAAATGGAAAACACTCTTTGAAACCCATTATATACTTCCACACATGGAGACTTGGTAACTACTCTCTCTTCTCTTCTCTTCTCTTCTCTTTTCAATCTTCATCTTCCACAATTCTATTTCTATCTCTATCGCAGGCATTGTGTTTTTCTTCCTCGGAAATTGCCTCAATTTCATCTCCTTCGGATACGCTGCTCAGGTCGCTTTTCACTTATGTTTTTTGGCATCCATCAGACTTCAACTTTCTTCTTTACCTTCTTTTTCTTTTCTTTTTTCTTTTTTTTTTTTTCCGCATTGCAGTCACTTCTTGCAGCCTTGGGATCTATACAATTTGTGTCCAACATCGCCTTTGCTTATTTTGTCTTGAACAAAAGGGTCACCGTTAAGTATGTTCAAATCTCAACTATAACTATCTTCTCATCATTATCAAATCCATCCAATAGCTAATCAGTTTCTTTTTCCACAGGGTCATGGTTGCCACGGCTTTTATTGTTCTCGGAAACATTTTTCTCGTTGCTTTTGGCAACCATCAGTCACCTGGTGCGTAACTTGCTTCTAAGCCCTTCAATAATCTTTTTTTTTTTTTTTCTTTTCACTCAATTATCTCCCGTAGGTATTGATAATTCATCGATATTCAAGAGCTTACTGTGATGTATGATGTATTATTGGCCCTAGAGCAGCGGGGAGATTCATTCATATGAAATTTTGAAGGAAAAATTATGGAATCATTCCTCCTGCCCTGGGATATCATGTGGACAGCAGATGTCTCCAAAATGAACCTCTATATAGAGTGATGAGAAACAGCCTCTCATCAAAATGAGGCAAAAGAAGAAAAGCACTATTATTATGAATGGGAAAATATAAAAAATACATATATTTGCATATATTTTGTTGATCTTTGCAGATCATTCATTTCAGCATTTCTTTGCATTTCAGTCTACACCCCAGAGCAGTTGGCGGAGAAGTACAGCAATGTTACGTTCCTTTTTTACTGCGTTATTTTGATCTTAATAGTCGCTGTGCACCACTCCATTTATAGGTGAGTATCAATCTGGGAGGGAGCTGACTGGTTTTCTTTTTTTGTGTTTGTCATCTTTTATATATCCGAATTGATACGCCTTGAACTCAAAACCACCGTGTCCTGTGGAGCGTGCAGGAGAGGAGAACTTTTGGTGGCTGTTTCAAATTCTTCTGGGCATGACCTTAGACCCTACTGGCATATGCTACTTCCTTTCTCGTATGCCATGGTTTCAGGAGCTGTTGGGTCATGCTCGGTGTTGTTTGCAAAATCTCTGTAAGTGAAGCCACCCGAGACATAATCTCCTTGGGCATGGGCAAATATCTGGGTTACTCAATGACTCCAGCCTTTTGTTTTGTAGCTCCAATATGCTGAGGCTGGCAATGTCTAGTGGTTATCAGTTGCACAGCTGGTTCACATACTCCATGCTCCTTTTGTTTCTTAGTACAGCTGGATTCTGGGTACCATTTTATTTTTCCGTGCTTAAGCGATATTTTGCCACACAAGTTTAGGAGACGGCTTGTGTTATGCTCACTCTATTTTCTCCTACTTCTGCAGATGGCCAGGCTGAATGAAGGATTGTCCTTGTTTGATGCAATTCTTATTGTACCTATGTTTCAGATTGTTTGGACATTTTTCTCCATTTGTACAGGATTTATATATTTTCAGGAATATCAGGTCCAGATTCCCTTCCCTTCCCTTCCCTTCCCTTCCCTCCCTTGTAGTTATCTATAAAACATTGTAATTAACAAAGCTTGCGACTCAGCAAAGGCAACACCAGAGCTTCTGGTGAAGTGGGTGAGCAAGTGGAGCTATCAAATATAAAATAATTATGCTCCAAAAGAATGCAATTTATTCAAAGAGTAAATGAATCTTGAAGCATCATTCATCTGGTTGTGCTCGTTGTCTTTTGAATACACACGTGAATGACTTGCAAGCTAATGCTTTGTTCTCGAAACAGGTTTTTGATGCACTAAGAACGACAATGTTTATACTAGGAATGATGTCTGTGTTCGTAGGCATCTCTTTGCTGGCACCTGATGAAGCTAAAGGTATTTTGATTGAGACTTTGTACTTCAAATAGAAAGAGAGAAGGGGGGAAAAAAAAAAAGCATGAGTACTTAGGCTAAAAATTTTTCAGGTGCTGAATGTAAAGAGAGTTCTTCATTAGTTTCCGTGATGTCCTCCTCAGGCAATTCAAAAGAAGTGGACAGGTCAGTAGAGTATGTCCATTCTAATGGTGTGGATATGTTTCTTGTTCGGGAAGGTGTTCAGTATGACTAATTGTGGTCATATATATATGTGTGTGTGTGTGTGTGTGTAGGCTGGTTGTGGCTTCTGAAGATGCACATGTAAGCAGGGAGACGGGATCGGTCATGCAAGGATTGCTGATGAAGGTCTCTGACGTGATTGTGAGGGCAAAGGTAAGTAGTAGAGTGGAATAATTTTTGACAGGAGTTTGGGATAAATGACTGAAAAGATTGTGTTATTTTGCAGAACGCGTGCGCAATGTCATTAGGTTTTGGGGAGGATTCAATAAATGCATCTGCAGTGCTTGTGATGCCAATGGTGTCGTCCAAGATAACAGGATTCAGAGGGAGCGTGTTTGAACGGTCTAAGATATTCTCCACGAGAAACTCTGGTTGGAGCAACATCCCTATGAACGATGATGGCGCCCCGAAGATACTTGATCAATGCGCTGTGCTGCCTGACAGCCCTTGATACACGGAATCTCAATCTCAATCTCACACATTTTTTTGATAAGGACACTAGTGTCAAGCATGGAATTTAAATATTTGTGAAAAAATTTAGAGACGCAATTGTATTTTATTGTATTTGATTCCATTAATTTGCTAATTGCGAGGGGTAGCATCCTTGTATTGGGAACAAAGTGTCATCTATCACGCATCACACTTGTGTATATATATTTTTTGATTTGTGAATAAATATTTGAGAAATGTATTTCCAAGAAAATGGGTGGGAGCCAGGTGTGTGAGAACTCGAACGAAAATTTACCATTCCATGAGTCTCTTTGAAACTAAAACTAAAACTAAAACTAAAAAAACCAATGAACGTATCTCAACTCAAATTGCCTAATAAGTTAATTAGTGTTATCTCGAGCTTCGGCAGAGAAGAGCGCTCTCTCTCTCTCTCTCTCTCTCTCTCTGTGTTTTGGAAAAAAATAATTAGTGATGAGGGAAGAAAAAAGATAGGATATTGGTCAATAATTAATTAAATTATCATATAATAATAATAATCATGACGAGAAGAAAAGGGGAATGGGAGTGGAAGGAGAAGAGAGAGGGTTGGGTTGGGTTGGGGTTGATGAGTATGAGTTAGTTAGAATTGAGTGAAGAAGACGAAGAAGAAGAAGAATGGAATCAGAATTGGGTAGGAAAGTGGCGGAAGCGGTAGAGGTGCTGAATCACGACAGGGAATCTTGCAACCGCGTGGCCGCCAACCAGTGGTTGGTTCAGTTCCAGCACTCCCACGCCGCCTGGGATGTCGCCACTTCCATCCTCACCTCTCCCTCATCCTCCTCCTCCTCCTCCTCTTTCGACCTCCACTTCTTCGCCGCCCAGATTCTCAAGCGCAAGGTCTCTTGCTCTGCTCTCTCTCTCTTGTCTCTTCTCTTCTCTTTCTCATTCTAATCTCTCTCTCTCGCAGATCCAAAACGAGGGCTATTATTTGCACTCCGAAGCCAAGGATGCTTTGCTTAACGCTCTCCTCCTGGCTGCCAAAACATTCGCTTCCGGCCCCCCTCAGGTAAGGAAAGGAAAGGAAAGGAAATAGGAACTCTCACTCTTTCTTTCCTTCATTCAATCTAATTCGTTGGTTGGTTGGTTTGTTGTGGCAGCTTCTGACCCAAATCTGTCTTGCTCTGTCGGCGCTGACTCTCCGAGGCGCAGGCGCGGAGCATGGGAAGCAGCAGGAGGCGATTGGGCAGCTCCTTTACAGGCTGGAGAATGTGGTGCAGGGCGACCACGGCAACATTGCTGTGCTGGAGATGCTCACCGTTCTCCCCGAAGAGCTCTCCAATGACTCTCTTTCTCTCCTCTCCCACACCCGCATGGTGCTCGACTTCCTTCTCCGCCAATCCCACCACCCCTTGGATCTCCACACCTCCAGAAAGCTCCTCCGTTGCTTGCTCAGCTGGGTACGCCAATCCCATGCCACTTAACTCACTCACTCCCTCCATTCCTTTCACCCTTCGCTTGCTCATCTCGTCCCGTCTTTAGGTCCGAGCCGGCTGCTTCTCCGAGATTCCTCGCGCCTCATTGCCCGCACATCCCCTTGTTAATTTTGTATTCAACTCTCTCCAGGTGCCTACCTTCTCTTCTTTTTCGTCTCCTTTTCACTATATGAAATTCACCCTCTTTGATCATGTCTGTGTTAGTCGCTTTTCTTATATTGTATTATAGGTCACCTCTTCGTTTGATTTGGCTGTTGAAGTTCTTGTCGAACTTGTCACTCGTCACGAGGTATGTTCCCATCCCATCCCATCCTATCCCCTGTAACTCTTAACTTTTTATAACATAAGATAAGAGTGTCAGAAAATCTCAAGATTTACCTTTCCTAACTATATATTGAGTCAAATTAGTTTCTCATTCGCACCGCCCACAACCACCACTCTTTCTCTGTGTTATGGGGTGCCACCAACAAGTAGCTTCGCCCCTTTAACATTTCAAACAACTTGGGCATTCCTATACGCCAATGTTTTTTATGCTACATGGCAATTATTCACTACAATCTATGGGAACCCCAAGTTTTCCTTTGAATTTAATATGGGTTGAGTTTTTTCCTGGCTTCTACAGGGACTACCTCAGGTATTGTTATGTAAGATACACTTCCTTAAAGAAGTGCTGCTTTTCCCAGCTCTTAGTAACAGGGATGAGAAAGTCATTGCTGGTCTCGCATGCTTATTGTCAGAAATCGGGCAAGCTGTGAGTGCCTGATACGCTTTCTTATTTTTAATTTGCTTCGTACAAGTGTTTTGATTTTAAATTTTAACCATGGCCTAAAGTTGGAATAATTTAGATGCTTATCATTGTCTGTACATTTATCAGTTACCGCATTTCTCTCTTTTAGATTTGTCTACTTATTTTGCTCATTCTTTAATCACGCCAGGCGCCATCTATGATTGTAGAAGGAAGTCCTGAAGCACTTTCTCTGGCAGATGCACTTCTGAGGTTAAAGTTTGTTTTTAACATCTTTAAGCATTATAACGTTTTATTCCCATTATGATATACCAGTCAACTCCCTCTTTGTTCTTTCAGTTCTAATGTCTTTTGCTAGCATATTACGTCAATCATTTATAACCTTATAAACATGTTGGCAGCTGTGTTGCGTTTCCGAGTGAAGACTGGGAGATAGCAGATTCCACTCTACAGTTTTGGTATTTTAAAGATTTACATCTCTTTTGCTATAAATGTTGTCTATGAATTTTCTGCCTATGTGCCGCTCTGTGATTTGTGATGCAATTAGTTTATCCTCTGTTTCCTACACGTGTGATGTATTCAGGAGTCTTCCATCTTCACAATCACATAAACTGTAACTCTTCTCTGGTTTTTATATGATCATATATGGTCTCACGTCATCAGTAAATTCTGCAAAAATGTTCCTTTGAATTGCTTAGTTCTTTCTACTGTGTTTGATTGTTACCATCAAGTTCCTGCTGATAAATTTGATCTATATTTTCCAGGTCTAGTCTTGCAAGCTATATTCTTGCAATTGATGATGACAATGCACAGAATAAGAAGCATGCTGAAGACATGTTTTTTTCAGTGTATTCAGCATTACTTGACGCCCTCTTATTGCGTGTCCAGGTTCCTCGTCCGTCAATTTATTATTATTATTAGTATTATTGGAGCAGCTTAATGATTGTGCTATTTATACCATGAATAGAGTTTCTTTTTTCATGCTTGCTCCTGGTACGTGTCAATTCAAGTGTCATAATAGAATTTAGGGTTGAAGCATTTCACTGTAGTTATGCCTACTTTTCTTGATTGCCACAAACTTAAGTACCTAGGAGGAGTAGGGAATAAATCGTACTCAATTGAATATCGTTTTTCTAATGAACTCGCACCACTGCATTTACCTTTGTGACGCCAAACATTGGGCAATGAAGAAGCTACATAAAATGAGGTTGTCATAACGATGGCTTCTTTTGGAAAAATATTAAGAAGGGAAGGGGGCAATAAGTAATAAGACACACACACAAATAGTGCACTTCTCATAAGAATTATGTTTGACCAAGCTTGGATATATGAATGCCATGTGGAGGATTTTAGCTAATAGTTCTCATTTTCTCCAACCTTTGATTTCTATATCTGCCTCACTTTTGCTTGCAATAAGCTGCATCTCCACTTTAAACTTACTCGTGTTTGGGTTATAAATCCAAAATGATCTGTTTAAGTTTCATCAAAGGGTTAATATCCTCTATATTTCATTATCTAGCAGATCAACGTCACATGAAAAACTTCAAATTCCGTATTAGTTAAGTACTAATCATGAATAGTGAATAAAGCATATGACTCTCCCTTTTCTCATTCCCGTGCTTGCTATCCTTTTGGGATTTGTTTGTTCTGAATTAATTTGGTTAGATGTTTATGCTTTACTTATGACCCCTCCTATTATATCATTCGAGGCACGTGTTTTTCAGGTAAATGAAGCTATTTTTGATGATGAGAGAGGATCAAGAGAACTACCTGATAGCCTTGTCCATTTTAGACTGAATCTTGTTGAGCTTTTGGTGGATATTTGTCAGCTGTTAAGATCTGCTATATTCACACAGAAGGTTTTATATAGTTTTTTGGACATCTTCTTTTTATATTTTTAGAAATGATTTTAATTTTAGCTGTTAAGATATGATAATTTTTATTTGTTTAATAAATTAAATCCAATTAGATATTGCTAAATTCTATTGTAGATTTTATTTTGTGGTTGGACCTCTGTGAATGTACCAATCCCTTGGAAGGAGGTGGAAGCCAAATTGTTTGCTCTTAACGTGGTGAGAACAACTTATTTTCAGTATCAAGCTACTGTCATTAATTGCATCCACTAGGAAGCTTTTAATATGATTTCTTACCCATTGATCTTAAAATGGCTGAATATGTTGGGGGTTGATTCTTTTACATGATCTACCATATGTTGTTTTGTTTTCCTCTCCCACTTCCTGTCTTTGGAATTCAGATCATTTATTTTCAAGCACTTGGCCTTGTACTCTTCCATAATTGTTACCGAGACTCTTGGAGCAAATAATTTGTTTACTATCGGAGATTTTCTCTACGGATTTTCTATAATGTTGACAAGTAAGGTTCCTGTTCCAGGCTGCTGAGGTGATTCTACAAGAAGGCCAAACTTTTGATTTCTCCATGGTCATGGAATTGGTGAATTTGTTGGCCACTAGGCCCTCGGATGAGCTAAAAGGCTTCATGTGCATTGTATGCCAAATGTTCATCCCTTTTCCTTGTTTACAGTGATGATATTGTTGCGTCATTATATTGCAAAAACCATTATCTGCTTCGTTCTGCGATATATCTAAGATGCTTACTTCCTCTCTAGGTTTATAGATCTCTTGCAGATGTTGTTGGTTCCTATTCGAAGTTCATATCTGCTTTTCATGTAAATACAAGGCCCTTATTGTAAGTGCTCTTTTCTTGTACTCCTTAATTGGTATTTGCAACTGGATTAGCAGATTCTTAAAGCGTCTTCTTGTTCTAGTCATGAAAACAGATCACAGAGTATTATTGAATCAACTACCAGTTCACTTGACCTTAAGCTTTTTTATTATCGTTTTTGTTTGAACTTTGTAAAGAGGATCTTAATTTATGGATATAGATTTGTGGAGAATTGACATTTACCGTAGCTTTGATGGGAAGAGTCTCAGTTGGGGAATTATTTTGGGTGGTTAGAGTTACTTATTTTATTTAAAAAGGCTCAAAAACGTGAATTCCCAGAATTCTTCCCCAGTACACCTTTCCCCACCTGAGATTTTTCTGGCTTTGATGTACTGATTTTTTGTTTTCAGATTATTTCTTGCCACAGGGTTGTCAGAACCTTTGGCTTTAAGTGCCTGTGCCTGTGCCCTGCGCAAAGTTTGTGAAGATGCTTCTTCTGTGATATATGAACCTTCCAATTTGGAGATTTTGATGTGGATAGGAGAGGTGACTTCTGTTTGGTTCTCACTTCTCTGAATGGTTTTAAGATGTTGAAGATCTTAAAAACGAACCTTGTTAAAGAGAACTCCCGCCCGTATCATATACGATGCATCAGAAACCAATTTGTCTTCATTCTTAAAACTGTGTGTGATCTGCTTTTCAGGGTTTGGAAAAGAGGCATTTACCTTTGGATGACGAGGAGGAAATTGTTAGTGCCATTAGTTCAATCCTTGGTTCCCTTACTAATAAAGATTTAAAGTGCACCATGTTGGCTCAACTGCTATCTCCTAGCTTTGAGTCTATTGGAAAACTTGTAAGAGTTTTCCTCCTCTTTGAATCTTAGCCTTTCTCGTCCTTTTCTTTTTATGCTTTGCTTATTTCAATGTTAGTTATTAGCTTTATAAATTCAACTTTTATACCAAATACTTGATATCAACTAACAAGATATCTGAAAAGTTGCTAAATGATATATTGAAATGCCCAATTTCTTTTCGTTTTCCAGCTGGGGAACTTGAATACTGACAGCCGTGATGTTAAGATTGATCGTGTATTTTCTAAGACAATCCTCCTTGGACAAACGAATTCCAAACCCTTTTTTATTAGTTTGAACTTATTAAAACTAAACAAACCCCCTTGCTCAGGCAATACTGAATAATTCTACAAATTTATGAGTATCGTATGTTAAGATGCCAATCATTTTGAAATCCATTTGATAAAAGCTTTCTTGTTTCGTATTTAAATTGAAAGCTAATGGTGTTTCAGGCTGATGGAGATAGCAACCACTGTCTGAAGCAGAATCCAGCTATTTATACACCAATTTTGAACTCTGCTGCCAGAGGGTTGTACAGGTGTGCTATACAACGTTCGTGAGGAAATAGCTTTGTTAATGTGCCAAGTGGAACCTGTGAGAAACATTTTTCCTATAATAAATCATAAGATTTTGTACCCTATCACCTTATTATAAATTTTTCGCCAACTACCTTGGATTTTTATTTTCAGAGCATTTAGAGTAATTAGAATATAGTTATAGTCGTTCAGTAGATTCACTGTATTTAGTGGAAAAGTGGTGCATGAAAGAGTTGCATTTGAAGTTTGATGCTAAAATCACTTTTTGTTTCTTTTGATATTCGTTTGATTATTTACCAGTTTTTGCTAGAGCTGTGATTGATGGCCTCTTATCTAGTTCTAATTATGGGTGTTTAATTCATACAGAGTGGGAACGGTATTCAGCCACCTCGCTTCATGCATGCCAGGTGGGCCAGCGCCAGATGATCCTATACTTTCCCTGCTCGGAATATTTTGGCCCATGTTAGAGAAGCTTTTCAGTTCGGAACACATGGAGAATGGAAATGTATCAATAGCAGCGTGCCGTGCTCTTTCTCAAGCAATTCAATCATCAGGTACAGATGACCTTTATTGGCTACTGATTCAAGTAATAAGTGCTTTAGATTTGTCAATTGACCATCTTATCTTCTCAGGCTTATGGAATTATTTGTCTCTTGATTTGACTATATGTTTACTTATGTCTAATTATGTTTTACATATGATGCTGGTTATAGTCAATTTATCAGGGGGGGAAAAAAAAGAAAATTATTATACTAAATAATTGTATATGGCAACTATGCAGGCCAGCACTTTGTTACGATACTGCCCAAAGTACTAGATTACCTGTCAACGAACTACATGTCTTTCCAAAGCCATGAATGCTTCATCAGAACAGGTAGGCTGTTTATATGAAACAAAAAAAAAAACAAGTGGTGGGAGTGGGACGTGGTTTTTTTATGGTTCATTTTCTTTTTATTTGAGATCATGTTCAAATAATTCAGTGGAAGGCAACCTGATATCATTTATTTGTAAAACGGTAAAGTTCGATGAGGTTGCTACTGAAAACTACCATCGTTTATGGACTTTTGGGAAATACCTTTCCCGATAATTAGAATGTTCTATTTAAAACATATATAGTCAACATAAGAGAAATCAGCCTAAATCAATACCTATGAATCAGCCCACTAATAAAATAACTACATGGAAATAAATTACAAAGTCAATTATACGTTAAAACAGAAACCTTCAACACGGTGAAATAGATTATGTCAGCCATTGTCATTTAGCTGCCTATTAATGAAAGAATAGTTAAAGTGATGTATATCATCATGAGATACAGAAATGTGTTTAAGAAGGGAAAGGGAACTATTTCACCTGTGGAGAACTTAGAATTTTCGGGAGAGAAGGTACAGGTCCTATATACAAGTCTGGAAGAGCCCAAGATTGAGATAGGCCCACCCTTGTCTCTTGATTGACCTTAGTCTCTTATAGAAGAACCCGACTATAAAGATGGATCATTTTATCTTTTACGCCCGCCAGGCTTATTCCCAGAAGTTTTTTACTCTGCAAAGTTTCTGATTTAAGTTTGGTCTTTTGGGACCCATTTATGTGTCTTGCCTTCTCTGTTGGCTATTTGCTTGCTCATTTCTGCTTTCTTTCACCCAACATTATTTCAGCTTCTGTTGTTGTTGAGGAATTTGGGCACAAAGAGGAGTTCGGACCTTTGTTTGTCACAACGTTTGAAAGATTTACTCATGCAGCATCAGTAATGGCTCTCAATTCTTCATACATATGTGACCAAGAGCCAGATCTAGTGGAGGCATACACAAATTTTGCATCCGCATTTGTACGCTGCTCTCATAAGGTCGCTTATACTTTGAGTCTAGTTTCCCTGTTTATACATTTGAAGTTCCAATAGAATTTCGTTTGAGGGTTTTGTTTAGACCTTTTTTTTTTTTTTTTTTTTTATGTGTGAGGATTTTTATGACGTTGCTAGCTATTAATACCCCAGGAAGTGTTGGCTGCGTCAGGTTCGCTTCTTGAAATTTCCTTCCAAAAAGCAGCTATATGCTGCACTGCTATGCACCGGGGAGCTGCACTCGCAGCAATGTCGTACTTGTCTTGTAAGCCTGATGCTTTGCTTCCATTTTTCTTTTCCCATCAGATATTTCATTGGGACTAAAGCTAAGCCAGTTGGCTGGCTTGACACAATATGCACCTAGACATTTTACCTTTCATGATCTTAGATCTTGTTTTTGGTGGGTTATACTTGTAACCTCTTTAGGTTTGTGGAGCTTTGTTTTCCACATTGCTTCAACTCTCTCTCTCTTGGTGAAACTTATTGTCAGGCGTTCTTGTTGTGACTAGGTTTCTTGGAGGTGGGTTTGGCCTGTCTGTTTGATTACGTGAGTTGTATGTCAGGAGGATCGTTTGGCTCCGTGGTCATTCAGGTTATTTCCCATTGTGGCGAGGGACTTGTTTCCAATGTGGTATACGCTTTACTTGGTGTTTCAGCAATGTCACGGGTAAATACACATCCTTGAGTAGCTACTAGTGCAACTGTGCAAGTTCGTATGTTATTTCATTATTTTTTCGTGGCTTGAGATCAATATTGGAAGAGTAAATGTTTGTACTTTCTCTTCCCTCTCTGGAAACAGGTTCACAAAAGTGCAACAATCTTGCAACAATTGGCAGCGATATGCAGTTTAAGTGAGACAACAGCTTGGAAACTTATACTTTGTTGGGAATCATTGCATGGATGGCTACACTCAGCGGTCTCGCACATACACTCTCTCTTAATTTTGTTTGTGGCGTCTGCGGTTACGTGGGCTCTGGTTTTTGTTAGCGGTTATATGTATATGTAACTAGTTATGGTGTTACTTGTGTCGCAGGTGCAAGCTCTTCCGGGTGAATACTTAAAGCAAGGGGAAGCAGAAACCTTGGTGCCGATATGGTTAAAGGCGCTGACTGGAGCGGCCTCAGATTGCCTTGAGAGTAAAAGGCGGGATGGACTGCGCATCGAGTATGGCCATATGCAAGGCAAAGGGGGAAGAGTTCTGAAAAGAGTAATACGTGAATTTGCTGATAATCACCGCAATGCTCCAAATCAGACTTGACTGATTGATTGATTGCATAGAAGATGATGAATGATTGACGATCAGGCGATTAATGATTGATTTGGGATGTCCAACTCCTCTCCTCATAGAAAAGAGATGGCTTCTGCTAACATAGAAGTATGCCTTTTTCACTTTTCAAACCTGAAATTCAAACGGAACTTCGTTGCCGTTTCATATCTTGTACAGTAAGTCACGTGTGCCTTTGTTTATTTTTTATTTATTTTGTTTATTATTATTTTGCGTGTGTGTGTGTGTTGTATTGGTTCGTTGCATAATATCACAATATCATTTTTCTTTGTGCAGGAGCGGCTAGAGATGTCTTACCCACAAACTGCCTAAAAAAAAAAGACTATTAATCAGGGAAAGAAATCAATGAAAATCGAAAGCGTGTGTTTTGTTTGATTATTCTTCTTTGTTTTTGGTTGTCGGCGTCTGGTATTATATTTATACTTGTATTTACATCGGAGAGTTTGTTGCTCAATGCATATTGTAAATTTTGTACAAGTATGTGCCGGTTTTGGTGCCCATTTTTATAGCTGCTTCAATCAAGGAGAGAGGTAATAATAAGGAAAATCTATGAATTGCTTGGTATTTTTTGTGAATAGAGGCAGATATTTTCCTTTTCTTTGATGAATGAAACAAGTACAAACTTGAGAAGGATTGTAGTAGAAAAAGCTGTGGTCTCTTATTATCGTACTCTATTTCAATTATATGAGTAAATATTAGTAGCAAAAAAAAAAAAAATAAGGTAATTAACTCAGTTGGTCCCTGAGAGTTTACTTGGGTAATACTTTGGTTTCGGATTTTTTTTTTTATTAGCTGTAGTAGTACTTTGAACTTTTTATTCTTTGTTCGCACCATTAAATTTCAAAAATTTCATTTGCTTATTTAACATAGGGTTCACGTGACTTGCACGTGCTTAGGGTTCCAAATGAAAATACTTGAAAAATATGAGAGAATTTCAAAATAAAGTCATTGTTGATGTCACTTAATAATTTATCACTCAAATAGTGTGCGTCTTTTATCTCTACTCTATGTATGTAGTGTAAATTTTAGAGTATAAATTAAAAGTGCATCACATAAAATATGGATTATCATTATAGCAAGAATGAGGCATTCTTCAAAATTCTTTACTTATCCTTGGGATAATACATTAGAGCAATTCGTCAATTCATGCCAAAAAAAAAAAAAAAACCCCCACGTTGTACAATGTAGTTTGCCGACCCAGCCTCCAAATGGCGATGTTGGCAACCTAGATTGGGAGAAAAACAGCCTCGATTTGCACAATCCCAACCTCCAAATATAGGTTGTTTGCAAAAAAAAAAAAAAAAAATCTCCAAATAGAGGCCCGATATGATTAGGACCCCAAGCAGGTACAAGTTGCCAAGTCTACTAAAAAACAAAGGGTGAGTTGCAAAAATAGGGCAAAATTAAATGTTTGTTTTAAATGATAGCCTGTGTTTTAAAAAATTAAAAAAATAGTCATGTTACGAATTATATAACAGAAAAGTGTCACACAAAATATAACAGATCTATAAATATTTGTAAGATATTATTTAACACTTCAAAAACTAATGAGTAAAACTTGAAGTGTTACAAAATATTTTACAAATATTTACAGATGTGTTATATTTTGCGTGACACTTTTCTGTTATACAATTCGTAACATGGCTATTGTTTTAATTTTTTGAAATATGGGCTGGACTTTAAAAATAAATTTTATTTTTGGCTATTTCTTACGATTTCCCAACAAAATGCGAGTCTTGACAAATAATAAAAAGTTGAAGGACTATTAAGGGTAATGAAAAAAAGATGGGGGATCAAAGTGTCAGTTTAGTACAAGTCCAGGGCTCAACTAAGCTAACCCACCCAAAACCAAAAGAGAGAGAGGGAGGTGCGTGTGCGGTGTGCCGTGCCCGTGTGTCTAATTGGAGAGAGGAATATTATAATTGCTCAAAAAAAAAAAAAAAAAAAAACACAGAGACGAAGGTCGGTTTGGGTTTGAAACCCTAAGAGATTTGAAGACAAAGGGAACGAAGAATTGCGAATCAATCTCAACTCGAACTCGTCTCTGCGCGGCGCAGCAACATCCCTCGTCCTCGTCCTCGTCTTCGCAATCACTCACAGAGGTTTGCTTTGACTTTCTCAAATTGCTATATTTTCCTCCAAAGACTCTTGCTTCTTCGCTTCTCGTTTTTGCGCACATCTCTTGTTTTCTTCCTTGTCGATCCACCTTCACTCACTCCCACTCCGATCATCTTCTTTGGACTTTCCCTTTTTTTTTTAGGTCATTTTCTTTCCGATATATTTTCTGGATTTAGTTTTTCGGTTACTAGGGCGGCGCAGTATGCGTATTTTATTTTTTGTTTAACTTGGTTCCTGCTGCTTTCCTCTATTTAATTAATTCTCATTTGTTCTATCACAACTTCAAAAAAAAAAAAAAAAAAAAACCCTTTTCATTCCTGATGCTCAAAGTGAGTTTAAGGAGATGATTTTCCAGGGGTCTACTAGGAAAGGCCTTTAATTGCATCGCTTAATGAAGTGAAGGTTTAGGAAAATTTCACCACCCTATATTATATTGCCCAAACCAATCCCTGATTAACAAAAGTTGCGTGCTTGATAATATCGTGATTTACAGCGCCACTGCAATTGCAATTCCTATTTACTCAACCGTTGTTGGTCTTAAGACTCATTCACCGTGCCTTCAGTTTTATTTTATTCCTCAATTCTGACTTTCAAGTACCTACGAACTAGCTGAATTTATATTGTATTATGTTATGTTATGTTTTGCAGGCTTCAAGTACATCTCTGCTCTGCCGTGAGCCGTGAGCCACGATGGCAGATGGTCATGAATCAGATAAGAACATAGAGATATGGAAGATCAAGAAATTGATCAAGGCCTTGGAATCTGCTAGAGGAAATGGTACTAGCATGATATCACTTATAATGCCTCCGCGGGATCAAATTTCTCGTGTCACTAAGATGTTGGGCGATGAATTCGGAACTGCCTCCAACATCAAAAGCAGAGTCAACCGTCAGTCCGTCTTGGGTGCCATTACTTCTGCTCAGCAGAGGTTGAAGCTTTACAACAAGGTTCCTCCTAATGGCCTCGTTCTTTACACCGGCACCATTGTCACCGAAGATGGCAAAGAAAAGAAGGTGACCATCGACTTTGAACCTTTCAAGCCCATCAATGCCTCGTTGTATCTCTGTGACAACAAGTTTCACACCGAAGCTCTGAATGAACTTCTGGAATCAGACGACAAGTTTGGTTTTATTGTTATGGATGGAAACGGTACCCTATTTGGGACTCTGAGCGGAAACACAAGAGAGGTGCTGCATAAATTCACAGTTGATCTACCAAAAAAGCACGGAAGAGGAGGTCAGTCAGCCCTGCGTTTTGCCCGTCTTCGGATGGAGAAGCGGCACAACTACGTCAGGAAGACTGCAGAGCTTGCCACGCAATTCTTCATCAATCCTGCCACCAGTCAGCCTAATGTTGCTGGTCTTATACTTGCTGGTTCAGCGGATTTCAAGACTGAACTAAGCCAGTCAGATATGTTTGACCCTCGTCTGCAAGCCAAGATATTGAACGTGGTTGATGTTTCTTACGGAGGCGAAAACGGCTTCAATCAGGCTATTGAGCTTTCTGCGGAAATTCTATCTAATGTGAAGTTCATACAGGAGAAGCGCTTGATCGGAAAATATTTTGAGGAGATCAGCCAGGACACAGGTAAATATGTTTTTGGGGTGGATGACACTCTAAAGGCTCTGGAGATGGGTGCTGTGGAAACCCTAATTGTGTGGGAGAACCTGGATATCAACAGGTATGTGCTGAAAAACAGCGCCACAGGTGAAATTCTAATTAAGCATCTGAACAAGGACCAAGAAACCGACCAGAGCAATTTCCGCGACTCAGCTACTTCGTCGGAGCTCGAAGTTCAGGAGAAAATGCCATTACTTGAGTGGTTTGCCAATGAGTACAAACGGTTTGGTTGCACACTCGAGTTTGTAACCAACAAATCCCAGGAAGGCTCGCAGTTTTGCAGAGGATTCGGTGGGATTGGGGGTATCCTTCGGTACCAGCTCGACATGAGATCATTTGATGAGTTGTCAGATGAGGGAGAGGTCTATGACGATTCTGATTAAGAGAAGTTGGTGAGCTGTGTTGCCGCCGGCGGCGGGCCCGGCGGCCGGGTGTTGGTGTGAGATCCCTCAGCAGGTTGCCTCGGCTAGTTCAGCTTTGATCTTGGTGCTCACATTCTTCCAATGTAGCCACTTGTCGTTCAACTGAGTGCAGTTTTTTTTACTACTGTCTTTTTTCTTCTTTATTTTTTGCTGCATTTGTCCTATTTTAAAGTTTTTTGGACCTATTGCTTGGTAATTTTCTTATGGAACATGGAGATAATTTATTTGGTAAAACACAGTTTACATGAGCTATTGAAATCCAATGTTGGTCGTTCGTAATGTTCTACTTGATGCTGTAATTTGGTATTGTAAAAGCGTTGTTATCCGGCCCCGACTGGTAATTTGGCAGCGGAAGTTTAGGCAGCTCCGGCAAGGCGGTTGTGCATTTCACAGCTCGACGATGATGAGTTCATGTGGATCGATGGCGTCCTCAGAAACCTTGCACACACGATCACTTGAGCTGAACGGTAGAATTTTATAACATGAAACATAATAGATTAGTGCCAACAGCCCGTTTATAAACGTCTAGTATTTTTGTCGTACCATACGGTGTTTGGATCGTTCTTTCATAGTGTTTTACCTGTATACAATTATTGTTCAATTATAGTAAATTCCCAAGTAATTAAGAAATGGAGCTTTGTCAAGAAACTCTTTCCATAATTAAGAAATAACCTAGACAATTTCTTCTGGTAACAAACTATGCATTCTCTCAAAACCACGAAACTTAGCTTTAGGTGATGAATTAACATGTCTAAATACTCTTGGTCCATTTGAGGCATCCAATATTCATAATATTGTGATTAATGCTACAGCGAGTACAAAGAACAAAAAGAAACCTCATCATTGAATCTAAAGGCTAAGTAATTAGGAGGGCATATTTGATACGAGACGAGAACGTTGATGTTAAAAAAAAAAAAAAAAAAAAAAGGGCATTGAATGTTGTAAAGAGTAATAACCAGTAACATCTTTTAAATTGTTTCCAACTGATGAGTTTTTTATTAGGGAAATTACAAAACAATGCCATCTCTAGTGTCACTTAAAAATATATGATGTGTTCTCTTTGTTTTATTTTATTTTTTGTAGTGTAAAGTTTGTAGCATAAATTAAAAGTGCAACACACAAAGGACATAGATTATTATTGTACTAAAAAAGGAGCATTTCATCAAAATCCCCTCTTTTTTATTTCGGAATGAGAAGTATCGTATATATATATATATGTATAATAGAAAATAAACTTTTTAAGCAAATTTATATCGTGCTCATATTCTTGTGTCGTGCCACTAATCGAGCCACTATCGTGTTTGTGTCATGTCTAATTGTGTTCATGTCTCATCGTACTTCATACTTTAAAATCTTGTTCAAGCCAGCCCTACTGACATGTGTTATGCCTAAGTTTTTTTTTTTTTTTTTGCTACGATATGCCTAAGTTTATTTGTTATTGTATTGTGCCACTTATAATCTTGTATATCCACTAAATACAGTCTGTTTTGACATTTTTAATGGAGGTCAAATAAAAGAACAGAAATAGAAGTATCAATAATAATATCAAGGAAAAATTTTAAATAGACCTCCGCTACTTAGGGTGTTGTGTCAATATGACGTCTCAACCGACACCTTAAAAATTAAAAGTTTCAATTACGCCCCTCCGTCTATATTTTTTCGTCAAATGACAACGTGATATGCATGTGTTTAGAATTTAAGGGGTATTTCGGTAAAGTGAACACCTCAGATCGCAATTAGGAAAATAAGTAAAAAAAAAAAAAATCACTAGAAATTGGTCAACTATGTTTTTTTTTTGTCTTATTCATACTTGGACCCAATTTTAAAGGGAAAATTTTTATTTTTGCACCCAATAAATGCGTTTTTTTCCCAAAAAAAAAAAAAAAAAACCCCATCTCATACCTCTTTTGCCACTTAATATGTTATATATATTACAATGAAGCCCTACGTGTTACATGTTCTTTTTTTCCTTCAGTCTCTTCCTTTCTTGTCTTAGTTTTACTATATTAGGATTCATATGTACAAATAAATACACAAATTAATGAAAATAAACTCTTTTTTTTATCTATCATATTCAAATGAGTAAATGCACACGTTAAAAGCCCAACTACCCACTCCGGTGAGCGAACTACAGAGGGGGGTAACTGAAGTTTTTTAAAATTTTAGGAGGTTAATTGAGAGGTTTGAAGTATATTAAGTATATTGACACAACACCTTAAATAGGAAGAGCATTTAAAAAAAAATTCTAATATTAAGAATAATAATCTAAACCCTAAAAAGAGTGAGTGAGCTTGTAATTGTCTCTTACTTGACCATCTAAGAGTTTAGGTTGATTGTGCATGTGCAAACCACAAATATAAATGAAAAAACAAAATGATAGTTTCATTTATTTATTTTTTGCTCATTCCTCCTCTTTTTTGTATTCTTTTCAACCTTCATGCATATCATATGCATAATGCATATATGTGTGCAAACTCATATAAAAGGGAGATTAATAATATCATATAAGAAACTCTTAGAAAGTTAGTAAATATTAAATTATAATAATACTATATTTGGAATAATAAAATAGTGTTTTTCATTTTACTTAAAAGTATAATTTATTCTTTTTAACTAACCAATCTAAATCATTAATGATAGTGAGAATATATAACACAATATTTGAAATAATATTTATTTATTCATTAACAAAAGCTTATTTTCTATATCATATCATTTTTCAAAAGAATATGTTAATGCATATTATATCAAATTTATCAATATATATTTTTCTCAGTAGTCAGAGTCACCTCAAATGTGAGCTTGATGACCCTAACTCGTCAAGTTGAATTTTTTCGGTCTGCTTTGACAAGCACGTGTTTATTTCCTAGCAATTGAGATGCCAAGTAGATAAGCTCGTTTGAAAAAAATAAAATTAAAAAAAATATATAGATAAGCTA
This sequence comes from Boehmeria nivea var. tenacissima, assembly GCA_018132145.1. Classification (NCBI taxonomy): domain Eukaryota; kingdom Viridiplantae; phylum Streptophyta; class Magnoliopsida; order Rosales; family Urticaceae; genus Boehmeria; species Boehmeria nivea. The sequence goes on from CM030876.1 coordinate 20,919,674, forward strand.
GTGTACCCTTGAAGAAGCGTTCATCTACACTATTCCACGAGAATCATAACTTGTGAGAATTAAAAAGATGAATGGGTTGACGAAACCCAATAACAAATTATTCATGTTAAGGATTAGAGCAAAATGAATTATAACACACATAATATATAACAAGTTTGAGTCTGTGATTCAAATATGATGTGTAAGTAAACACGAGATTAGTAAAGTATCGATGAATAAGCATGTAATCGGAAGATAAACAAATTGCATTTAAAGACACATTATTAACAGTTACCCAGACAAAAAAAAGGAAAGAAAGTATCGACAATAGACAAACTGCTGGTCTGCAATTAAACAAAATAGATACAGATTGTCAACAATAAACAACATATATGAACCAATATGTTGTGTAATATTCGCTTAACCTAACTATACAACACACACATGATTAAGCTAAGTAGTTTTACCTTGTTATAAACATAATTCCTTGACTTGCAAAATGGTGAGCAAATTTTGATTTTTTTTTCTTTTTTAACTTTCTTTGTGATGTGTTGGTTTATAATATTAATAACAATGAGGTTATATTTCAAATATATACATACATAATACTACATTACAAATAAAGGTGTAAGTTTGGGCTTGGGTCCGTCGGTGGGCCAAGACTCGGCCCAAAGTTTGAGAGGGTTAGGCCTCGCCGGCCCATTATTATAGTCGGTCGGTCCGGCTTGTTGGAAAGGGCGAGCTCAGGCTGGCCTAGTTTTGGTGGCCCGAGGCCCGACCCGTGCCCAATAATGGGCTGGGCTAGGGCTTAGTTGCATGGCCTGGCACTTTTGGGCATGACCCAGCATGAAACCTTTGTCAGAATTTTTTTTAAAAAAATATTGTAGAGAAAAATCTTAATCAAAGAGCAACTCTTTAATGACAATTGTGTTTTGTTTGTGCAACCCTTGAAAAATAACCATTTTAATTAGGGTCAGTTAAGGATTTAGCCATTTTACAATCAATGTTTTAAAGATATAGCATACGTTTTGAAAAATTAGCAAAATAGCCATTATGTCAATATCTAAAAATCTATGACTAAAGAAATAAAATTTGTGACTAAATAAATAAAATACACCATCATAAAATTTGTGACTATAGTCACAAAATTTCAGAAAATTTGAAATAAACACAATAAAAAATTTAAACATTCATTAACAAAATAACTAACTCACAAATAAATGATTGCCTATACAACCAATTTCATAAAACTTATTACTAAATAAAAAATATCTTATAAATTGCAAAAAATTATGCAACCAAAGAAGTCACAAATTTCATGACTAGAGACACAAAATTTTAGACAATATTGTCTGTAACAAACAACAAAAACAGAATTCAAAAAATTAGTGACTGCAGTCTCAAAAATCTAGACGCGAATATATGGCTACTTTGCTAATAAAAGCAAACATAGGCTAATTGTTAAAAACATATATAAAAATATGGCTATTTATTTAAAAAACCGTTTTAATTATACTTTTCTTATCTCACATATAACTAAAGTAATAACCAAAAAAAGACTACTTATCTTTTTAACCTAAAATCTCTCTTTAACCTAAAAAAAAAAACCGAATGCACAATTTTTTTAACTCGATAAACACAAGACAATTTTAAGTGAAAACAATTTTTGAACCCAATGGTCAATCAAGAAGGTTGGGTAAATTGAATTTGTGTTTTTTATTTTATAATTATCTACATTGAATTTCTCAAATCATTGCCTCCATGTTTGTGTGTGTGTGTGTTTTTTGGCTTAATTGTCTTTGCGTATGAATATTGTTTTATTTTACTAGAAAACTATTTGATAATTGTGCATTGAATTATAAATTAAGAGATTTTGATGTTTTTACCATTTGTAATTTAGATCTATATTGAAATTTGCCATTCTTTTGTTTTTTTGTTTTTTTTTTTTGGGTAGAAAAGTAGCGAGGGAGTTTAATAAAAATAGAAAAATCTAGTAGGTGGGTGGGGAGTGATATTTTAAGAATAAAATAACAGATTCTAATAAGTTATAGCATTATGGGTAATTTTGGAATTTGTGTGAGTGTGAGATTAATAATTTTTAAAAATTTTAATTTAAAAGAAATGTGTATTTAAAAAAGAGGCGTGAAGAGTTAAAGTAGGGTGTGTGAATAGAACCCCTTTTTTGTAATTCTGAACCCAAAAAAAAAAAAAAAAAAAAAGAAGAAGAAAAGAGGAATACGGAATGGAAGTCTTTTTATCTGGCTGTGGCTGTGGCTGATGGGTCAGGTAAGGTTAGGGTATTATAACTATAACATCAACAACAAAGAGAAGAGAAAGAGGCCAATTCCATTCTCAGCGAATCAATCTCATTCTCATCTCAACCAGGAACCAACATCCTCTCGTCTTCCTCTTCGTCTTCGTCTTCGTCTTCGCAATCACTCACAGTCACAGGTTTGCTTTCTCTACTTCTCTTCCTTCTCCATCCACCTCTCCCCCCCGCCTTCACTCCTTTATCTTTCTTTTTTTTGGTCGATTTCATTTCATGCACCCGATTTCCTTTATTTCTCTCTCTCTATCAAATAATTTCTCTATTACCAACCAACAATATTTCTCCTATCTAAACACTCAACCCTTTTCATTCCTGATCCTCAAAGAGAGTTTAAGGAGATGATTTTCCAGGGGTCTACTAGGAAAGGCCTTTAATTGCATCGCTTAATGAAATGAAGGTTTAGGAAAATTCCACCACCCTATATTATATTGCCCAAACCAATCCCTGATCAACAAAAGTTGCGTGCTTGATAATATCGTGATTTACAGCGCCACTGCAATTGCAATCCCTATTTACTCAACCGTTGTTGGTCTTCAGACTCATTCACCGTGCCTTCAGTTTTATTTTATTCCTCAATTCTGACTTTCAAGTACCTACGAACTAGCTGAATTAATATTGTATTATGTTATGTTATGTTTTGCAGGCTTCAAGTACATCTCTGCTCTGCCGTGAGCCGTGAGCCTCGATGGCAGATGGTCATGAATCAGATAAGAACATAGAGATATGGAAGATCAAGAAATTGATCAAGGCCTTGGAATCTGCTAGAGGAAATGGTACTAGCATGATATCACTTATAATGCCTCCACGGGATCAAATTTCTCGTGTCACTAAGATGTTGGGCGATGAATTCGGAACTGCCTCCAACATCAAAAGCAGAGTCAACCGTCAGTCCGTCTTGGGTGCCATTACTTCTGCTCAGCAGAGGTTGAAGCTTTACAACAAGGTTCCTCCTAATGGCCTCGTTCTTTACACCGGCACCATTGTCACCGAAGATGGCAAAGAAAAGAAGGTGACCATCGACTTTGAACCTTTCAAGCCCATCAATGCCTCGTTGTATCTCTGTGACAACAAGTTTCACACCGAAGCTCTGAATGAACTTCTGGAATCAGACGACAAGTTTGGTTTTATTGTTATGGATGGAAACGGTACCCTATTTGGGACTCTGAGCGGAAACACAAGAGAGGTGCTGCATAAATTCACAGTTGATCTACCAAAAAAGCACGGAAGAGGAGGGCAGTCAGCCCTGCGTTTTGCCCGTCTTCGGATGGAGAAGCGGCACAACTACGTCAGGAAGACTGCAGAGCTTGCCACGCAATTCTTCATCAATCCTGCCACCAGTCAGCCTAATGTTGCTGGTCTTATACTTGCTGGTTCAGCGGATTTCAAGACTGAACTAAGCCAGTCAGATATGTTTGACCCTCGTCTGCAAGCCAAGATATTGAACGTGGTTGATGTTTCTTACGGAGGCGAAAACGGCTTCAATCAGGCTATTGAGCTTTCTGCAGAAATTCTATCTAATGTGAAGTTCATACAGGAGAAGCGCTTGATCGGAAAATATTTTGAGGAGATAAGCCAGGACACAGGTAAATATGTTTTTGGTGTGGATGACACTCTAAAGGCTCTGGAGATGGGTGCTGTGGAGACCCTAATTGTGTGGGAGAACCTGGATATCAACAGGTATGTGCTGAAAAACAGCGCCACAGGTGAAATTCTAATTAAGCATCTGAACAAGGACCAAGAAACCGACCAGAGCAATTTCCGCGACTCAGCTACTTCGTCGGAGCTCGAAGTTCAGGAGAAAATGCCATTACTTGAGTGGTTTGCCAATGAGTACAAACGGTTTGGTTGCACACTCGAGTTTGTAACCAACAAATCCCAGGAAGGCTCGCAGTTTTGCAGAGGATTCGGTGGGATTGGGGGTATCCTTCGGTACCAGCTCGACATGAGATCATTTGATGAGTTGTCAGATGAGGGAGAGGTCTACGACGATTCTGATTAAGAGAAGTTGGTGAGCTGTGTTGCCGCCGCCGCCGGGGGGCGGGTGTTGCCTCTGCTGGTTCAGCTTTGATCTCGGCGTTCACCTCTGCTCGTCCACTTGTTTAATTTACTTTGCTATATTAGTCCTCTTTCAAAGCTCTTTGCTTTGGAGCTTTTGCTTTGTAATAAATGAAAGAGTGTGGCGATTTTCATATACAATATGTTTGGGTAATTTAAATACAATTTACATGATCCATTGAAACCGAATGTTTTGGTATGTGCATTGTTTACAATCGTTGATATGCCTCTTTTCTAGTCGGTTGTCCTCTTTTCTTATTGCTTGTCATTAGTAATTTTTTGGCGCCGAGCTTGTCATCATTGATTGATGTGTTTTATTGCACGGCGCATTAATTATTCTACGATCATATCGCTACCATATATCCAATTGGGATTACTCTTCAATGTCCAGTCAAATTTTGATATTTGCTCAGATATTTATTTATATATATATATATATATATATTTTTTTTTTTTCGAGGTTGCTTAGAATTTCTTTTAACCTAGCCAGACTTTAGACAAACATTGGATAATATATTCTAATACAAAGGTTCTAAATCGTGTTTTATTTTTCAATATTATAGGTAAAAATTAAAAGTGCAACATAAAGAGGACATACATGAATATGGTGCATAAAAAAAAATCTTCAAAATGTCTATTTATTTTTAAAATTAAATAGCACAGTTTGTATCATTAACTGAGTGTGTTTGATAACACTTTCATTTTTTAGTTTTTATTTTATTAAACACAAAAGTGTAATTTTATTTTTAAAAATACGTTTGATAAAACTGTTTTTGTTTTCTGTTTTTTTTAAGGGTCAGTTAGGTAAATAGCCATTTAAACTGTGTGTTTTCAAAAAATAGCCACAGTTTCAAAAAATTTAAAAACTAGCAATTACACACTGTAAGAAATTTCTGACAATAATAAAATTACACATAAAATGTGCTGTAAGAAATTTCTGACACGTGTCAAAAAATTTTGAAAGGGCTAGTTTTTAAATTTTTTGAAACAGTGGCTATTTTTTAAAATCATTTTGTAAATAGTGACTATTTTCTTAAAATTTCCTTTTTTTAATTGGAAACATATTTTTAAAAATTGAAAAAAAAAAAACTCTTGTTTTCAAAATTTTTTTAAACAAAACATCAAATCTCAAGAACTTTTTTGTGTGTGTTTTCAATTCCCTACTCCCACCATACTTCATCTTTATATTTTTTATCTTTTCACTTTATCTTTCTCAGTTACAAACTACAATTTTGTGTTTTTTGTCTTTAAAAACAAATAACAAATAGTAATTACTAAATATGTTTTGTGTTTTTAAAAATTTTAAAAATAAAATAACAAAAACACTTTAAAATTTTTGTTTTTAAAAACAAAAAAATAAAAATATTATCAAACATAGCCTAAATTGACCATTCGCTATCAATTCCATTATCAAAGAAACCCGAAATATTATTAAAAGAAAAAGTACATACAAGAGAGTCAATGATACAACCCAGAGGGCACGAACGAAACAAAAGACAAACAAATAATAATAATAATAATAAAGTTCTATGGGGTTTACCCACTGGCCACTAGAAGATGATTGCCTCGCTAAAACCCCTCATTTGAAAAAACCCACTCGAAAAAATCCAAAAGAAAGTAAAAGAATGCATGACTTAGGGCTAATTGAACTATTTAAGCATTCAGCCATTTAATTAAGAATACCCAAATTGACCAATTTATTTCACGCAATGCATGCTTATTGTAAGTATGGAACCAAAGATAAAATTAGAATTTCAGTCTGATCTACAAGGATTCTCCGCCCCTTAATTTATAAGAGAAAAAAAAAGAAAAGGAAAGAAAAGAAAAAAAGCCCTTTTATTCATGACAAGAAACTTGGGAATAAATATGATAGTGTGTAAATATATTTTTTCCTTGCTCCAAACATGTTGAGGATGTGGGTTTGTTGTACTTGGATCCTGCAATGCAATGCAATGCAATGCACAGGAGAGTGGAAAAGGGAAAGTCAGGTCAACAAGACTTTATCATTCTTCCAAAGAAGTGTAGTTGTGGATAGAGTTTACCCGCAATATGTCGTCTTCTTCAGCAATTAGAGAGGTCAATAAGCTGTTGTACTACATTCGGGTCTGCAAGTGTGCTTGTGTCTCCAAGCTCATCCAACTGTCCAGAAGCAATTTTTCTCAGAATCCTCCTCATTATCTTTCCACTCCTCGTCTTTGGAAGTCCGGGAGCCCAATGGATTCTATCAGGTGCAGCAAATGCTCCTATCTGAAACATGACACATTTTTCAAGTATTAGAGCGTATAACTCGGATTTTCATTGGCTGTCAAGCGCAGGAGGCAGCACATAATTATAAGTTTCGAGATGGTTTATCAATCCAAACGAATTTATACTTTTCCACTCCAAGGCCTTTGCTAAAGTGAGAATATGCATAGCTAAGGAGATTGTGTCAAGTTAGTCCTCATAATTGAAGACAACAGTATTAGGTACCTGCTGTCTAACAGCGAGTATGAGGCTCTTCCGTAGCTCTTCACTGTACGGAACACCTTCTACGAGGGTAACAAATGCATATATTGCCTGTCCTTTAACCTACACCACAGGAGTATGTTTGTTGAGAAACTTTTCCCCTCGTAATTAACAAGATATATACACCCTGCATTTAACCTAGAGCAGCAAAATTATAACGGTCTCCCTCATCCCTTTACCATTAATTAAGTGTCCACTTAGAGCAGTAGAGCACTCTTTATCTCTCGCATGAAAAAGTTTGCGTACCTCGTGCTCAACACCAACCACAGCGGCTTCTGCACACTGGGGATGTGAAACCAAAGCAGATTCCACTTCAGCTGTACCAATACGATGGCCACTGCACACACACACACACACACAAAATATGAACGGTAGTATTAATACCCAATCACCCTTCAACAAGAATAGCAGATTTTCTTTTCCTTACAACATAATGAATTAAAATTTGCACATAGAGAGCATGAGCATCATGAGATTGAGGGGGAGATGAATTAACTTAACTTCATCTTCAAGTACTAGTAAGGGTTTACAATGATTAAATATCAAATACCTGACATTGATAACGTCATCAACTCTTCCAGTAAGCCAGTGGTATCCATCCTTGTCCCTGAAACATTAGTTTCTAAAAGCTTAGCATGTCTAGCATCTATTATACAAGATAGATGAATAAAACACAATCTTATCTATTCTGGATTGTATATGAAAAATTCAAGATGGCGTTAGCATATGAAGATCCGATATTATCACTTGCCTGCTGCAGCCGTCACCAGTGAAATAATAGCCAGGGAATGGCTTGAAATACGTGGTTTCATATCTCTCATGATCACCATAAAGGGTCCGGAATGCTCCAGGCCAAGAGTTTTTCACACACAGATATCCACTGCACTCACCTTCAATCTCAACACCCTTTTCATCTACTATGACAGGCTGTATGGAAAGGATAATTAAGCTCCGGATTTCCAAGCACATAGTGTCTTTAGGTTATGAAACATTTTTTTTCAAGAAAAAGTACCTGTACTCCAAAGAATGGAAATGTTGCCGAACCAGGTTTCTGAGGCCACGCACCTGGTAATGGTGTAATCTGCCCCAGAGAACATGGTGAAGCATTACGTATTAAATTTAAATAGCAGAGGTAAGGAACTAAATGCGCACTTATTCATGAAAACAGCAGAGAAAATGTACAACCGGCTTCTATGAATTTTACAAAGAATGGAACAGAGCAAAGAGTACCATAAAGCCACCAGTTTCAGTTTGCCACCAAGTGTCAGAAATGGGACACCTTGTGTCTCCAACCACATTATAGAACCACCTGACCCAGAGCCACATGGAGATTAGTTAGAAAATTAGAACAATATACATGAACTATGAAATAAGTAACCACCGGTTACTTCACACACACACAAATAGTAATGTTCCACGTCAATTAAATCTCTACTTGAAACAGGCTACCTCCATGCACTTGGATTGATAGGCTCACCGACGCTTCCAAGGATCCGTAACGATTTCCTGGAGTATCGAGTAACATACTGCAATATTTGACAATAGTCGGATAGTCAAATAACCAATTAGAGGATTTAATTACTGTGATCAATATGAGGCAGCTAATGGAACAGACTTCTGTAGTCCTGACAACTAATCAGAGAACTAATCAACCAACAAAAATGTGGATCTTAAATGTCCTGTTCATTTTGATAAGTACCACTCAGAAAGAAAAAAAAGATGTGAGGAGTAGGCGTTAATGAGCATGTCCAACTAAACAGAAAAAGATGAACAAAAAATTTATGATTTGACGTATGCTCAGGTTTATAAGTCACAGATATCTTGCCTCATCACCATCACGCATGAGGGACCGGACCAATGTGGGTGCAGTGTAAAATATTGTAACCTTGTATTTATCCACAATGTCCCAACAGCGCCCAGCATCAGGATGATTAGGAGCCTGCATATTTTACATCTATTCATTACCATCACGACATCGGCATAAAAACAGGAATAAGAATGCATGAAGAAGTATAGTGGGTTCTCGCCGTTTACAAATCTTGAATGATGTATTGATTTAAAATGTTAAGCTGGGAGGAGCAATTGGCAAATTGCCTTGCAACTCAACAGCTGCTTTTACTAACCTCTACAAGCAAACATCAATTGCCAGGATTACTGCTATAAGACATGCAGTACTATTAATTTTGTTTTATTTGTACGGACCTGGGTAATTTTCTGCTTGTTTTTATTCAATGCAACTGTAAGGACAAAAGTTGCATCAAAATAAACAACACATACATCATTTAGCTTTGAAGGATGCAGCTTAGGAACTACAGACTCCACTCTAAAAGTGATTTATCAATTTTGGTAAAAGATCCTTAAAGGAGATCCACGATCATGAACATTAGGTTTAAAGCCGTATCTTCCGTCAAAGTATATTTTACTTTTGAAAAAATAGATCCATCTATCTACCTAGCTTTGAAGTCAATTGTTTTGGAACAGTTAGACTTATCCTCGGCTCTCCAATTATGAAAGTTGACATTATTGTCTAGTCTATTTGCACATGTGGATTTTGTTCTTGGCTTTGTTCCGTGTTGGTTAATTTTAGACGAAGTCTGAATAACTACCCTAGTTTGCAAGTAAGCTTACCCCTTCGAAAATGACAACACTGGCTCCATTGAGAAGGGGTCCGTAAGTAACGTAACTGTGTCCAGTAATCCAACCACAGTCAGCTGTACACCTGAAAATAGAGAAAAAAGGAGAGCCTCATCAAAAAAAGACCAATCCGACGTTCACATGCTTAAGAGAGAAATTCCAAAGAAACAAGAATAAGATGACTTTCGAAAATACCAGTAAATATCAGTAGGTTTATAATCAAATGCATATTTGAATGTCGTCGCAGTATATACCATATATCCTCCTGTTGTGTGGAGCACACCCTTGAAAGAAAAGAAAAAAAGCACGAAAATAAAAGTGTTAAAGCTCTTTTCCTCCTAAAGGAAAAAGCAAATTTCTTCTACGAGAAGGGAAAAAAGAAAGCAAGAAAAAATAAAATAAAAAGAGGCACATCCTTAACATCATAAGTAGTACCTTAGGCTTTCCAGTGCTCCCACTAGTGTAGAGTAGAAATAGAGGATCCTCAGCATCGACCCACTCCACCGCACATTGAGTCGGATATTCTGGAATGACATCCTGGGAACGAATCATTGTTCATCAATAATGCATATGCAAGACTCATGTGATCACAGTAACTGATGAACATGTACAGCATCTTTCAAAGACTTATCTAACAATGGTAGAACATAAATCATAAATTTACGTGAATGAATCCCCCCTCCCCTGATAAAGGCATAGCCATGCAGTGAATTTTCGTTTCAAAGAGAAATGCAGTGCTTTGTGTATGTTGAAACAGAAAAGATCAAGAATGTATGTGTGGAAGGACAGGTCTGGTTGCATTAGCATACTAACCTGCCACCAGATATCTCTTCCATCTTGCCATTTAGTATTCTCCCTCGTTGCTGCTGCTTTATTTTCATAAACAAGGCTGGTATCTGCTCAAAAAACCAGTCTTAGACCCTCTTCCAGAAGAGAAAGATGGGGAATCAAACAAAAAGAAAAAAGTAGGAGGTTTTGGGTAATGGCGCAATATTTTGTTTGTCATTTAGAGCAGAAAGAGAAAACTATAAGGTGGGGAACTCCGGAAAGTGGGGTTGGCCAGCCTGAAATCGACCCTAACTCAATCCTCATACTGGACTAACGACTTCATTTACATTGCAGGAGGTAAAACAGGGGGGGCTTTTACCTACGGAGACGCCAGTCTGGGCCGATTGGACGAGGGCTGCATCAACTATCTGTTTGAGGTTGATGATCTTGGAGCCCCTCTTAACTGCATTGCAAGTGATGACAAGCTTTGGTTTGCAATCTATGATTCTCTGAGCAAGAGATTCTGCAGAAAAACCAGCGAAGACAACCTGAAGGAAATGGATAAGAAAAAGAAACAGAAGAATGGTGTGAGTGTGGTTGGGAGACGGAGACATATGTGGGAGGAAGATGAAAAGGGGAGTACGGAATGAACAGCGCCGATGCGAGCACAAGCGAGCATTGAGATGGGAAGTTCCATGAGCATGGGTAAGTAAATCACAACAGCATCACCCTTTGATACACCAATGTGCTTCAAGTAGTTTGCAAGCTGAACAACCATTCAATTAGGAATGAGTGAATGAGAAAGTGAGAAAGAGATTGAAAAGGGAAGGCGAAGATCTACATATATATATATACCTGGGAAACACGAGAGAGGAGCTGGGAGTAAGTGAGAGAGGCGTGGGGAGGGGGAGCAGCAGGGTCAGGGTCCGAGTGAAGGTCATTGGGTTCCCAGTAAAGGGCGATCTTGTCGCCGAGACCCGCTTCCACGTTTCGATCCAAGCAGTTGTAAGAGATGTTGGTGAGACCGCCCTTGAACCACTGCCAACAGACACAAGCAAAGCATTTGGATCCCCGCGATTTGCAAACACAAGCAAAGCACAAGCATGGAGATTGTAGGGATTGGAATGGTAATGGTGGTATTAGGGACCTGAATGTAGATGTTGCCCTTGTTGACGTCGAGATTGTGGGAGAAGACGGGTTCATGCTTCCCCCATTCCTGCTTCCAATAGAATTGGGATGCGAAATCGGACCAGAAAGCGGCCGGATCGTCGATGGACCGCCGATACATCTCCAGGTACTGAGATTGGATACATACAGCAGTACAGAATTAAGGATCAAGACATGCGAGCGACGGGGGAAATATAAAATTTAAAAAAAAAAAGAAGAAGAAGACCTTGTCGGGGGAGGGGATGTGAGCGTGAGCGGACAAGTGGGGGGAGGGGAAGACGAGGTTGTGCTCCTCCGTGGCGAGGGAGTCTCCCAAAACGACGGCGTTGAGATGAGGGATTTGACCGGCGCCGGAAGGCAGGGTTGCCATGGAGTCCACGTGACGAAGCAGCTCATTGGATTTGGCCATCCTATGAGTATGATTATGACGAGTGGTGCGGCTGCCAAATAATGTGTTGGAGTTGGAATGATAACAAGGAAAAGGAGGAATTGAATGTTTATTATTACTAATAAGAAGAAGAAGAGAAGCCTTTTTGTGTGGACTCCTCCTTCCCCCTCCTTCTTCTTCTCCTCCTACAAATTGAGGCCTCCTCTGCCTCTCACTACCATTCCAATTCCAATTATAGGCAAAGCAGTCGACAAGCAGCCTACTCGTCTGACTTTCCAATAATCTCATCTTCTCTCCTATTGTTATTCCTAACCACCCTACCCTCCCTCAACGGTCAACGCTCTCTCTCTCTCTCTCTCTCTCTGTCTAATAAATAAAATAACAAAGTAACAGTCTCTAGTCTCTCCCGCATATTATATATTAATTAATGTTTTATATTAATGGTTGTTAATGTATTGTTAAGAGTCCACCACACCACACCACGTTCACGTTATTATCAAACAAACAGATAAATCAATATCATATTCATCCCATCCGTGAATGATTCTTTCTATGTATTATCTAATCTCCTCATTCTCGTCTCGTCTAGTTTATTAAAAGTAAAAGTGTTTGTATGTATCCACACGTATGCGTACGCATGGCTACACAGGAAATCAGGATGGATTCATGGATCGTCCTTCTCACTGCACAGCCTTAACCATATATATGACTGGTCACGTTCGCCTTCGCCTGCGCTGGGAAAATTGACTTACTTACTTGGTTGGTTGGTTGGTTGGTCGTGCCAAAAAAATCAATAAACAATATGTCACTCTTCGTCACCTTTTGCAGCTAACTCACTTTACTTTTTCACAAACCAACAATTTCTTTTTCCACTCATTTTATCTCACCAACAACATGCGCATAACTAAACTACTTCCCTTCCATTTTCCATTCAAACCAAATCAAAACCAACGTCACTTGCTTCTCCATTTCTCTTCCTTCTTTTATTTTTATTATACGATGATGCATATGAATATGAATCTTTGGAATTTTCTTTCTCCACTCCACTCCACTCCACTCCTTCCTCAACATATATAATTTCTTCTAACATTGCTTCTCAATTAATTACCAAATCAAAACTAAATAATATAATTAATATGACTAGCTAGCAAGCTAGCTATCTAGTGGAACGAACGTGCTTTTGCTTATGCTTATCAACTTATGATCCGCATATATCCCGGCTTCTCAACTCTCAACGCACCACTTATTATTAATCAATATTCAATATCAACCTCAATCCACAACACGATATCGAAAAAAAAAACCCCCGGATTTATATATATTTTTCCCCAACTTACCTTGACCTTACAACGAGGTTCCGTAACCGTCACGTTGCAAAATCAAATCATTGAATCGCAGTTTACATACCTACCACTCCAATTTGCCCCCAAATATTAAATACAACGTTATGCACTAAAATTGTAGGTACGTTATCAGAGATTGTATTTGGCATGTGGAAATCATCCTTCCTACTGTTTGTGTATTAACAATTTATGATGCCTTGACATCTCGGATTCTCCTTGTTTTTTGTTTTCGTTTTCGTTTTATCTCCTGTCGTTTCTCTTCTTCTCTTTTTCCAACCAACTCAACTGTCCCACAAGAAAACATAACAAAGGTGCTAAATCTTTCAACATCTCTTGTATCCTCTTCATCGTGTCAATGTTATCTTTATTTCTTTCTTTCTTCGTGTTGTAACATAAAACTCTTCGTATTCAATTATCTTTGCTCATACGTATGTACATACAAGTGATGTAATCATTTTCATTTCACAAAACATAAAAAATAATCAAAATTCGACCTTGTTGGTTGCTTAAACGGTTTTCATTGATTAGTTCAATATGGGGTTTTGGCTTTGGTGCACAATGACAAAGAAACGACAACAGCTTCAACTTCAACTTCAACATGGGGATAGTCTCGGAGGACGCTTTGAGCTTAATTACTGCTCGAAAAGGAAAACTGCACCAGCTTTTAGGCAAATGAAATCCATGGTAATAAGATGATCCGATGTGGCAATATTGTGTGGCCTCAAACTCAAAGTGATAAACGCCAAGTCCTCCTCATTGGCCTTGGGGCGGCTCCACTACGCCTCCCTCCTCTTCCATTCCACCACACTCCCCCATCCCCTCACCTTCATTTGCAACCGATCAGATCAGAGCGGCTTCCCCCATCGAGCACTCCTCCTCATGCTCTTAATACGATTAAATAACAGGTAAACGCGACACAGGCACGATACCCTGCTAAGACACGATTATTAAATTACGGGTGAAGTAGAAAAATACTCAAAATTTATATAATAATAAAAAGGAGAAATTATAGCGAATACTTAATTTTTAACACCTAATTTAAATTATTACCTAATTTTTTGAAAAATATAACCAACTACCCAAGTGATTCAATTACTTCAAAAGCATGTGAAAGTAATTAACGAATTGACTAAGAACTAAATTACTTCAAAAGTTTGAGTATTTATTTTTATTGTTATATATTTGCCTACTTCACCCTAATAAAAATGAATACCAATTTTTAAAATAATTGAGTAATTAGTCAATTCATCAATTATTTGCACATGTTTTTAGTAATTTAGTCAATTACCACCATTTATCACTGTGTAAGTAATTGAATCACTTGGGTATCTTGTTATATGTTTTAAAAGATTGATTATTTATTTAAATTATGTGTCAAAAATTGAGTATTTACAATAATTTCTCTTAAATTAATTCTAAATAAATATACACTTTTAACACTCATTTACATGTACTTAAATTTATTTATTTATTTATTATTTAATAATTTTCATCCGCGTGACATAAGAATTACCTTCATAATTGAATACGTTATTAAGATTAGGCATTTATTCAATTATTTATTTATTTATTTTAGATTTACAAAATATAATTAAAAATTTGTTGATTTAATCCCAAATATAACTAAGAGTCAGAAAAGTAAATAGCCATTTCGGACCGTGTATTTTCAAAAATAGTTACAGTTTCAAAATATTTAAAAACTAGCCATAACACATTGTAAGAAATTTCTGACAATAACAAAATTACACAAGAGTGGCACGACTTACTTAAACTGACACGATTTATAAATAGATGACACAATTAACACGATATTCAAATAAAGAGTATACGAGTCTTCACACAATTAATAAGCTTTTGTTTAGGAAAATCATTCTAGTCATTTTTGACCATTCTAAATGGTTTGAAAATAGTTTGGAAAATAGTTTGAAAAATAGTATGGAAAATGGTTTGACTTTGTAAATTTCAAGGTGGTATAAATGGTTGAGATTTAAAGATATTGTATAAGGATTTAGAAAGTTGAAAAAATAAAAATGGAATGGAATGATTTAAAAAATTAAAAAAAATAAAAAAATAAAATATAATGAAATGGTTAGAATAAATAGGACAAACGAGGAGTAAATAAGTCGAATCTAACTAAAATTTTTTGGACATAATTAAAACACGACACGAAAATGCCCTTGCTTGTTGTGTACTAGTGGTACATAATAACTTAAGGTGGGGGCTCTAGTGTAGGGCGAAACAGAGAGTAAAAAGTCGAGACAATCGAAACCCTAATTTTGATTTTGAGAAGAAGAAATCGGGATCGGAGATGGGAGGGAGCTCCGGGAAGGAAGAAGGGTGGGAGGAGCACGAGCACGAGCACGAGCACGAGCATGAGCAGCAGAAGCGGTCGGAGATATACACTTACGAGGCTGCGTGGCACATCTACGCCATGAATTGGAGCGTCCGCCGCGACAAGAAGTACCGCTTGGCCATCGCCAGCCTTCTCGAGCAGTACCCCAACCGCGTCGAGATCGTCCAGCTCGACGACTCCACCGGCGACATCCGCGCCGACCCCTCCCTCTCCTTCGAGCACCCCTACCCCCCCACCAAGGCCATCTTCATCCCCGACAAGGACTGCCAGAAGCCCGACCTCCTCGCCACTTCCAGCGACTTCCTCCGCCTCTGGAGGATCGACGACGCCGCCGACCCCGAAGACGACGGGGACGACGCCTCCGACGACGACGACGACGACGGCGGCGACGACTGCTGCTCCGAGGACGAGGCCCCAGCAGGAGCAGGGGCAGGGCATTGCAACGGCACCAAGAAGAAGAAGAAGAATAAGAATTCGAAGAAGAAGGAGAGGGAGAGGGGGCACAGCAAGAAGCGGAGCGTGGTGTCTTCTTCGTCGAACAACAGTAACAACAAGAAGAAGAGCGTCTCCCTGGCGTCCGTCCTCAACGGCAACAAGAACAGCGAGTTCTGCGGGCCCCTGACGTCGTTCGACTGGAACGAGGCGGAGCCGCGTCGCATCGGCACATCCAGCATCGACACGACGTGCACCATCTGGGACATCGAGCGCGAGGCCGTGGACACCCAGCTCATCGCCCACGACAAGGAGGTGTACGACATCGCCTGGGGCGGCGTGGGCGTGTTCGCGTCCGTCTCCGCCGACGGGTCCGTGCGAGTGTTCGACCTTCGCGACAAGGAGCACTCCACCATCATCTACGAGAGCTCGGAGGCCGACACGCCTCTGGTCCGCCTGGGGTGGAACAAGCAGGATCCCAGGTACATGGCCACCATCATCATGGACTCCCCCAAGGTGGTCGTCCTCGACATCCGCTTCCCCACCCTCCCCGTCGTCGAGCTCCAGCGCCACCACTCCTCCGTCAACGCCATCGCCTGGGCCCCCCACAGCTCCTGCCACATCTGCACCGCCGGCGACGACTCCCAGGCCCTCATCTGGGACCTCTCCTCCATGGCCCAGCCCCTCGACGGCGGCCTCGACCCCATCCTCGCCTACACCGCCGGCTCCGAGATCGAGCAGCTCCAGTGGTCCTCCTCCCAGCCCGACTGGGTTGCCATTGCCTTCTCCTCCAAGCTCCAGATCCTCAGGGTATAACTACTACTACAACTACAACTACAACTATAACTATGACACACCCTCCCCTTTGCCTCGCCCATCACATCACATCCCATCCCATCCGATCCCATCCTGCTGTTCTCTGTTTCCTTGATGGTCATCTGATGCTTATGCTCAGAGCTGTAACAGCTCAGCCCAGCCCAGCAAATCGGATATATAACCAATCTGCATTTGCGTCTGTCTGTCTGCCTGTCTACAAACATCCGGATTTTGTAAGGTGGTTAAGTAAGTTCTTGTCTTAGAAATGGAGTAGAAGTGAGCATTGATATATTATATGATGTGCAATTTTAACTGATGTCTTAGAAATGGATGTCTTGTGTTCCAGTTTTTATATCTATTCTTCAACCTGCCGTGGCAGGGGTAGGAGCAGAGCTTTTCAAGTTAAATGTAACAACCTGAATTTTGAGCATATTATGTTAGTTGTTTTCATGTCATTGCTATAAGGTTAAGGCCAACACAGGACCAGTTGCACATAGTAGGCGACGGTATGGCCAAATTGGATATCAAACAAGTTTGCTTTCCAGAATTAAATCCCAAATCTTGTAGTTTAAACTTCCTTTCTTATTTGCTTCCTCGTCGATGGGTGAGCTTGGATAGTAAGTGCTAAATCTGCAAAAAGTGTAAGATGACAAAAGCTTTCACATTACATGGCATCGTCCTAGGGGATTATCCTCGCTGAAGTGATCCTCGACTGATGATGCCGGTGTCTCAGTTAACACAGCCCTTTTCGTTGGGGTAGGTATGCAGCATGATGTTGGCTGCCGGAGTGACTAGTACATAAGAAGAAGCAACGCAGTAATTGGGTGTGAAACTGGTAGTAGTGCTGTTAGGGTCGATATGTTGGTTGCAGATGTGGCTTCGGTGTGGGTGAGAAGAAGAAGAAGAAGAGTTGGGGTTCTCACATCCAATGGGAGGAATTTGAATATTGTGATGCTTAAGTAGGTCAGAAGTGTTAGTGCTTTTCTCTCTGCTGCACCCCCATGACATCTCATTTGAACTGATAAGAGTTGAAATGTTGTTGCAGCATGAATCTTGGTGCTTGGCATTCTCATTCTCATTCTCAGCAGCGTGTAGATGTTGTTGTTGTTGTTGTTGTTGTTGTGTCTTACCTTACCATCAATACTCCGAAGAACCTTTTGCAGCAATCGACAAAAACCTCGAGTTGGAGCTTGCCCTCTGTGGAAGGAAATAAAGGAAGCAGCAGCAGCTTGGTTTCAGAGATGGATGGAGGTAAAGTAAGGATTTCCAAAGAAAAGAAAGGCTTCCTTTCCTAACCTTCAGCTTCAAATCCGGTTGCTTTGCCATGCTAATTTGGAGTTGAGAGGGTCGGGTCGGGTCGGGTCTGTTGAGAAGAATCAGGCGGAATGAGAGAGAAAAGAATCATAGGGAGAGAGGTATTTATATTTTGCAGGCAAGGAAGGCATTGACAAAGGTACTGCGATGGCGTTGGGCTTACTGTCTGTGGTGAGTGTAGAGTGAGTGAGTGTTTGGTTAGTTAGTCAACGGCTTGGCATTTCTTTTTGTTAACTGCCAAGTCAAAAGCTCAAAAGCAAAATATAAAATACATATGCACGCAAAGGCTAAGTAGTGGTAGAGAGAGAGAGTCGAGAAATGCGGTGGTTCGTTGGGAATTGGGATGGGTTGCCACTTTTTGCTTTTCGCTTGCCACCCACCCACTTGAACTGCAGTGTATTATCGTTATTATTATTATTAGAATGTTCAATGTGATACGCATAGCATTACGCAAAGCAAGCAATGATCAAGGATTGAATTGCGACGTTTTATTATTATTAGTATGCTAATTATTTACTTTGTCAAGATTATGTACTCAAAACGTTTTTAAAAATCTCACTATTTAATTAGGGTGTGTGGATTTTTTTTATTATTAAGACATGAATAATAAATGAGTTGTGTTTGAATTTAGTTAAATTTCCTTTTATATGATTAAGATATGACTCACGAAACGAATTGCGACACCCTTAGATGCAGTATGTGCGTGTATGGCCGATTGTTATGGCCAATCGATGAAAGAAGAATCGGAGCCTCATAATATTCTAGTGAACGCCACTGCACAATCAACTTATGGTTTTGGTCTGGTCTGGACTGGACTGGGCATCACAGTTTTGTTTTTTGGGGTATATTATTGGAGCCACACGTTTGCTAAAATTAAAAAGGAAAAATGGTCGCCGAGGGCAGCAGAGAGGGTGTGGCCCAAATAGAAAGCTGACGATGGGAATCGGAAGGCTTAAAAAAGCAAGGGAAGGTCCACCCACAAGCCCAATCATAAGTCCATACACATGGAAGGAATGGAATGGAAGTGCATGATTTTGCAGTACAAATTACTTTTGATTATTTAAAAAAAATAAAAAAGAGAGAGAGAGAGAGAGAGTAATGGTGAAGTATATAGTAATATTAGGGAGGGGAGAGAGAGAGAGAGAGAGAGAGAGAGAGAGAGAGAGAGCAGTGAATTATTTTCCAAAATATTAAAAATGAATGAGTTTGAGTGAAGTGAAGGATAGGAGGAGAAACACAAACCACAGCCATACGTTAAACAAGAGGCTATCCATAATCTCATCCTTGTGATCTGACTTTGTCTGGCTACAAATTAAAATTACAACAAATATATAAAACAAAAAAGAAAGTGCTACTATTTTTGATAAATTGGTAGCTTGAGAAGCAACGAGTCCAGTCCACAGTCCAGTCATGGCTTCGGCTACTATGTTCTCTCTTCAGGTACTAATGATCAAACTCAAACTCAAACTCATGATATCATTTGTTGAAGTTTAGGAATGTAAGCAAAGTAGTAGTGATTTTACATTTCATTTGCAGGCGAAGGCGAGTGGGAGTGGGAGTGGAAAGGGACTCTCGGAATTCTCATTCTCGGGACTGCGCAGCTCATCGACTGGAAGCAGCCTTCCGTTTGGCAGCAGGAAGAGTAGCTCCGATGACTTCGTCTCCCTCGTTGCCTTCCACACCTCTGCAGTTAGGAGGCCATCCATGCCATTGCTACTCTTGTCTTTATCTTATGCCTTTACGCACACACTACATTCTCTCATTTTTTTGTCTTCTTTTCTGTTAGGTGGGCGGCGGCAGCAGCGGAGGATACAGGAAGTGTGCGACGGAGGCAAAGCTTAAAGTCGCAATCAATGGATTCGGAAGAATCGGAAGGAACTTCTTGCGGTGCTGGCACGGCCGCAAGGACTCCCCCTTGGACGTCATCGCCATCAACGACACCGGAGGCGTCAAGCAGGCCTCCCACCTCCTCAAGTACGACTCCACCCTCGGCATCTTTGACGCCGACGTCAAGCCTGTTGGCACCGACGGCATCTCTGTCGACGGCAAGCTCATTCAGGTCGTCTCTGACAGGAATCCCTCCAATTTGCCTTGGAAGTAAGCCTCTTATATATATATATATTTACTTCTTTTACACTTGATGTAGCTCTGGTCACCGTCTTCAATGTACATGCATCACGTAAAGTGATGTAATCAGGTTGTGCAAAACTAGCAACAAATTTACGCGCGTATCAATTTAACTTTGCAGGGACTTGGGAATCGACCTAGTGATCGAAGGCACGGGAGTGTTCGTGGACCGAGATGGTGCCGGAAAGCACATCCAGGCGGGCGCCAAGAAAGTTCTGATCACTGCGCCCGGAAAGGGAGACATCCCCACGTACGTGGTGGGAGTGAACGCAGACGCCTACAACCCTGATGAGCCTATTATTAGCAACGCCTCGTGCACCACCAACTGCCTCGCCCCCTTTGTCAAGGTGCTCGACCTGAAGTTCGGCATCATCAAGGGCACCATGACCACCACCCACTCCTACACTGGCGACCAGCGACTCCTTGACGCCAGCCACCGTGACCTGCGCCGTGCCCGCGCTGCTGCCCTCAACATCGTCCCCACCTCCACGGGAGCTGCCAAGGCAGTCGCCCTTGTCCTCCCCACACTCAAGGGCAAGCTCAACGGTATTGCCCTCCGTGTCCCCACTCCCAATGTCTCTGTCGTCGACCTCGTCGTCCAAGTTTCCAAGAAAACCTTTGCCGAGGAGGTGAATGCGGCCTTCCGCGAGAGCGCAGCCAACGAGCTCAATGGCATCCTCTCCGTCTGTGACGAGCCTCTCGTCTCGGTGGATTTCAGATGCTCTGACGTGTCCTCCACGGTGGACTCCTCTCTCACCATGGTCATGGGCGATGACATGGTCAAGGTCATTGCGTGGTATGATAATGAGTGGGGTTACTCCCAAAGGGTCGTCGATTTGGCCGACATTGTCGCCAACAACTGGAAGTGAAGTGAAATTCTCGCCTAATCGTCATTCACACCACAACTCTCCTTTTCAATTCTTTCCTCTTCTTTTTTTTGCCTACCTCTATTATTTCTTTTTTTTTTTTTTTTACCCTTTATGTCTGAAGCAATTTGTAATGAGATCAAGAACCTCCTAGAACCCGATTTCTTGAGTTGGCTTGTCATTACGCAATAACACTAGTTTCTATGATTCTTCATCATCCATCCATCCATCCATAGCTCCTTCCTTGTACGTAGGTACACACTTAGCACTAGGCATTTGCCTCTTTCTTGCAGGCAGCAGGGACATGTCTTGGGGCAATGGCAATGAATATATATAAGTTTATGCATTCATATATAAGCATCATTTCTATATTTTAATCGAATATTTAAGAAAGCTACGTACAAGTAAATGTTGTCACTACAAAATTATACAACTCAATATGTTACAATAAAAAAAGGTGCAGCGCACTAGACGTGCCCTGACACCTAAATTGAAAGAAACCCACATCCTTGAAAAGAATAAACAATCAAATCGTATATCTTGATAAAACACAAGCATATGTGTACGGTACACAGTGTACCTTACAATACAAGTTATAGGCCAAAAATGAATGTATTCATATTGCATCAGCAGAATCAAAACACAAGAAATCCTCGGTAGAACCAACAATAACAGGATGACGTGCATGTATGTATGTATGGATATATGTACGTATGTATGTATATGCTGTGCTTTTCATTCTAGCTTTTCGAGAGCGTCCTGTCCTGAGACGCTAAAAACAATAAAAATGAATCTGGTTAACCTAGAACAACCAATGTTTCTTCCTTGGTTTCGGCTGAACTGGAGCATCTGAAAAAGAAAGCAATTCAATACACGTTCAAACCACTGTCTCTTCCTTCAAACCAGCTCATAGAATAAAGTGATAATTCAAACCCCAAACTAACCTCGTATTTCATATAATGAATTGTAATGTACCTCAGACCAGAAACTCAACCATAACTCTGCATTTTTAGAAATGACAAGATCATTAATGAATGTGATATAGCTAATTTTAAGAATGCCTTAAATTGATAGACCATTAGTAATTTTTGCCCCACATGATATGCCCCTTTAATTTCTACCCCATGCATGTAGTGTAATAGTAGGGTAGAAATCAAAAAGTGCCACACAAAAATAGTAGAAATTAATAATATCTAAAAAAGAAAGGGGCATTTTTCAAAATCTCCCAAGATTATTAGAGATAAGATTCAAGTGTGCCAGTCTTTCGTTCAAAATCAAAAACTCTCTCTAGCATTGCATTCTTTTTAAGTCTCGTGAGATTCCTACTAAAAACGCTCTCCCTCTTTTAAGCATTTCAAAACACCTCTACTATGTAAACTGGATTCGACTTTAAACTCACCACGTTTAGGTGCCTGGTATTGTGGCATAATTTCAATGAAACAAGTGTCTCTGAATGATGTCAGAAGGCATATCTTCGCAGCAAACTGCACGTTAATACAAACATCGGCAGGATGCTTTGTAAGTAAACTCATTACATACATTATCATCGTTAACTTAATGAATCCCAAAAATATGAAGCGATCAGGGCTGGCGAGTGGATTAGAGCTTCATCGTAAAATTAGATGACCAGAACAGAACTCAACATTTGATGAGAAAAATATACCAGACCTTATCAGCTGCTGCTTGTAAAGTAACATGGTCCCCCCACTCGCCGTGCCTGCATGATCAAGTCATAAATTAGGGACGAAACCCAACTCCTCTACCACGTCAAATCTAAGGCTTGTTGCATCCGGTAATAGAAGCAATAACATACTTTGTCAGTTTTTTGTAGTAGCGTTTGTACTTCATTGGAACATAGCTTTCATACAAAGAGCGGAAATCTTTGAGCTGGGAAAAGAAAAGGAAAAAGAAAAAAGAGCAGCTTGGTTTTAGTCATTTAAAGGAAACACAGGCAGGTTCGTTGTATCACAAGGAGTTGCAACCCAAAATCTGCAGGAGCAAAGCCTTCAAAGCGCACATAAAGCATAACTCTACTTAGTCAAAACACCATAGTATGAAAGCAAAATGGAGCAGGAAAAGGTTAAAGCCCCTCCCCTCATAAATTAATGAGAAGAGCTTTAATCCTGACTAGACTAGAGGCTAAACTAAACTGACACGTGATCAGCTTGCTGAAACTGAAAACATGGTGGTCATGGCCACCGACACCGTAATAGTGAAGTTTATAAAGGTCTTTTTTAAAAAAAAAAGGTAGGAGGGTGGGCCGATGTCCAAGTGAAGTTTATAAGTTAGTTAGAGGTAAGATTGGAATATTACAAAATAATAGCGAGCAATAAGATTGGAATATATTTTTTAAATAGGTTAAAAAATAAGGTCATTAAAGAAAAAAATCTCTATATAGAGAAATTGCAGAGTTACAAGAAATGCCTAACTTTTGTTTAAATTATAACAAAATACTCAAATAATTGCAATTCTAGCCTCTAAATTTGTCGAGCTTTAAAAAATATGCCACTTGAATTTTGTTTATTTAATGATCTACCCACCATCTCGTCCAATTCTATCATTGAACTTTTGTTACCAATAGGACTAATTTGCCATATTTCATAACTTCAGAGTATAAAATGCGAAAAGTATATAGAAAAAGGCAAAAAAAAAGGGCTTTTTTTTTTCTGCTTTTTTTTTTTTTTGCGACTAAAAAAGGAAAAAAGGTTAAAAGAGAAAAAGAGGTGGTGGTGTGTGTCAGGTTGGGTGAGGCTTTACAAGTATCAAGGTCTCAGGCAGGTAACGTCTCATCAATCTCACCATCGCTAATAAGGTCAGTCATCGGTGAATCTGAATTTCGTGTTGTTTGTTTGAATCAAGGAGAGCCTGGCCTGGCCTGGCTTATTGAATTGAATTTGATTGGATTGGATTGGATTCCATAACATAAAGCATAGCGGAAATGGGGCACGTCCTTGGCGCCGGGGTTGTCTCGGAAGCTGAAGAAGGTGTTGGAGTCGACTCGGACGGAGTCGCCGGATCTGCTGGCCTCTCTCTCCACGCTCTCCACCTTCTACCTCGATAACACCGCTCAGTCCCGCCGCAACCTCAGATCCACCATCGAGATGCGCTCTCTCTCCATCAACCTCGACTTCCTCGGGGCCTCCCACGCCGCCCTGTCCGCCTTAGACCGCGTGGAGGCCGAGGTCCACGCCCTCGCCTCCTGCTGCGATCGCATCGCCTCCGCTCTCTCCTCCTGCTCCGCCTCCACCGCCGACATCATCTCCACCACCGACCGCCTCAAGCAAGACCTCCATCTCACCTCTCACCGCCAGCGCATCGTCTCCTCTTTCCTCCGCGATTTCCAGCTCTCCGCCCACGAGGTACTACTTCCGATCCATTCCACTTTGGTCTCTCAATCATTCCTGATGCCTCACTGATTCTATCCTATCGTCTCTCAAAATCGCAGATCAACGCGCTTCGGGATGAAGAGCTGAACGAGGATTTCTTCAAGGCCCTCTCTCATGTCCAGGACATCCACGCCAACTGCAAACTGCTTCTCCGGACGCATCACCAGGTCTGGTCTGGTCTGGTCTGGTATTCCTAATTATGAGCCAAAATCACTACTTTTCCAATTCTGACAGAGACTGTGTCTCTTCTAATATCTATCATCGAGTCCACAGCGTGCCGGCCTCGAGCTTATGGATATGATGGCCGTCTACCAAGAAGGAGCCTATGAGCGTCTCTGCAGGTATCCCTCCCTTTTCGTCTTGCTACTTTAATTGCCGGATTTGGATAGCCTCAGTAAGAAATTGAACCATTAACCCAAGAAAGGGAAACAAAAAAAGAAAAAAAAAAAAAGTGATCCTACATGTTTAGAGCTTCAACCGTGGAGGGTTTCAAAATGCGGAACTCATAGCTTGATTTGTTGTCTTTTTCTTTATTTTAGCTGTATACATTTCGTATGCTTTTTTCTTCTACTCTTAGGATTATATTGAATTTGTAAACACGTTTTTCTTTCTTTATTTTTATGATAAATTTTAGCTTATTAGAAGAAGGCTTGGCATAACCTTGCGCACATAGGCTTTTCTCTACCGACTCTATAACCAATTTATAGCAACAGTTCAACCGCAAATATAATCATATCTCTACTTGCCAATAAGATGATATGTGGTTTGTGATCCTTTTATGCAGGTGGGTTCAGGCAGAATGCAGAAAGTTGGGTGATGCTGATAATCCTGAGGTTAGTGAATTGTTGAAAACAGCAGTTCGCTGCCTCAGAGAAAGGCCTGTTCTTTTCAAATATTGTGCAGAAGAGGTGATTCTATCTTGAATCGTAGTTTTGATTGAGAACCCGACATTTGTTTAGCATGTTAGCGTTGGTTTTTCTTGTGACATTTTCATTTTATGGTTTATGCGTGCTTATAACTTTTCAGATAGCAAACATGAGGCATAATGCACTGTTTAGAAGATTCATCAGTGCTCTTACGCGTGGAGGACCTGGCGGCATGCCGCGTCCTATTGAAGTGCATGCTCATGATCCATTGCGATATGTCGGGGACATGCTAGGATGGTTGCATCAGGTGGGTCTGAAAGCCTGGTTCTACTCTTTAAAGTTCTTATGGCTATTATTTCTTATATAAACTATTGTATCATACTTTAATCCAAGGCGTGCTATAATTTTTTATGCAGGCTTTGGCATCTGAACGGGAATTTGTTATTATTCTGCTGGATCCTGATGAAGTGATTGATAATAGAGCAAATACGGAGCAGTTTTCCAAGAGTTTGCTCAGTGACCTTGGAAAAATAGAATCTGACTTGAAATTTGTTTTGGATAGGATTTTTGAAGGAGTTTGCCGGCCTTTCAAAGTGAGAGTTGAGCAAGTTTTTCAGTCTCAACCTAGTCTTATAATATCATATAAACTCAGTAATACGCTCGAGTTTTACAGCTACACTGTAAGTCTGGTCATTCCTGTATTCAATGCATTATAAATCTTCCTTGATCTTTTCTAATACACTTCACTGGCAGGTGTCAGATTTGCTTGGGAGAGAAACAACTTTATCTAATACACTTTCAGCGCTAAAAGATGCAGCTCGGAAGACATTTTTCGATATTCTAAAAGTTCGAGGAGAAAAGCTTCTACGATATCCTTCGTTGGTGGCTGTTGATCTTTCCCCACCTCCAGCAGTGAGGGAGGGAGTCTCTGTACTGCTTGAAATAATTGAAACTCATGACAGCATGATGGTTCCTGCTTCTGGGAAAAAACCTGATTTCGATCCGGTGATATCTGCTTTGCTCAACCCTATAATTCAGGCAAGTCAGGGGCGTGCTCTGAAAAAGAAAACTTTCTGCAAGCAATGGGCTTCAAGTTGGTAGATTCACTTCCATAATCGCCGCTTTATGAAATAAAGTGGCATAGTTATCTTTTAAAGTGATGACATTCAATGGTGAACTGCAACATAACATGTCGCTTGTATTCTGGGGCAGATGTCAATTCCTGCCTACAAACTACAACAGATGAATTTCTTTCTCACAGCTAGCTAGATCTTCGTTTAACACACTTTAGTGGGAATGATGTTTTAAATTACCTCCTCCATTCCCAGTTATTTTGGACTTTGATGGACTAATATGTTCTTATTGGTTACATTGCATAGCATTTGTTTTGGCTTATTTAGAAAGGGAATTATAATCACTGGTCCAATTGTTGCAGATGTGTGAGCAAGCGGCAGAGGCACACAAGTCCAAGGGAGTTGGTCACTCATCACGGCGAGGTAGGGTTAGTTCTGACTTGGGTCAAATTGGTAAGTCATCTGTTGATGCACTGCTCTCCGACAGCATTTCTGCTTTGTCCTCTCAGGTATGTTACCGTAGCAATCAATGCATGTCCAGTGCAGTTGTATCTAATGTGTAATGCCTTTTGACTACTGGTCCGCGTCCTAATGCTCCAGTCACCTCTTTGTACAGAATAGTGAGACACCCTCAAAGATATTCCTCATAAATTGCTTGAGTGCCATCCAGCAACCACTGTCGGGGCATGAGGTTGCTGCAGAATATGTGAAGAAGCTCGGGGCGATGATAGATGATCATATAAGAATCCTTGTTGGAAAAGAAGTGGACGCCATCCTAAGAAAATGTGGATTGTTGCAGAAGATGCATCATTTCCGAAATTCGGCAAACGAACAAGAGGAGGGCGAGAGTGTAGTTGGAACCCCGCTGGTGGAGATGGAGGACACATCTCCAGCTTCTCTCTCAGAGTGTCTCAAGGTTTTCTTTGGGTTAATTTTAGGAAGTGAGAGTTCGCTACCAGAGTTTGAGCAGATCCAGGTTCCGAAGTTACGCTCAGAAGCATCGGTCCAGGTGGCAAGATCACTGGCAGAAGCTTATGAACTTATATACGAGGCCGTTGTGGATCCCAACAATGGGTACCCAGACCCCAAGTCGTTGGCAAGGCATCCTCCTCACCAGATAAGGACCATTTTAGGATTATAAACCGAATTTTTTTTTTTCCTTTTCTTGGCCTCTTGTCTTGCCATTTCCAATGCCAGTGCCAATGTCAATGTGAGTCTTCTTTTATCTGTATTTCTTCTACTATTTGAAAATTTATGTCTCGGTGGTTCTGTTACAAATATTCCAATGGACCAAGGTGATGGTTGACTAGATCTCATGCAAAGTGGGGAGTGAGTGAAGGCCTACTCTGACTTTTTTCAGTTTCCTCTAAAAAGAGCGAAAAAGTAATAAAAGAAAGAGCTTTGAATCCAATTAACATATCATTGAGATTTTCAGGAAGGACCTTAGGTATTGTGGCTCGGGAGTACGAGGATCGATGTTATCTTGCTTACAAAGTTTATCCGGCTCATGAAGACAAGGATCTATGTTTTCGGCCGACATTCTTCACTCACTAAACCTTACAATAAAAAAAATTAAATGAGTATATTACTTGATACAAAAGAAAAGAAAAGGAAAACGATGAAACAAATACCAAATTGAACTCCCCAACCCCAAGTCAAAACCATAATAATAAAAATCAAATTGGAATGGAACGGGAAATCATTATTTACAACAGCAAACTATAGAAAGAAGCCAAAAGAGGTGCAAGTTTCATTCAAGCAAACACAAAGAGGTGCAGCAAACTATAGAAAGAAGCCAAAAGTAGTAGAGGAAAACAACCCTAAATACAGAACAAAACCGAAGAACGCGAAACAATGTCAGGAATGAAAAAGACTAAAAAACACATGGGTAAGCACTTAGATCCCAGCCAGTGCTAAGCACTCTGACATCAGAAGAAACTGCATGAAGCATATTGGAAAACATAACTACCAGATATGGTATATGGAATTAGGAAGCTCATACTAGTCAAAAGCCAAGATTTTGTGGTAGGGACCATTATCAACAACAATAACACTCCATTTGGTAAGAGGAATAGAAAATTAGATGGAAAGTAAAATAGAAGGTGATAGAAAATAAAAAAGAAAGGAAAATAGAAGGTGATAGAAAATAAAAAGGAAAGAAAAGAAAATAATTTTTCCTTATGTCGTTTGGTATGTTAGGAGGAAAGAAATTTTTTTACCTAAATAACTACCATTTTGCCCATTTATTTTATTATTTAATCTTTTAAAAAGTAGACAAAAGAGTAATTTTAGTCTTCATTGTGTAGACAAAAATTTCCACTCACTTTTTTAGATCCCCAATTCAACAATCTTCTGAAGTTGGCTGTCGAATCGTAGCAATAGAGATTTATAATTTCAGGTTTCTCTCTTTTTTCGTCATAAAATTGGGGATTTTTGTCCCAAAAAGTAAAAAGAAAAGAAAGAGAGACTGAGAGAGACATAACCCAGAAATTCAAACCTAAACCGTGATATTGGGAAACTAGCGCAATTTATAGAGAGAGCGCAGAATGAGATAGACATGGGAAGTAAAACCCATAAAAATTCAATCCAAGAAAGAACAAGAGTTTACCTTTGGTTTTGGTCGGCTGAGGCGAGAGGGCAGATGAATCGGTGATTAACATGGTATAAAATTATCTACGTATAAGGCCTAATTCAGTCTACACGTGAGGGAGAGTATTGAGATATAAAAAAAGAGAATTATCTTAATTATTATAATTTCGTAGTTTTGCATTTGAATAAGAAAAAAACTTCTTTTAGTGGCTGGTTTTTAACATTCGATAATTACGATATTTTTCATGAGTTATAGCACACAATTTTGGTCAAAATCTTTAATTGTTAAAAATAAAAGAAGATAAACTTGAAAAATACATACTGTGTTATGTTCACAATTTGTTATTAGTTAATGGTAAAGAACAATCATAAGGGACATTTTTTACCATTCGACCATTTTCATCAATTTTGTGATATATAAACACAAGTTTTTTAGGGTTTAGGGTTTAGGGGTTGGGGTTTGGGGTTAGGAGTTTGGGGTTAGGGTTTAGGGCTTAGGGTTTAGGGTTTAGGGGGTAGTTTTTAACATTCGTCAATTACGATATTTTTCATTTTTTAGTCAAAATATAATTTTTCAAAGCTAATTGAAAATATGATAGAACAATATCTTAATTAATATGATTTAATAGTTCTATAGGTTAATAAGAAAAAAACTTCTTTTCGGAGGTGGTTTTTAACATTCGACAATTACGACATTTTTCATAGGTATAGCTCACAATTTTTGGTCAAAATCTTTAATTCCTAAAAAGTGAGTAAAACAATGGGAAAACATTGCCATGAGAGATTATTTTTATTAATTTATAAAAGAAATAATAATATATTGTATTTATGAGTTCTAATTCTCAAACTAAAAAATTCTCAATATTTAAAGTTTTGAAGAAGAAATTGTGTGCTATAGCTAATAAATCGATGAAAGTTGGTGGATGGTTATACCGCACTTTTAGCAATATTCTTTACTGCTTTTAGGGTTAGGGTTTGGGGTTTGGGTTTTGGGGTTTAGGGGTTAGGGTTTAGGGTTTAGTGGGCGGTTTTTAACATTCGTCAATTACGATATTTTTTATTTTTTAGTCAAAATATTATTTTTCAAAACTCATTTAAAATATACTAGAACAATGTCTTAATTAATATGATTTCATAGTTCTGCAAGTTAATAAGAAAAAATACTTCTTTTAGGAGGGGTTTTTTACATTCTTCAATTACAACATTTTTCATAGGTTGTAGCACACAATTTTTGGTCAAAATTTATTTTTTCGAAACTGATTGAAAATATGCTAGAACAATGTCTTAATTAATATGATTAATATGATTTAATAGCTTTGCAGGTTAATAATAAAAAAACTTATTTTAGGAGGTGGTTCTTAATATTCAACAATTGCGACATTTTTCATAGGTTATAGCACACAATTTTTGGTCAAAATCTTTAATTCCGAAAAAGTCAGCGAAACAATGGGAAAAAATTGCGTGAGAGATTATTTTTATTAATTTATAAAAGAAATAATAATATATTGTATTTATGAGTTCTAATTCTCAAACTAAAAAATTCTCAATATTTAAAGTTTTGAAAAAGAAATTGTGTGCTATAGCTAATAAATCGATGAAAGTTGGTGGATGGTTATACCGCACTTTTAGCAATATTCTTTACTGCTTTTAGGGTTAGGGTTTGGGGTTTGGGTTTTGGGGTTTAGGGGTTAGGGTTTAGGGTTTAGGGGGCGGTTTTTAACATTCGTCAATTACGATATTTTTTATTTTTTAGTCAAAATATTGTTTTTCAAAACTCATTTAAAATATACTAGAATAATGTCTTAATTAATATGATTTCATTGTTCTGCAAGTTAATAAGAAAAAAACTTCTTTTAGGAGGGGTTTTTTACATTCGTCAATTACAACATTTTTCATAGGTTGTAGCACACAATTTTTGGTAAAAATTTATTTTTTCGAAACTGATTGAAAATATCCTAGAACAATGTCTTAATTAATATGATTTAATAGCTTTGCAGTTTAATAATAAAAAAACTTATTTTAGGAGGTGGTTCTTAACATTCAACAATTGCGACATTTTTCATAGGTTATAGCACACAATTTTTGGTCAAAATCTTTAATTCCGAAAAAGTCAGCGAAACAATGGGAAAACATTGCCGTGAGAGATTATTTTTATTAATTTATAAAAGAAATAATAATATATTGTATTTATGAGTTCTAATTCTCAAACTAAAAAATTCTCAATATTTAAAGTTTTGAAAAAGAAATTGTGTGCTATAGCTAATAAATCGATGAAAGTTGGTGGATGGTTATACCGCACTTTTAGCAATATTCTTTACTGCTTTTAGGGTTAGGGTTTGGGGTTTGGGTTTTGGGGTTTAGGGGTTAGGGTTTAGGGTTTAGGGGGCGGTTTTTAACATTCGTCAATTACGATATTTTTTATTTTTTAGTCAAAATATTGTTTTTCAAAACTCATTTAAAATATACTAGAATAATGTCTTAATTAATATGATTTCATTGTTCTGCAAGTTAATAAGAAAAAAACTTCTTTTAGGAGGGGTTTTTTACATTCGTCAATTACAACATTTTTCATAGGTTGTAGCACACAATTTTTGGTAAAAATTTATTTTTTCGAAACTGATTGAAAATATCCTAGAACAATGTCTTAATTAATATGATTTAATAGCTTTGCAGTTTAATAATAAAAAAACTTATTTTAGGAGGTGGTTCTTAACATTCAACAATTGCGACATTTTTCATAGGTTATAGCACACAATTTTTGGTCAAAATCTTTAATTCCGAAAAAGTCAGCGAAACAATGGGAAAACATTGCCGTGAGATATTATTTTTATTAATTTATAAAAGAAATAATAATATATTGTATTTATGAGTTCTAATTCTCAAACTAAAAAATTCTCAATATTTAAAGTTTTGAAAAAGAAATTGTGTGCTATAGCTAATAAATCGATGAAAGTTGGTGGATGGTTATACCGCACTTTTAGCAATTTTCTTTACTGCTTTTAGGGTTAGGGTTTGGGGTTTAGGGGTTAGGGTTTAGGGTTTAGGGGGCGGTTTTTAACATTCGTCAATTACGATATTTTTTATTTTTTAGTCAAAATATTGTTTTTCAAAATTCATTTAAAATATACTAGAATAATGTCTTAATTAATATGATTTCATTGTTCTGCAAGTTAATAAGAAAAAAACTTCTTTTAGGAGGGGTTTTTTACATTCGTCAATTACAACATTTTTCATAGGTAACAGCACACAATTTTTGGTAAAAATTTATTTTTTCGAAACTGATTGAAAATATCCTAGAACAATGTCTTAATTAATATGATTTAATAGCTTTGCAGTTTAATAATAAAAAATATTATTTTAGGAGGTGGTTCTTAACATTCAACAATTGCGACATTTTTCATAGGTTATAGCACACAATTTTTGGTCAAAATCTTTAATTCCGAAAAAGTCAGCGAAACAATGGGAAAAAAATTGTTGAGATAGGTTAATTTTGTTAATTTCTAAAAGAAATAATAATATATCGTATTTATGAGTTCTGATTCTCAAATTAAAAAATTATCAATATTTAAAGTTTTAAGAAAGAAATTGTGTGCTATAGCTAACAAATCGATTAAAATTGGTGAATAATTATAACGCACTTTTAGCAATTTTTTTTTACTGCCATTTAGGGTTTAGAATTTAGGGTTTGGGTTTTGGGGTTTGGGGTTTAGGGGTGTTTGGGGTTTGTTGTTTTGGGTTTGAGGTTTGGGATTTAGGGCTTAGGGTTTAATGGTGGTTTTTAACATTCGTCAATTACGATATTTTTCATAGGTTATAACATACAATTTTTTTATGAGAACTTTAAATATTGAAAAATAAAAGAAGATAAGCTTGAAAAACGCATAATGTATTGTGTTCATAATTTATTTTTAGTTAACGGTAAAGAACATTTACAAAGGGTGATTTTTTCCATCCATTGATTTTCATCAACTTCGTGAGCTATATTACACATAATTTTTTAGTCAAAATATTATTTTTTTGAAACTTACTAAAATATGCTAAAATAATGTCTTAATTCATATGATTTCATAATTCAGCAGGTTAATAAGCAAAAAACTTCATTTAGGAGGTGGTTTTTAACATTCGTCAATTACGATATTGTTCATAGGTATATAGCACACAGTTTTTGGTCAAAATTTATTTTTTCGAAAATGATTGAAAATATAGTAGAACAATGTCTTAATTAATATGATTTCATAGTTCTGCAGGTTAATAAGAAAAAAACTTTTTTTAGGAGGTTGTTTTTAAGATTCGTCAATTACGACATTTTTCATAGGTTATAATAGCAAACAATTTTTGTTCAAAATCTATAATTCCTAAAAAGTCAGCAAACAATAGGAAAACATTGCCGCGAGAGATTATTTTTGTTAATTTCTAAAAGAAATAATAATATATTGTATTTATGAGTTCTAATTCTCAAATTAAAAAATTCTCAATATTTAAAGTTTTGAAAAAGAAATTGTGTGCTATAGCTAACAAATCGATGAAAGTTGGTGGATAATCATACAACACTTTTAGCAATTTTCTTTACTGCTTTTAGGGTTAGGCTTTTGGGTTTAGGTTTTGGGGTTTCGGGTTTGGGTTTAGGGTTTAGGGGGGCGGTTTTTACCATTCATCAATTACGATATTTTTCATTGTTTAGTCAAAATATTATTTTTCAAAACTCAATTAAAATATGCTAGAATAATGTCTTAATTAATATGATTTCAAAGTAATAAGAAAAAAAAACTTATTTTAGGAGGTGGTTTTTAATATTTGTCAATTACGACAATTTTCATAGGTTATATAGCACACCATTTTTTGTCAAATTTGTTTTTGTTCGAAACTGATTGAAAATATGCTAGAACAAAGTCTTAATTAATATAATTTCATAGTTCTCTAGGTTAATAAGAAAAAACTTCTTTTAGGAGGTAGTTTTTAAGATTCGTCAATTACGATATTTTTCATAGGTTATAGCACACAATTTTTGATCAAAATCTATAATTCCTAACAAGTGAGCAAAACAATGGGAAAACATTGCCGCTAGAGATTATTTTTGTTAATTTCTAAAAGAAATAATAATAATATATTGTATTTATGATTTCTAATTCTCAAATTAAAAAATTCTCAATATTTAAAGTTCTTAAAAAGAAATTTTGTGCTATAGCTAACAAATCGATGAAAATTAGTGGATGATTATACCGCACTTTTAGCAATTTTCTTTATTGCTTTTAGTGTTAGGTTTTGGGGTTTGGGTTTTGGGGTTTAGGGTTATTGGGGTTTGGGGTTTAGGGGTTAGGGTTTGGGGTTTGGGGTTTGGGGGTTTGGGGTTTGGGGTTTAGGGTTTGGGGTTTAGGGGTTAGGGTTTAGGGTTTGGG